>JARAOQ010000010.1:600000-1197315 GCA_029783445.1 Fomitopsis palustris
CGATCCCCGCGCGCACCGACACGATCGGGCCGTGGCTAGACACGCTGCAGTTCCTCGCGTGGCTCGCGTTCCTCACCAACTCGGCGCTCGTCTACCTCTTCCGCCCGCTCGACCACTGCAAGGCGATCGGCACCTCGCTCGACCACGGCCACAGGTACCTCACGAGCCGCACCGCGGGCCCGCGCGAGATCCTCGCCGCCGCGCTCCTCGTCGCCCTCGGCGCGTCGCACGGGTACATCCTCGTCCGCGTCGCGGTGCGCCATGTCCTCGAGCGCCTCATGTGGCGTGGCTCCGCGGAGGAGCGCGAGGCCGAGAGTGTGGAGACCGCGGTGAAGGAGGAGTATTTGAGGAACCTCGGTGTCGCGGATGTGGCCAGCGCCGGGGCGGGCGAGATTGCCGAGGCGGACGCTAAGGAGAGTGAGGTGGATTCATTTTGGACGTACGACGAGGGCATGGATGAGTTATCGAGGGAAACGAAGGAGTCGTGACTTACGGAGCTGGACGGAAAAGATGGGACAGGAGCGCCTCTGTGCTGGATACTCAATCATGCAGCCTCCCAGTGTACTTACATTTTGTCAGTGTATCCTTGCAAAGATTGCATTGTTGGACGTCGACGTCTCACCAAGCGGCCTCGACGGCACTTACTCAGCCCGAACACGCAGAACACTCATCAGCAAAAGGGGGCAATCCTTCCAAGGCCCTATAGGCGCAGACGGCCTAATATGAGACTCTCACAGTCTGATAGGCCCAGATAGGGCCCTGTACGGCATAATATACACCTACCTATATGATGTTTTCATGTCCATAAGTCAAAGTAATGCAATGTAAGATAATCAGATATATGGGGCTACCTATGCGTATCTACATCTTCAGTGCAATGGGTACAGTTGTCACAAACCCCAAGGTTCCCCAGTATTGGGTCATGGTTTGCTCGAGGTGTAGACCCTGTCAAGGATTTATTGCTCAGCCACAATTGAGCATCAATGATGTTTCTTGCCCCTAGCAAGGCTGAGCATGGTGTCCAGCCAGCTGTCGGAGAGCTCCCGGAGGGCTCAGAGACTGAGATAAGTGATTATGAAAGTGACATTGAGTCTATAACAGAAGCTGCAGAGCTCAAAGGACTGTTTGATGCCCAAGAAGTTGCACCTCTGAAGAATCAGTGTGCTGATGGGTGCTGGAGGAAGTGTGTGGAGAACAGCCACTGAGGGTACTGAGAGGGCCATCAAATTTTGCCTAAGTCCAGCATTGTAAGAATGTGACTAGGAGCACTAAGTTTACTGATTCTCAAAGCCCCTTGGTCTATTGATAAAGTCTGCTATTGATTTGCTTCAAATGTGATTATGTAAGTAATCCTGTGTTGCTGGTTCAACTCCCAGCATGGTCAGTATTTTATTAATCCGTTCCAGAGCAGATTCGAGGCAACTTACTAACTGGATTAGCATCAGATTACTAACATATTAGCCAATCCATTTATAATCCATTCTTATGTCCCAACTGGATTCAGTTTGGTTTACTACTGAATCTGTAATGGATTGGATTAAGAATGAATAGGTTTAACTTGATCTTTTATTCATTAGTGTATCAAAGTTAATCCAAAGTAACTGACATCACTGCATAGATTGTCAACTGTTGACAGAAGGTGTTCATGGAGCATATTGTTCCTTATGCACACAAGCTGAGTGATGCTCTGCTGACTAATCCTAATTCAAAGCAGCTGTTGCACAGTGATGCGACCACTTGAGATGGAAAGCCTAACCCCCTAAATGAACAAGAGGCCAAGGCTGAACTGTGGGGGCAAAGCCTTCCAGTGCAGTGAGGAACTGCACTTGAGAATATGGTCTGTGATGGAGAGGGCAGAGTTTGGGCAAGACTCAACTTGGCCGAAAGTTTGAGGGCAATGAAGGGCTTGTTGGTGACTTTGAATAGTGAAATGTTACTTGAACCACTTCAAACTGGCCTCAAACCTTAAATACACTGGACTGAGACTCAACTGACTGGACAGGCAAACAGTGCACTTTGAACAGAAAGAGGAGAAAATGAGATCTGACCCATACTGAGAGCTTGCCCTCTTACAAACAGAGGGGTGGCTTTCACCAACAAACTATGCAGTACCAACCATCACTCAGCCACAGTGAACCCCATGACAGGGCACCCAATCACTTTGAAGGATGGTCACTCCAGTTGAACCTCTCACTCTCAGCTCAACATGAACCTGAAAGTTGAAGAAGCTTCACCCTGTGCTTGTTATGCGACGACTCGCGCTAACACTCCAACGTGCTACCAAGCACGTCCTACTGACCCAAACATCAGTCCAACCAACCGAGTCGAAGACTTACTCGGTGCCGAGAGATTCCACGAAGGAACTCTGTCCTTCGATGAGAGCGATGCAAGAGACAGCTAGCAAACCCTTGAAGCTAGCGTCGAGTGGAGTGCGAGCGTAAGCCTAGGTGTTGGCCAACTCAGAGGCTTCACAGCAGGGTATGCAGCGAAGGTTGAGTATGGATTAAACCAGGTCGAACTTAGGGTTCGACCGCCCAACTACTACAGCTTATATACATGAGGGAAGCGGGTGTCTCCTACGGCCCAGGAGAGTACCGCTCCAGTGAGGGGTTTGGTGTACAACGAATAGGAGAAACAGGGGGAGAAACCGCACAGTCAGAGGGTAGCTAGGGAGTCATAGGGGTAGGCATGTGAGGGGAAACGAGGTGGGGGAAATACTGGGTAACCAATGAACAGCGTCCTTGAGGAGAGGCGGCTCTCCGATCCCTAGTCATATGGTACAAGGCCGGACCGTGAAGGGGCATGGCTGGACCGGAGTCACGTGAGGGAAGTAGGGGTAGCTAAGGGGAAATAAAAGGAAAATAAATGGATCCAGGTCACGCACCTGTGACCACTCGTAACATCAGCTCCCTCCTAAGGTCGACGTCCTCGACGACCTACACTTCCAGGATCTCGTGAGGTTCCTGAGGTGTACCGGCACCTACGACGAGCGACGTTCCTCCGGAGCCATGCCGGATGAAGATGGCCTCAGTACGACCCGTTTCCATGTGCACGAGGTCGAAGTACGTGTCCCTGTTGCTGGACCCATTACTCGAGGCTGCAGGCGAAGGGGTCGGAGCCATGGGTGCAGGAGGCGGAATGTTCTCGTCATTGTCAGAGGACTCGTAAGCAGGCGGGGAGGAAGAATGGGATCGCTGGGGGATAGGGATGGGGAGATCCCCAGCTGGTCCTTCCATGTCAGAGTCGCTCGAGTCATCAGGAATGGGGTAACGAGGAAGAGGGGTGTCGGGTCGGCCAAAGGTTCGTTCTCCGATGATGGACTCGTTGACGAATTTGGGGCGTGTGATCTGGCAGGCCAGCTCACGAGCACGTTCTCTGGTGGAGCAGGACTGAGCGTGTCCTTCCAGCCGAAGGAAGGTGTTCCGCTGCATCTCCCCGCGAGATACAAAGATTCCTACCACTCGTCCTGAGTCAACGACATACCACCGGTCAGAAGCGTAGATGTGCTCGAGGACTGTGCGGAAGGGAGGGGGGATGATCTCGGGCGGCCGGGTTTGTACGATCTGGGCCTCGGAGTCATAGACGGTCCGTGCCATCACTGCTCGCCAGAGGGTTGCCAGGCGATCTGTCCAAAACCCTTCCCGCAGGAGGAATCCGACGGTAAGGGTGTCCTGTTGGGGAACCGGCATGTCCCGGTTCTCCCGACAGTTTGCCGCGCTATGTCCTGGAGCGGGACGGGTGCAGCTGGGACAGACGTAGCGTGGGCATCGGACAGCGGGGTGATAATCTCCGGTGGAGGCGTTGGGACACAGAGGGCAGGGGGTGTATTCGGAGAGGATGCGGGCATAGTCGCGGGCGGAAAACATCGAGAATTTGGGAGCCATGACCAGAGATGAACTGTTACGTGGAGCGTGGGGAGTCAGGGAGCGGGCAGCATCTAGGATCGCGGGGTCGTCCTGCACCTCCTCGAGGACCTGCCGGAGGTTGGCGACTGCTGATGCCCGGCGGGCGCTGTAGAATCGGATGGCGTCCTCGAGGTGGTCCTGGGCATAGTAGACGTTGATGAGAGCATTGTAGATCCTTGCCACATTTGCCCTGAGCTCCATGTTACGGAGCGGCTGGTCGTCAGACTCGTGCTGCCGGACGGCGGAGTAGAAAGAGGTCGGGGCGAAGAAGATCTGGGAGGCAAGGGGCCAGTTGAGCCGGATGATGGGGACGGGGTCAGGTTGGAGGTAACCGTCGGGGGAATTGTAGGGGTCTCGACGGTTGTCGGCGATGGGAATAGGGGGGTCGATCTCCTCGTCCCCCGTTGACCGCGGGACGGGTTGCACCAGTTCTCGTGGCCTTCGGTACGGACTCGACATTGGCAACGCGGGCACCAGGAATACGCGGGGTCGTGAAGGATACGCTGGCGACGGGGGAGGGTAGACCACCAAGGAGCAGGAGGTACTACTGGTTCAGGTTCTTGGTGAGCGTCGATGTAGGTGGTGAGGAAGTCGCGGAGGAGGATGAGGAAGGCAATGAACCAGACAGGGTCGGATGGCATAGGGGAGAGGCCTCTACACCCGTCGTCGAGTAGGTCGTTGGGAGCTGGGCTTTAGGGGGAGTTTCTTGCTCCTCTTATACTCGGTGAGGATCTCGTCTGCAGTCCCTATCAAGTTCCGCTCCGGCTCCCAGGTGGAGTCAGCGGTGGAGTAGCCCTTCCACAAGATTCGGTACTCCAGCATCCCGTTGGCCTTCCGTCGGTGTCCGAGAATCGCCTCGACTTCGTAATTGTCCTCGCCTTCTATGACGTCGGGGGGTGGTCTCGTGTAGTTCTTTCCATGTTCCTCCGTCTCCGTGTACGGTGAGATTAGCCCGGCGTGGAATACCGGGTGAATCTTCCACGAATCAGGGAGCTCCAGTTCGTAAGTGACTGGTCCCAAGACCTTGGTGATCCGGAATGGTCCTTCGCGCTTTGGAGATAGCTTCCTGGTTGGGTAGGGGAGTCTCAGGTTGGACGATTCCAACCAGACCTGCTGACCCTTCTTGAAGCCAGGTGTCCGCTGCTTGATCCGACGTTTGACTACCTTCTGCGCTTGTTCCATGGCAGCTGATGCCTCTTCCCGGTTCCGTGTGATCAGGGCAAGTCGTTCGGTAGTGGTCGGGGCCTTCGATACCTCGGTGACATTCGGGAATGGTTGGGGGTCATATCCCATCATGGCGCGGAACGGTGACATCTTGATAGTGGAGTGCACCCTGGAGTTGTGGGCAAACTCCGCGTCTACAAGCATCTCTGCCCACTTGTCCGGGTTGTTGGCACAGAAGATCCGAAGGTAAACCTCGAGCGACTGGTTTGCTCGCTCAGTCTGTCCATCAGTCTGGGGGTGATATGCCGTAGACATTCTTTGCTCAACTCCGGTGAGGCGCCATAGTTCCTGGGTCGTGTGCGATGCGAACTGTGGGCCCCTGTCAGAGATAATCTTGGCGGGCATGCCGAATCGTCGGTACACGTTGTCGTGAATGATCTTCGCTGTTCCGATGGAGTCCGTGGTTTTGAAACCAGGGGCAAAAATTACCCCCTTCGTAGAGTCGTGGTCCCCCATGACACAAATAGAATCATACCGCTCCTTCCCTGATGGGGGAAGATCGGTGATCCAGTCGATTGTCATGCAGGAGAACGGGGTGGCTGGGTGCTGTGGTGGGATCGGAATCAGAGGCACTGTGGTCGGATGCGTGTTCGGCTTCATTTGCTGACAAAGTCCGCATCCCTTGACGTAACGTGAGACAAAAGCGGCTAAGCCTGGCCACCAAAAATCACGCTGGACTGCAGCCGTGGTCTTCGCAATTCCGGGGTGTCCTGCTGATGGGAGATCATGGTAAAGCTTGACAATGTCCCATCGCAGTTCCTTGTCCAGTGGGACGTAGAGCTTATCCCGATAGTAGACCAGGTTTCCGTCCGTCATCCAGTCAGAGAGTGCGGTTCGCGCGGGGGGTGGTCCTTTGTCGAAGAGCACGGTGATGGCATCTCGCACGATGGGTTCCCGGACGTGGCAGTTGGCAATTCGGTCGCGAAGCTCCTGATTGACGATCATCGTAATTGGTCTGTCATCGCTCGAGATGACTGTCTCCTCTTCCGTAGCGGCGCATGTCATGGTCTGATAGGCCGCCAATGATCGTGCAAACTTGGAATCCGGGAGGACTACCATGTCCTCGTTGTCATTGTCCCCAGGGTCATGGTCAGGTCGTCGTGATAGGGCATCGCTCTGCACCATATTAGATCCCGGTACATGGATCAGTTCATAATCGAATTCTGACAAGAAGAGGGCCCATCGCGCTTGCCGTCGGTTGAGTTTCTGTGCCGTTCGCCAGTATCCAAGGTTCTTGTGGTCGCATAAGATCTGGACCGGGTGCGCCGCTCCCATGAGCAGATGCTTCCAGGTCTCCAATCCTCGGATGATGGCGAGGAGCTCCCGGTCATAGATTTCATAGTTCCGTTCAGCTGGGTTGAGTGACTGGGAGATGTACCCACATGGGTGCCAGTCTCCATTGTCATCCTGTTGGCGCAGTACTCCGCCAGTTGCAAACTTTGATGCGTTGGTCTCGAGGGCGAATGGTTTGTCTTCCTCAGGCATCTTTAGAACAGGTGCCTTAGTGAACTCTGCCTTGAGATCGTCAAACGCCTTCTGCTGCTCTTCATCCCAGTGCCATCGTACATCCTTCTTGGTGAGGTCAACGAGGGGTCGGGCACGGTCGGAGAAGTGGGAAATGAAGCGGCGGTAGAAGTTGGCAAAGCCAAGGAACGAACGGACATCCCTGAGACAGGTAGGAGGTTTCCAACCAACTACCCCCTCGATCTTGACTGGATCCATTGCAATCTCGTTGTGCCGAAGGATGAGGCCTAGAAATTCTACTTCGGGAACATTGAAGTAGCATTTCTCCGGTTTGAGGTAGAGGTCGTGTTCCTTTAGTCGCTCAACGACTCGACGTGTCCGTTTCCGGTGTTCTTCAAGGTCGGCCGAAAAGATCAGGATATCGTCCATGTAAATGACGATCCACCCTTCCTGCATCATATCCGCGAAAATGGTGTTCATCATTTGCTGGAAGGTGCTGGGCGAGTTGCAAAGACCGAAGAACATCACGGTTGGTTCGTAGAGTCGGGGTGGGCCATGATCAGTGCCAGGGACAATGAAAGCAGCCTTCCATTTGTCGCCCTCCTTGATCTGCACGTCGTTGTAGCCTGCACGAAGATCCATCTTTGTGAAGTACCGCGCCCCCTTCATCTTCTCCATGAGGTCAGTGACGAGGGGAAGGGGGTAGCGGTCCTTGATCGTGTTTGCATTTAACGTACGGTAATCCTGGCAGGGTCGGTAGGTACCATCTTTCTTTCCGACGAAGAAGAACGGACTGGCGATGGGGAATTTTGATGGTCGAATGTATCCCTTGGACTCATTCTCCTGGATGAACTTCTCTAGCTCGGCTCGCTGAGCAGGAGCAATCGGGTAGACCTGGGCTTTCATTGACTCAAAGCCCGGTTTCAGGTTGATCTCGTGGTCGTACTCTGTATGCTCCGGGAGGCGAGAGGCTGTCTGCTTGTCAAAGACTGGAAGAAGGTCGTGGAGGTACGGTGGGACCATCTCTTCCAGGGTCTTTTCCTTGTCCTTCTCGTGAGCCTTCCGTGCAAGTTCCGTGGATGTAGTGACCTTTCCAACCGAGAATACTATAGGTACTAGCTTCCCGGATCGTGTCTTTAGATAGCGATTAACCGTGGGCCGTAAGGTTGTCGAGGAGGAGGGTGGCCACTCCTCCTTGGTGAGGGGTACTTCCGGTCGTGAGTAGGAAGCGAGTAATCCTGCCTCCTGATCATAGGCAAGCAGGTTCTCATCATCCTCCATCTCTTCCATGATCCGGTTAAGTGTTGTTTCCAATGGTTCTGAGTCCGTGTCCAGAGGTTCAGTAGGTCTCGTCTCCGGATGTCTGGTGTGTTCATTCCTGACTGCGGTTGGTGGTCGAGGGTCCATGACAGGGTGTACCGGTAGCTCGGGGACAGGTTCGTCCATGAGGTTCGCTGGAGTCTGAGAGGACTCCTCTAGTCTCTTCAGTGTTAGCATGGCCAGCTTCTCCAAGTCAGGGAGAACTGGTTTCGGTTGAACCACCTTCAATGGCAGTTCCTTGTCTTCTTCAGATTTTTCAATCGGCTTGTTGTAGACCGGTGACTTCGTCCTTTGAAGTCGCTCCAGGGTTCCGTTCCATTCGTGAGGTAGTGAAGGCTTCGTTGCCTTTACTGTTCGTATAACCAAGTTCCCGGTCTTCCAATCAATGGAAGGGTTCTCTCTCTCGAGCCAGGTCATCCCAAGGATGATGTCATGCTTCCCGATGGAAGCTACGTATGCCTTCTGCAGCCGTAGTCTGACGGCGCCTTTCCAGTAGTATTTGAGGACCACATAGTGGGTAATCCTTCCTTGCGAGTTTTCTGATTCGTTGGCATTTCGAAGGATAATGGGTCGTCGGAGTGGGATGAGGGTCATGCCGACTTGCTTGGCGAAAGTTGGCGAGACCAGACACTCCATTGATCCACTGTCGATGAGTGCTTCGGTTTCTGCGGCTTGCTTCCGTCCACACACAGTGATGGGCAAGAACAAAGACTGAGATTCTATGCTACCATACACTGTGCGGGAGAGGGAAATTGACTTGGGTCCGTCTTGCGCAGATGCAGAGGACCCTACATAAAATCCAACAGAGCTTTATCCCATTCAGCATCACTCATCTGAAGTCGCAACACCTTGAACTGGGCAAACTTGTCGGGCTTCTCGGTTTCGGTTTCTTGAGTGATCTCTGAGTCTTCCACGACTCGAGCAGTGGTCTGTCGGGGCCGTCCTTGACCTGGTCGTCCTGACTTCTCCTGAGTTGAGTTCTGGCGATGGCTCCTTGCGAAATGTCCTTTCTTTCCGCAAAGGAGGCAAAGCCCCTTTCGATAGTGTTCCTCACGTACTTCTGGTGAGATCGATACACGATCCACATCCATGGGTTCATCTACCCGTCCGTATGGGTTTGAATGCACGTGGTCTTGTCGGTGGGAGGTCTGTCCCATGGATCCAAAGTTCGAGTAGGCATCAAGCCTGCGAACTTGTTCGTACCATCCTTCCATCGTGGCAGGAAGTTCCGACTGATTCATCAGCTTCTCCACGATCCTTTGGTTTAGCCCCTGCAAGAAGAGAGCTTGCAGCTGGTCGATGTTGTTCGGGTTGGTGATCGCTCCTTCATCGTCGACTTCAGCATCTTTCAGACCTGCACGCATGGCCAGGGTCTGGAAGGTGTTGATGAAGACAGGGACAGAACGTGTTCCCTGCTTCAGGCGATAGAGCATCATGAGCCATCGTGTTTTGTTGTCGACAACGGGGAACTCCTTGAACAGGTCCTTCTCAAACTCCTTCCAGGAGTCGTAGACCTTCTTTCCTGACTTTCGAGCCTCCGACGCCTTTTGGTAGTAGAGGTCGCGGAAGTTCTGCGCACTGCCCTTCATGAGACTAAAGGCGAATGCAATCTTGGACTGATCCGCGGCATCAGAATTGCCAGTGGCGTCGAAGTAGTTCAGGACGCGGTCGATGAAGGCCTGGGCATCGTCGGAGTGCCCCTCAAAGGGTGCTGGGGCAGGTACGTCTATCTTGCCCTTGAATTGGGTCTGGGTCCGTAGGACCTGCGTCATTGCGGCAGAAAGGTCTTCTGGAGTGAACTGAGGCATCGTGGGGAAAGGAGATATTGGTGGTTTCGGTGGGGAGAGGTACGCTTCCAACACGGCTTGGGACTCTTCCTCTAGCTGAGCTTGTTCTGGAGGAAAGGGGTCCTGGCTGGATACGGTGGGTTGGGCGGAGGTGGATGCGAGGGGGATGTGTGCAGGGGAGATGGGAGAGTTGGCAGATGCCCTAGAAACTGCTCGGGAGATTGGCGGGGTAGAGGTGGGTGTTGCTCGTGGTTTCCAGGCTTCTCTGGTAAGCTTCCGGACGTGATCAAGTGCAACGGTACTGTGATCCTCGAGCTCTTCTCTGGTGCGCTTCTGTTTGTCTGCTAGCGACCAGCCTTCTGGGAGATAGGACCACTCTTTGTCCTCTCCACTCTTCTTAGGTGCGATGTCCGCTGATGCGACCGCTCGAGACGGAAAGCCTAACCCTCTAAACGAACGAGAGGCCAAGGCCGAGCTGTGGGGGCGAGGCCTTCCGGTGCAGCGAGGAACTGCGCTCGAGAATGAAGATATGGGTGGTGGTGGTGGTGGTCTATGTGGAGAGGGCAGAGTTCGGGCAAGACTCAACTCGACGGGGTGTACGAGGGAAAATAGGGCTTGATGACCGCTCCGAACTACGACGTGCCTTTCGAACCGCTTCGAACGACCTTCGAACTTGCTGGCACTGGACCAGAACTTGACTGACCGAACCGACTGACGACACGCTCCGAAACGAGAGAAAAGAGAAAAATGAGATCTCAACGGTACTGAGGGCTTGCCCTCCTTTTGGCAGGGGGTTTGTTTATATACAGGTGGCTTTCGCCGAAAACTATGCAGTACCAACCGTCGCTCAGCCACACCGAGCCCACCACGCGTCGTCCAATCACCTCGAAGCACAACTACCCCACTCGAACCGCTCGACACCAACTTGTCATGGATGCGCCAGTCGAAGAAGCTCTGCCGCGTGCCGACGCGCACATCGCCCGCTACCATCGTCTTCTTGCCCTCGTGCAGGCCGAACGGTTCTTCGAACCGGCGGGTGCTAGCGTCGAGGCCAAAGAGTGGTTGGCCTGGGCCCATTTCGTACGCTGGGTGCTGGTAGGTATGGCACAGCCCAGAAGCTCGATGTTGCTCACGCTCCTGACAGCGTTCCCTCTTCGAATCGTTCTCGAACGCCGTTGCTGTTCGCCCCGGTTCGCTGCGTCCGCCGTACACGTACCCCGCCGTCGTAGCCACCATGAACCGTATCGATCGCGTTTTCGAAGAGGGAAACGTCCCTCCTGGACGAGGTGTTCCCTACGCTCCTCTGGCATGGGATCCGCTGTTCGTTCCAGGGCCGATCGAGCTCGACGCCGCCCCGTTACAATTTCCAGGCCCGCCCGAATTCGCTGCCGAACCGATCTACCTCGAAGACTGCCGCGAATTGCCCCGTACGTTCAACGAACTTCGTACCGCTTTCGGTGCGCTTCGAGAGGAGGTTCGGTCGGAGTCGCGAGGGATTTTGCAATGCCTTCACTCCTTGCAGTACAGTATTGACCATCTTGTCGTGGTGGCTGCTGGGGCGCAAGGTATCGACCTGGCGGGGCTTATACGCGATGATACTGCTCCAGGGCGTGCTGAGAGGGGAGGACCGGTGCTGGGAGGCAATCGCCGCAGCCCTCGTCCACGGTTTGGTCGGGGAAACGCTCGCTAGTGTCGCAATACTGTAGTCCTCACTTCGAAATAACGATTTGTGATTCGATACTTCGAAGGGATTTCGAGTTGATCTTGCAACTTATGTCTCCGTTCGATGCTTTAGAAGCCTCGCTCGACACTCTTAGAGTGGCTAGTAATCGCGTTTTTCGGGGCACAGCTCCGCTAGGGGCGTATCACCGCGAATTTCTTGTTATCCTCGAACTGGAATAGCTTGGTATCGGTGTTCCAATAGAGACCTGATAGTAGGGGAAGCTCAATGCTCCCTGTGTCAATCGGTATACGAGGAATCTTGTCCTTGGCCGGTCTTCGTCGGCCCTAACTCTTCGCCTTGATGAAGAGTTCCGGTGAAGGCTATACTCCCTTCCAAGTCACTTCCTTCAATCGTGAAGGGGCCTTGTCTGCTTCTGATGATAAACGGAGTGTGGGGGAAACGGGGGAGACACAGGAGTGGGGATGGTGGTCCCTACACCTGGGCAGGTGGGGAAGAGTTGGAAGTTCGACCTAATGTTACGCGATGACTCGCGCTAACACTCCAACGTGCTACCAAGCACGTCCTACTGACCCAAACATCAGTCCAACCAACCGAGTCGAAGACTTACTCGGTGCCGAGAGATTCCACGAAGGAACTCTGTCCTTCGATGAGAGCGATGCAAGAGACAGCTAGCAAACCCTTGAAGCTAGCGTCGAGTGGAGTGCGAGCGTAAGCCTAGGTGTTGGCCAACTCAGAGGCTTCACAGCAGGGTATGCAGCGAAGGTTGAGTATGGATTAAACCAGGTCGAACTTAGGGTTCGACCGCCCAACTACTACAGCTTATATACATGAGGGAAGCGGGTGTCTCCTACGGCCCAGGAGAGTACCGCTCCAGTGAGGGGTTTGGTGTACAACGAATAGGAGAAACAGGGGGAGAAACCGCACAGTCAGAGGGTAGCTAGGGAGTCATAGGGGTAGGCATGTGAGGGGAAATGAGGTGGGGGAAATACTGGGTAACCAATGAACAGCGTCCTTGAGGAGAGGCGGCTCTCCGATCCCTAGTCATATGGTACAAGGCCGGACCGTGAAGGGGCATGGCTGGACCGGAGTCACGTGAGGGAAGTAGGGGTAGCTAAGGGGAAATAAAAGGAAAATAAATGGATCCAGGTCACGCACCCGTGACCACTCGTAACAGTGCTGATGCTCACATTGCTTGCTATCATCACCTCCTCTCCCTAGTACAAGCGGAATGATTCTTCAAACTGGCCAGTGCTGGAGTCAAGGCTACCAAATGGCTGGCTTGGGCCCATTTCATACAGTGGATGCTGGTAGGTTGCACCCCCAGACCCAAGACCTGACACTGCTTACACTCTTGACAGCATGCCCTCTTTGAATTGTATTCGACTGCTGTTGCCATTTGCCCCAGGTCACTATGCTTGCTGTACATGTACCCAACTGTCATGGCCACCATGAACCAGATTGACCACATTTTTGAAGAGGGTAACACCACTCCTGGCCATGGTGTTCCCTACACCCCTCTTTCTTGGGATCTGCTTTTTGTACCACAGCCAGTTGAGCTCACTGCCACTCCATTGTGCTACCCTGATCCGCCAAGCTTTGCTACTGAACTGATCTACCTCAAAGACTTTTGTGAATTGCTACATATATTTGACAAACTTCATACTGCTTTGGGTGCACTTTGAGAGGAGGTTCAATCAGAGACCTGCAAGATCTTGCAACAGCTTCACACCTTACACTACAGCATCAACCATCTTGTCATGGTGGCTGCTGGGGCACAAGGTATTGACCTGGTGGGACCTCTACACAATAATACAGCTCCTGGGAGTGCAGGGCAGGGAGGCCCATTGCAAGGAGGTGCCCACCATAGTCCTCATCCAAGATTTGGTCAGGGGAATGGCCATTCATAGCTTATTCCTGTAACTCCCACTTCAAAGTAACACATAGTGCTTCAACAATGTTCGAACTGGCCTCATGACTTGTAGCCTTGTTTGACTCTTTGCAACCCTCATTCAGTATAAATAGATTTTGCATTTTTGGGGCCCAGCTCCACTAGGGGCGTATCAATGACCTTCTCATGGCAGGCAACTATGGCATTATCGTTGACTGTGGATGACTTCTTCTTGGCCGAGGTATGTTTGACACAGTGGTATGCACCTTGTATTGGGTTGATAGGCTATTCTTCTAGTCCTCACCCTCAATTCCCACACTGCTGGGAAGGGTGTCATGCATGCTTGGCAATGCAGTAGCACCAACATAGGGTAAGTGTCCTACATTGGAGTACAAGTCTATGAGCAACAGTTGCACAACCACTATAGAAGAACATTCTATCTACACTGAGTGCAGAAGGAGAGCTGTATCCCTTGTTTTTATACAATTTTCTCTTACAAGGTCATGGTGAGGATGACTTTATCCAGACAAAAAATACATGATTTGAGTAAAGTTTTCAGGACAACAATTCCCAAATACTGGGGAAGCAGATCAGGCATCCCTGCATATAACCAGGGGTCCTCTGCTACCCCAAGTGCACTGCTGATGGAGGCACCATATCATGATTGAGCCATGCTGTCAGACACTCCTCCTGCCTCAATCCAAGTTCCTGTGCTGCTGTCCAAAAGAAGATGCTCCAAGTCCTCAAATATCAGGAGAATGAGAGTGGACACATCCTTCATGAGGATGTGGTGAGAGATAGTCCATTCCTGAAGTTCAGTAAGGCACTTCTGGCCATTGCAGTCAGAGAGCATGAGGTGTTGGCAGCAGCCCCCAGCCATGCCTATTGCTCAGATTCAATCAATAACAGTGATTGCAGAGAACCAGATGTAAGTTACCACATCCTTGAAGCTCACCAAGAGGACTCAATTAAAAAACATCAGGGATCAATTATTGTCTGTCACAATCAATGATGGGACAGGAGGAGTAAAGCCTTCACAGCAAAGGGGGACTTCCTAAGCGCCACTTGTTGAGACACTTGGATGGCTGGTCACACAGCCAGCTAAGAGCTATGATGCACTCCCTGCAGATTCATGTGTGTATTCACATCACTGTGCCTTGGGTGACTTTGACACATCAAACACTGGCACTGTGGGCAGTTGAGCAATTGAACAGGTGAGAAGGTGACACTGAACAGATGGAATGAACATGATGACCATTTTTGTGACAGGCACCACACCTTATATTCAGATACAACTGATGACCGAGAAGCACAAGCACAAGCAGTGAAGGCCAGTGAGCAGGGTAGACAGTACTGGTAGGTGTGTCTGACTTCCCTGTACTACCATTCCCTCACTCTTCCTCTCTGCCTATCTCTTCACAGACCCATGGACATGCAACCAACTGCAGAGAATGTGTGAGACCCCAGCACATGTTCAATTGGGTGAGTGGACTACCACATCAGCACAGGGACCTTCTGTCACCGTCACAAACTTCCCAAGGATCTTACAGCCACTAATGACACTGATAAGATAAACACCCCACTATTATCAAATATAATCTTCTCATAAGTGCCTGGCAAGATTGCATGTCCTTACGAGCTGCTCATGAGGTCTTATGAGCATTCATGAGACTTGCAAGCTTCACATTAGCAACATATGATTGGTGAGTACATCCCTGGTCCATTATGAGGTCATAAAAAGTCATCTGCTGTGGTTGGCTGGATATGGACTATATCAGGTTATCACAGTGTTCATTGGGGGCAAATAGAAAATGAAACTGGTGGGAGATTTATATTTAGGACAACAACAGTGCTAAGCTGTCCCTAACTTGCAATGACTGACTTGACAGTTTGACTAACAATCAATCAGAGAATCAGTATACTCTTCCCTGAGCTAGAGGGGATAGACACTTGAAGAACCTGGGCTTTCTGGATGGACTTAGGGTGGAATAGACTTGCTATGAATATTCTTATAAGAGATGTCTTCTCTTTTAGGAACCTGAAAACTGACTGTGTGAGATACTTAAAACTGAGTTAGAAAGCTGAGATCTTTAAGTGTCATCCCCTGTTCACTTAGGGAGATGAGACACTGAGTCTCTGGGCTGAGAGAATTCACTGCTGAGATGGGGGAAAAACTTTTTTGTCCATTGAGATCTGAGTCCTTATATACATGTAGGCTGGGGGTATTTACAAATTCATTGGGCAGTGCCTCCATGCACAGCCCATGCTGTCCTAAGGGCCTAGCCCTTGTCTACTTCCTGTGCTGCATTGCCATGCACTGCCTCCTGTGAAGCATTGCCCTGCACTGCCTCCTTATGCAGTGTATGGCTGTGCAATCCCCTCAAATCCTTATCTTGAGGGCACAAAGCACTGCCACCCTCTTATCTCTTGCAGTGTCTGGGGTAGTCAGGTGCTTGGTGACCCCACTTTCTGCCAGCTTCACTCCTGAGCTGAGCAGAGTCCATTCATACTGTCCATTGAAAAGGATGAAAATAATGTGCATATTCTAGGTGGGCCAACCAAGCATGAGCAGAAGCTGCTTGACCTTGTCTTCATTGAACCCAAGCTCTGCAACCCACTCATATTCAATCCAAACCTTGACCATCACCTTGATCCCAGCCCTGTGCAGTACCTGATTGTTATACTCACACTGGGTCATGCAATAGTTGAAGTAGCTGAGGATGTTCTTGTCCCAGCCGATAGTGGGATCAAGGTGTGCCTCCTCATCAATCACACTTTCACATCATAAGTATTCAATTCTTGATGCACTGAGACAAGATTTGCACACATACCAACCATGGTGGTCATCTGAACTGAACGCTTGGGCTTTGACTGCCATATTTGAATGAGTGTGTGTTATCTGGTTGATGTCTGGGTTCACAACCACATATTTGACCATTCTGTGGTTAGTATGGACCTCTGCTAGTCCAATACAAGCACTCACAGGTAAGGGGCAGGTGGTGGTGAGTGATGACATGGCTTATGATCCATTGGCACTTGCTGGTGGTCTGACAGGCACTCATTGTCCTTACTTGCCTTATATCTATGAGCTTATTCTCACTTGTTTAGGTTTTGGTGATGTTATCCATGCTAAGTCAGTCTGCAATCATGATTGTGGGTACAAGGTCTATGCTGGCCACAACAAAGAAACACATGTTCCAATTGGAACAGGGAGCAGAATGACAAAAAACATGTGGTTGGGTGACAGCCCACGCCCGGAGGGCACGGCTCTCTGATGCAAGTCCAGGGTCCATCTTGCTCTTGCCTGGGTCAGCCGCAATGGGCAGGATGGGCCAAAGAAAGGGAGTGGTGCAGTGGGATTGTGCATCTTGTCAAGTGCTGAGTGCATGTCTGTGATGCCAGAGCTGTCATTTTGGTTTGCAGCTTTGAGAGGACAAACGTGGACTTGCATCCTGGTTGGAAGTAAAGTGAAAGGGGTAAGGAGTGTTGTGAGGTGTAGTAAAGAAGTGTCGTGGGATATATATGAAGGAACATGGAGGGATCCTTTTTTTTCTGTGGTCAATGTCCATGTGGGTATGCCTGTGTGCCAGTGCAATCACATCTTCTGGGCATCCTTTATGCAGCCAAGTTTGCAACTGTGATTCATGTTCCTCAGCCATCCAATATGCCATATCCCATATTAAGAACTCATCATCTCTGACTGTGAAGGAGGGCGGCAGTGTGCATGGGTTGGTGGGTGATGGGGGCGATGGGTATGGTGCCAGTTTGAAACTCTGTCCATCTGCCAGCGTCATTGGCTGGGTAACTGGGAAAGTGTCGAGCCATTGGTCTGGGAAGTAATGGTGATGCACCCAACTCTCCTACAAGGCCGAAAGACGACAGCCAAGAGCCGAGGGGACAAGGCTGGGGACTGAGGGTGTGAGGAGGCGAGTCAGGTCGAGTTCCCTTTGCGGCGCAACTGTTGAGCGGGGAGGTAGGGGAGCGTATGGTGAGTCAGACAACGAAGCGCGATTGGCATGGCACGAGTCGCGAGGTAGTCGCACAGCCTGCGAGGCATAGTACTAGCGGCACGAGACCGAGGGTCAAAAGACAGAAAAGTTAAGCAAGGTCACAGCTCCGTGATCCTCTGAGGACGCAAAGCGGGAGAGTCAAAGGCTTGGTCCGAACGCGCAGGGAGAGGCTGGCGACTGGGGGTGAAGGGGTGAGCCGGGATCGATTTCCCTTCGCGGTGTGGAGAGGGATGAGAGTCAGATAGGTAGGCAGGGAACAATGGGGCCAATCGCGGCTAATCGCGTATTGCGCAATGAAGTTGTGATTCAACGGCGAGAGGTGGTGACGAGGGGCGCGACTCAGAACTGAGGGGAGAAAGGTAGAATAGTACGTACAAGGTCACAGCTCTGTGAACCTCAGAGGATGCAAGGGAGCAAAGTCAAAGGCTCGGCCGAGGCGCAATTGCAAGTCGCAGTCGCAGTATGCAAGTCGCAGTTCGCAATCGCAGTTTGCTGTCGCAAGTCGCAGGTCGCAGGTGATGCAGGTAGATGCAGTCGCAAGTTAAACGCTAACTCTGAGGGGTAATGAGTGCTTGATTTTCTGCACTGTAATGAGTGGTTTATATACAAAACTCCTACTGCTACGTTCCAAGCCAACCCGACTGAGACCTGAATGAAACCCTTCTCCTCCCGGTCCCCTCCTGCATTACCCGACCGTTCCAGAGGCCCGTGAGCCACAACTGTATGGTCTCCAGTGAATCGGGACAAGTGGGTGAACTGGCGGGTCGACTCCTGATGTCACCCAAAGTGGGCCTCCTGCCGCCACGCTGCGTCGATCTGGATCTTTGGGTAGCCACTTCAGGCAGACTAGTCGAGGCTATCCCTGATAAGGTTGCAAACTCCCTCGTTGATGGGCCGTTCCTAACCCGATCCTTCCTGATGTCCCAAGGGTTCCTACAGTCACCACCTGGTCACGGCAAGGGATATCGTAAGGCGCGATGTAGGATGCTGAGCGCGATTCGCAAATGGGGTCGCAAAGACAGACAGTCCAGTCGCAGTCGCGGGTCGGACACTGGGTGTGCCGATTACCAGTCCTATCAGAGTGAGCGCGATAGTCACCGCAGTGGTCAGCAGTCGTGGTCGCAAGAGTTCATAGTCGCCACTGTGGGTGTAGCGCCTTCCGCCAGCGAGTCGCAAGTATTGTCTTCGATGCGCAACTGCGATTCGAGTGATCTTCTGTGTAGGTTGAGTAGATTCCACAACTGAAAACGCGGGGGTCATATCAATGGTGTAGGAGTGCGAGGTGCCACAGTAGCTTTGCCCAGCCCCATTGGGCCAGGAGGAGGCAGTCTCCCCCCACTTCACTGTGCACATGCAGTAGGACCCAATCGTGATTTGCCGCTGCAATGGATTTGATGAGGCCATAGAACATGGGCCCTGTTGAGTGTGTGACCTTGATAGTGATCTCCATGCCTATCCGCAACCTGCCTGGAGCCTGGCTGGTTGCCTCTAGGATGGTTCCTCCACATACTCCTTCCACTGCCACTGTCTGTTGGTAGGCTAGGATTGTTTGGAAGTTGTGTGGGGTGGTACTCATGCTGGCTTCTAGGTGACAGGGCAATGGACGTGGCAGCCACACAAGCTGCAGTGTGGGCTAGGTGCTATGGTGAGGGGGAGATGGCAGGATGTGTGTTGTCCAGGTGAGGATGTGGCTTCAAATGTGATGTTGGTGCTGTTCTCACCTGACATGCAAGTCACTTCCAGTGGGATTATTCCTCAGTGCTCACTAGATGATAAGCGAGCCAGCTTGCTTCACTGACTGCCATCAGGTCTGTGCGAGGTGCTGGGTTTATTCCCCTGCTGGTGCCTGGGCATAGTGGGGCATTTCTACATAGGGTAGAGGAGGGAGGGTTTTTCAAGGACAGCAGAGGGTACAAGTGACGATGACAGCGAGAGGAGAGTGCTAGAGGCACTCACTGCCAGGTGCTCATAGACATCACTCTTCTGGTGCACTCGTACCTCGCACTCCGCCAGACTTACAACATCCATTCCTAGTGCTAGAACTTGGTGTGTGTTCATTTGACTGTTCCTTCAGATCTGTGCATGTTCCTGGGCTAAACATTTTTGGCCCAGGACATCTGGTTGACACAAGAAATAGCAACTGTCCCCAGTTGCACTCCTGACTCTAAATCTTCACTTTGGACTAATCTTCATATTCTTCACCATTTCTGTCTACATTCTCCTGATCACTGGAGCCCTGAGTTTCGACATACAGTTGGTCACTGTCAGTTTCCTCCTTCCAATCTTCATAGGTTGCTCCTAAATCTAGTTCTTTCCAGCTGCTGTCTTGATTGTAGACACAAGTCAAAGGCTGTACATCTTCCATTCCATCATTTGCCTTCTGATCCAACTATCATGTCTTGCCAAAGTCTCATGTAAGGTCAGCAGATTCATTGTTTTATATCACCCAGTTGTAACACACTCATGCATGTGCATCATTTGAGGGTGTGTATCAGTGGAACAGACCAGATGAGTTGATTGCAAGTAAGACAAGGCCCAAAGATGTCTGATTTCATATGTGCTGAGCTGGGTGTAAGAGCTATATGGACAAGTTCACTGATGTTGTTGCAAAACCATGATGCTATAGGTGCTGAACAATCAGCTCCTATGCAATGGGAAGAGAGTTGTTAGGCTCTATGTGTTGTCAGAGTGTTCACAGCCAATCCAATGTGATCAACAAGTGTGAGCAGGTGAGTTATAGCAGTAGTATTCATTTTTTGGAGAGCTTCTTCATGTACAAAAACCACATGCACAGCAATTGAATGGTCATGGACTGAGAACATGAAGTGGTGATGCACCTAGACCTCCTACAAGGCCCAAAATGGACAGCCAAGGGCTGAGGGGACAAGGCTGGCGACTGAGGGGTGAAGGGGCGAGCTGGGATCGGGTTCCCTTCGCAGCGCAGAGAGGGAGAGGAGTTGGATAGGTAGGTAGGGGACGGTGGGGCAAATTGCAGCTAGTTGCATATTGTGCGATGAAGTTGCGACTCAGTGGTGAGGGTTGGTGACGAGGGGTGTGACTTGGTACCAAGGAAAGAAAAGCAAAATAGTACATACAAGGTCACAGCTCTGTGAACCTCAGAGGACACAAGGGAGCAGAGTCAAAGGCTCGGCAGAGGCGCAATCGCAGTTTGCAGTATGCAGTCGGAAATTGCAAGATAATGCAGGTAAACGCAGCCGCAAGTCAGATGCTAACTCTGATGGGTAACAAGTGCTTGCTTTTGGTCGAAGTGCGGAAGGGTTTATATACAAAAGTCTACAATTACTTTCCAAGCGATTCTGAACATGTCCAAGACAACCTACTCAACTTTCTGACAAGTTCCTGCCTCCGCTGAACTCACCCAGGCTGGAGAGCCACTGCCATATGGTTGGTGACAAATCGGGGCTTGAGGTCGTGTCAGTGAGTTGACCTTCTGACATCAACCCAAAGGGGGCATCCTGCCATCGCACTGCATCGATCCAGATCTTCGGGAAGTCACAGCGGTCAGCTGAGCCTAGGCCCGGTGGGGAGGTTGCGATCTTGAGCATTGATTGGTCACGACTACTCCGAGTCTTCCCAATGACCAATAGGGTACCTCAAAGTCAGCATGTGGGTGTGCCTTGGGGGTGCTGAGTCAATTGGGCAATCATGGGTCACTGGCATGGAGTACGAACCAGTCATGTGAGCAAGGGCAGAGTCGCACATCGAGTCACCGGGTTGCATGACTTCGCAGTGCAGCAAAGCTGGCCTCTTTGGGGATCAGATTGGGAATCGCTGATTGGTCGGGAATCGGAGTTGCATCTGATCACAGCTGCTTTGAGTCACCTTGAGAGCGCAGGTGTTGAGCACATGGCTGAGTCCCAGGGAGGTCCAGGAGATAGAAGGCATGAGGAGGGGTTGCCGCAATGTGTGGTCAAATTGAAGCAAGTCATATTCACGATTTCAGGGGCCAGAATTGCGGCGATTGTATCAGCGGATAAGTAGTAACAAGGCCAGTGTACATACTATCCTAGAAAGGGTACAGAGTAGTTGGAGGTGGGAGTCATGTGAGACAGGGCGGCTCTATGAAAACTAGGCATGACTTCGGTGAGCATAACAGCATTGATGCTGATGGTAGCATGGGGGCAGTGAGTATGCGTTCAGACAGCACAAGCATGCATTTGGACAGCATGAGTGTGTGTTCGGATGGCTCAGTGTGCATTTGGATGGCGCAAGTGTGTGTTCAGATGGCACAAGCATGTGGTCGTCAGTTGATGGGTGTGTGGTCCCAACTCACACAAGATGGCATGCATGTGGATTGAGTGGATAGTAATCGAGGGCAAGTGGTGGAGGTGTAATGCAGTTGATGAGCCCAAGCGGGCAATTCATAGCTGTGCAGTTCATCCTGCCTGAAGCTTCTTCACGTGCGAAGCTGCATGCACATGCAGTGAGTGGTTGTGGGTTGGGAGTGGAAGGCGGGCAGAAAAATTATGTGATTGACCAGTGTGCTATTGGGGATGTGGCGTGGAGCAGTCAGCAGCAATGGAGGTGACATGATACATCATAGGATTTGGATGGCATGAGAAGGTGTTGAGGTGTAGCACAAAACACTTAGTGGTGATGGTGGTGGTGGTAGTGTGATGCATTGTAGGATTCTGATGTCATGATGAGGTGCCAAAGTGCATAGCTGTACTGTAGGTACAGGGAAAGCGAGATGGGTGCATGCGGTGCTGTTCAAGGAAAATACAACTGGTTGATAGCCTTTGTTACTGGTGGACAGATGTGGTAGTGTTACACCCATGCCTGCAAGGATGGTGGGCCTGGGTCTGTTTTGACATGGCTGGCTAGCAAATGTCCAAGTGCTGGCTTTGTGATCCGAGATGTTGGGTGGTACATATTCTTGCACAAGTTTGGGTGGTCGTCATATAGTGTCGGTGAACAGGTCTGTGTTGACTAGGATGGGCTGTGCATCATAAGTCAAGAACTTACCAGGAGTGTTCAGGTTGCCTGGAGGTCAATTGCTCAAGCCATAGTCAATGAGAAGTGTTGGAACAAGAAGACCAGTCTGAGATAGGAGAACCATGACAATGATGAGGAGGCTGAGTTGCGAGGAGTCTTGCAAGATCAAGAAAATAAATGTGAGGGCAAGTACATACCAATAGAATTGATCTTGATGCATTTGCTGTGCATTGGGTTTGTGGATGTGTTGTGAGACAGCAAATGATGCATCATCTCACACATCTGTTGAATTCGCCTGGCTTGGATACACAGGTGCATGATCATGCTCACCTAAGTCCTCATCATCCTTGCTGACCTCCTCCCTCTCATCCTCCAGTTCTCTCTTCACTTCTGCTTCTCCTTGGTTGCCTTCATTTTGTGAGCAAATGTTGCTTGACTTTGTGTCACTTCCAGGGTTGGGGTCACAGTCCTCTTTGTGTTCTAAGTGAGTCTTGTTCATGTCTTGAACAGGTTTGAGGCAGTGGGCGGTGCAGAGGTGAGATGGCATGGGCAGATTCTGAGGCAGTGCAGGGCGAGTGAAGCTAGTGGGCATGGTCAAGGCAGTGGGCAGGGGTTGCAGTTCAGGTTGAGGGCTATGCCCCAAATCTTGATCAGGTTGGATATGGGGGACCAGTCCCCAGATCATGATCATACCCCAGTCTTCAATCAGGTCCAGATGGTTGGGGCTCAGTCCATTCCACCAGGGGCAGGGGCAAATGAGACATGCTGTGTCATGCATGTCCCACACGGGAAACAGTCATTATATTAAAAATCACATGAAATTGGTTGACAAAATGCTGATCCCTTTAAAATGAGGTAAGTTGTCACATGTGTGCCAAATGTGTGCCAAATGTGAACCAAATGTAAAGACCCAGAAGCCAACTTCAATGAGTTCATGGGCAACATCACAAAATGCACAGTGAGGTGCAGACTGGGACCTTCATGAAGAAACCTCAGTACAGCAAATCCTCAAGGCCTGCTTTCAGGTTCTCCAAGTCACAAGTTCAGTGGGAGGACCCAAGTGAAATGCTGGCATATGAGCAACTGAAGGAGTACAACTTGGAAGAGGATACATGAGATATCAAAGAGGCAAGAGATGCTGCCAACCCTGACTACCTCAGTGAGGATGCCGAAGGTGGCCCTAGCATTCACAAGGGCAAAGGCAAGGCTCATGCACAATCCTCTAGCAAGTTCATGTTTGGCAAATGGAGCTCAAAGGGCAAGGGGAAGTCAGCCTAAGCTTTGGCTTAGGAAACACAGGCATCTGCATGACTTACAAGGTGTTAGGCAGTAAGTAGTTTTGCTTTCTCAATGATCAGCCAGCCTGTGTATGCTCTTCCCACCAAGTTTCTGTCTTACTTCTATGTCTTGGTGTGCAAGTGTCAAATTTCGCCGTTAGTCGTTAACGAGTAAGGTCCGACATGCTCGTTACTACAACACAAGAAAAAGGTATGCATAAATAATGGTCCTACAAGACAGCATGCTGCATATCAAGGCTTCCTATCTTCCGCACTGTCGTCTGTTGCTCACAATTCCTTTATGCGGGTGCCCCGACCCCTTGTGGGCCGGTATGCGGGTTCTGCGCGTTATCGCCGCCAGACACCTGCATTCCCGCGAGCTGATTCGGCAGTCCTTGGTACTGCGCCTGCCATGCGCCTTGCTGAGAATCACCGGGGGAGACAGCCGGCGCGCTTCCACCGTAGGGCGACACACCGTACGCAGGCTGAGACTGCTGATGAATGCCCGTGGTCGGGCTGCCCGGAGCCGGCTGGTGCGCGTGCACATCGTGCGTCGCACCTCCTTCCTGCGCTCCCAGATCGGTCGTCGATGCCTGGGCGAGCTGGGTGACGCTGGGTTGCGCAGTGCTCAGGGAGCTACTGCGCGAGAGGTTCTGCTGTGATTGAGAAGCTTGTGCAGCAACCGAAGGTCCTTCCTTGATCCCAGGCACGGAGATGAAGTAGACGGAGCCGGTGGGATCTGTTCCACCCTGCGCGTAGTACTGTGCCCACGCTTGGACGTTGGGATCAGAGTACGTCGTGCTCGGGTCATATACGTAGGGAGGCCCGCTCTGTTGCCGCTGCGGCTCCGGTTGCGCCTGAGCCTGAGCCTGAGCTTGAGGCTGAGGTTGAGACTGAGGTTGTGCTTGAGGTTGTGGCTGGGGTTGTGCTTGAGGCTGCGGCTGAGGGGCTGGCTGCGGCTGAGCCTGTGGCGCTGGGGTCGGTTGGGTCTGAACAGGGACGGCTGCTTGTTGGAACGGGGTGGCTTGGGCCTGGGGCTGTGGCTGCGCCTGCGCTTGCGGCGCTGGCTGACCGGCAGGGTATATCTGCGGCTCAGGGTGACCGCCGTATGGAGTTAGGGCACCGTAAACCTGCGGCTGCCCGTATACAGTCTGCGGTCGCGGAGCGTATGCGGCAGCAGGATCGAACGAAGACTGAGGCTGAGGTCGGGCTGAGGGAGAGTAGGCCCGCTCGGGTCCCTGAGCATAGCCAGGCTGCGGGGCGGGATAAGCACTGTACGCTTGGTCGTATCCACCCGGAGTGTAACCATATGGCTGAGGAGCAGGAGGCATAGCGTACTCTTGCGGCGGGCGAGAGTCGGGACGGGCGATGTACGAAGGCTGCTGAGCATATGGGGGACGCGGATCATACACTACGTACAGTGAGCACACTACATGGATCAAATGGATAGGGACGCACTCGATGTATTGCGGGCTAGGCTCTCCTCCATCATCCTGTCGAATATTGTCCTCGCCTTGACGAATGTCTCATTCATAGAGACAAGATCAGCTGAAGGCATATATGAGCTCACGCATTTTGTCCATGATTATGGTCACCAACCTCGCTTCTGGCTGTACTTGTCAATCAGTTTGACAATCTTCGGGCGCAGAGTCATGCAGTTCCTGTACAATTCCTAGGAGACTATTAGCAGACAGCGTGTTATACTTGGCAGCATACCGACCTGAATTTCTTCGTTATCCGCAAGGTTATCCTTTGCAGGGTCCATGCCACGGAGTAGCGTCAATAGACGGTCGACATTGGCAGCCTGGGCGAAGACAGCAGCCTCCTGTTCCGCCTCCCGTGCGAGCTCAGCAGCGGTAGGCTCTGGCAGCGGCTCGACATAATTGACGGGGAAGATGCCTGTCCTGCCCT
This sequence comes from Fomitopsis palustris, assembly GCA_029783445.1. Lineage (NCBI taxonomy): Eukaryota > Fungi > Basidiomycota > Agaricomycetes > Polyporales > Fomitopsidaceae > Fomitopsis > Fomitopsis palustris. Next base: position 625,427 of record JARAOQ010000010.1, read on the forward strand.
TCAGCTGGCCACGCCACCAATCCTTGTACCCCCGGTCAACAACCTTGATGATATCGCCTTTCTCGAAGGCGAGCTCTCCGGCCTCGGTGGGTTCGAAGGTATGCAGCGCTCGCACTCTCGTTACGACAGGAATACTCTCCTGCACTGACGCACTTGGTATGGAGGGTGTAGTGCTAGCGCTTACGGTGGTCACCGTGGAAGGCGATGACGTATTGACCGCAGACACTGCTGGGCTTGCTGAGGGCACATACCCACCGTGGCTCGGCTGCGAGTAGCTTTGTTGGCGGGCGGTGTTGGTTCCTGGTAGACTTGTGCTAGAACCAGAGCCGCTAGCACCGCCTGAGGCGAGAGAATACTCCGCCCATTGTGGTCGGCCACCTTTATCGTGCATAGACATCTCAAGAGCGCGCTGCAGTTCCTCCTCTTCTCGCCGCCGAACTTCGTCATCGACATCAGGCGGAGGCGGCTCATCAGGAGTGTCGAATCTATAGCCTGAATATCCGATACATGAACCTGTGTTGCTTGAGTTTCCAGTTTTACGGCGCACCTTTAGTCTTGAGGGACTCGAAGCACTCCTCCATGATTCCCAGCGTCGGATCCTTCTCGAACTCTTGTGTCCACTCAGCGATGAGCGACAAGGCTCGCTTCCGGACTTTGTCGTGTGTAGTCTAGTAGGAATACTATATGAGCGATGTGTGTAATGAGTGCAGGGTACGTCAAGGATCGTACCCGATCGGTGACCAGCTTCTCCAATCCCTGGGTAAATGCGCGCGATGCAATCTCTCTGTGAACTTCAATGCCGCAGTTCTTCGTCAAAGATTCGGCAAGCGTTAGTGTGTACAGTTGTACGTTGGGGTTGCGGTGTGCGAGCCGTTTGAGGACGGCAGCCACGACATTGCGCGCCCTGTCACTGTATTGTCAGAGTGGGCGTCGCACAGGAGAGAACCTGCATACCCTTGTTCTCCTTCGTCCTGTACCTTGTCGCATAAATTCAGTATCAACTCCCAGTTCTCGCTCGTCAAGTTCTCATCAGTTGTTTTGGCTAAGGCCCCCTTCATCAGCCGAAGCTCCGGAGACTGCACAGTGGTGATCTCACTCACCAACGATCTCGTCGTAACTGTTGGCTTGACCGCCCCTGAACATGGTTGTCGTTGAAGCGGTTGGCTGGACCAGAACGGAACTTGGATGTGAAACTACGCGTCGTCGGGAATAAATAGCAGTCCGTCGAGAACGACTGCGCTATACCCTCGCGCAGCGACCTCGGTGATGCAGCGCCCCTACGAATGAGCGCTCGCGGTCTCCAGGCTTCCTTCTGTGGAATGTCTTGGAATCCGTTGCTGACATTCCCCGGTTCCCATTGGCTCGATAGTTGCACTGCGGAGACTCCTCGGTCCGGAGTCCTGGAACGACATCTCCGAGCGTAGGCCGAGTGACTCGATTAGGAAGTTTACGCCACAAGTAGAGTGTCCTCGCGTTCATCGCGTTCATCCTAACCACCGATCTCTCTCTACTGTTCTCTCCTGTATCATCACATTCTAACATTATGGCGAAGGGTACGTTTCTAATATTGAGGTTAGTCTCTAGAGCTCAACATTATATCTAGTTCCGCGGAATTTCCGCCTCCTTGAGGAGCTCGAGAAGGGCGAGAAAGGCATCGGAGATGGGTCGTGCTCGTACGGGCTTGAGGATAGCGACGACATCATGATGAGCCACTGGAATGGCACGATCATTGGTCCAGGACATGTGAGTAATTCAGATGAGTTCTTTGATGAGCCTTTCACTGAAGTAATCGCTAGACCGTGCACGAGAACCGCATCTATAGCCTGAAGATTACTTGTGGCGATAACTACCCCGAGGAGCCCCCTACTATCCAATTCATTTCTCGCGTCAACTTGCCCTTTGTCAGCCAGGTTGATGGCAAGGTTGATCCCTCCAAGCTACCTGTGCTCGCCCATTGGAACAGGAACAGTACACTCGAGACTATTCTTGTGGAGATTCGAAGGTGCGCTCCTGCCGACGCTTCGTCGCGCGGTTCACCTAGCGATTTCTGACTGTTATCAAGGGAGATGGCATCCTTCAACAACCGCAAACTGCCTCAGCCTCCTGAGGGCAGCACTTTTTAATGACATCGGCTGCATCGCCACGAAGTCTGGACACGCTGTGACACATAATGTACTGAAGATACTTGAGTTTGTAGCATGGATTCATGGTTACCGTGTGTAAACCATAACTGCATAGCTATGGCTGCATGTTCGCCTCCATACTTGTGCACTGATATGGACGATCATCCCCACGACAGAGCGCAAATGAACGTCTAGACACACTCGGATTGAGGCGTTGACCGTCAGGATCAGATTCGGGATAGTATATCCTTACGATCACGGGGCAAATGTGAAGCTTCGCACAAGCCACTATGCAAGGACCGCGTTGCTGCTGCGCCGACCGTACCGGTGCTACGTACCAATCCCGAGAGGCAGGTGGGCAAACAGGCCGCTCTGTGATCGTTCGGCGGTGCTGAGCTAGCGTCCAGAAGCTTACTGTATTCGTGGTGGGTACCATCAGCGCCCAGCCGCAGAGGCGACGCCGCAGCTGCGTCCGCAGAACTTCCAATGACCTGCCGGAGAGTCTGGCGGGCTTCGCTGAACACGGAGGAACTTGTCGACTGCTAATTCGCGAGTTCAAGTGAATATCATGCGCCTGCGGCCTGTCAAGTACGCATGGGGCAAAGACCCTTGATCCTCTCGTGGTGCTCAGCTTCAATAAGCAGCTGTAGGTCCTTGTGTGTTGAGACCCTACCGCAGGCCAGTGCAGCCAATATGTACAGCCATTCATACTGGGTACAGTGACGCAACACCCCCAGCCGATTGAGATGTCTCGATCGGCCAATCTACATCAAGCACTCGACGCTCTTCGATCTGGAATCGGCGGCGTTTCCGCCGCGGCAGCTTCTGAGCAGTCGGCAAAGTCAAACGCGAAAATTCTCCAGAAGCCCAGCCCTTGCGGCCACCTTAATTCACAGAAGCCGCGGCTACGTACCGCGAAGGCCGCCGGAGAGCATCACCGTGAATGCATCCAGGGAAGCGTGGCATCGGGAAAAACACATCGGGCATGACGAATCGAATTTTTGCAACACACATCGGGAATGTACATAAGTACGAATACAACCGAGTATGATTAGGGTATAGTAATGTGACAAACCCCTTCCTTCCGTACACAGGCGAAGATATGTAAGGTAGACAACGAGCGTGGTGGTAGATACTTGGTCCAAAGTGAAGGAACTGTCCTGCTACAGTAATCACGGAGTAACACGGGTCGGATGAAGCAAAGAAATGAATAAGTAGATCTAAAACCTCTTCCAATCGTAAACGTGATTCATCTGCCGCAATTCGCGCGCGACAGGCAGCGCGATTACCGGTCGGAGGGTGACAACCCTCTGTCTTTCCTTGTTGAATTGACAAGCAGGTCCTTCGCTTTGATCCATCGAACAAACCAGTCACCAAGGGTGAAGCCCCAGAGGTAGTCGAAGTAAGCAGCGCCTCGACTCTGCACAGTGCGACAAGCATTAGCGTGTACACTCGCGCGCGAGTGGGCGGCACACCTACCCTTCCAAGAGGAATCAGTATGATTTCCGTGCTGCCCTTGTACGTCCGGGTTTGCGGTCTACCCTCTAGGAAACTCAGCACATTGGGCGCACAGATCTCCGCGTGTACCGGGTACTTCATGCCCTGCTTTTGCTCGTTCCAATCTGTGATGTCGCCGACCGCGAACACGCCGGGGTGTCCCACCACCTCGAAGGTCGGCTTAACCTTCACCAGTCGTCGCTCGTCCAGGACATCCGGACCGAGCGACGCGATCCACGCGGTATTTGGCCGTGGGCCAAAGGTCGGAACGATGAGATCGGCGGTGGGAATCGACATGCCGGAGCGTGTAGTGAGGCCCACGGTGCCGTACTCGGGGATATAATCGGTAAGTTCGGAAAAAACGAGTTCGATCCGCCGCGCTTTGCACCGACGCTCCATGTCCTTCCTGAACTTCTCGGGGTAGGTAGCATTGAGAAGCATTTCGTCGGCCTGGACGATCGTGATCTTCTTGTTCTGTTTGGCAGAGTGACGTGATAGAGGATCTCAGCAAGCTGTGGCGGTGAGACTCCGGAACAGACACTTACGGGGTAGATGTCTCTGAGCTCTCCGGCAGTCTCTGCGCACAGTATTTCAGCCATCTGGCTCGATCTACACTCCAGTAGCAACTCACCAATGCCAACGGCCCCACCACCGATCAGCACGATGTGATCAGCTTCTTCATATCGCTTTCTCCAGTGAACGATATGGTTGTGCATGTCCTCGCGTGTGTACGGGAAGTCGAGCGGACCAGACCACAAGAACCCACACGACAGGACAAGGGCAGCGTACGGGATTCTTCCTCCACTCTCCAGCACGATCTCCCCGCCCTCGCCGCGCGCTTTCTCGTCAATCGCTGTCACCCTGTCGACGACCAACCGGCCGTTTCCATTGATGAACAGCTTGTCGTAGCTCATCAGGGCGAGCCGCTCGTAGTCACCCTCCTCGCTGATCGTCATGCGCGCGCCGGCGAGGAGGTGCAGACCGAATGGCCGCTCGTTGACGAGAATGAGGTTATACTTCCTCGGGTCCAGCATACCCGACAGATTTCGGGCGACGAGCGCACCGGCATGCCCGCCACCGACTACGATGACGTTCTTCTTGCCGTTCCAGTTCTCCTTCCAATTCATTTCAGGCAAACAGTTGAGTATGGGTTGGGGTAGGGGAGAGGGGTGGGAGAGATGGAAAGAAGTCGGCGACCTAATCCAGGCTGGAAGGCGATATACCAGCTGCGGGGCAAACAGAGCCGCTGATGCGGACGCACCGTCTTATAAGTAGTGAGCGCTGGGAGAGCTTAGCCAGGGCCTGGCAGGGACGACACGGGAGATCGCATGTGCGAGATGTGATCGAGAGGCGCCCACGTGGACGCTCGCCACGGAGACAGTTGTCCTGTTCTTCACAGAACCGTGGTGGAATTGACAACTTGATGATAACCGACAGAACGGGCCTCGGCGTGTCCACACAAGCTTCGCCTTGACGCGACGAGCGATCCTCCGCAGTGACAGTCCTTCCATGCCGGGGAGCGACCTCAGCACGGAGATGACGCTCGCCGCTCATGTCATGTCCGCGCACTGAAACCCGTGATAGGACTCATGGCGGCGAGTCAGGACTGAACGATCCACGTATCATCAGCCAGGCCCGTTCCGTAGACGCGTGCCCACAACGCGCGAGAAACCTCACCCACAAGCAGTATGATAGTATGATGCAGGATGATTCCTCTACCTCAAGGTTCGTCAGCGCGATAGATGGCCTAAGACAGAAAGAGCGCACCGTGCCTGTGAGCCGGTGTCGACCTTGTTCTATGTTTCCGAATGTCCAGGAAATCGTGCTGATTGTATTGGGCAATCCGCCAGGTACCGAGCTTCACAATCTGGATCTGCGAAGTAGAGGTACCCGCCGTCTCCACTGCAGCGGGACAAGCTGTGCTCGAGTTGAACGGATACGTCGCAGAACGAAACATCCACGTACCGGTGGGCACAGATGCCCGTCTGCGCGGGACAGATGACGCGGGAAGGTGCATCGCATCGCATTCGCAATTGCGCAGTGGCCCCCAACGTCGGATCAAGGCCACGTCCGTAAAAGTTTAGGGCGGTGGTACAGACGAATTGCAACGGTCTTGATGATCAAGCAGCCGAACACTAGGGGGAAGGGTGCCTCCGATAAGTAAAAGCTTGTGTATGCACCATCTGCTTCGTGTCCGAGATAACTTATTGGCCCGATGATCACAATACGCCCTCCAGCTGGATGTCCGACGGAGCACGGCAGTGGATGATGCCAGGGACACTGAGAGTGAGCATTGGTACGTTGAGGCTCCACAGTGCATCAGACCCAAGCATAGCACCCTTTCGTGCTGAGGAGCTGACCAGGTAGTCATTGGTCCGAAGCACCTCAAGAGGTCTCGCGCAGTGGTTGTGGTGCACAGTGATCAGAGGTAGCTTCGGCCCTGAAACAGCGGTCCCGAAAGTCACGGCTGATCGAGCGGGGAACAACCGATCTTGCATCATACGCCACCACACTTGCCAGCGTCCCGCGCGTCGTCGCAATCCGTGGATTGTCTTACACTCTCTCGAACTCGCTCTTCTTGTACCTGTGTCCTCGGAGGACAAGCACTCGCTGAGCCCTCGAACGAAGCCCCCAGCCCCAGATTGCAATGGTACAGTCCCAGATCCGTGGACATGTCTTTTGACAGACACGCCTAGACACCAGGCGCAAGGTACCACCTACGATGCTGCCATGCTAGCCCGTCTCAGGTCTGTTGCAAACGTCGGTGAGCTCGGTTCCAGCCTACAACACAACACGTATCACCGCCACTCACTATCCATGCCCGAAGTCTAACGCGACGAACAGTCCACCGTACTACCAAGTAGGCCCAGAGTGTCAGACGTGGGGGAGGCTCGAAACGAGTTGCGCAGGTCTGTGGCGTTGACCGTGTCGCCCGGCGTCGGCGCCAGTGAGCCTCCCCTGCTCGGGCAGCAGCGCTCCCCGACCACCGCCTTGCCTATCCAAGAAGCCAAGCTACCTGGAACGGCCGACACAGAGCCTGTAACAACACTCACAAAGCTATGCCCTCCGAGTCGGGGCGACCATCCAACGATCCGAGTCGACGTTAAGCGATCGGCAGCGACTTCCTTCCCCGGTGTGCTCCCTCCCAGGGGTAGTCAGATGTCTTGCTAGCCGACATATCGCAATCACTGTGCTGTGAACTTTGGTATGTATGTGCCTATCATGTGCGTGCACGCTCATGCCTCCAAGTTGCTGTCGGTGACGATCTGCTCGCGGTTGCGCAGACGCTGACATCCGTCACGGCACGCCATCTCACCGTATTGGAACCTACCTGCATCACGAACACAGCCAGGAAAACACCGGTATGACTGAGTGTACGTGTGTACAAGTGGCATAGCCCGACACCTATTGCTCTACCTCTTGATCGGTGCGTTGCGATGATCGTTCAGGTCCTGGTCACTGCTTCGTCCAGAGGTGGTCAATCAGCTGAAGACAGACTCCAAACCCCGACATAAGAACACCTTCTAGCACGACCCACTGGTACTGTATCAGTTGTCAGTCTGCGATATCGATGTCGACGTCGGCGGCACCAGGCACCAGAGAGACGCCTCCCAAAAATACGTCGGCGAACAACCTCCCACTCACCCACGCCATGCAAGTAGCAAGGAGCCTCAAATGCCGTCACGCATCACAGCGCATGCCCCTCCACCTGGCACCCCCAACACACGCGTGGCTGATCAACAACACACCGAAGGCCTTCCCCGCACAGTTGCGCGCAGCCCATCTGTTCGCTGCCCACCCACCCCCGTCACGACCGCACGCTCCCACGACGCCAGCCCGTGCCTTCCCCGCCATCTTCACTGACGCACTGGTCTGTCAGGAAGGCCGCAGGACGCCTGCGGTGGACGGCCCTGTGACCATCGTCGACTTCGCACTGCGATGGAGCGCGCCGTCACGAAGCCGATGCGTGCAGCACACATACATCCCGGGGATAAGGCACGGACAGAACTATCAAACCCAAACCTTGCGAACCGTGCACCCAGTGCGTCCGTCGGTGCCGTAACTGCAAAGATGGAACTCGCACTCTGCTCCGTTGTATGACGCCGAATAGCTTGCCCGCGAGGCATCGGCGGTCACCTCCATCTTGATCCAGCTAACGCACACATGGAGCATCGCTGGCTATCCATGTCTTCAGGACGAACATCGACTCCGTGCTCCCATCCTCCCCCTCCGACCTGGTCAGATGCTCGACAAAGCGTAGATTGGAAGGAGACAATAAGTGATGTACGTAGCTTACACTGGTCTAGGTATACGATAAGTAAGCGGCACGGGCAGCGCGAGGCTGACATGCACGAGTATGCGCGAATAGGAGTATGACCGGGCTGTCAAGCAGTGCTCTGCGGGGCGGCCAAGAAGATGTATGGATATGGTATGTATGCGACAGTCAGTGCGTGCGTGGGTTGGGGGGCGTGCAATGCGGGGCGGGGTCCGTGGAGTGAGCAATTGCGAGGATCCAGGGTCGAGGGGACGGTGCGCAGAGGAAGAAGGCATGAAAACGTACATATAACACTGACAGCGCGCATCAGGTGCTGGCTGCAGCACGTCACCGCGTCCGCTCCCGCGCGCCCTCGCCCCCCTCCATCCCCACCCGCGCAAACTCGACCTCCAGCGCCCGCACCTCCTCCCGCAGGCCCACGCTCTCGCCCTCCGCGACGCGGCCCGCCTCCTTCGGCACGAACGGCGACGCCCCCGACTCCGGCGTGGGCGGGTAGAGGGAGAACGGACTGGGCGGGGCGAGCGCGGGGCTCGGGAGCGCGGCGAGCTTGACCTTCTTCAGCGCCGCGACGCTCATCGCCACCGGCATCTCCAGCACGCCCCTGCCCTCTTCCACGCCGGGCTCGCCCTCCTGGAGCGCCGCACGCACCTCCGGGTACATCGAGCTGAGCGGCGGCGTCTGCCCCGCCGACGACTGCAGGCGCGCCGCGAAGTACTCGTACTCCGCGAGGGCGGGGTACGCGTGGCCCGCCGGCCGCGCGCCCTCGTCCCCGTCCCCGTCCGTGTCCCCGTCGTGCTCATCCGTGTCGCTCTCCGACGCGGAGCTCAGTGCGGGGGTGGACAGGTCCGTCGGAGATAGTGCGCGCGCGGGCAGGTCGTTATATGGGTCCGCCTCGTCTGCGTCCGCTTCCTGCGACGCGTCTGCTCCGTTCTCATCTTCTAGGCCCAGCCCGACTGCACGGGTATTGGTGTCTGGCAAAGGGATGCTTGAGACGGGCGGTGAGGGCGATGGCTCTGGTATGGGTGCGAGGGTCGGTGTTGCCGCTAAATCGGACTCTACAGGCTCCGTAGACATCTCCTTACTCGGCACGCTTCCGGCCGTTACATCCCTCGACAAGGCGTCCGGTAGTGCAGGCGGGGCTACCGAGGGAGGCGAAGGGGGAGCGATGAGTGGGAGGAATGTCATATTGATCCGTCTCTGGGGTGCTGGTGATGAGCGTACAGGTTCAGGTGCAGGCGGAGGAGTGGGCTGAACGGGTAGCAGAGGTACGAAGGAGAAGGTAGGTATGCGGCGGGCAGGCTGGGCAGGGGCGGCTGATGTAGTGGGAGTCGTTGGTGATGCAGGTTTCGACAGGGAGGCAGCTTGAGGTTGCGATGACGGTGGTGAAGGTGGTGTCTGCGTCGAAGCAGGTGACGGAGGCTTTATTGGTGGCGGTTGTGGAGACGACACCGAGATGGATGGGGGGTCAGACCTGGTGATTGGCTCAGCCTCAGCGAGCAGCTGCGGACTCGGTGGCTCCGGCTCTGGAGAGGTGTCAAGCAGAGGTAGGAGGCGTATTGGGACCGCGTCCAGATACGGCAGGATTTCGGGGTCAAGGTTGGCAGAAGGTGGAGGGGTGGTGCCACGGTTCTTCCACTTGGAGGGTGTCTGGCTGGGCTGGCTGGCGAAGCGCGAGTACGGGAAAGGCCTGCTCGAGGACGAAGAGGCGTCGGAGGTGTATGCAGTGGGCGAGGAGGTGGTGAAGGGCTGGCGGTAGGTGGGAGGGGGAGCGGGGCGGGGGAGGGAGAGCCGGAGCTGCTTGAGTTCGAGGACGTCTCTGGGGGCCACGGGTGAGCAAGGGGACGCTTTGAGGGCGGGGCGTGTGCCTGCCCGGCGGGATCTCGCAGACCCGGCGACGCTGCGCCATGACGTCGCTCCTGCGTCTTCCCCGTCCCAATCGGGAAGGCGCGGAGACCAGTGGCTGGCTGGCAGCGGACCATGACTCGGGTCGAACGAGCACCCCGCGGCAGACACGGCACTCGCACAGCGGAGGGGAGCGGGCACTCACTCATACGACAGCTTGGGCGTGACGGGCAGCGGCGACCGATCCCAGTCCTCCACCTCGAACACCTCCTCCAGCTCCTCGTCTGCGCAGAACGAGACCGTCTTCTGCAGCGGAGGCCGCACGCATTCGCCCGGCGTTGACGGCTCGGACAGGTACGGGGAGAACGGCGGGGTCGGGCTCTTCAGGCAGCTCTTCATCGCGTGGACTGTCCTCGTGTGCAGGAGTGCGCGGGAAGGGGAAGCAAGTCTAGATGCGCTAGCGGATCGATCGTCTAGGGATAAAATTGAGTTCAGAGCACTGCGAGTCTAGTTGAGGGTGTGGTTTGCGGGTGGGCGTGGCCAGCGTTGCCGCGGTGGACGTCTAGGGTGCTGGCCGTGTCGTGGAAGGAGAGTGTGGGGTAGGAGAGGGAGATATAGCGCGGCGGCCGGGTGAGCGGGAGGGAAAAGGTCGCTCCCCTCGCTGCCACGTGAGCGCTAAAGTGGGCAATCCCGGAACGCCTCGCCACGGAACACACGGCCCCGCCCCCTCGCGCCCATCGCGACCAGGACCCTGTCCCTCGGTCCCCCGTCTTCCGCACACGCCTGCCTCATTCGCGCATGATTCTTGTGTAGTAGGCGATACGTTCTGCTTTGTTCTCTGCAACTATCGCAGGAAGGCGCGTTCGACGATGCGCGCGCATCTTCACGAATGACATGTCGACGGTTCGTCGTGCGCCCCAGCAGAAAAGCGCGGGTTGCTTCCGCTCCTTCTCTGCCCCCATTGCATGCTTCCGGAAGCATGCGCGCGACCCACGCTGTCCAAACACGACATACCGCGCTCATGCACGTCGTCCCCGTGGTCTCCTGCCCCAGCGTCGCAGACGTAACATCCCCGACGTGCGGGGGCACGAGGGCAGTTGATGCTACGGATCTCTTCTCGTCGCCAGTTTGCGATTGGTTGCTATCCGGGTCGTGCAGCGTTCCTTGACCGCCAAAACGGCTCACGATGGCAGACGCGTATCATGGCCTGCGTCTCGTCTGATGTGCACGTCTCTCCAAAGGGTGCCTGAGACCTGCGTCGTATGGTTCGACGCGCGATCTTCTGCCTACGACTGGCTGTATTGCGGACTTTCAGTAGGTTCGACACGAGTCCTGCATGCCGGGGCATTTCGGAGGAAAAGTACGGATCCATTAATATTTGACACCAATTGCAAGGGCTCGGGCATACTGGTCAATGCACACTAATTCCTGCCGGCGGTTTTGCAGTCACCTACTCTACTACTCTGATTCGTCAGTGCAATTCTGCTTGCCTCTATACAAACCGCCCACTCGTGGCTTCAGCGTGTCGATTAGGTCGGCGAGTGAGAGAGCTGAATATGATCATGAGCCAAGTATATCGATATCGTCGGGTACCCGGGTAGCCTCAGGCCGATGGCGACGCACAAATGACACAGCCAGAACATACACACTAATACATTGCAGCAGCTCACGCATGTCTCTTATCGTGGTGCGTAGTTGCTTACCCTGTGCTAAGTACTATTACCCGCACGAGGGCTTGGAATGGTCACTAATTCACTACGAAGCGTGATATCTACAACCCTTCTACGATACACTAATACAAACTAGCGGCCATGCTAGCAGACGAAGGGCCCCAGCCTGTACGGCACCCGGCACTCGCTTTCTCGTTTCTGGCATCTATGTCATATGAAGTAAGATGCAATGTCTCGGCAGTGCCCTACGCCTGTAGAGGTGGAAACGCGCTCATGTACATAGTCGGTACGCATCCACACCGATGATTCTGAAAACCAACCACTCACGTAGCAGAACTGGAGGCGCTCATACACTGGCAGTGGTGTGCCGCTGAATACTCAATAAATCAGCGGAAACATCCTGTACGGAACCCTCTCTGCCCAGTAATCCCAAGCCCTCCCAAACCGCTGCCTCATCACCGCGTCCTCACTTCGACACCGCGAGAACACCATCGCGAGCGCCAAGGCGACCTGGGACCCGACAAACGCGCTCGCGACCGCGGCCCCCGCCGGCGTCCGCAGGAGCCCCGACTCGCGCATCCAGCTGCCCGCCCCGAGGTGGCAGAGCGCGAGCCCGGCCGTCTGCAGGCACCATCCTGCGTAGGACGGGTGGCGCACGACGGCGTACGGTCCGCGTGTGCATAGCCGGTGGTCCTGCCGCACCGTCACCTCGAAGGTGAAGAGGTTGTCCAGCGCGCGATAGCACGCTAGTCGGATCGCTGCCCCTGCGATCGTCAAGACGGCGCCGGTGACTACGGCGGGGGAGGGCCTGATGTGGTTGACCGCCGCACTGTCCGCGAGTAGCGTCCGGAGGATTCTCCTGCCGACCTCGCTCGGATACTCGCGCGCGATGACCACGGCGATAGTGCTACCCGTACTTGCCCAGTTGACGAGCTGGTATCATGGGACACGGGTGAGTCTATGTCGACTGAGTGTATACAATGCTTACTCTGACACCGCTGCACATGTACCGCGCGAATCTGGCAAGGAAGCGCACGACAATGGTCTGGTCCAGCTTTGCGAGTTCGCCTTTGGGCGGTACTGGTGTCGGTGGTGTGGTCGAAAGATGTGCCAGGTGAGCCGCGGTACCGAGGAGCGTTACGTGGAATACTGCCTGTGCGGACATCATGGTTCACAGATGCGGGCAGCGACGCAGATGACTTGTTCTTGCCACCGTTCAGGGAGGAGGGAGAGGAATGGACCCAGCACTTATGAGCTAGCAAGGCCTGTCAATAAAGTTATGTATTGTATCCTCGTGACCCAGAGTGAGGTTTGCCGCCTTTCGATGCGGGGGAGGCGCGGAAGAAGATGGAGTCCGACAACGAGGTGTCTGGTTAACTTCAAATTTGCCGTCCAAGTTGCATACAGTACATTATGTTGCATTGGATATCACTGCCGTGGTCTCACGGTCCCTGCGCTAGCCATGTATACCAGCTAGTGTATGAGCACTAGTCTCCAGGAGCTAGGCTTTTCTCCCCTGACGCCACCTTCTCGAGCGCCATCCACTGCCTCTGCCGGTAGTCTGACCATCCAAACGGGTAAGCGTCTGGTATGTCACCCCCGTCCTAGCTGACATCGACGGTGAGCAGTCGGTTTTGATGCTGGGCCTTTGCTATCGAGGCACCATAGTGAGCTTTGGTTTCTCGGAGACTGACTTGACGTTGCGCAAGGTACGCTTGCGATACCCACTTGACCGATTTGCAGTTTTCAGGGATTCATGTATAGGCTTGCGTGATACAGTTTAGTGGCGCGGCCTGCAGGCTGCTTCACAAACGTCATGCCGGAATGGTGATACTCCGACCTTCAGCTAGTCAACTTGAACGAGCATGCGGACCCTAACGTTGTGTTCCACGCGTGCCTGGCAGTGGCCCGCTCGAAGTGGACTGCCTTCAAGGGTACATAGCTTGGGGTTGCCGGAACTACTTGCGACTGAACAGAAACTCTCAGCATAAGGCCGCAGAGCTCAGCCAAGCAATGAATGAGCCAACTGAGACGCACACACTCAGTGACTCTCTCTACAGGTGCCATAGCCTGTAGCCACCGCTTGCGCTCCCTAGGCTGGACCTCCAGTCAGTCGACTCGTCTCCTCTGTTGCAGGTACTTCACATTCTACGACCTTCAACTGGCACCGTCTACATCTCTGTCCATTCACTGCGACGCAGCCATGTGGGCGCGCAATGGGCGCGCCGTGGTGTGCGTAAACATTCGACAGGCCGTCTAGCGTTAGCCCAGCTTGTCTACCTTGGATGTTCCTAGTCCCACCATTTCTGTAAATTGCCGCATCCTACAGCTCTCCATGCTTCCCCTCTTCGCCGCCCATGCATTCCAACGCGCTATTTGTTGCTGTCTTTCTCGGCCATACGCGCACCACGAAGCTCAACTACCTCGTCCTGACTTGCGGCGCGGAGTAAAGCGAAAGGACTCTCGTGGTAACGACATTGGGACGGACGGTTACCATGGCGGCGAAGAAGTGCGTGAGCGAGTGTGGGGGCATACGATAGAGGGTGCCTTGACTGCAAGGCTCTCTGGCGCTCTGCATGATGTAACTGATGTATGTCTGAGCAGTTCTTGACGACAGTTCATGCATGAACCATGGCTGATTTTGACAGTCTCGCGTCACAATACTTGGCATACCATTGTTCGCGGATCGTGGGGCTACAGCTCAATGTTGCTTGCTTGCAAGATACGACCCGTGTATGATCAATATGTGTTATTCACACCAAGCCGTCCGAGGCCGTATACTCCCGCAGTCCTAGGTTTCCACGCGTACTGCCGCGCAGACACATCGATGCTTTCTTGCTGTGTTCGCTAGCATCGGCGCTTCGGCATTGGGGTATAATTGAGGACGTTGTGCCTATCTGTAGGTCCCTCATCCCGCACGTTGTTGAACAGTGCTGTACCAACGATGGCGAACGGCCCATCAGATGAAACACGCCAGAAAGAGTGCGTGGTTTTGAATTCTCAAACGACGAGTAGTAGGAAACTGACCATCAAACAGAGGAGACAAACCTGTCGAATGGGCCTTCTGGGTCATATTCTTCACCGGAGTTGGCACGTTGTTGGTCATCACGATGCTCCTCATCCGTGTTGAATATGAGAAGGCCGTCAACACACGACAATGTGACTACGCCCCGAGGGAGTGCGTCTGCCACTGCGCCGGGGGGGCGACTGTTGATAACGAACACGGGCGCGACACCATATTGCGACTGGAGGCGGAGGCCGATCGGTGGAGGGCGATAGCAGAGGAATACCAAAGCTTGCTCGTGCAAAACGGCGTCCTCCGCATCACCGCTGCGCAGGGAAAGGTCGGCGGAGAGCAGGCCTTGACTACTGACCAGAAGCTAGTGGGAGAGCTGTAAAAGAGAGGCTTTACAAGCCGTAGTCTGAGTTGGTGATCTCGATGCTGTGGTTGATCATGGAGGTTACGATCTGATCGCGTGCGTAACATGCCCGGCGCCTACTATTGCGAGGATTCGGACCCTCGTTTGTTTGCCCTACATCTGCCTATCCCTCCAATCTTCCTGCAACCTACCCTCCCTATTTCACCGTATGTGACCGGAACTTAGATATAGAGGACAATGCCGCGGCCCCATGGCCTCACAAGCGAGTGATACGGTCACAGGGGGGTGGTGCGGTCTATACAATGCCGTGGACAGGAAGATCGGAGGCGCCATCCAGTGTCCCCGAAGTGAAGCTGCTCAACACGGGGCCATGATGAGGCTGTGAGCGTGTGAATGGCCGTCATCGTACACAGCAAATAACACCCAGAGGGATTGTCATTGGGAACGTACGCACATCTCCTCCTGCACAACGCGTCGACAAAGCATGCAACCAGAGAGCCCTGCGGGACCATCCTTGTCGCAGTGTGACGCGATGGTGGATCGCACGGAGGTGGACTACGCGGCGGAACGAGTCTTACAGACGTTGAGGAAGTTCCACGGCGTCGACCTGGCGCACTTCAAGCACATCTACGAGATCAAGAAACTAGCCTGCGACTTGCCTGTCTACGACCGCCGGAACTCTCCGAGCCCACAAACGACTCGCATCGTACAAATCCTCTCAGACTTGCTAGATCCACCGCCGGAGAAGGGACCCTCGCACTTTGCGCACTTTCGTCAGCAGCTCGTGCATCGGCTTGGCCTCAGCCATCGGTCCTATAAACCCCTTATTTCTGAAGAGTTCAACAACCTCTTACATGAGAAGTTGCCGGAGCTGCTCAGTGACATGCGTTCGCAGCGCCCGTTAGTCGTATGTCTATAACACGAGTTCACGGTTGCTCACTTGTATGATGTGCAGGTATATACCCAGAAGCAGCGTCGACGTCTTCCAGACTGAGAAGCTACTGCATGTGTTTCTGGGCTTACCATCCCCGATAGTTTGGGACATTTTGGAGTACGCTCAATATTGGGTTCGAAGCGTTGGCACAGGTGGCAAAGTGGCCGGATGGTACACCCCACTAGACCCCCGGAACCCCATGGCGGTCTCCGTCATTACTAGAATTCCAGACGCGGTGAAGGCCTACAGGCCGGTGCGAAGAGTAATATTCACCGTTGAAGCCTACGAGAGCGGTAAGTCTTTGAGCGACGTTCCGGAGTCGCTGGCCTGGTGTCACTGCGTGTATGCTTCTCACCTGGCAATTTCAGGTCCTGTAATAGATACGGACGGGCCTCAGACATGGTTTGAGGCGGAAGCAAATCACGACCAACGCACCCGCCAACTCATCGTGTGCAATGACCCCACGCGCGCCATTCCTCATGTACACAGAATCCAATGGGACTGTCCTCGCTTTGAAGATGGCAATGCCGTGGGTCCATCTCTACGGGAGTGGCTGGGCACCCTCGAACCCCGCGGTACTCTCACCATGGTGCCAGTCACAGTCAACCCCGACCGGCAGAATTGGGTGGGGTTTGTGACGGTCGAGGTTTACTGTGCCTGTGTCTGATGGACACCGCGTACCTATTGACACCGATATAATGTATAGGATATATTCACTTGCAGCCGCGGGCATTTCCCTGTAATGCGCACCTGGCTTCTTCCTGGAATCAGGACATTGACTTACTGGATACCATTTGGGGATGATCCCTAGGAGAAAGCACAACGGAGAAAGTTTGCGTCCAATTTCGCGGCGACCGACGCACGGCTGACACACCGCGCGCATTGTCTTTCAATGAGACTACATACAACAACAATGAGAGACCTGCCGGATACCTTGCTACCGCCGGCAGGGCATGGTGCACCTAGAGTCACTAGACATACGGCCTTACCGCGCCTTCATGATGAGCACTGCTGGTAGTCAAGCACCTCCAGGAGAGCGTGTGGATGGAGCGAGTGCGAGGAACGCAGCTGTAGAATTCGTGTGAGAGATTGTGACGGTCCGAGTAGTAGTAGCCTAGTATACAGAGGTCCAATCCAAGTGCGTCCGGTATAAGCCCAAAGCCAGAGTAGAGTACGAAGCGAGGTATGCGATAAGATCCTAGGGAATAACGAGCGTCCGAGAGAGTGCAGGGTACTGATAAGTAGAAGTAAAGTAACGGGCGGGGAGAAGGCTCGTGAGCTGTCGGTCTCAGCTCGTGGACCCTTGCGAGTCTACGGAGCCGCTTCGTTGTCTGCCGCCGAACGGGCGGATGCGAGGGAGAGCTAGCCTAAGCTCCATGAGCTCGAGCATATCCCTACGAGACTGTGAGCACACGCGCCGGCAGCGGGTGTAGGCTACTCACCTATAGTTGAGCTTATTTGTGACCTTCATAGGTGACCGGTCGTAGTCCTCGACGTAGAACACCTCTTCCTTCACCTCTTCATCACTCCCGTCGTCACTGAATGTGACCGACTTCCGCCTGGCCTCCCGCATGGGTTGTGATTGCTCGAAGGTGGACGGGAGCAGCAGGCCTTCGTAGCTGGTGGGGTCGGGGGCGGAAGGGTTCGAGGGTGCGGTGTTCTTGAGGCAGCTCTTGACCGTCATGATGTCTGTGCGCTTGGGGCTGTCGCTGTCGCTGGTGCTAGCGGAGCAGTGAGAGTGCAGAGGATGTACGCGGTTCTCACAAGAGGCGTGCGTGTCTGGCGTATTGCTTACGGGGCCGCCGTCAGCCATCCCAGATTATATATAGCAGCGGAACAGTGCTTTTCGAAAGGCGGGTGCGCCAGATAGGGGATCCGCCCGTTGGTTGGGAACGCGTGCCGGGCTGAACCAGGCTGGAGCCGTCTCGAGTGAAACGTTCCCGCCGCGGATGAACCGAATGAGGATGCAAAATGAGCGGATGTGGCCACGCGTGCAGGGCGTGTGCAGACAGTCGTCGTCGTCGTTCCCTAGTGCCTTTGAGTTTGGCCCCAATTCCCGTCGATGGAGACAGACCTGACTGGCACACAGCGCAAGACTGGATGGCGGTGGCTACTGAACGAGTCGGCGAGCTGGCGGGCGGCCATTCACGACTGTGCGGGCGCCTGTTGCGCAGACTGATCGAGCGCGCGTCGGGATGTGGCCCAGTCGATTTCTGGCTTGTCGCCGTTCCAATTTCGTCTTGCTGTGCCTGAATTTGGACAGCGGAACGTGCAGCGGGTCCTGAATGGAGCTCTCCTCCTGCGACGATGACGGCACTCCCGCTGGACTTGCTCTGTTTCGTGACCTCTGCTTTCTGCACACGAGCACAGAACATACGCTACGATCCTACTGCGGCCTCGTATACGGTAGCTCTCGCTGTTTCTGTGGACCCGTAAGCCCTAGAGCCTTAATGACTGAGGACCCTCTTGTCGTCCGACGCGCCCATATCGCCTCGCAACCCTCTGCCGCGTTTCATTCACGCCAGGTCTACTGCGTGTGCTGCTTGCATGACTTGGTGCTAGACGGGTCGATATGCCAATGAGCACAGCGAGATAACGCGACGATCCATCCACGAAAATAGCGCGCCGACGCTGCGCGACTCGTCCAGCTCCTTCGAATGCGCAGCTGAGCTCCTTGACGGCATCGGCGTCCGCGTTCCACGATGTCACTACGTCGCATGCACGACGGTATCTTCTCCCGTTCGCCACTTCATCTCGCCCTCGACTCTGTCAGCGAAGACCAGTCCAGGTCGAGGCCCTTCATAGTAGCATACGGCAGCCGCCGCGAGGTGCGCCCCTCCCCACGCCGTCTGTGCGACCCCGCTCACTGCCTTTTCATTCAGGACGGAACCACCTTGCTCCCTCTGTCTGTAGTGCTTTGCTGTGCGAGGACGTGGCTAGGCGGGATCGAGCCAGGCGCAAGGCAGCTTCAGCGCTCTATGCCGACGTCGCTATGCAGGCCCTGCGTCTGTGTAAGGGAGGCCGAGCCCTTGCAGGTGTACTACTACTGCATCCTGCAATCTGGTTGCCTTGATCATACGTGGACGAGGCAGCATCTCAACATTGTGTCACCCCGTTCTGGCAGGTTCAGCGGCAGTGGGCCACTGTTCAGTTCCTGCGTGATGACCTACTCTTGTCCAGTCTTGCCCATGGATCATCCACGTCAGTCGCTGCACCGAAGCTCCCAGAACGTGCTATCTGCGTACCAAGAAGCTGTCGCCATGGCCTTCGCAGGAACAGGGTCAGACGAAATCAGCACCGCGTCACCGCGATCGTCGTCCGCCCATCTCGCCATCTGTCTACTCGTCCCCACCTCTGCTGCGTCTCGTTGCACCGCACGTCAGATTTGCTTCCGCTGTCCCTATCAGGTGAGCTGTCTGCGCCTGCCGCCGGGATTTACGACGGCGGTCGTCGTCATTGCAACCATTTCATTTGGAGCCTGTCTGCTGGTTAGTCGCTGGGGTTTGCGTTTGATATCGCGGCCGGCCGGTGTGCTACAGGCCTAGTATGGTTGGGGATGCACCTACGTCGTTTCCAATGAGCCGTTTCACGTTGATTGGCCGTCTGTGTCATCTCGACGGATGACTGCGAAGGAGTGCAGCAACCCACCTTGAAGCTGACGCTCCAAGACCATCGATCCGGTATGCCCGCCCCCGTGTTCGGTTTGCTGACCGCACTGAAGGTGGTCGGTTGAGGAATGGTCGCACCTTCAAGCGTCTCTACAAACAATTGTATTTTCATAGAGGCCCACCGCTTTGTGTGATATCTGCTATACGGTCGTGCTGCATGAGCGTCCGAGGCTTCCCGTAATGAAATGAAGGACGACCGGGCGTCCGCACCGAGAGCGCAGGCTGCCAGCCGAGCCGTACGGACCGCTGACTCTGCAGCCCTCCACGGTAATTACCTGCCTTCCCGTCTGCGGATCCGCCATGCAGCCATTCGCACGCGGCCGGTGACTCAACGTGCTGGCCACCGATGACTCGTCGGAGAGCTTAAGCTGGGTGCCCTCGTGTGTGCGAGAGAGTGCGTGGTTCTCGGGCTGTGGGGGTGGCCGCTCTGGCTGGGGAAGCCTCGCTGGCCCGGCTTCTGTCTGTGGTGGTCCGAGTGGTCGGTGGAATGCTGAGATGCGCGGGATAGTGGGACGGCTGCCACCACTTCGCCCACTCACCCTCGCGCAGGATGCGCGCGGGGGCAGTTGGGCCCCTCTGGCCGAGTGCCATGGTCGCTCGAATAGGCAAGGCCGAGGGTCGCTCGCTGAGGTGAGCGCCGAAGAAGCCCGGAGGATGCACGCAGGCTGCTGGCTCTGCTTCCTTGCTGCTTCCTGCGAAGTCGGGCATTTCGACAGCTTATGCTCACCGCACTCCGTGGATAAGCAGGCCCCCGGGGCTCCGAGCCTGTCTGCGCCCAATCGAGGGGCGGAATGGTACGAGTGGGCGTATCGTATCGATACGCCCATGCATTGCACATGGCTCACGTAGAATGCAGTGCGCACTCGCACTTCCCGTCAGTTTGCTATCCCCCTATGACTGGCCGCCCAGTAGCGACCTTCAGTGCCTTCAGTGCGAGCTTGGCGTCGTCTGAAACTTCGCCGTGGGGCGCCCGCGGCCGGGGCGATCAACCGTCGCCGGTGTTGTTGCGCGCGAGGCGAGTGTTTGTCCTCGGAGGACTGCCCTTTTCGGCGTGTGTGTGGTCAGCGCCTGACGCGCCCGGGATCCGTACCGCTCGGGGTCGGGAGTGGGAGAAGGATGGCGTATGAGCGCGCCTTCTAGTGGGTGTTGCTAGACTGGCAGTGAAGCGCGTCGAGCTACAATTGAATGCGCTTGCGTGTACGCAGGCCCATCGGTCGCATCTGGACATATGAAACCTTGCTGGTGTACGTCGAGCCCCTATTCGCGAGCCTCAAACATTGAAGAACAAATGGGTTGCGTTGTAAGCAAGCGTATATGACGCGCTTCATAACGCGTCGCGTCGTAGAGGCCACCCTGAGCAAGGGTCCCGAGCGTGTCGGCGCCTGTTGCTTAGCGGGAGGTTGGTGGCGTCGCCGGGCAGCGATCTCGATGGGCGCGACCGCCGGGCGCGCCGCCTAAGGAGAGATGCCGATCTCAACTAGAGGCCGGCGGGTCTTCCAGAAGCGCCCCGCAGAAAAATGGGAAATGGAAATGAACAATAGCACCCTGTCGACACGACGAAGGCGCGTGGTGACGACCCCTATGTTCCCTTGGTTGCAGCCCACCTCTCGTAACGGACGCGGGCACGCAGGCGCATCTTTTTGAGCGGAGGCTCGTCGTCGAGGTCAAAATGCCGGGTTGCGCGCAGTCGCGCGCGAGAGGGTGGCGCGCGTCCGCGTCACTGTGATCGCACAGCCGTGGTTATCGGGAGCTGGTCTCCGGACGGCGCGTCGTAGGTTATGAGGCGGGCAGCAGCCGTGCGGCGGCGCGCAAACGCCGTTCTACCGCCCAAGGGCGCAGGCACGCTGCCTGCCTTGTTCTACGGAGGGTTTCCAGGCGGCGGGCAGGCTCCACGGCTTCCCTGCACGCTCAGAATACAATAATTTAGCCACAATACCACCTTGTCCACCGTGGGCGGCGGTGGTTATGTGGCCGCACGCAGCGGCGGCGAGAGCCTCCTGGGCCGCGGGCGCCCGTGGCAGACGGAGACGAGGAGACCATGTGAGGCGCGGCGCGAGCAGGTGCGGCCGGCCGGCCGGGGGGGGCGACGGCGAGGCCGCGCGAGAGAGCGGGGAGAAGTGCGGGGGCCTAGCCAAATCGGGGGGATATCTCAGCGGGCTGGGAGCAGCCGACACGCCACGCGACTGGCTGTCCGATCGGGCACGGAGCTTGGCCCACATTGGGGGAACGCCCAAGGCGGGCGTGGGCTCGTGGCGACAACTGACTTATCGGTGAGTCGTCCACGCACCCGCTGCGCGAGTACACCAGCTATATAGCCCTCCCCCCGCCCCGCCTCCTCCCCCGATTCCCTCCTCGTCGTCCTCGCCCCCTCTCCCCTCCCCGCCGCCGTCCTGTGCAGCGTCTGCCCACCCTACGCCCAGTGCACACACACTCGAGTCGATTGCATGCTTCCGTTCCGCCCCCGTCCCATCTCCACCATGCAGCCCTACACGCAGGAGCCCCGGCAGCACTCCCCCTCCATCTTCGTCCGCACCCCGTCCAGCGAAGGCTGGCAGCGTAGGCCCAGTCCCTCACCGGAATCGGTACGTCCTCGCGGTGCCCGGCACGGTATAGCCGTCCTCACTGACCCGGTTCCCTCCAGCCCTCTTCTCCGCTCCAGTCGCCCTCGTCCTCGCGTCCAGGCTCACGCGACCGTCCGTCCAGCCCGTCAGACGTCCACACGGCGGTTTCCAAGCTGCTTGCGCTCGTGAAGCAGCTGCAGGACGTGCTCCAGTTGTGGGGCCTGGGCCAGGCGCAGGAGGAGCAGGTCAGCGACGCGTTTGTGCTCGTCGGCCAGCAATTCAACACCACCGTGAATGTGCTCTGGCGACACCGGGTTGACATGAGGTGAGCTTCGTCTTCGCTCGTGTGTCTCTAGCCTGGTTGTTGTTCGCCTCGTACTACGCGTGCGCCGGGGCGGCGGCCTGGTTCTGCGAGTTACGTCAAGCGGACGCGGCTTCGGTGGCTGTCGGGTGGCTTGCTGCGGCGAGTTGCCCGGTACAGACAGCGGTGTCCATTAAAGTTGTCAGCAGGGCGCAGAGTCGCCCGAATGCGCGCGTCTTCTCCCGCGCAGTGACGGGGAAGACCGCTCGCGTGTGGCAGACGCTGTCAGCCTGTCCATCCCCCTCGGGCCCGTGCGCTGCCTGGGAACACCAAGCTCAGTGCCTGTCCGTCACCGGGGTTTCTGCCTCCATGTCGTCCTCCTTGTGTGCGTCGCCCTCCCGGCTGTTGTTTTCTGCGCTCCATTCCTGAACGGCGTTCACTGACTGCTTCCTCTTTAGTGACCTGATCCATATCATTGTCAACCTCCGGGAAGTGCTCGAAAACTGCCTCGGAGAAGAGCCCTGTCCCCAGACACTCGACCGCTACATGCCGCAGGTGAAGCGCGTGGTCTACGATCTCCTCGTCGGCCTGCGCAACAAGCAAGCGCCGTACTGGGAGTCCGTGTACGCGAGCCAGCGGCGGAAGGCTTCGACGCTCGAGCTCAACCGGCAGTCGACATGAGTCGTCGCTGCTCGCTGCTGCTCGGACCACCGCGATCCCGCCGCGCGAACGCCGCGCGAGTCGGGCGGACGCGGTGTCGCATGCTTGCCCTCGCCTTCTCGAACGTCGCGCGTGGCTTCTGGAACGTCTTGGGGCCCCGCTGCTCGCGCGCGCGGCGGTGGCGGCGCTGTCATTTGCATCTCTTCCCTTGCACGTCGCCGGCATCTGCTGAGTCGCCGGTTGTACCATTATCCCGCCCACTGGACGCCTGCCTGCCTGCTTGCTTGCTTGCTCTCGGCATCTTGGAGTTGTATATACTCCTCCCCCTTCCGCCCCTGCGGCGCGACGGACAGACGATCATGGCTCTGCCGCCGCGACCCCGCGCTTGTCTTCATATCAGCCCCCTTGCCCATCTTACAGGAAATTTACGGTAAAGCTACTACTAGTGCTTGTGTTTGATTTTCTGTAGCAACAGCTCCATCACGACCCTCTGCCATCTGATACCTCTGCCATATCTGCATTCCCATTCTTCCCATCCCTCCGGCGGGGTCTCATCGCCCCGTGCATGTAGCTCTTTGATTCTTCACCCTCCTACCCTACGACGCTCGTTACTGCTTGCTCTCCATTCGATCTTCCGTTTCATCGCCATGTTTCGTGTCTGCCTGGCATCCCTAGCACCGCTTCGCACTACAATACCGTACCGCATCGAGCCGCCGACATTTAGTTAGCTCTACCACCTGTCTTAATGTGTAGCAGGGCATCGCATCAGTCAATATCAATCCATGAACCGAACCGGCGTGTGCGGCCGTGCTCATCTATCAATGAAAGTCCGCGCAGAGGTTCATTCTAGTCCCGTCGGTGTCCTCGGCACGGCACGGTCGCGGCCGCGAACGTCATGCCCACTGACGAGAGCACTCTCGAACGCGCGCGCGGGGGGGAGGACTCGTATCGTATCAGAAGCTCGCTGCAGCTTTCTGGTGTGCGCGAGCCTGACAGCGAACGATCACGAAGCCCTCCCGCGAGATGGAAGGTGCGCGGGTGCACACAGTGTTTGTCGAGCTTTACTCAATCGCCCGTCCCATCAGCGGTGTGCGATGCATGCTATGCTCATCAAGCATCAGCAAGCTCGGGCTCTGTGCCGGCCCACTGAGTGACGAGGCTACGTCCGCTGCTATGTACTTACGTCCGCCGACGCTGATGCCATGACGGCCCCGCGGAACCACTTGTGGATGCTGGTGCTGTGCGCTGGGCAGAGCCTCCGATGCGGCCACTGACGACACGGCGGAGAAATGTGTAGGTGAGTCGTCTTCTGGTCCTTCCGTGTTGACGAATCGAGGCGGCCGCGAGACGCGAGAGTGCAGCGTCTTCTTCTTCTGTCCTCCGTTCGCCCCGGGCCCGGGGGACGGTGACGCTGCCTTCAAGGCCAGGACGCGACGGGCATACCCGGGCTGTGATACGCACAGTATCCCCGCCTGCGGCTGCAGAGGCAAGGATCATCGCGGAAGGTGCGCCGTCTCTGAAGGCGGAATCCGAGGGACGCACTGGGCACTCGAGTCGAAGACATGACGCGGGAGACGTCGATGCAGGTCGGCACGACACGACAGCTTCGGGACTCGTGCACACGAAGCGAACACGGGCTCGGGCGAACGGGCGATGGCCCCGCTTGGGTATATTGGGGTCGTTCATTTGACCGAGCGCGGTATGGTCTGCGCGGTCTTCCGGTGGGCTCTCTGCGGAGGCCGCGCAGAGAGCGTCAGCGAGCGGGGGTCGCGGTCGGCGGGCGGCGTACCACGGTGCGGGGAAGACGCACGGCTGCGTATGCGCGTGCGACGGCTGACAGTGCGCGGCCATGGAGCCTGGGCGGTCTTCACGACCGAGGAGAGCTGCGTTCTAGCGCGTAGACGGTCGTACTACTATGTGTATGAGCGGCGGGACGGAATGGGCGATACTGTCCGGATCGCCGGGGCGCGCACGTCCCCCGGGGCTTGACACAGCGGACGAGCCGTGCGTGTTCGGCATACGATGGGTGGGCGGTCATTGGCGGACATGTCCACGGTTCAGTTCGCCGTCCGGTCCTCGAGGTCGGTCACTGTAGTATGTGGCACGAATGTGGAGCTTGGGCCGATTGGTCGTCTCCGGCGACACGACTGCACAACGCCGAGCTCTAGTACTGCGAGCGGAAACGCGCGGGCACGATGAAGCTGGGTCGTAGCTGGGTTTGTGGATTACGGCGTAGCTCATCATTCGCCAACGCTACGGGTGTTCAAAACCAGGCTGGAGGTCAGATACGTAGCCAGGGCGCTCCAATCCGACTTTGGCGCCAATACCGTGACGGTACCGTGGCAGCGAGACGATCGAGATCCCATCCTGCGCTACCACCGCGACGTCGGCATCTGCATCTTTGACTCCGCTGCCAGTTGGACTTCATGAGTCTGACTCCGCACTTGACAGTTACTATGCTTCTTTATATCATTGTATTATCCACTGTAGCAGTGAACAATTGTTGTTCCGACAGCTTTAGTTCTCGGCCTGGATGCGACATTGCATGGCTCTTCTGGCAGGCTGCAGTCGGTGAACTATGTACCTGACAACATCAACCCATTAGAAGCCTACTCGTCTCTCGCACGCTCAATACAGTGCAGGTATCTACACCAGTTGGTTTCAGCAAGGAGGATGCAGTAAGGGCATCTATGTTTTTGTTGTTATTTTACGGCTAACGACTGTTTTGTTCCAGGGAGTCGCTGTATACCCGGGGATCACTGGAGTCGGAAGAGCTGTGAGTAAATATTGATTAAAAAATGGGCCGAAAGTGCGTCACAGTGGGCTTCGGTATGTGAGCCTTGTTTGCTCTCACATGTTAACCTTGCATACAGGCTTCGTGTCTCGTCCACCGCCCAACCTGCGTACCCCAACTCAGTCCTACTACTATCACATGGGAAATGGAACACTACTAGCTGCTTCTTCCCCTCCATCCTCACCTTCCATGCTATCTGGCTTCAACGAGGGTAGTGCGACTACGCGACACGCGAGGGGGCGAACATGAAGTCAGCCTCATAAGTGATCTGGTGACAACACCGCGCATATATACCGTACCAAGGTCCCCCATGTTCGCCGTCAGCCTCGTCATCCTCGTGCGGCTAGCCGTCGACCTCTCGATCGTACCACGACGTCGAGCTTGTGCCAGCCTCTACTTCAGCCTCGTCACAAAGACGAGTGTACTCCAACTGCATTCTCGATCGATCATGTCATCCGCTCGCCTCAAGCTCACCCAATGTCAGCAAAAGCACGGACGCAGATCAGCTACCGGCTAGCCTGTCAGCCGCCGTGTTATATAAAGGCCCCTCCTCCCCGGCGCTGAAATTCCGCCCCCACTTTCCTCACCATATCTTCCGCTATGCCAATGCACGACTGTCTCTATTTAGAGGGTGCACACTTGCTGGTGTTGCTCATGCATACTGATGTATCCCATCCTCATTGGCATACGACCAGGCCCTCCAACAAGGCAAGAATACTTACTGGTACATTTATCCATGAAGACCCACACTTCAGCCCGGCTTGTGTTGAAACCCTGGATCTTCCCCCGCACGCTAGGCTCAACCCGACACAGTTTCCGTGGAAAAGAAGCCAGCTCGCTGGGATGAAGTCGTCGTTTGGAATTTGTTGTACCTCATCGCAATGGGGCATGTCCCATGCCCGGCCCTTGCTAGTCAGTTCTGTGAGTTGGACGTTGAATCTCGAACCCATGATCAGCCAAGGCCAAGCACCGACAGTGTCGCGGGAGGCAACCGAATGGTGGATCAAAAGCTGCAAGACAGTGTACGGAGGGCTCATACCAGTGAAGATACATGCGTCTTCCGGGGATACGTTCACGTCGGTCGCCGCAACTCCTTTGACTGGCATTGCAGGGCAGCCGGAGGACTAAGGAAGACTGGCAACCTCTCCTGCAACCCAGTCCCTAGTACACATGCGTGTAGTGAAAGGAAGATCTTCAGCACGCCCAAACTCAGCCAACCGATACTGGGAATGCCTACTATGGATGGTCCGTCCTCGTCTGTCGCGGACTCACCTTCCACTGCCCTCGCTGCGCACGTTTAATCTCACCGTCACTTCGAGTACTAAGAATGCCTATGGTCGGTACACAGCGTGCTCGCAACTCGACCTTCCGACGCGAGTGCTATGTGAGATCATTACGGCCGTACCAAGGAGCCTGCACTGTGTACACACGACCGCACGGGCCTAAACTCCTGATTCTATCATAATAGGCCGCCCCAACTCAGGCTGTTCATCATGAAGGGTAGTACCAAGACAAGGAGTCGTCGTATGAATTCATATTCAAGTTTACTATGTGGTACATATGATGTACACCACGTGCACACCAGAGAGCGGGAGCGCCTACCGGCGGGAGCGTCGGGTGACGCGTGCGGGCGGGATTTCCTTATTCGGGCCATCTCCTAAGGCCTTTCGCGTTGCGCGCACGCGTTCTGACAGACAGCCCCTGCGATGACCAATCCTACATCTACATATGGCGTCCGACTTCACATCTTTGCTCTGGGTGAGGTATAAGAGCGAGCCAGCCTCGGCGGGGATGAGCATCGACATCCCCCGTCTTCTTCAAATTGTCTGCCTTACTCCGTCTCGCGAAGTCTTCCAGCAACGCTTTGCGCGTACAGCGATCCACAACTTCCCTCTCCACTAGCTCTCGATTCGCGTATTCTACATCCTCTCAAGCAACACACCAGATGGCCATGAAAATCGTCCCCCGCAGAAGCCACGAACGCGGCCAGGCTGACCACGGCTGGCTGAAGACCTTCCACACCTTCTCCTTCGCCATGTCAGTCCCTCCCATCCTGAACCCCAGTGATATCAATTGACACCTCCCATGTAGGTACAGCGATGCACGACACGACCAGTTCGGATGCCTGCGCGTGCTGAACGAGGACCGCGTCGAGGCGCAGACGGGCTTCGGCACGCACCCGCACCGCGAGTTCGAGATCTTCTCCTACATCGTCTCCGGCCAGCTCGAGCAGTGAGTGTCCTCCCTCCCTCCCCAACCGCCAGCGCGTGTGCTGATGTGCGCGTAGCCAAGACTCGATGGGCAACCGCGAGGTGCTGAAGCGCGGCGACCTCCAGATGACGTCCGCGGGCACGGGCATCCGGCACTCGGAGAAGTGCTATGGCCCGAGGCAGGTGCACTTCCTCCAGATCTGGAGCCTACCTAGCAAGCGCGGCCTCTCTCCGACGTATTACACTCGGTAGGCGGCACTGTTCTGCTAGAGAGGGATATCTGTTGACTTGCGATGCAGGCACTTTAGTGACGACGAGAAGCGCGATCGGTGGGCGCGCATCGTCGCGCCCGTGGGCGAGCCCGGCGTATCGGAGGCGCGTGAAGCTACCGGACCTGCGCCCGTACACTCACCACTCTCCCTATATGCGACTCTCCTCTCTCCCTCCAAGGCCCTTCCGCATACTTTCCCCGCTGCTGGATCTGGACCGGCACGCAAGGTCTATATCCACGTCGTACAAACGTCGGGGTACAATCCAAAGGAGGCGAGCGGGGCGCGGGTGAAGGTGTCGGGCGAGGGGGCTGAGGTGGAGCTGAGGGAAGGGGACGGGGCGTACATCATGGGCGAGGCGGGGAGGGAGATGAGGGTGGAAAATGTTGGGGAGTCGGTTGCTGAGGTGTTGCTCTTCGACGTCGAGTAGGCGGCTGACGGCACCTGTTCCCTACCAGTCTCATCAAGATCTGACTGGCGTTGTTGTATAGAAATTCATACTACCTTGATAATACAGCATTAATTGCGTATATTACTAGCATAGAGAGGACGTCATGCTTGGGGGGTCGTAACCGTGATCGAGGTCCTCATTATATAGCGCTCGTTACGTTCTTGGAGGGGCGGCTGACGGCTTCCAAGACAATGCAAACGACACTGGCGTTC
The DNA here is from genome assembly GCA_029783445.1 of Fomitopsis palustris. NCBI lineage: Eukaryota > Fungi > Basidiomycota > Agaricomycetes > Polyporales > Fomitopsidaceae > Fomitopsis > Fomitopsis palustris. The sequence goes on from JARAOQ010000010.1 coordinate 654,275, forward strand.
AGATGATGTCGACGACCGAGGGCCATAGACTATGGGAAAGGTTCAAGCGTATGACACTGAGAAGCAGAGATTTGAACGCACCCCAGGAAGCCCACGAGTGTCTGCAACAGACCAGCTAGGAATGGTATCCACCTGCACGAGCAGTCAACATCACTCAGCGTCCGCCTCCACATGAGCACCCACGTTGACATGTTATACTTCCCGGCTTGGAACAGAGCCGCGAGGATATAACCGATGATCGCGGACCCAATGACGGCGCCGGCGACAGCAAAGGTAGTGAAGCCCAGGAAGACCAGCAGTGCGAACGCCCAGCGTGAGCGCCGCTCATTCGGCTTGAACAGGGCACGGTATCGCTGCGCCAGGGCAGCCTGAGCCGGTGTATTTCCTGGTGTTTCCACGAGGGGTATCTCGTTGCCAGAGGCTGTTGGAGAGTTCCCAAAGTACGTGGAAGAAAAGGGTAGGCCAAGAGAGGGCCTCGAGCGAGTGCGTGACCCCCGTCGGGGCGTCCGCGCGGGCGGGAAGGTAAGGTTCAGGAAGGCGTATGAGGCGGCCAGAATGAATGCGGGCGTATAGAAGACAAGGGTCCAATAGAGCGTGAAGCGGAAGATGTCTGCGATGCGTGAGCTGTTGGTGAGAGCAGACAAGTCGTCGGTTCGCACCATTGTGATCGTAGAGATATACGGCCTCGGGTTGAACGGGGTCCCTGCCTTCAATAGGGAACACCTCAATAGCCCAGTTGTAGAGAGACGGCCAGGATGGTCGTGTTGACATCTTAGCACAGTTAAGGAGAAAGGGACTGCCTGGGAATGTACGGCTGGGCAAGGCCCAGCAGTATGGACCTACGAGGTGGTCATGGAGAGGAGTGTACCGTCGCGCTCAGCCGCGGAAGGCATTCTCAGATCACGTGCTATCCGACTTGGGATTTGTCGCGAATGCCGTCCGAGGTCTGTCACCTGCTGTGGCAAGACCACTTTCGTCTTCATACCTGGCATCCTCTTCTGCCTCATCCTCGCGGATACTGACAACCCGACATGACCGGCGGACAGTTTTACACCGTCTTGATGCAGCAGACGAACAAGCGCTTGGCAACTCGCCTCAAGCTGGGGACGATGAAGGAGAAGCAGAAGGTCAAGGCCATCACACGTTATAGACAACGAGAGGTACGAAACCATTGTTCCGGATGTGTACACTGCTGAGGGTGCTCCGCTAGGTTCTCTTCACTGGTACGAAGTCCCTGGTCTCCGGAGGCTGATATGCTTACCTCGTTCGTGTGGCAGGTTATATCGGTTGTGGCAAGTCTTCATTGCTCAGAGCGGTCGTCCACCATTACACTCTGCCGACGTGCTCAATTGACGTATGTCCTGGCCCTTGACATAGAATTTTTGTGTTTACTGACTGCAACAGCGCAATGGGGAGATTGTGATGTTCATGGGCGTGGGTAGGGGGAAGCCCAAAGGCAGCTACCCCGCCAAGTTCATCATCATAGATTCCTCTGGCTACGACGAGGAGCACGGCGGAGTAGTCCGGTTTGTCCTCGCCTACCGTCCCAAGTGCGTCCCATTTCACCCCGTCGCATATCCCCCAGACCCTCAGACGTCACACTAGCCTGAAGAAGGTATTCCTCATGGTCGACGCGAGCAAGGGCTTCCGAGAACAAGACCGCTCCATGCTCGAGTACATCAACGGCCTCAACGTCCTCCGCAATCAAGTCCAGCCCGTCATCACGAAGGTCGACCTCATCCCGCCCGAAGAACAACCCAAGATCGCGGAGCAGATTTACGAGGAAATCAAGAAGACGTCGCCGTGGACCCCTGCGCCGATTTTGTCATGCTCGCGCAAGGACAAGCAGATGGGCATCGAAGAGATACGGCGCTCCATCGCGGATGCGGCTGATCTGCCCTACGAGGAGGCATGGGTGTCGCGTAACGGGCCGCGTCCCAAGCCTCCGCCGCTGGCCGATGCTACGAACGCGCAGGACGGTGATGCGAAGGACGCCTCAGAGCCCTCTGAGGAGTCCAATGCTGGCGCGAAGCCGCCGCGACTACCGAAGCCGGAGAACAGGCGGACAGACCGGGCAAAGCGAACAGAGCAAAAACCATCCAAGGGGGAGAAATCAGCACGCCCAGCTCAAGCTGCTTCGGACCTGCCACTCTGGGCTGAGAGAGCGAGGAAACGCCAGATGGGGCGTGCTAAACGCGAGGAGGCTGACAGCAGACGGGCCGTAAGGCACGATGGAGGGGAGGCTAAGTCCCGTCAGCGGCCTCTCGGCTTTGGGCTGAAGAAGGTGGCTTCTGAGCAAGCGGACCTCTAGCCCGCCGGGGTTACGCCTTGATGATTATCGAGAAGCCCATAGTCACCGCACACCGGTGCAGCACACGGCGCGCACTTCTCACTGGGGCATGGACGGGGACCATATCTACGTGGCTTGCGGCACGTCTTGGCTTGCGTTCTGCTCAGTGGAGGCCCACGTGCAGCCGTAGCACACCATCAATGACACGGAGGGTCCACAGAGTGGAGGAGGGTCGTCTCATCCAGGACACGGCATCATACATATATACATCCGCATATCTTCACAACTGTAGCATCTCAGTCGTAATCTCGTCGACGTCGTATAATTAGCAGTCACTACCAGCTCATTCCTTCATACAAAATGCGGGCTCAACCAGTAAACATCGAACAGGGCAGACAGAAACCAGAGAGCTCTTGTACGGTCGAGGTGCACACGATCAACTGACTAAACGCTAGGCTTGAACCACTTGAGCTGCAGCGCGACGAGCACGACCGGCAGCACGCTGACGATCTCGCCCAAGCCCGCATACGCAGGCGGAAGCCTCACATCCACAAACGCGCCCGCTGCGAACAGGATCGCCACGACGTTGTACACCGCAGCCCAGCCGAAATTCAGCACGACCCGACGCGTGACCGCGTCCGACAGCTGCAGGAGCGCGAGCACGCCGTTGAGATCCGGGCGGAGGAGGACGACGTCCGCCGCGGCCGAGGCGGCGAAGCCCGCGCCTTCGCCCGTGTGCAGGTGCACGCCGACGTCCGCGCGCGCGAGCGCGACGGCGTCGTTCGTGCCGTCCCCGCAGAACAGCACGCGCTGTCCCTTCCCGGCGAGGGAGGCGATGTACGCTTGCTTGTCGGCGGGGAGGCACCCCGCGAGCGCGTGCGTCGGCGCGATCCCGAGTGCTGTGGCGACCTTGTCGACGGCGGCGCGGTGGTCGCCGCTGAGGATCGAGATGGCGATGTTGCGCGCGCGCAGGGAGGCGAGGACGTGGGGAGCTTCGGGGCGGAGCGTGTCTTCGAGTCCGAAGGCGGCGAGGAGGTCGTCGTTGTGGGTTACACAGAACACGGACAGGCCGTTCTCGAGCAGAGGTTTGATGGAGGGGTGATTGTCGACACCTAGCCAGGCTGGGTTGCCGCCTCTGACGAGGGTGCCGGCCATAGTGCCTTGTATGCCCTTACCGGTGATCATTTCCACTTTGTCTAGCTTCAACACTTGCGCGGTCTCGCCGACCTTGGCCTTGAGGTGCCCGAGTACAGCGCGAGCCACAGGGTGGCGACTGTCCTTGACCAACTCAACAATCACTGCGACGACGTCGAAGTCCCCCACAGGCCAGATCTCGCTCGCGACCACGCTCAGCTTACCCTGAGTCAAGGTACCCGTCTTGTCGAAGACGACGTGGTTGACGGTGCGAGTGACCTCGAGGGCACTAGCAGCCTTGAACACCAGCCCCTGCTTAGCAGCGACGCCACCAGCAATGAGGATGACCATGGGGACCGCAAGGCCGATCGCACACGGGCACGACACGGCAAGGACGGCGATAGCATACGTCAGCGCAGAGGCCGCCGCCGCCCCGCCCGAGCGTCCGCGCACCGCGCAGCCGACCGCAACCCAGACCACGAAAGTGATAACGGCGGCGGCGACGATGGCGGGGACGAACCACCCGACGACGCGGTCGACGAGCGCCTGCACCTTCGCGCGCGAGAACCGCGCGTCGTCGACCATCCCCGCGATCTCGCTGATCGTGTTCTCGCCCGGCAGGCGCGTCACCCGCACGAGCAGCGCGCTCGGGCCGTTCACCGTGCCCGCGACGACCGCGCTCCCGATTGCCTTGGGCACCGGCCGCGCCTCCCCGGTCATCATCGACTCGTCCACCTCGCTCGTCCCCGCGCACACCACGCCGTCCGTGATCACCATCGCGTCGGGGGCGACCTTGAACACGTCGCCGTACTGTAAGAGCCGAGCGTCTATGTCTTCTTCCTCTTCCTCTCCCCCTTCTACGCCGGGGCGCACCAGTCGCGCGACGTCCTGCTGCAGCGTGCGGATCGAGATCGCCTCCATGGCGCGCTGGCGCGCATACGCACTGACGAGCTGCCCGAGCACGATGAGGGTCACGAGCAGCGTGCTCGTCTCGAAGAAGCCCGAGCCGCCCTCGAGCGGGCGCCCCGCGAGCCCGCAGGCGCAGGCGACGACGGAGTAGACATACGCCGCGGACGTGCTGAGCACGACGAGCAGGTCCGTCTCGACCGCGCGCGTGACGACGAGGCTCGTGAGCGCGCTGCGGTAGATGGGCCCCGTGATGGCGGCCTGCACGAGCGTCGCGAGCGCGAGGGACGCGATGGCGTAGGCACGCGGGTGCGCGGGGAGCGGCGCCCAGGCGAGCACGAGCACGGGGATGGTCAGGCAGGCGGAGAGGACCGTGCGCACGAAGAGCGTGCGGACGTGCTGGGCGCCCGCAGCCATGGCGGGGTCGCGCGGCTCGGGGGCGAGGGTCGGCGAGAAAGAGGCGTAGGCGGCGAGCACGTCGCGTGCCCCGATGAGATGGGGGTTATACGAGACGACGACGGTGTCTTTGTCTGTGCGAGTGGTTGCCTCGACGCCCTTCGGGAGCGCGGAGGCTAGGCATTCGCTGAGCTTGGTGGGATCGACGATGTTGAGACGGAGCTCGCGCGTCTTGCCTACGTTGACGGGGGTGATGGAAAACCCGGTGCGCTGCTGGAGGGTCTGGACGAGGGCGTGCAACGTAGTCACGCCGCTGTCGTAGTCGAACTCGGCACGGCAGAGCACGAAGCTCGTCTTGATGTTGCACGTCGTCGGGGCGACCTCGAGGGCGCGGAGCAGTTTGTTCTCACATCCTGTGCACGTCATTCCCTGCACAGCGAGGACGGCATGGGCATTCGGCGTGCCTCCCCCGCCTTTCTCGAGGGTGCCAAGGTCAGTCGTAACATCTTTCTCATCGCAGCAGTTGTCCTGGCCAGCGGCCTGCGAGAGGATGGACGCATTGCCTCCGCAGCACGAGTTCTGGCAGCTCTTCAAAGCAGGCTTCACCGCAGGGCGGCAGCATGAGTCTTCGGAACGACGAACCGACTTGATCGAGGAGGCGCAACTCCCGCCTTCGGCGCCCCCACAGCACCCACCGCCTTTGCAGCAGGAATCAACAGAGAGGCGACGGTCGGCAGACGGGACGTGGCCGTCGCACGTGCTGGCGGCGTCGTCTTCTCCCTTGCAACACGCGCCGTCCTTGCAGCAAGAGTCGACAGAGACCCTGCTCTGCACAGACGAAATGAGCAACTTGCGGCTGATGCGGGATCGGACACTGTGTGCCTTCGTTGGGCCCTTGGCGGTGTCCGACGTGGTGCAGCACGACTGCAGCCCATAGGACAGCATCGCCCTGCACACGCAGCCAAACGCCGAAAGCGTCTGCTGGTATCGGCTACGAGCGAAGGTCTTGTGCTGACCGCATGCCTCGGGGGGCAGCAGGGCGGCCTCGTCGCTGGCGTCCGACGAGCGAGTCTTGCGCTTCCGTAGCCCGATGTGGGTGCATGTCTTGGTGGAGGTATTGACGGCAATACCGGTGGCACCAGTGCTCTCGGGGACATCCTCTTCGACGCAAGTGCTGCAGGCGCTAAGAGTATCCACGTCAACGGTATCCTCCTTGTGGTCATGCAGGTGTGCGGCGTCGTCAGCGCACATCGCTTGGGCGAGCTTCTCGAGGCAGTCATCTGCGTGATGGACTGTGAATAAGCGAGGAAAAGAAAGGAAATCGGCGAGATCAGACGAACCATCGCATTTACACTTGTCGTCCTCGCAGCAAACGGCGCTGCAGGGATCCCGGGCTGAAGTCTGAGTCATGGACAAAGGCTTGGGGTCGCTGGGAATATCGAGTTCGGATAGCATTTCCTGTTGCGAGCTAGGACGTTTTGCTCCACAGCAGTCGCGAGCCATGATGGTCGCACGATAGAAGAAGTGGGGGTTGGGAGTATCCTGGGAAGTGCGGTCGCGCTACTTATGAGCCGGGACTCGACGGATTCGCGAATATTAGTAGGATATTAGTGTTGTGATAAGTGACGGCCGAATTCGTCCGTACGACGAGCACGTGCAACGTGCGCACGCCGCTCGCTGGCCAGGCTTTGCTCATGGTCGGGCACAGCGAAGCCAACATGCTGCTGGTTCTGTGTTGCTCGACGACAAACGCGTCTCTTGATATTCTGGTCCATCTCTACGGCGGGTTCCATCCGGTAGGGATAGCAGGCTAGAACGGCGCGGCATTAGGTCTGTAAGTCGGGTGAGGGCTACGGGCGTATAGTCAGCGGATGGAGAGTGCAGAGCGGGGAGTGTACGCGAGGCAGGCTCAAGCTCGCGTAGGCTTTATAGCTCGGAGGACAGGCTGAGCGTGTCATGGCAGACCTGCGTGACCGCGGCGCACTGGGGACTGGTGCGGTGCCCCCTACCGGTGCGGTACCCACAGCCGCCCAAGCTACATTATTCGAATTTATGATCAATTGATTCATCATGCTACAGCAACAGGCTCACTTTCTGGGACATGTAGCGCTGCTCTCAGTCAGCCTGATACCACACTTGCATGGTTATGGCCTACACAGTCAAGGGGAACTATAGACCAAGCCACCCGACACAGGAGTCTGCCCAACACTGGTTATTCACTGAAGGGACCCAGCGTGTTCATTGGACCCCACTACTTGTCGACTGCTGCAATAGTTTCCACACCTTGCCTTTCAGCCGCATAGAACCTACTTCCACGCAGGGCTCCTCCCCACTATTCGCCGGACATCCGTCCTCTCGCTTCCGCTTATCCTGTTCAACGGTGTAGCCGTCCCATGGCTCGGTGTTGGTCCAACCTTCACCACTCCCCGCCTTGTGCTGCCAACTCATGCATGATACACCGGCGACTCGCGCACGCAAGTAGTTCTAGCAGAACTACCTATCACTGGTAGAGTTGGCACTCATAACATGCACCACACCAGCCGGGCACTATACTGTAGAATCGGATTCAAGCTCGCCACAAAGACCCAGCAGCTCTCCTTCAGCATGTACGGTGAGCAAGTTGTTGGCGTTTTCTTTGTCTGACCTGCAGATCTAGCGCATCCCCTCGCAGAAGGCATACGTCTCGCATCTGCGTTGAAGACACGATCAGGTCCCGTCCAACCCTTCGTCAACGAGTACCTCTTCGATGACGCCAATGTCCGAACCAATTGCCATGAGGTTCGCAGTCTACATGGTTGTTGCTCTTCTGCGGCGATATCTGCCCTCCCGCGGACGCTCTACAGGTGGCCCTCAATACTCAAACACATACGAACAGGACAGTGCAGCTGACTTTGAGGTCCAATCCATGTCTTACCGCTCTTTGCGGAGCCAGCAGTCTACATCTGTTCTCCATCAAGACCCCGTGCGATATCGCCATATGTGCTATACCGGTTGCATGATGTCGATGTATGCGCATCGTCGTTGCCTGAACAATGCACTCGATATGCCGACGCATGCCATGAAATTTTGGAAGAGGAAAGAGGCTAGGTAGTAGACCAAGCACATTGGGTGTCAGCATAGCTTCGCCTGTCCTCGATAACTGTATCGCAGACATTACCTAGCAATTCACTGTCTGCACTCACATAGCAACCGTATTATCTCTCATCCCGCATCCCGCATCCCACTGACCTTGAATAGAACAGCCCTCACAGTGGCGGGAGTGCGACGCCCAATTAACCGTCCTCTTCATTGTCCACAGATTGACTGACAAGTTCGCTGTCGACTAATGGATTCGCCGCGGGGTGCTCATCAAGACCACAATCATGCTCTTCACCAGCTCGCAGGACCACGGAAGCAAAGATGAGTAGCTCGAACCTTGGCACAACACCTAATGCAATACCACATATAACACAACCTGGCCCCTAGCGACCTCCTCCAGTCTTTGCAGCAATGCATAGCACGCACATACTGGTGCACGCCGTCGGCGATGTACAGTCCTCTCGTTTTGGTGCAGCCAGCGGTAATCCCTGAACAACTTCTTCTGCTTTCCACTGCTGTTCAACTCAAGATTCTTCTCATTGTGCCTCAGCATGCCTCGCTTGTCCCTGCCTCAGATCAGTGTTATATTCTTGTCGCTCTTGCTACTGATCCTTTTTCTGTTGTAGTTTCGTCGCCCTTGCTCTCAGTTCGTCCTTGTTAGTCTGTTGCTGTATCATCGCCCATGCTTGTTGTCTACGTTCTGCGCTCTTGTCTTGTCGCAGCTCGCTCGCAGTCACGGTGCAGTGTGCGTCTGCTTCTGCAGGTCACATGCTCGCACCCTCACCTGAATAACCGAATATGCGTCCACTGTTTGCTGTTCCCGAAATCGTAGATGAACTCATCGCACGCATGTCGTCTGGTCAGGAGACACGTGGTTGTACTTGGTAAGTCGAGTGTGAGGAGACTGAAGCAAGAGGACTGGACACGCCTATGAATAACGTCGTTCTACTCTATTCTGCTATACACTTTGGTGGCTTCTTGACATTCAGTGAGCACTCCACACCAAGATAACATCGCTGATTCACGAAGGCAACACGGAGATGGCAATGCAACGACGCTAGCCTGGAAACACTCTATGTTCCCCATGGTACCATACAGTGGCGTGAAAACATACGTGAAACACCGCACAGAGAAGGCTAATCTGCGTACCATCTCGTGTCCTGTGAGCATGCTTCCGTTCCCGGTTCATACAGACTACACTGAATCAACCTTCTAGTCTCGATCCCAATGTTGTATTGTAGGACGCGCAGTTCTGTCTGTTGGAGCATATATCATACGTGCCGACGAGAAGCCAGTGCGACCAGAGGGGGCTCCGGCCCACCCACAGACAAGCTTGCGAACTCGTTCGGCGACATCGTCAGGCATGATGTCGTCGCCCAGTCAGCTGCGCGACTGCGAAACACCCGAGCTTGATATGTCCGACTTCGCAAGCCAAAACACAGAGCTCTTGCGCCACGCCCGTCCCCTGCATTCCCATTGCACCCGCACGACAGCAGCACAGGGTAGTCGCCTCCGCGGGCCCTCGCACGCTTGGCTCGGAGCCTGCAGCACCCCGCAGGACGCCCAAGGCGGTAGTATGGTTCGTCTGGCGCCTCCTACCTTCCCACCGACTGCCACGACCAGCGTCACGCAGACTGAGCTCCGGGCACCACCGCCATTCACCACCGCGCCGCGAGTGGTCGCCGAGCTGACTGACTCCCATACGCGCAGGCCACAGCACCGCGGTTGCGCCCCTCTCCGTCCCTCCGTTCGCACTCGGCCGAATCGCGCGCTGGGCGCCTCTCGCGACCGCATTCTCACAGACAGCAGGAACGCTGCGTCCACGGGTTGTTGGCGTGCTGCACGCTCCCATGCCCTTTCTACGATGCCCGTGCCTCCCGCGGTACCGACGGCCTGGTGTGCCTGCGTGCTGGGCCTCGAAACCTGTGAACCGCACAGATCGTGGCCGTGATCGCTCCGCTTGCCAGTGGGAGTCGCAGCGGGGCCACGCGTGGTGGCAGGATCGAGGCTTTTGATGCATCTCATGGAGGGTGCGCGTTGCTGGCGACTGCTGGACGAGCGAACCAGCCGTCGCTTGGTACCGCGGCAGTCCTTGATCGTCGTGGGTACGTCGTCGCCGTCCTGCGCCTTCTGGATACGCATTCAGACGGAACAGCTGATCGGAGTGCAGCGCTGAGATGTGAACATGCAGGTCAGAGAACAAGGCGAGATGGTCGCCGTCGTGTCAATCGATGCGCCCTCCAGGACACGCCCTACCTTGTACGCGTGCAACGTCGTGAGTAAAGCAAGCCTCAGTCTATGTCGAGGGCGGTCTGGGGCGTACGCGTACGTTACGAGCCCACAGGAACGTACGTCCGCCTACGACGCTACTCGCGCTGTCAGGACACAGTACACCGAGGCGCTCTGCGCCCAACCACGCACCATATACGGTCGCCTCCGAGGCTTCATCGTGTGTACGAGGCTGGTGTCTGCAAGTCTCTTAGTTCGAGTTAAGAATATATCGCGATTCGCAGGTAAGACGCCCATGAACTAACTTCGTGTCGGTTCCGTCCCACGGAGTATCTGTTCAGGACGACCCGCGAGCCTCATCCGCCTCTTCCTGTAGCATTCCGCTCCTATAGATGACGGAACGTTGAACTGGCAAGGAAACGCCGCCTTCGATGCCTCCCACACTCGTTGAACGCTGGTCCTTCTCCCGCGGTGGAGAGTGCATATACGGTTCGACGCGATGCAGTGCCGCAGAGTTTGCATTGAGCTCGTCCCCTCTCGATATGAACTTTGCAGACACGCCAGAATCAAGATGGTGTGAAGGGCTGCGTAGAACAGATGTCATTACACCCTGAGTGTGTGGTCTGGTCAGCGCTACCGGCCCGAGAAGCAGAATTGAAACGCAGACCTGTTCATTCGACGTGATTTCACTACAACCAACGAACGCTATCCAACCTGCAGCGAAACACAGATGATGGATGTGGTCATCTCCGCACGATGCGGATACAACGGTGAGAGCCATAGTTTGCGTGCTGTCAGCCACAGAAGATTCCAGCCAGCACTTGCATCCCGTCCCTTGCCTGGTCTGTATGCAATCACCCGATGGCTGGATGGTTTGGTTGGGGAGGTGACATCTTCTCTGTTGAATGGCTGGCGACTGTGAGAGAACCATCGTTTCTGCATCTTCATCGACATCTCTGGATGGGCCGCACACGCGCTCGCAACATCCGATTGCCTCCTTAACCTCGCGCTGACAGCCGCCAGACACACAGTGATACAGAGGCCGAATAGCAAAATGGCAATGCGGCATCGCGGAGGCGATGTCCGATGCGTACGAAGACAGCTTCTGCCATAGCGCACAAACTCTACGTACCTGCAGGGCTGACCGGCCACGGATCCGGAGGACGTCGACCAAAATGATTATGTATCTGCATCTGACGCTGCCCCGAGATGGGATGCGTTCCTCGACACCGTGTCTCGCGTTCCCGCACTGCACCGCCGGCGAGGACAGGAAGTCGGAGGGAACGGCGGCAATGCGCGCAGAGACGCTCCCTCGACAAGTATAGCAGCGGCTTCCCCGCTTCGGACACTCGAGTTCTCCTCGACTGCTGTCAGTGAAAATGAAGAAGTGCGCCACACACCAAACGGAAATGAGCGTGCCATGTGCATGAGGGCGGGTTGCCCGGTATTTTGAAGCGTGCGCCGTTGGGGTGTGCGTGCGACGTGTCCTCCACGTTGGCGAACGTTGGCGAGCGTTGACGTCGTACACGACGTATGCAGCGTCCAGAAACATCCGTCTGCGCGTGAATCCAATGATCATGAGTGTCCTCGGTGGTTGTTTACACACCGTCTGAGAGCAGGGACACAGACAGTCACCTATATCCGGCGCATTCGTACACGCATATTATTGTAGTGTCGACATGGCGGGTCTCGAACCTGGCAGGACACCTGCGGAGCACCGCTGTGCGGTTGTGGTCGTCGCAGGCCAGCGACATGGGCAGCCCTGAGAGCGGGCTCGGACCGGATCCGAGTGCGCCGCACAGACGGTGCTGGTACGTATGCTTGCAGCCAGTCGTTACGTCGGTGGCATCGATTTTCCCGTCGTCTATGCGTACGCGCCGCCAGCGAGCTCAGACACACATGTTGGGGAACAAAAGAACAAGCAACAGGTGGCCATGACGGTGGGAGCGTCGGAGGGCTTGCCGCCTAGCGCGATCAGAAGATCATCAGTGGCGAGGAGGAGCTGGTTGTTGAATTTTCCCTTATTTGGGATGAAGCACTTTAGAACGTCGGACTCCGAGCCTCCGAAGCTGCCTCCAATCGGGCTGATCGAATGGCTGGCTTGGCTCACACAGAGCCCCGCCACAATTCCACTAGCTCGCAGTGACCTCCCCAGTGTGCGTCGACTGGGCCAGGCCAGCATTCAGCGAAGGTACGCAATATACACTAGCGCGTGCCTGCATTGCCCGCGCTCACACGTCCTACCCCATAGTTCCTGTGCATGCAGGCCGCGGCGACGATCATGACGCGCCCCCCGCGTCAGGGCGTGCAAGGTTCAGCCGCAAATGAGGCCTGCTGATGACGACGGGGCAGCGCAGTTTGGATCCGGGTGCGTAGGAAAGCCTGCGAAGCACCAACCGGATGTAGCAACGTTAACGGAGACGATCATGAACGGTGAGAACGTCGACAAGGATCGCCCCTCTGATCACTCAATCCAGCGGGCTCGGCGCGTCCACTGCAGCATCGCGTCTGCGAATCTGTGCAGCGCACCTGCTGGCCAGGCGCATCGACGCCGGGCGGGTCCGGGGGCCAGAAGACTTCCTGCCAGGACCTGGGAGCGCAGGCGCAATTTGGGGCCCGCAGGCCTCCAGCAGCGCTAGCCCGCTAGCGTCGTGCCAGTCATGGGAATAGACCACCGCCTGTGGACGAAAATTTGTGATTGTCCGACGCCGGGGCTCGGATCGATATGGCCAGGTGAGGGCCAGCGTGAAACGGTGGTGTCTGCTGGCCAGCCGCGATTCCGAATGCGTGGGCAGCTGGTAGGTACCGTATGCGCATGTGTGCATGCCTGCGTTCTGCGACTGCCTGCGACGTGGCCGCCCCTGATGGCCCCGCGACGCCCCTCGGATGCGTGAGTGGTAGTTGCGCCCACCTAGGCTTGGGCTTGCATTATGCGGTGTGAACAAAACGGCGTGAAAAGGAGTGGGTGGGCAAGCGGTCGTGGGGGGGCGCCGCTCTAGCGCGACGAGAGCCGCGCCAGAAGTTCCCAGACACGCTGCTGCGAGGAGCCGCATCGCGTCGCTGCCGCCAGAGAGAAGAGTCGACCTGCATGACCGCCTTGTCTTGATTTCGCAGGCCGCCACCCAGGAGTGGGTCTGCCGCCTTCGCAAAATGATCCCCGTCGTGAGCCTCGCGGCCGCGTGTCCGCGCTGGAAGACTGCCTCCTTGGTGGTGCAGCGAAGCCGGGCGAAGCTGCCACCGACACGCACCTCATCGATATCGGTCGAGAAGGGGAGCCGAGCAGGTCACTCGCGAACGGGTGCACACGCCGGCCAGCGGGCGGCTCAGCAATAACCTGAATAGAAGGCGTATACGCTTCGGTACTATTACAGACCGTACATGTGCGGTAATGCGGTAACAAGCTCGCGGCCGATTATAGCAGGGCAGGGTAGAGATACAGAGTATGACTATGAATAGACAAGTTAATGACGTGTACAGTAGACAATTATGCGAGTCTACGCATAAGTGGTCGATAATTCGGAAGCGCCGAGGACGGCTTCAATGCAGGAAGCGATGCGAGGATCCGTGCCGTGATGCGGGTATACGGGCACTCGAAGGAAACGGAGAGAGGGGCGTGGGTCGGCGCCGGGGTAGCGGTCATGCTTCGAAGTCGTACTCGACCGCAGCTCGACATGCATCGTTGGGAGAAGGTTCTGTTGCATGCTGCTGGAGGCTCTGCCGCGTGGTAAAGGATGCGTCGCATGCGGGGCAGGAGTGGACGCTCGCCGAGCTCTGCGACCACGGTGCATGTGACCGGTAGCTGCTCGAGCGCGACCGCTTCGACGAATGGGAGGCCTGCGCGACGTAAGGTGAGAACGGCGCTCTGGTAGCTACGGCGCATGCAGTCGCGGCCACTCACAGTGTCGTCGTCTGACTCCGGCTCGTCGTCATCAGCTTTCCGCTTGAGATGCGCAGAGGGCGGAGGTGGGGGCGCTGTGGGGAAAGAATGAACACCTGGACGAGACGGAGATCAACGGGTGGCGTACCAGAAGAGGGTGTGCCCAGTGCTTTCATGAGCTTCTCTCTCCAAAGAAGGACACGGTGGAGGCGTGTCTTATACGTATCGTCCGGCACGGACAACCGGTTCGCTTCTTCCTCCGGGTCGGAGGAGCAGTATGATGTGCACGAAGACTCCTCGTCGGACTCGCCGCTGCTGCTTGAGGAAGCGTAGGATGAGGACACGAAGGAGCTTGCGGGGAGAGAGTGCTGTCGCCGGGGAGGTGGCGGGACCTCGGTGAGTTGGATGATCGCGAGCGAGGGCTGCTGGAGGTAGAGTGGGCCGCCCTTTGACATGCAGACGGGATCGTCGTGGGGCACGGGGAGGGCATCAGAAAGAGTCTGGAGCATGGCGGGGACGGAGAGAAAGGGCGGCGGCGAAGAGAGCCGGAGGGGGGAGTGGCGGGGAGGGGGGGCGGAGGAGCATAATAAATGGACGGACAGGGGAGGAGGCTGAGATTTCTCTCAGGAGCATATCGCCCAGAAAGGAAAGCCCAGAAGCGAGAACGGAGGGACGGCGGGCGCCTGTCCACTGGGCGCGGCTTCAGCTCTCTTTTCCACAGGCGCGCTGACGACCCGCGATCGAGATTCGGATCATCTCAGATTCCCTTTTCTGGCGCCGCTCCCTCGGCTCGTCCCTCCCGCGTTGGGGCGGCGCCCTTCACGTGTTTCCCCTGAGGGCACGCTGCGGGCCATTCCCACCGCCAGCCATCCGCTAGCTGCAATCGCAACTCACTCGCACTGCACCCGCCCAGCCCAACCTTGACAGCATTCAACGCGCTCCAATTTCGCAGAGCAACAACATGCACAGCACGATCAACAACACTATCAACACCTACTAGTCTCACCGCGCCCCGGCCTCCACCCCCTTCCGTTCTTCCCACTGACACTCGCCATCGTGAGGAATCCGACCAAGAACACCCTAGCGCTTCCGTCCGCGCGTCATTCCCCTCGCCATCCCACGCTGCACCTGCAGTGGGAGTCTACGGCCTCATTGGCGCTAGCCACGCCTCGGCTGCTTCAAACTGGTCGATCAGCTCACGCAGCACAGCGCTCTCGGAATGGAGCTGCCTCATGGCGGTCAGCGCCTGCAGCACAGCGGACATGGGCAGATTTGGTCAACGTCAACGTCTGTCCAACTCACAGATGCCAACCAAATGCCACGCACCACGTCCCAGAACCGGAACCCCCGTTCCACCTCCAGCTTGGGCGACTTCACCCCGGGGAACGTCTCTTCGCAGATTTCGAGCGCCATCTGCTTCGCCTCGCGCACTCCCTCCGCGTTCGGGTCTCGCACCCGCTGTCCGTCGTTGAGGTGCGTCAGCGCATCCAGGTAGACCTTCGCGAGCACGCCGAATCCAGTATTCACTTCCGATTGGAAGGGCAGCGATAGGTTGATGTCCAGGAAGTCGTCCCGAGCGCGCTTCGCATCGTGACGCAGGAGCATGTTCAATGAAGTCACCTCCAACAATGTCCGCAGGGCCCGTGTGAGCGAGCGCACAAACGAATTGAACACGAGAAGTTCGCGTGACAGAGGCGCGGACCATGGCTGCGGCTGTGAAGCGAGGCGATTATCAGGCGAGATCGGGCACGGCGAGGCCGGACGGTATAAGGTTGCATCGAGTGAATGATGAGTGAATGAGTGAACGATCAGCAGCCGCGCCTCACCGTATGGCTTTTGGACGAACTCACCTTGAAGCTTAACGGAACTATGCTCAGCACCCGCATAACCAATAACATACACGACTTCTCATCGTCTGGTGGCGCGTTTCGAGCCACTAGTCAACACCGCTTCTGTGATCATGACCCATGGGAAAGAGGCCTCACCGGTACCGAAGCTAGGGCCGCCACTGAAGGCACGTTCTGACCAGAGATGGCCATGCATCACACCTGCTCTGACCAATTCCAGGAACAGATAGAGGGGGTCCTGGAACTTATCATTCAGTCGCGCCTTTCCTATAGCCGTGTGCATCGCGCGGGCCAACGGGGAGTGGATGTGCGTATTCAATAGGAACCTAGCGTTGAATGGCCATTAGCGCCATGGAGTAGGACGTGAGAGCAGGCTACTGACCCTCGCAATTCGAGGAAACGCCAGATGACATTTGCGACAATTTCATCCTTCTTCTCGAGAGGACTGTTGGTCTGGCCGCTCTTGACCCGGGTGCGGGAAGCGAGCCTCTCGGAGACAGTAGCGCCAAGGCAGAGTGCGAAGTCAATCGTGGACGACTGTCAGGGACGCAAGCAGGACACAGTCCAACCGTCAACGGATGAAAGACACCCACGCATGACAAGTCAGTGGCACTTACGTTCTGTCGCCTCAGCTCCTCCTCCACGATCGAGTAGGGCACGTTCCAACCTGACACCCGATCGGCTAGTTGGGTTGTCTGTTGGGAGTTGTGCATCACCAGCTTCCCAGGGACCTGCTCGAACCAGAAGTAGCCCTGAACCTTCTTGCTCGACCAGAAGTTGTTACAGACGGTGGAGATGAGTGCCAATGATGTCGCGCGAGGGCCCGTCTGGCCCTCCGTGATGACTTCCTTCACGAACCGCCGGTACTCCGTCGTCTCACCGTTGTCCAGCGGTGGGTTCTCTATTATCTGGCCAGACGTAAGCCAGATCAGGGCCTGCGGGCCCAGAAGCCCGCGCGAGAGGTAAAAGTAAATTTCGTCAGGAAGGCGGCTGGTGAAGATTTCGTGAAGGTCTGAAGGAATGTCGGCGGCGGTGGGATGGTGGGGGTGATGGTTTTGATGACCGTGGGTGGGGGTGTTGGGAATGGCGAGAGGCAGTGGGACGACGCTCCCGTCCGAAGAAAGAATGAGCGAGTACTTAATCATGGATCGTGTCCGCGCGTAATGATCACCGTACTGCAAAGGTTTGATTTGAGGGTCATTTGCGAAGGCGGAGACAGCGGCGTGCCCAGACTTGTAGTACTTCACCATGTCAACCGTCGCCTTCAGGCCCTGCTCGTGAAGGCTGGGAGGGAAGGGCTGCGAATGCTCGAACCCGACCAAAATGCCGACATCAAGGAACTGGTCTTCTGACAAGCCCAGGTCGTTCAAGATGGACCGTTTGGAGACAAACGAGAACGTAGGTGTGGTGGAGACGAGGTCAATGGAGGTGATGACCTTGTCGACCCCAGGGTAGAGCAGGGTATCAGTCGGTCCGAAGATGGCGTGAATATACGACTTCGGATGTCGCTGAAGATAGATCAACTGTAGTCATGCGTCAGTTGCCACACTTGGCGGAACGATCCTGGAAAACGCACCTGCGCCCATGCAACGTACGGCGCAACCATGAACTCCACGTTGCGATGTCTGAATATCCTCAGCGCCATCTTCCACAAGTCCCAATGCTGCAGTCCTGCTCTCCCTTCGAACAGTTTTGTCGCGGCCTCCTCTTGCCCGTTCTCGTACTTCTGCCATGCCTCCCGCCTGTCCCTTATCGCCTCGTTCTGCTCAAATTGCTGCTGTTGTTGCTGTTTCAAGCGCCGGTTAGGCAGCAGCCCAGAGAACACGAATACAGGTTTGATGTGGAGTTTTTCCAGCGCCCGGAGGTCAGACTCGATACGCTGCGTGAGGGCAAGCGGCAGACCGCCCGTGGCTGCGAGGAGTGGTTCGCGCGACGGTGGATTATCATTGAGGAGAGAGAGGTAATAGGACGCGTCAATGCCGAGACGGGAGTCGGAGAGGACAGACAGCGGGTGTGTCTGCAAGTGCTTCCTCTCGGTGAGATATCCTGGGAGAATGGTATACCGTCAACTTGGACTCTGTCGGTCGCCTCCACACACCCGCAAAGAATGAGATGGAGACATACCGTCCAGGTGTTTGATAGGCATGGCGTAGCCAGAAAGACTGTGACGGGGTCGTAGTGTTGCACGGTGCAGATGAGTATGCGCGTGCTGCTCTCCACAACACTGAAACCGCACCGCTCGCTTACGTAAGATGGCAACTTCAGCCTTCGTCGCTGTCCAGCGCTTAATCCATTACAGTTCCTCTCTGTACTCGCGACTCGCAGACTGCGCCAGTGGCCCGTATCGTTGCCCGTAATCCCCTGCGCCCTCGGTTAAGGTGGTCAGAGCCCACTATCACAGAACACCGCTATCAAGTTTTCCTCGGTGTGTAGTTGAGACCGCGGCGACGTGAGAACAGTGGATGCTTTACATACATCCGTTCGCCATTCTGCGTCCAACTTTATGACGGGCGATGTCTTGGGACCCCCTCCATTCTCATGGATAGCCAACTTGCTGCAACTGCGATAGATATGCTCACACGATCGACCAGTCCGACTGCCCTCGGAACGCCCTGGCCAGCAGACAACATCGGGGTGGTACTCTGATCTGGCACTCTTCGAAGGATAGTCAAATACTACCGCAACCGCGAGGTCCGTGCCGTCCTGACACTAACCACTGCTGGACAGTGGAAGAGTGGCATTTGGGTCAGGTTCCACAAAGTGACTGCGCTGCACTTACCTTCATACTGGGCTACCCTGCACACGGATGCTGCCATGCTGGTTCTGGCTGGCCAGCGGAAATAGTCCATCTGCGCATGGTATCTGTACCTCATCGCACCAGATCCTCGCGTTGTCGTCAAAGAGGGTCTTTGAGCGGATGGTGTAGTCGGATCGTACTACCGGTACGTCGTGTGACCTTCGGTCCCGCATCTCTATCACTTAGCCAGGCGCATACTTGCCTACTCGCTCGTTCTTCACGCGCATATTGCATCCGTCGCACAAATGGACGCGCTCGAGGTGCGGTACTCTGCTCGCGATCTAGCGATATGGAGTCCCACCTTGTGCAAGGCCGTCAATATGCTATCTGTCCTCGTCATTGCTGCCGCTGCTCTAGTGCTTTCGCATCGCGGTCATGTGGCGCTGCGCTAGGCCTTCTGGTGGTAGATCGACGCCTCTCTAGAGGTGAGATATGCACGTCTCATTGGCAACATCGACCCCATCAATGTTCGGACTGCCACCCGGCTTTGCGGTGCTGTTCGACACGTAGGTGTGCGAGACAACGTCTCCGTTCTGTCGACAAGACGGACGTGTAATGATATCTTCCGCTCATCTCCCGCTAGTCATCACCAATTTCACGCTAGTCGCTATGGTCAGCCACCAGAGTTCCCTTGCAGTGAATAGCGAAGCTTGAGCGCATCGTGCGAACAATGTTGTGTCTTTGTGATTTCGCTGCAATAGAACACAACTACTATATGGACATAGTACATATGCTCCCGGTTCTCTCGGTGTAGCCATCATCGACCCCTTACTACCTTCGGAGCGCGCATATCCATCTATGCGTTGCTGGGACAGCTGGACTGGACACTTATTGAGAGCAGCTTTCACGTTATGTCGGCGCTGACGGGGCCATCTGGCTCCCGAACAATGTTTCGACAACCTTGCGCTCGCACCCCCACTCCGAGCATCAGCTTCAAGTTCAGTGATCATGAGTAAGCTCACAGGCATACTACTACGAGCGATGTCCGAATCGTGCTGTCACGATACCAAGGTAGCCTATGAATATCCTCATGTGTGGTGACAAGGCTCATCATCTTCGCGTCTAGTATATGTTGGTGACATCCGTGGAACCCGAATAGAGATGCAGAGGCATGCATATGTACAGCCGTCTGTTTTTTGGTCTCTCCAGGTGAGCGAGAACAAGCGCCTTAGTCGGCCAGCACTCGCGGAGACTCACCGAGCTGACCCTGATTCTGTGTCTCAGATGCAACAAAGCCAGTCATGTTACGTGAAAGAGCAGAGCGGTTATATGGGTTGTCGCACATGCCGACTGTACCTCGGTGCTACCAACGCGTCGGCCATCCTCCCTGTGAACGCGAACGAACCTGCTCCTCATGTCGCCTGCCATCTCAACGAAGCTCACGCAGCTGCTGAGCAAGTCTCTCCACCTCTCCCATTGTGGTTCAGTACTAATTCCAGCTCAAGAATCCAACAGCCCCATCATCTCGGCTCCCATGACGGACGCCACAACACCAGCGTTGGTGGCAGCGGTGATCGAGGCAGGCGGTATAGGCCTCCTGGGTACAGGTGGGTCCCCCATCCGTCTCGATGGTAGTGAGGGGCGCTCGAACTCTGCTCCATTTGCATTCAGGGCGGTCAAGTGCATCACAGATAGCAGCGGACATCGACGCAACCCGAGCGCTGCTCCCGTCAGAGAAACAGCATCTCGTCGGCGTCGGGTTCGTCGGATGGGTCCTCGACAGGTCTGGTCCGGAGCTCGTGCAGGCTGCACTCGACAAGAAGGTCTCCGTTGTCCTGTTCGCATATGGCCGCAACCTGGGGAAGCACATCGCGCAAGTGCGCGCGTACGACGCCACGCGCGACCACAAGACTCTCGTCTTCGTTACAGTCAACACCGTGGAAGAAGCCACGAGGGTGGCTAAGGAGCTCCAGCCAGATGTGCTCGTCGTGCAGGGTGCGACATGCACGTGTCGAGTTGTGGATGCTGAGCTTACTCGTCGTATGTAGGTTACGAAGCCGGTGGCCGAGCCAGCGTCGTCTCGCCTCCTACACAGGAATTCGTTCGTTCCGTCGTAAAGGCTATCCCAGATGGACCACTCATCGTCGCTGCGGGTGGTGTTTCCAACGGCGGGCATGTTGCCGCACTGCTGAAGGCCGGGGCAGCAGGAGTGATCGTAGGCACGCGCTTCCTCCTCACCCCGGAGTGCTCGATGTCGGACAATGTGAAGCGTTTGCTCGTCGATGCCACCGCAGACTCTACCAAGCGGAGCCCAGTCTTCGATGTCATCTTCCCTGACGGAGTCTGGCCGGATGGTATACAGGCGCGTTGTCTGAAAACGGGCATCGTCGAGTACGAGACGCGGCTGGAGACGTTGAGTGCGGAGCCAGACCGAGCAAAAGAGCTGGAGGCTCTGAAGCAGGAATTGAAGGCGAAGATCGCGAGCGACAAGGACTACCCCTTGGTTTATGCCGGTTTGGGAGTGGCCGATCTGAAAGAAATCCAACCCGCTTCTGTGCGTCTCGTGAGGCTATCCCTTGCATAGTGCAATTGCTCACTGCGCCGCTTTTTCCTAGGACATACTACAATGTCTTCACGCAGAGACCGTTGAAGCGCTAAACACTCTCGAGCCTTCATTGCTCGTCGTCGGCTAAAAACAGAATTGTAATAATACCGTTGGTTGCATTCCGTACGACCCATACCCAATGTACCCCATTACATAGGCCTCCAGTTGCATACATATGTCCACAGCGCTTGTTTTGCAGCGCGGGTGCAACGCAGCCTTGTGGGACGTGAGGTCTTCGCAGCAATGCTACTGCATGTTGCGTTTGACATCGCTATTACCCTTACGACTGTATGGTCAC
This sequence comes from Fomitopsis palustris, assembly GCA_029783445.1. Lineage (NCBI taxonomy): Eukaryota > Fungi > Basidiomycota > Agaricomycetes > Polyporales > Fomitopsidaceae > Fomitopsis > Fomitopsis palustris. Next base: position 675,672 of record JARAOQ010000010.1, read on the forward strand.
TCAATCTGGGCAGTGACCGACTACGTTTCAAGAACCTGTGGGTCGGCGACGAGGATCATGGGATTCAGTCGCTCGCAATAAACTGGCAATCTCGGCCTTGAAGGGCTCCTGAGGATCCATGCTCAGTGTATAGTGGAGCGACAGCAACAGTTGCAAGCACACTCACGTTGGTCTTGAATTCGTCGACCAAGGTTTTGACCTGACGCCACGCCCAGCGATACTCTGAGAGCATACGCTCCCTTCCTTGATCATCCGAGCTGAGAAATCTGGCTATGCGCAGCTACAATAGAGTGAGGAATCACGCTGTTTTCCGAGATGCAGGCAGTCTACCTGGATATCCTTGTTCTGGATCGCATGGAACGCCGCTAGGTCAGCGGGGAACTGCGCATCACGCCGTCGACGTTCTTCTTCCTCCTTCGCCGCAAGGGTTGTATATTGGCGCCGAAGTCCAATGAGGTTGTTGAGATGAGCGTATTGAAATGAGGCTACTGCATCATCGAAGACGGTTTTCTCGTGGGGGTTAGGGCCATGCAGAGAGCGATACAGCGCCTGGCCCACCTAGTTGTGAGCGTACAAGCGTTGAGGACAAAAAGCCTGCTTACGTCGGTCTGAGAGTCGGTAACAGCATCATCTCTGGAAAGGTATTGATCCTCAGCCTCCGCAAAGTGGTCTTCAGCTTGCCACTGGTAAAGCCTCAGCATGTCTTCTTGGTGGCGTTTCTCCAGTTCGCCGACGCGCTCCTTCACCCTGGCCGAGGTTTCCGGGAGCGCATCTAGCTCCTTTGCAGCAGCAACACTGATATTTTCTGACGCTCAGTGAGGCAACGGTGCGTATAGACACAGAGGTTCAGACGCACCCGGGGAAGTAGGATCCTCCCAAAGAGAGGACGTCTTCCGCAAGCCGACGCCGCTCAACGGCATCGTTTATCATCTTGCGATGTTCCGCAGCTAGCGTTTCCTCAAGACTCGTGAGTGGCACATGGAGATTTGGGAGACGAGTGATGCCCTGAACACGATCGCGAGAGGGATCTATGAAGCCATTTCGACCCTTGTAGGGCAGCTTCGGTTTCCGAATCGTATCGGGCTTGTACTCCGTCATGGCAAGGTCTGAGTAGATTATAATGAGAGACTGGTGTGGGGGCAGGAGGAAGGGGGCTGCCCTGTGGACCGTGGCGTGCAGCGGTACGGTGCAACTCTGCAGTCACGGGCGCTGACGCGACGCGCGATGTACCCGCGTGTCAAATCGACCGCGCGCGTAACCCGACACAGGTCTCCCTCCACTTCCTCCCCCTCCCCCTCCCACCATCCGTTGCCCCTGCAATACCAAGGAGATTGAAACATATTTTGGAGGAATCTGTGATTACATTCGACGCCGTCTTCCAACCTTTGCCTACACTTTCTTGACTGCCGGTTCGAGGGAACAGGCTTACTCACGTCCTCATCGTGACTGCCTAGACACATACACCCCATTGTGAGTGCCAAGGGTTGAATTTTGTTGCTTCTACCGACTTTTGCTTCTAGTAGGGGCTTCTGCTCATTGAGCGAGCATAGGTCGTTTACCCAGCGTACGATCAGAGTACGATCATTGGCATGTCTTCCAAGCGAGACAGTCTGTTTCCAACTGGCTCTATTGGACGCAGCTCTTCCATAGCGCGGACCGCCTCGCATGAAAGTATTGCAACGCACCCGCTACTCTCCCCACAACCCGCCTCCTCTCCCACAACCTCTGCCTTGGCGGACTCTGGGGCACCTCGTTATGTCCCATATACTCCCCGCCATCGGGTTACACCCACCTCCGCCACGAGCGGAGCTACTATGCAGCCAAGCATAAGTGCGGCGGGCCCGCAAACCGCCTCACACAGCGATGCGACCAGCAAGCTACAGGTTATGAACGTGAAGGCAGCTGCTCAGCGCATCGGGTTAGACACAACCACTACGGGATGGGCTATTCTCGAGCGATTGAGCTCGGAGACTGACCACGGAACCGAATGGAATGAGATATGGAGTGCGTTATCGTTGAGTAAGGTGAGTGAAGATAATTCGCGATTACAACTGTTCACCGACGCCTTCGTCAGGCTACCCTTCTGCTCCCTTTGGATACTCATCGTTCGAGTGATTCCATTACACCCGAATTCATCAAGGATCACATAGCACTGTGTGATGGCGTGGGTAGAGCAAATGCCCCCATTGTGACCTTGTCAGGATTGCGAGGGACAATCACGAAGTGAGTTCACCAGTATGCAGTATGTTACGTATGACTTGAACTCGCGCCACAGTAACTCGCTGGTATTCCGTTCAACCATCTCGCCGTCTTCAGAGCAATTCCAGTCACTCCTAAGCCCCGCCACGCGAGCGTCCACCCTCTCTGCATTGCCCCCCTTGCCCAACACGCTTTCCCAACCCACTATACCTCCATCGCCAGCCTCATCCACGTCATCTATCCACCCCTTGCCTCAGTATCCGACCTTCAAACTCCCGGCCCATACTCCAGCGCTTCCTATCCCGCCACGGCCGTCTCTCACGACCAAACCGCCGCTCCCGCCGCGGCCAGGCGCACGCGTGTCCAGTAGTTCTGTTAATCCAGCGTCTCGTCTGTCGAACCCCTTCGCTTCTCTGTTCGGGCGCGCCACGCCCCCAGCGAGCCCGTCAGCCGCCCCGACGCCGCTCCATTCCGAACCCAATCCACTATCGCTCAATACCGCGGGGTCGTCTCCGTCAGGTTCGTTCAATTCCCTGGCGTCATCCCCTGATCGTGCCAGCACGGCGGAGCACTCGCTTGACGTGCCCGCCTACACTATCTCCACGCGCATCGATCGTGCGACCCTCGGCCGCTCCTTGTGCGATGCTATTACAGGAGAGTTGCGCGCCGCGCTCGGGGATGCCTCCGTGCCGTCGTGGGCGATTGAACGTGTGGAGCAGCTCGCGAAGCCTATGTTCCCCCTCGTACGCGCGCCTGCAACCAGTGGCAAAGATACTTCGGGGAAGTTGAGCCCCAGTACTGAGCTCGGTGGCGTAGCTCGCACAGGACTTGGCCGGAGGCGGGGGAGCGGTGAATGGGTCGTGCCTCCCGGCCTACCCCAGGAGCGCGCGGAAGACGTGTCGAACAAGTTCCAGGAGTTCTACATAGAGCTCGAAGACATGCTTTGGTCGCGCCTGCCGAAGAGCGGGCATAAGCTCCGTAAGGGGCACGGCAGGAGTGCGCACCGCAAGGAGGACGATGCGGATGTCGGGCCACCCAGCGTGAGCGAGGAGAGCAGCGAGACGGACGATGTCACGGAGGAGCGGGAGAGGATATCCGTAGATGACGCGGAGATGGGCGAAGAAGAGAAGAGAACTGCCCAAATTCGCGACATCATGGACGCCGTCGAGCGTGTCCTATGCTGCCTTCTGTATGACAGGTGTGTGCCCTTCTTCATTCATATTGCGTTTCGGTCTCCACGCAAACGCCCCGTGTCCAAGGGTCCGTCGTTCGCGACGTCGAGCTGCATGATCCTTGCATGAATTGTTGACGCGTTCTCGATATCACGGTAGCTCCGAATGCTCACATGCGATTCGACAGGCTATTCCTGCCCTCAAGCACGGACGATGCAGAACACGACGAAGCTCTCTCGAGCCGCATCGCGGCCGTCAACCTTCTCGATCTCGGCCTTGGCCATCTGGGCGTAGATGTCGGCGAGTCTGGCAAGGAGGTGGAAGCAGTAGTCGGCAAGTGCGGACAGGGTGAGTGCTTTCGGCTCTCCTGTTGGTGGCGTCAACTCTGCGGCTTTACGACGGGTGCAGTCACCCAATCGTCGCACAGGAACCCGCATCGTGTATGATTGAGTTACTGATTGTGTTTTCGGCGAACAGCTCTCATGCAGCTTGATGGAGCTGCCCGTTCTCCCGCAGAGAAGGCTGCTGTACTGGTATCCGTCCACAAGATCATTGTCGGTGAGCTATGCTTGCGCGCTACGATTGCTTATGTCTATCTACAACTTCGATGCGTAGATGGTCTGGCGAGACTGCCTCCTATCACACTGAAGCCTGAGGATGAGATCATCGACGACGGGAAGACTCCCCGCGCTAAAACCAGTTTTGGTCAGCATAGCGCTGAGGGTGGGGGCGAAGCGCATGAGACAGAAATGGTATCCCCCGCGGCGAAAGAAGCGGAAAGTGTTTCACGACTTCCTAACCCGACATCTGAAGAACAAGTGGTGTCTCCTACCATTGTGCTATCTCCTGTGGATGTCTCCGCTGATGGGAAGACTTCACCTCTCTCGACTGTTGATGCCCCTCCGGACTTGATTCCTCCCCGCTCGGCCTCTCTGCGCAGTCCCTCGCCGAAGCTCTCCTCGTCATCTCGAACGGTATCTCCTACACCAGTCTCCGGAGATGTTATTCTCCCGCTGATGATATTCGCTGTTGTGAAAGCCAACCCACCAAGGCTTGTTTCGAATCTCCTGTACATCCAGCGCTTCCGCAGAGAAAGCGCCGCTGGCGGCGAGGAGGGCTATTGTCTCATCAACCTGATGGCTGTTGCGGAGTTCCTAGAGAATGTGGACCTGGAGGCCTTGGGATTGGGCGACAACGAGAATACAGTGTTAAGGTATGTGTCACTCCGGTCCCATTCAACGAGTGGGAGTACGTGTGTGGCGATGCCGCATACGGCTTGGTATGCTGTGTCTTCGCCCCGTACCCTACTACGCTAGCGTATACTCGGAGTCTACGTTCATCCCACTGACTTACTGGACAGTCCCACGCAACTCAGCCCGATACCACTCGCTCGCACGGTGCGCGGCGCCCAGCCAGCTTCTCCCCAGGCCATGCCGGCCAGCCTTCGTGGGCGTGTGGAGCAGCAAGTGGACGCTATTGCTGGATCGGCCAACAAGGTACTCTCAGGTGTTGTCGACTCGTCCTTTGGTGTTCTTCGGTCGCTTCTTCCAGGGCAGAATCAGACTCCCGCCGCGACGGCCACGCCCGTTGCCGAGGCGACTGAGGAGCCACGACAAGGTTTTACTCTTTTGCGAAGAGACACCGGATTCTCTATTGCGAGTCTCGCTGCATCCCTACCAGGAGGTCGTGCGAGCCGCCCTGGCCAGGGAGAAGAAAGCGGTCAGCAGATGATTGAGGTACCTTCAAGACCGGGCTCGAGTCGTTCTATGCGCGCGCCCGATGATGAAGCTACTACATCTGATGAAGGGACGACTGATGAAGACGGCGAAGAGGAGGAGGACGAAGAAGAAGAAGAACATGGTCACGATGCCCGGAGCATACGCAGCTTTGAGAGCATGATGAGCAGCCGGAGCCGACGCTCGAAAGCAAAGAGTAAGCGTAAGTTTGGGGGTGGCGGGCGCATGAGCCTTGCAGATAGACTGTCCAGCATGCCGGGACTGTCACGTCTGTCGGGGACCGTGCAGGGTGAAGCGATCAAGGTATTATCATATCTTGGCACAACTATAACGGAGCGCTGACTTCCTCATGACTCGTACAGGCATCTCCACCAGGGTCACGTCGCTCTTCGCTCCTGCTTCCCGGGGCGACAACGCATCGCATTGAGTCGCCCGCTTCGTCTCGCGCTGCATCGCCCATCGCTATCAGGGTATCTCCACCTAACCCACGCTTCCTGGCATGCACCGAAGACGACATCAAGGTTTCCGAGGTCGGCGAGCTGCTGCGCGAGTACAAGCGGTTGGCCGAGGCTATTCGAGCCATGGGTGGTTTCAACGATGATACATAGCGAATAAGCTGTCCACTCCCGTTACGTCACTCTCTCATCTAATGCATCCTCCTTGTCCTGGTTATCTTACCATTTAGCATCATACATGATGTAGACTGATGCAATTGGCCCACTTTGATTTTATTGCATCCTGGGAGCTTCCCGGGGTTGGCTCAGTATCCGGCGGTGCCAGTGGCTAAGGCAATGAACCCTACGGCCGGACTCATCGCTCTGACAGAGCGATGCGCCCCATCAGTGGTAACGTTAAGTAAACGGTGAGAGCTTCTCCCTTATCTTATGGTCGGAGAATTGACAAGCATCCGTGGCGGACTCGCGCTCACCGGCACTGGACACTTGGAGGGGAGAAGCGCCTCACTGCCTGTGCAAGAAGCACGTGCGCCAAACATATCTCCACGTTACGTAGGCGCTTATCTCATTGGATTTCTGCTGTTGCCCACGTTCATGTCGAGGCTAAACTGCCTTCGCTGGCCTCTGGAACTGCCTTCTGTATGTTCCAGGACCAGCTGGACCAGCGGACGCATCGTCGCATCCGGGCTCAACTCCACAGCCATAGGCGTCAGCGGGCCACGACCAATTGCCCCAAAACATATTCTGACGACTCTGTTATACACGTACGGCGTCCCGAGATGAGCGGTAGGTAACCCGTCTCATCTACGTTCGCCGAGAAAAGACATCTGTAGCCCACAGTCGCACGCCATCGAATGATCCTTTTCGCTCGTCGGATATGAGACATGTCTGCCTCTGGCTCCGGTGAGCTTCCGTCTTCCTCAGCGCTGAAAACAGTGAGCGACGAATAATGCAATTGACCGCGTATCATGCCGGTGGGTGGATGCGTGTCGATTTGTCCAGAATGTCAAGAACAGCTGATGCTCTGCATGTGGAAGGGCAGGATCGAGAGGATGACGTACTGTCGAACCGTATCACAATGCCTTTTGTGAACAAGGTTTCGTGAATGAAGCCGTCTTCAACCAAACACGACCGAGCGTGACCTCCGGTAAGCCCGCGCAACATATATCGAGAGAGGAGCGCGTGCCTGACTTCAGCAGACCCTAGAGACGTAGATTGCCACCAATTGACATACTATGAGTCTGTTAGGGCGGACGAGACGATGCAACGACGTTGGGGTATGGTCGCGCTCAGCTTCGCTGATTCACGTAAACGTGTCACTGAACAATCGATCGCATGTCACATACGGCGACAAATGCCGCTGGAGCGCGCCTTCAACGGCGCAAGCCTAATGCAGTGGGCGAATATGGTAACACCGTCGAAAGCGTTCATGCTCACGGAGTATGCCTCGGTGATGTGCGGGGATGACAACTTAAGTATCACTGTCTAGAAGTCTGTTCCGCAAATGCCTGCACAATCATTCGAAGACCAATGTTGCCTGCGCATGGAAGTACAACGTGGCGGTTCTACCCAGGGTCTACAGGTCCTCAGCGAGTGTGCCTTACACAGGTGTTAAGTAAGGCCGGTAGGCCACTTGATGCCGTTCTCGAGGAGTGTGAAAATAGACACGATGTCCTGCAAGCGGAGAATCAACTTGTGTCTTCTTGTCCCTGCATTGGACGTACGTATCCAAGTTGCATCTCCGAACGTTCGCTGACCTCGAGCAGCCTCAGAACCGCGCAGCCGCCATTGTATCCGGAAACCCAATGACACGATGGGCGGCTCGGATTCCCATGGGGGCCGCCAACGCTGCGGCACCCCGCTCATTTGGTATGGCTCATGTACGCGTTCGCTCATCGACAATATAGGTTATGCCACAGAAATCCAGTATAGCTCGACAACTCACAAGTAGGCCATACCATAGTATGGCCCTAGGTTCTCCCGCGAACCAGGAAGGCAGAGGGCCGTCTCGAGTACGGAGCGAGATCCAGTTATGGCGGGAGCCGATCAGTCCAACGCTGGGAATCAAACGCGCTGGGTTCTTCTTACCATTTGGAGCATATCTCCCTTAAAACGCCGATCAAACGAGCGGGGAGCGGTGGTGGCGATGACAGAGTATTCTGACAAGCATCCGGTCTTCCCAGCGTATTGCGCTCCCTCATGCCTGGACCCGGCCACTTAGCCGCTGCCCTGCCGCCGGTTCTTAATGCACCATTTGAAGACCGCGCCGGTATGATGCCTACCTCGTCCGTCACTCGATCAATGGCGATCCAGCCCTCTCCTCTGTGTGCTCTTCCTCTCGAGCTTCTCGTAGAAATCGCGTTGCGGGTCGTGATCCTTGGCTCCCCTCACGGTCCCCCAAAGGATCTGCTTCCCCTGCTCTTAACCTGCAAAGATATATATCATTCGCTTGCTTTCAATCGGTGCACCATCCTCTATGCCAATATCTACCGCTGCTCCTTTGACATTCGCGCTCCTCGTCGTCGGTTCGGTGATGGTATGCTGCACGCCCAGGAGTACGCCGCACAGCTCAAGAAGTGCTGTGTCGCGCTCACACGTATTCGTCGGGCTGACCTCGAATCAGAAACGCTAGAGGATGATCTCTGGACGGCGTGGCTCATGGCGTTAGAGAACGACGGCAAGAACGGTGAACAACTGGATTGGGCGCGACTGGACGATCTTCTACAAAACTTCATCTTGACTCGGCTTTGGAACGAGCGCGAGATGTATGAAGAGTGGCCTGCAGAAAGTGCCGTCAACGCGCTGGCTGTATGGTTGTTCTGGTACAGGATGAGCCAAGGTTGGTAGTTTGCCTCTGCGAACCATGCAGAATGACGACACTCGCAATTCAGATAAGCTCGACGCCCTATCAACCGAGCAACGCCAGGCGATACTCGACCTAGTCCGTCCATTCGCTATAGTAGGCCCACGATATCCTCCATTCCACGCCCCAGACTGCCATTTCTCCCTGCCAATGCGGCCGGACAGGGCCCTTCTCACCGACCGGCAGAAGATACCCACCCCGCACGGTTTCTGGCCATTGTATCGCACGCCTGATCAGAGCATTCATTATGTCGAACATTACAACGGTCAGCTCGAGATCACTGAACCTCTCCTTGCCCTTGGCTCGCAGTTGCTCTTTTTCACACTCTACTGGCAACCCCTCGTCATTCCGGCGAACATCCCCATAGATCGTGCTCACGCACATGCGCTCGGGCACAACGGTGTTTGCGCGACGCAACAGGATCTACTGGAGTATAATGCGTCATCACCGGTCAAGCTAGTTGACGCGCGGTCTCATTGGTATCATCGCCTATCCGATGAGGAGCGATTCCGAGAAGACCGCCCCAAGTGGACGAGGCGTATGCGTAGCCCAAGTGCACAATGGGAATGCGACTTCAATCGCCTCATTGGCTGCGTGGACCCCTATCATCTCAGACCCAATACAGTGACCTACGAGTTCGGTACCCTGACAGGTCTATGGAAAGGTCTTCATCTCGTATGTCTCTTGAAGTTGCGCGCATCCGCATAGCATTGACCTCCGTTGTACTAGAATCCCAATCCAGACCAGTACTTTGCAGCTGCACAATCTTTCCATTTCCCCGCTGACTTCTCGTCTGAGAATCCTCGGCTCTTCATGTACCCCGTGTACTTACAGCTCCGCGAACATCACTGCATCTCGCCAACCGAGCCCGTACCTTGCGGCGGGAACCCCAACGACAACGACGATGGCATCAACAACGCCTGGTTACCTCCTACCATTGAGGTCCATGAGGGAGACGATATCGTTCGTCTACGGGACGCCCAGCATCCATCCCAGCCGCCCATTGTCTACGAAACGTTCGTGGAGGGTAAGAAGAATTCACATAATCCGGACACATGCACACACTGCGTTCGCAAGCAGAGAGCGGCAGACCTGCTCCTAGCTGAGAAGGTGCAGCGAAACAAGGACAAAGCGTTTCGTGAAGCTACCTCTGCCCATCGAGCAACGGGGCCTCCTGAAACAGGCTCATCAGACGGTGGAGATACAGTTCACGACGTACGCATGGCAATGAACGCCGCCTTGGGCGATGGTCAAGATGTTGACGTTTTAGTCAACGAGATTATGTCAGAAGAAGCATCCGACGACGACAGCGACGACGACGCGGAAGTCAAGGCCAATGTTACGTGCAGCGGAATCAAAGACATCCTGATCACAGGCCAGGTATGTCGGCTCTTGTTTCTCCATTGCAACAACCGTGCTCATGCACATGTAATCCCAACAGACTCTTCCGCGCCACGGCGAGGCATGGCATCATTTCCAGTGTTACGGTCGGATTCGCCCTTGGGATGGCTTAATTGCCCTTGTTCGCCTACCCGTGTGCCCGCCCGGCCGCTTCGGAGTGTATATCTTCCGCGGTTACATCGTCGGAGGTTGCAATTTGGTAGGAGCCTGGCGCGTGCGGACGGGCAACACCCGTGCAGTCCCTCTCGAGGGCCCATTCGTCATGAGCCGTGTAGAGTGACCCTATCCAAAGGGATGCCAGCTGCGAGTCACTGCTGAGGATCGGGTGTAATATTCGATATACGAGAGTGATAGGAAGACTGGCCGCGAACCACCGTTAGTATTGTAATTGTACATGTCGGAGCCAAGGTTCAGTATATTGACGTCAGGGTGTTCCAGTGCATCACATACCCTATATATACTCGAACTGTGCTCCATCCGTGCTTGATATTGGTGAGATGTGTATCCGCTTTTACATATACAGTGTACGTCAAGATGGGGAACGAGGGTGGGAGCGATGGAGACAAGAATCAGACACGCATACAAATACACGGGAACCTCGAATCAGTCCTTCGGGCAGCAGACGGGGATGTCAAGACGTTATAAGGAGAAGAGTGAGATCGTTTGGAAGAGATCATATGGACAAGGGCTCGTATGGAACACCACCGCAGGAGACGTATGGTGCATGTGATAAATAATAGCAGGGAGGACGGAGTTCAGTTCGAAAGACGCTAGGGAGGCTAGTATATCGCTGCATCCAGTGTTTAGGAATCCACATCCATCTTCTCGTCTTTGCTTACATCTTGTTTAGCTCGCTTGGTCGAGTTGGCTAACCCAGCGAGAGCCGTAGCTGCAACTACAGTGGGATCTTCGCCATTGCTATCCACAGCCCGCTTGCCATTTCGGTTCCTTGACATGTATACTGGACCGTCGCCATCGCCTTCCGAAGGCAGCGCTGAGTGCGAGGTTTTCGGTGTAGCGTAACGTGAGCTCGCCGCAGAATGTGACGCCAACGAGAGTGCGTTCAACGAAGCAGCCGCACCCCCCGCATCCAGAGTAGCCGAGTAGAAACCGGGAGGTCCCATGCCGAGCGCAGAACTGGAACCATTGCGGGATGGAGTGTAGCCCGGGGTGGAACGTCCAGACGCTGAAGCTGGCGAGAGCGGGATGAAGGGTGAGAGGGGTGATGAAGGAGAATGCGAGTAGGTTTGTCTATGCGCGCGTAGATCTTGGTGGGCCTCGCTTTGGAGCTGAGGGTCAAGAACATCGTCAATGTCAGGCGGCATATTCGGGTGTGGATTGTCAGGGTCGGTTTCGCCGCTTTGACGCTGCAGACCAACCACGCGCAAACGCTCAACCCAGCTGAAGAGCAATCACGTCAGTTTCAGCCGGATGAACAGTAGACCGAATGACGCACGAGTCAGCCCTTTCAAGACTTTCGGACACCACGGCAGTGACGCCGCGCAACATGTCCAGGCTCTCAGTCGCGAGCGTTAGGATGCGCTGTGCGGCTTGATTTGCGTGATCCACCGTCGTAGGGACCACACCCGGTGGTGCACCAGCTTGTGTGCTCGTTTGTCGCGAGTGTGCCCGAGTGTGGCCAGGTGATGTTGCACGAGAAGGAGGGCGCGATCGGGGAGAGGGCCCGGGTTCGCCTGGACCATAACTATACGGAGCAATGTTTGCAGTTCGACGCATGTCTACTCGGTCCGCACCACCATTTGGACGAACATCACTTCCATGTAGTCCCTGGTTGTGGTGATGGGCATCCGCACCAGAAGCCTCCGCCCAGCGACGCGGCAAACGAAGAATGAATGTGCGCACGCGCGTGCGCGCCGGTTCGGGTAATGCACCACCGGCGTATCGACTGACAATATCAACCACTTGCCGAATGGTCTCGACGACATCGCGCTTCGCCGCATTGAGAGTACGCAGGTGGTGCGCAGATATAGCGGCTGCTGCTTCCGACGGTGATGTTGCTTGTAGGGAGGCAATGAAGTTACGTAGAACAAGGATCTGTGCGTCTATGTGACCAGTAGCGTACTGATGTTTGGTCTCAGCATGGCCCGAATTGGAAATGATACAGTATGCACACCTGAAGCCACTGCAAGCAGTATCGTAGGCGTCTCATGCTGTCTTCACTGAAGGCTGCGCTTATACCCCCAGCCTCGAGCAACATTGCTTGCCACCGACTACGTTGTGCAACTTGTTGATTGTCCGCAGTCGGCGCAGTCGCAGAGGGTGATGAGACACGAGAGCGTTGATGTTGACTACTAGATGACGCATTGGCATCAGATCTTGAGGATGCAGGGGAGTGTGGAGTCGGCGTGCGACTCTGTCCGCGACCTGGGAGCGTTCTTGTAGAGGAGGGCCCTGCTGTTGGAAGGTCAGCGTAAGATCCGAGCAGGCCAAATGAAGCCATACGTTCTCGCCGGTCGTCGAGATCCATCCTTTCCACAGAGTCGTTGCGGGTAATGGAGTTGTCTCTCGCTCCAGAGGGGGTGCTGGATGTTCGCCCACGATCATAACCATCACGATCTTGGCTAGGTGTTCTTCGTCTGTAGCTCCCGAGCTGAAAGGAATGTCAGACATGTGTACACCCCTTGTAAATGAGGCAAACGCAGGTCGCGATAAGTATGAAGGCACTGCCTTGAGCATGGAGCCATGAACATGCGGCAAGGCGTAGGTTCAGCTTGTGTAATCAGCAAGCACCGTACAACTTGTATGAACTGTAACAAGGGTACACGAGGATGAGGCTACCCAACATGATCCCTCGCACAATCCTGCCACAAGACACAAGGGTACATTGCAAACCCCAGCAGTCTGTGATAGCACACAGAATCGTATCGCTGGAATGATGAAGGTAAGAGCACATACCCTGTCGAGCTGCCTGCATGCGAATTCATCTAAGTGACCCACTGGGAGGCGGTCGATGACCGGACGTGAGATAGTTTTCATGGAGGTCTCCATCATCTCCGCTCCATACTGCATGCATCCAGTGAGTACGGCATACCGAAATGCTGAGACTGAGATGCACCTTCACCACCCTAGAGCTCGCCTTACTCTGTTCGTACGCTCGCAACGCCGTGTTCACGATGGGTAGGTTTGACATGCGCGAGACGAAGTCGGCATCTTCTCCCGTCCGTGACCCCAAGCAATCTTCGCTACCGCTTGACACGGACCCCAGCATGCGATCCTCCCCATCGTAGACTGGGGAAGGCAATGACGGCGAGGATGTGCCCGATGTCACTGAAAGGGCCGGGGTAGGCTGTATTGCTGCGTGGATCGGTTAGCCAACGTCTTCACGAGCACGGGACTCTCACATGTCGATGCTGACGCAAATCCGCTGTTCTTCATATCGCCCAGAGCCCGAACTGCGATGCGCACAGACTCGTCCTCATCGAGCGCCATTGTGAGGGTGTGCGATATGGGAGTGAACAAGAGTCGAGGCTGTTGGCCTCGCGGAGTACAATTGCTCAGTCGCCTGATCACGCTCACACGTGAAATTGCCTCGTCGATTGTAATTAAGATTCAACGACTCCAAGGGGCAGGAACTTGTTATCTTATCTATAGGCTTCGCCATCTGCGACATACACCATGACATACACATAACATACGAGCTAATACGGGCCTCAACATAGGAGAGGGGCAAGACACTATACAAGACATATAATACCGTCGTCCATGCATATAATAGCAGATACGAGAATCGCCATGGCCCAACGTATAGAATAACAGAAGATTGTGAACACGTCCAGGCTAGGTTTTCAACACCGAACCACGAAAGCACTTAGGGTCCCTTCTTGCACCTGCCCTATTTGCTCTGTTCGCGAGGCGACGCATCGGGAGGCGCTACAGGCCAAACGCTTTCTCTGTTTGGTGGCCGCTCAGATCGCGACGAGAGAGGGACTGATGCGGGGTGGCTTGACTGCGACTGCGACAGGCTCGGCGACCCTTGTCCTTGAGATGCGCTCTGACTTTGCGACTGTTGGCCCGCCCGCATGTCGTCGATGCCGCGCCGAACGCCAGCCATCATGCGATCCGTCCTCTCCAGCATCTCCTCCAGCCTCCGCCTTTGCTCTCCAAGTTCGTGGTAATGCCGCTCGAGCTCCTGCACAGTGGGGACTTGCGGCGGAACGCCGGGTGGGGAGGTATGGGATGGGTAGTAGGGTTGGCCGTGGTGCGCGTACGCATGAGATGGCGGCGGTACACCGTGCGCGAGAGGCGGTAGCGTAAAAGCCGAGGGTGGAGGTGCAGCCATGCCAGGTCCTGCGAGAGGGGAGTGCGTTCTACTGGGGACGCCGGTACCTTGGGAGCCGGACCGAACGTAGCTTGGGTTGGACCCAGGAACAGGAGCACCTTGCATGTTCATGATTGACATCGCCATCGCCATCGGCATGTCCCCATTTATAGCGGCCGTTAGAGGGGGGAGGTTGTAGCCGCCATGCGGGTTAGGAGGGAACGGGTTTCCGTGCGGCGCGCCAGCTGGGATTGACCCTGCACGCGACGCGTGAGGCGAGGCGGAAGGACCAGCTTCGCCCATAGATTGAGGGTGCATGATTTCGCCCCAAACTACGGGAGCCGCTGAGTCGCGCGAGCTTCCACGACGACTGCCAGTGGTGGCGTTGCCGCGACCGCGCCTGCTTTTGCGAGCGGACTTGTTGCCTTCATCGTCGCCGTCATCCTCGTCCATCTCCATCCCATCATCCCCTTCAGTCTGGCCCTTTGGAGCACGAGCCTTGCGAGCGCGTTTGCGCTTTGGCTGGTCCTCTTCGCTCTCATCCTGTGTCCCTGCACCTCCACTAGCACCCCCTCGTACACTGGCAAGCACCTCTGCCGCCGCCTGATCGGTCATGCGATCCTGTTGAGTGGGCGATCCAGGCGCGCCTGCCGCTGCCGGCACGCGCTTGCGCCGCTTGATCACAGTCTTCCTCATCGAATTAGGTCGGTGAGTTCCGTGTAGCTTGTAGTATAGGCCTAAGCGAACCGAGAGAAGATGGCGAAAGTTATGATTAGCGACGTCGTCCAGATCACGATGAGGCAGAAATCGGGGAGCTACTGCCTTCTGGGCAGCGGAGAATTTTCAAAGGGGGAAAACGAGCGAGGGCACGTCAGAGGAGATGAAAGCAAGATTGAACAGAACCTCGCCCGGCGCCGCACGTCCAAGCTTTACCACATCCGCAGCCGCTCTTCGCCCTCCCGCGCATGCAATATAAAACACTTTAGCCATGAAAGTCATGTCCCAGCACCATGGTACGCCCCCCGGTGAACGCCGAACAGCATCTCCCCTGCGTCAACGATTATTTCGCGCATGGTGTGCTACCATAAAACGCAAGGTCGGCCCAGGCGCGGCGACAACCATCAAGCATCCCTTATCAGATAAGATGCGAGGCGTATCACAAGACAGATCAAAGATGAGATAGCGGGTAATCAGCCCACACCGCCAGCCAATCAGAGTCCATGCCAGCCTGCGGAGCTCTTGTTGGCAGGAGCGTAGAACGACGCAGGGGAGCGCAGGGGGTGGGCGGGGAAGAGCAGCAATACACAGCAGGGATGAAGAAGATTGAGGCAGAGAAATGAGACACATACCGCAAGCATTGCAAATGTTGTTGCCTGCATCGTCGCGACGCCAGAGGGGTGTCGTACTAGTGCCGCAATTGAAGCAGCTGAGTGCACCGACCGCACCGCGCATTCTTGAGCGTCCGTTGGTAGACGTACTGCCTTGATCCACAGCTTCACTGGGCTGCGACTGGCTTGAGGGCTGGCCGTTGAGTTGCGAGATGTCTTGAGGAGGGGGTGGCACGGCTGTCATTGGGTGCGCCTCGTTGTTGGGAGCTACAGCTTGAAGTTGCACGGAAAGCGCATTGTTGTAAGTAGGACAACCAGAACACGCGGATGTGCCACCGGTACCGTCGCAACGCCCATCTCCGGGGCATGTACCCGGCAGATGTGCTTGTTTCTGCACTTGGGCGTTGGGCTTGGCCTGTGGAGGCATGGTTGGCGAACTGTTATGTTGTGTATGTCCCTGTGCGGGAGGTAGGGGTGTTGTCGCCGCTGTACTGTGCATAGATGAAGCAGAGAGGGGCCTGTCCTGGGTCACTGACTGGAGACGTGAGGGCGGCGGACTGTCGAGGGATACAGAGTTGGGATGTGTGGCTGAAGGGACTACAGACGTCCGTCTGAGTGCGACGGGACGAGGTGAGCCGTGGGCCTTGTAGTAAAGGCCTTTAGCACCGTACCCAAGCGATATTATCATAGCCCGGAAAAGCAACACGACATTACGTGCAGGTGCGGCCGTAGCAGGTGGAAGATGGAGAGGCAAGCAGGGAACAAACGGGCATCAGTGAACGTGTCCAAGGATGATAGGAGAAGGGAGAGGTGATTGACATGCTCGAACATATAGAACGCCGCGCGCTCGACGATCTATCCGTTGGCCTTTCAATAGGCATGCGTCAGAGGCGAGGTCTCGATATGATTACCACCGAAGAAGCGTCTAATCTTCGAATGCCTCTCACACGTGCCCATGAGAGGATCTCGATAGAGCGTCGCCGTCTGACGATATCTGACGCTACGGACCGGATGGAGAAGTGCAAGGAAGGCGGGACTCACCGCAAGCATTGCACACAGTCTTGCCATCTCCGTCGCGGCGCCAAAGGGGTGTATTGCTCGAGCCGCAATTTGCGCAACAGTTGGCGCGACCAGACGCGTCTGCCTGGCCGTTCTGGGCGAGAGAGGGGTCAATATTTCCCTCGTTGTGGTCGCGCGCTGAAGGCTCAGCGGCGTATGGAGATGACGGGCCATTGCCGTTCCGGGGTTGCAACGCAGCGCGTGAAGGGGACGACGGAGAGGGCGTGTCCTGCCCGGGCTGGTTCGGTGGCTGACTGTGCATGTGGCCCACGAACTGCATTCGGGAAATGGGCGACATAGCGGGGCTGTGCATGTTCATGGCCGGAGACTCGAGCACGACGGGGCCTGGCATTGTCTGTGCACTTCGTCCGGACAGTGTGCTGGCAACCTGCTGACTGAGCAGGGAGCGGCGTGTGTGGGGTTGGCAAGTAGCCGCGAGCCGCGCAAACGGTGCAAGGGCAATTGGGAGAGTGTGGTAGGTAGTCGAAGAGTAACGGGACGCAATGGCGACAACCGACTTTGAGTCGAGGAAGAGTTAGGGAGCGAACAAGAATCGTCAGGAGTCCGAGAAAGATATAGCGACAGATAGCGATGGTAGCCCGGCCCAGCCAATCATATGAGGCCTATTTCATAGACGCCCGGTGATCACTCCCCATGCTTATCTAATCTTGCCCGAGAATGGCACTTGCAACCTTTCTCCGAGCTCCCTCCGCCGTAGAACACGGTCTCTTCGCGGGCACTGACACTCCTCTTCGGCGCAAATCTTCACGTCTTCCGAAAATATCTGGCTGGACTGAGCTAGAGCTGCGAAAGTTACAGTCTCCGGTGCACATACCGACACTCGGAACTTGCGTCCCTCGCGCCATGCCCGTGACTGAATCTTATCTTTCCGCTGGTGCTCCGCTTTCCCTTATTTGGGGACACGCCGCTGAGGCTTGGAGCGCCCGCCACCAGGGCCACCGAGATCAGCAGCAAACTTTTGGGTAGCTGGTTTGCTTCGCCTGCCTCATCTGGCTAAAAATCAGACCCGCTATTATTTCGACGGTCGGCCATATCCTCCACTACACCGACAATTCCTCCATCTGGTTCTCAGAGTACTAATCTCCTCCCACCCCAGGCGGCAGGCTTCACCCAGGCGTGGCATGATGAAATTTAGATCCGTGTCTCCATTCCGTGGGGAGCGCCAGTCAAGTTGGATTCTCACTCGCCTCATCATTGCATGGGATGGTCGACACGAACCTGCGTAGCCGAAGACGACCCTGGAATCTTGCGGGCAACTTACGTAGAATCAGTACCTCGATAAGGTTGAAACCGCTTGTCTGATAAGATACACGCGCGCCCGCGTATTGGCGCGCAACAGTTGTGGTCACAAGCCATGCGCGAAGGAAATCAGAATGCCGAGAGAGTAAGAGGGGAGCCAAACGCGTCGGACGACACTCGGCATAGTACAAGGCCATGCCGGCGCGTTGGTCACTAGCTGCTCGGGAGGTTACTAGCCCATCCTAATTCCGTGAGTACAGGATCCGGAGACGTGATGAAGACAAAGTGGTCGGGCTCACGAAACTGTCACCCCATCGCTGGTTGTGCCAATTACGACATACGGAAAGGAGATCCGAACGCCGCACATATTGTGACGCTGTATAGGCAGCGGAGTGAATGGGAGGCGTCACTTCTTACCGGGATCGGAGATGGAGCCAAGCGAGGGAGGCCCCGAAAAAGCTGTATGGAGGTAGTAAAGCGTGACGCAGATTAGCAATTGAGTTGTGGTTTATGTTTAGACGGGGAACATACGCAGTCCTGTCTCCATTTCCTGCTCCAGACGATAGTAGACACATTTGATTATCGATGCAATTCAGTTGTAAGAGGGAAGACGGTATCCCTCTATACCCGGCGTCGAACTCGAAAGCCCTCGAATGCAATATGTTCTAGTCTTCATGTAAGACAGAGACAGTGAAGAGGCATGCCGGCCTAGAGTAGACTGCGGTATTCGAGTGAACCAAGAAAGTCTGAAATCTCCCACCAGTAGCAGTGTCATAGAGTATCCTCCCACGTTCTTGGGAAGGTATAGCATATCACCGAGACGCCACAACGGGGATTCCGTTGTTCTGAGGCCGTAAGATTGGTCCTTGGAGCGCTCTGCGAAGCATAGACTCTCGGCCGGATCCGGTAGGCAAAGTGGGATGATGGCATGCGCCCTTATCAGATAACGCATGGAGGCTAGATGACAGCCTACCGCCGATGAGTGCGGGAGAAAGGACCAGGTGACACGGAAGACATGGCCAGGCGGCCGTAGCAACGCAAGCTACACCAATACAAATACGCTGTGAGAGGATTCCAGAGCAAGGGTGGATTTGAGATGGGCGCACCCTTATGAGGATCGTGTGTGCGGACTGAAGTTGATATTACGCGGAAGTTTGACGCACCATGGACTTCAAGCCAGATCGGAATGGTTCACCATGTGCCGCTGGGGACGAGGTGCGACTTGTCTGCGAAGCCAGTGGACCCAGGGCTACGAGAACTCAAGGAGACCGCGGTCCAGAACCAAAGCGTGCCTGTGGGACGAATGAACGAGGACGTCGAGTTTGTGGCCAGGAGGTCGTTGTGGCAATTTGATACCTGGACAGTCACGGCAAAGGCGGGGGTGGCCGTGAGACGTCAGTCGCGTGAGCATATGGATCGGGAGATTTGGACCCTGTACCACCATCCCCGGTTCTCCTCCGGTCTATCATGAGTGTTCTGCCGCATACGTTGCTCATCTTGGTACATCTACACTTGCTGGACTATCCCTTGCACGTCTCTTCTTCATATGATGAGCGTCTCTTTGATCCCACGCGAAGTAGTTTACGGGAACGCACGAAAGCCATGGAAGACATTGCCTACTTCCTGGTAGGCAAGCTCGAAGGCAGTAGAGGGCGCGCAAAATCGGTAGCCGTGGCAGTTACCTGCTTTGGACTACGTAGCTGATCGTTCGCTCCGCAGGTTTTCCCCACATATCCATGCATTCAGCCATCCGATACCACAGCCTTTCGTATCTCTCTTTCCAAGTACCTTGAGACCCTGAGGCATAGTAGCATTCATCCGAGCCACGGCGAAGACAAGCATAAGAGCAAAGATTCTGCAAGGACACTGACGTTGAGGAGCAGTGATACGCCACAGCCACAAATCACGGCGGCGTGGTGGCAAGATGTAGTTGTTCGTAAATCTATTCTGGAGGAATGCAGTGGCGAGCGGTAAGATCACCCCGCCGCGCGTGCGCTGACACACTGTTGACTCTCCTATGGTCCAGTTTCGAGCGCCTGCTCTTAGCTTTGTCTACGCATGCACTCTTCGTGAGTACAACAAGGGTGACGGTACCTGGCTCGTTCTCTCAAGCTGAAGTGTCAAGCCATGCTGTATGGATCCCGGAATGTATGGCTCACCGCGCACATCTCACTTCTCTTGCTAGGAAGCACTGCAGACCCTGTCGCGGGCCTATGCAGACGTTCTGGAATCGTCGCGTTCGGCGCGACACGAATGGGAGCGGACCGCTTCGCGTCTCGTGCAGCAGCAAGAGGATTTGTCAGTCCTCCGCGTGAGCTGCTTTTTCATCTGCTCGTGCGCGGCCCCCGCAACCGCTGATTTTTCCTGTCCAATCAGGAGCGTCTCTTGAACCCGACTACCGCATCCTCTTCGAAGTTTGACAGTCTGTCAACAGGCCGCCTCGTAGCTCTTCGAGACTCACGCCTTCAGGATCTCCTCACGACATGGAAGAACGAGGGCGGCCGCCGTGCTCTGCACTTCCTCATTGACCTTGCAGGGCTAGAGGCTTCCTCCGCTGCCAATGATGCATCCCGACCTCTCCAGGCCCCTGATGTCGGGCAAGATAAGACGGACGTTCAGGTATGTAGGGTCGCCTGCTGAAGTCAATATGCATCCTCTAAAATAGTGGCCAATCCTTTCTGTTGCAGCGTACATCGCCGACCCTTGTTCCTGTTCCCCCACTACCGATTGCCGCCGCTCACCACCCGGGCACTTTGGCCGCTTTGAATGCTCCTCTCTTCACCCAGTCGACGAGGGCTATCTCCAGTGCTGATGCTGCCGGTGAAACCGCAAAGTCTAACCAGGACGACACAAGAGATCGTCTCGCCGCACGTATCGTCTCAATTGAACGCACCCTTCAGGCTCTCTCTGATTCCGCATCTCACCTCGACAATGTCCGCGTCGACCTGGAACGTCGCTTGCGCAAGGCGCAACCCGCCCCCGTGACGCGCCCCGGCCTTCACCTTGGCATCTGGGAAGCACCGTCACGCATGCCCATTGACTTCAGAGTAAGCATTCCTCTTCATTTCCGGACTACGAAAATAGCTGCTGTGGGACCTGAGCCATCCTGTCGCCTACAGACGCCAAGCGAAGCCCCCTCAAGCTCCACTGCAGAACCGCCGGCAGACACAACAGTCGAGGAACGCATCGCTCGGATCCGAAACACCCTCCTCCCCGCGTGGCCTGAACCACCAGCACCCCCTCCCAGCGACCCAGAGTTGGAGAGGGCGGAGAATAAGCCTGCGACAGTCCCTATCAGTCGTCTGCCCTCTCAAGAGGGACACACGCTATCCCAGGGTACGAACGAGAGCGCTGATGATGTCAAAGTGGGCCGATGCCAGAGGAGGGTCGCAGGTGCTGCCGTCCAGGTCCCAAAGCCTAAAGTTATCGACAAGATGGATAAGCCGCGGACTCTCAATACCGCCGCTGGCGCCCGAAAGGTGCCAGCGAAGGTTTCACGACGAGCGTCAGCTGCCAAAGCGCGCCGCACGACATTGCTCTTACGGCAGACTTTGTATGACGACGAGGTGTCGAGGGTAAGTGCGATAAGGCGTGCTTTGCGGGGATGTGCGCTGACGAAGGATCTATAGATTGTGCATGCAGTGGAGGACGGGTCCCCGACATTCGAGCCGACTGACAGCCCTCAGACACCGAAGACGAAGCTCGGGACCGCGGGTAGCCTCCTGTCGACAGTCAAGAAGACATTGCCCCGACCTTCCTTCGACATCGACAAGCATGAACGTGCGATAAACGTGCCCCTTCCCAAACTGAGACTGAGCTCACTAGAGGCGCATGACTTGCACGCGGAGATCGTCCCGGAAAGATATGAGGCCCCTGGACCCTTATCCTCCTCGGACCAGAATAGTCAGTCGGGCGCAGACGATCAAGAGGTCTACGAAGGCCACAGCCTTACCTTACGTGACATTTTGCTGAAGGCAACAGACGACTTTGAGTGTAAGCTTCTTAGAGAGGAAGAAGACGACTTTGAGGACGACGCCTATGAATGGTGAGACAACAGGTCTGGGGACTCTTGCCCATGCAGGCAACGCAGAGACTGTACTTGTACATGGATTCACAATATAATTGACTGTGATTGAACCTTCGAGTGCATGGACGTGCCGCCAAATGCCATAATAGTCGGCATGTGCAAGTGGAGGCGACCTCAGTGTCATCTCCGGCAGCTGTTGCCAGTAGCGCGGTAATGAAATGAGGCATAGATATCGCATGGTACATAGCTCATGTATTTTGCGTGTGCGTGGGGGCAAGAGGACATGCTCGTGCAGGGTGTGGTAAGGAGACAAGGACATAACGGAGATGAACTGGATAATCGTTGCGACGATAGCGAGATGCAGAGCTCATGCCTCAGCCGTCTTCGCCTTGGCCTTCTTGGTTGCGACAGTGTTTTCCCTGACAATCATGGGCATATGAGAAGGTGAAGTGCGATATTTTAGCGAAGGCATACCTGAAGCCGTTCTTGAACCGCCTGGATACGTGCTTGAGGTAGCGCATCCGGCCGGTACCAGTGGTCTTTCGGCGCTTTGCCTTCTGACCCCACTCGTACGACCGCAGCTTAGCACGAGGGTAGCCGCACTGCGCACACTCTGAGATGGCACCGGTATGAGTACGGGTATGGGGTGTGAAAAGGCCGGAAAGTATGCGATCCAAGAACACGCACCCTTGTGCTGTTTATGGAACGAACGGTTACCGCACCGGCGGCAGAGGGTGTGGCTCTTCGTGTGCCGCTTACTGTAGTCGGGAGGAGATGTCGATTAATGAAAAATAACAACGCAGCGAGAGGAAAGAAGGAAACGCACCCGAAGGACGTAGTACCTATACATCATCGAGCAACCAGATGTCAGCTTCCTCAATCGTTCATCTCGTCATTCCGCCACAAACCTTTCGTCTGAAATGAACCAGAGGTGTCAGTGAAACGCGCAATACGGAGGGAGTTACGACCATGGCATAGGTATGCTAGCCGTCATCCAAGCGCACTCCCACGCATCCATCCTTCAAACTTCACCGAATCGCCCAGTTCCAACGCACAGTCGCATCAGATGCATCCTAGCATCCCTATGCCATTGGGATTGAGCATAGACTCACCATCTTGCCTTGAGGATTTTGAGGATGCCGGTGGGTGTTGAGGTTTTCGTCGCCACCCTTCCCTATTGAGGTTGTGGGAATGCAGCCACGTGGATGCCGCTACATCAGCTTAGACGCCGGTGTACTAGGTTATCACAGCAGTGACTCTGATCTCGCGGGCCGTTCATTCGATACGAGGACTCATGTTCACAGGCCGATGTTTAGCGTATACTTTGGATGATACATAACATTCTTGTTTGCCTGACGGTGCTCAGTAAAAGTGCATGCTGAAGTCACCTGCCAGCAGCACGAGTCGATAGCATCACGCCGCTCACCAGTGCTGTTGTATTGCATCCCCTATCTTCCGCTAACAGGGTACCATGGGCCTACAATGGGGGAGTTCCAACGCTGCACGTAAGTGGACCAGCGGGATGATCTTCAACAGGTGAGTAGTATAGTAGAGCTGTGGTGCCATCATAGTAGAGTCGGACAACACATCGTCAACCGCAACGATCAGTCTCGCGTGCAACCATATGTGAATAAGTTGAGGATGTACACTGTAAGCAATGCGCCCCCGTACAGGGCGGCCACGGTTTCTGACTCAACTGGCCACCCTCTTCGCGCTGACGTCCTGTCAGCGATTTCACTGGTGCTTCGGTGAGCTAAGGTGGGGTAAACACGGATGCCTTGAGCGTACCTGGATTTTTGGTTCCTGACCCTAGGATCAGGCTTCTATGAGTTGACTGTTAGATATAAACTCACAACCATCGAGAAGGAATGGGCGGTGTGTATGGGCCCAGACTCTGAGACTTGAATTTGGCACTGAATATGAAGTGGCCCGCCACTGTGGATAGGCGCCGAGCCGCGAGTCGCGATCATACGGGCGGACGCACATGGTAGATCGGCTCAACAACATCTCTCCACCCAGCTGCCGCCACCGCCGCGACCGTGACCCTCACTTGGCGGCGATGGTGAAGCGCGAACGCAGCCCAAGTCCTAACATCTCTCAACCCGACCTTGTCACAGAGGGTGCGGTACGCTATGCACCCATACCAGAGAAATGTCGGAAAGGATATCCAGGATTCCAGACGAGTCGCAGATTATGGGCGGAGGAGGCCAAGAAACGGCTGCGCGAGTATAACCTTGAACCCATTCGCGTCTTCATAAGGTCCGTCGCGCATGTACTGTCAACGTGGACTTGTTCCATGAACTGAGTACGGCACGTTAGGGATGATGGCATGGTCGTTGACTGGTGCGACGTCTTTGAACGGGCCACAGCACCATATACTGACCCTCGTGCTCATGTGGCAGGAAAAGTCCTATTCCAGTGAGACCAGATACCCTTCGGCCAGACTTGCCATGTATGCAGCCGCCGCCCCAGCGTCATACCCAGAGCACTCCAGAGGTCATAAGTCTTGACGGCACCGAACGACACACATCCGCTAGTCAAGGCAGCGCTCGTCGGGGGTCAAGTCGCAGCTCTATTGCTTCTTCGAGGCAGACCGCGCCGCCCACGGAAGTCATCGACGTAGACATGTTTGACGCAGGAGCCTCTGATATCCCCATCTCTGTCAGTAAGGGGGTGCCATACAGGCCAGTCCCGCCTCGGAGCAACTCTGTGACCACGAACACGCCATCACTGCGACGCTCGCCTGCGTCCGAGCCCTCAAACGAAACCTCCCAGTTGCTACCCGTAACCGCAGCGCCCCACAGCGAGACCCCGGTCGGGCCTTTGCCCAACAGAGACCCGTTTGAGCACATTATAGGCACTACACCTTTACCTCTCACCGCAGAAGAAGAAGGACTCCAGAGCGAAGCCCTCACTTTCCTGCGCCGCTACATCCGCCTTTTTGATCGCGACCGCGCTGCACTCGCCAGTGCATACTCCCATGTCGCCACATTCTCTGTGACGACCCACGACCCTTCGAGTGCAACGTCTCGACCGTCGCCACGTACTGTTGCGCAGCGCATCAAACAGGGTAGGGCCGACGTCGTAACCGCCTTGCTGGCTTTCCCTGCAGCGCGCAAGTTCTTACCCGAGGGCCCAAGAGACGTGGAGTACGACGTACTGTGCCTCGACAACAAGACTGATGTACTTCTCATGTGCTATGTGGGTGATACCAAGGATCAAGACGGAAATCTGTGGGCATGCGATCAGCGGTTTGTCCTGAGGAAGAAAGACTGGGACCTGAACGACAGGTTCGTACTTAGATTTCGTGTCACACTATCAGCTAACGTGGCCAGGTCTACTGGAGGTGTATGGCCGCTTGTGGCGGTCTCCCACCAGATGACAATTCGAGAAACGATACCCCCTCTGCCACGGCCCATGACTCTTTGATATGTTGGACATTGCGGACGCACATACTCAGGTTTCCTGGTTCATGTCACGCCAATGCACCCCTCCAGGCTTGGTAACGTCACGTCTCTTGTTGTACCCCGCACCGCTTCTTGTTATACCACTACAATACTGTAGCCAGTTCATCTCCAGCCAATACGCTCGTACCTCTCCAATATTCTCGGGCGGCCGCCAAACGGACTCAGCAATCCGGTGTAGTATACAACATGCTTGTTTGAACAAGTATCGCCGATAAGAAATAGTACTGAGTGTCCGGCATTAGGCGGGATCTACGGGGGAGGAATGGAAACCAGGTAACCTATAAGGAGTGTGTGAGGTGAGAGCCACAGGATCAATGATGGACAATGGCCAGACATCCATGAACCAAAGACAAGTGGAACCTTCAGTAAGGACCGGCTGACGTGTGTCAATATGCATAAGATTCAAGACCAACACAGCCCTTGATCCATCCAAAAGCCAAGATGACATCAATCACGCCGCCCGGCCGAACGGTGATCATCTAGAGGACATCCGCGAAACCACCAGCGCGAGCGCGAGAACGACGCCCCACCGCCATTTCTCCCAGAAGACCTGCCGCCAGGCGTCAGCCCAGCCACGCGCATTGGCGGCAGCCTCACCATTCGCGGGGGACTGCGCCGGCCGCGAAAGTGCGTTGGGGTCGGTCGTCGTCGAGCTCGTCGGCAGCGCCGGCTGGGGCATCGACGGTGCGGGAGGCTGGACCATGGGAGGTGGGCCGGCTGTAGAAGGGGAACCGCGCTCTTTCTCGCCCATGTTCGGCAGATCGCGCATCGTCGGGGTGCAGTAATCGGGGAACGCCTCCTTGAACCGTTTCTGCTGGATGTTCCATGCGTGGCTGCGTATCGCGTACGCGCGCTTGTCGTTGTCGGTAGATGTGACTGAGCCTGTGGTCATTTCATCCGACAGCATGAATGAGAGAAGGCCAGTCAATCTGGAAGAGCGTCAGATTCCATGGTAGGGGCATCGTTCTGAGAGGCACTGCGTACATTGTTGACACGCTCCATGCAGGGTTCCACTATAGTGGCACGCAGGCAACTCAGATAGGTTCCCAGAGCAGGTTGGTAGGCAAACAGGACACGTACCGTCCCTGGATGGAAATCTGACATAGAGAAGCAGATCTTCCGGTCTGGTTGGAAGCGGCCGGACGGAGTCAACATCTGGGTGTTGTGGTTGATAAGCCGGCGAGAACAAGGGCAGGGATGCCATACGGGGGCGCCATACCTTGATACCTGGGGGCTTAAACGGATACTCTGAGGGAAACAAGAGGACACCGTGGTACTCGCCACCGGCGAAGGGTGAGTCGGGAGGACCTCGCTGGACACCAGGTGGCAGCCACTTGAGCGCGCTGGTATGCATACAACAGGTGAGCGCACACGTACGATGATGTAGTTCCCTGCGCGCCCTCAAGTGAGCCAGAGATCTCCCATAACCACCGACGCACTCACAAGTCAAGATGTTGTTCTCCTCGGGGACGGCCCAGATGAACGGGGGCGGGTCCCGCTGCATGGTGATATACTCCTTTGTGAGCTGTGCGCCACGCCCGAGGGTCAATCATGCAATCGCGCGCGATAGACAGCCGTGCTTACACGCTTGTGTGCGGCCTTGGATGCCATGGCGGAGCGATAGTCGAGTGATGTGCGATGAGGGAGAGTGGCGGAGAGTAGGCGGGAGCTGTGTGCGAGGGCGACGACCGTCGGTGCCTTGTTCGGCCGCCATGTGGATCTCGCGTGCACAGGTCGCGTGATCCCGGCTGCCACCGCTCTCGGCGCCAATGCGGCCCGTCGAGCTCGTCGCGAGAGCAGTCCAGTCTTGTCTCTGCGGACAGCTATTTGCCTTCTACGACAATTATGGCGCTCCCGACGAGGGGAAGAGTTATTGTGGACACTACCGCAGGAGAGATAGACATTGAGCTATGGTCCAAGGTGCGCCGTGTTCGAGAGAAATGATGTCCTGGCCTCACCGCTCTGCAGGAAACCCCCAAAACATGCAGGAACTTTATCGCTCTTGCAATGGAAGGTAAGTTGCCTTGCTCTGCGTGGAACGAAAACAACCATGACAAGGAGACAAGGCTACTACGACGGTGTCATATTTCACCGGTATGCACTCCTTCCACGACAAGTACTGAACGAACCTCACTTCAATCCCTCATAGGATCGTCCCCGGCTTCTTGGTCCAAACTGGGGACAGGACAGGAACAGGAGCAGGCGGAGAGTCTTTCTATGGTGGTACGATCACGTCTCTCTCGTGTCATGACTGTTATTCATGAGATGCCACAGAACCATTCGAGGATGAGATCCATCCGCGGCTACGTTTCGCGCACCGAGGGTTGGTCGCCATGGCCAACAACGGCACGAAGAACTCGAACGACTCGCAGTTCTTCATCACTCTGGGTACGCCGCACGCCTCTCACTGCATATGCAGCTGACGAGACTACGCAGATCGCGCGGACGAGCTTCATGGCAAGCACACCCTGTTCGGCCGGGTGGTCGGTGACACGCTTTACAGTACGTTCAGATGTATCTCTACGCTAGTGACGGATTCTGACTACGAGGGAAGACGTCCTGAAGATCGGTGAGATGGGTACGTCCGCTCTCACTCTCCCCTGCGCCGTCATGAGGTTTTCAGGCTCACCCTGCTAGAGGTTGACGAGAATGAGCGGCCCCTCTAGTACGCCCCACCCACGCCGTCGCCCTCGCGCGTATTGACTGAAGCCTATAGCCCGCCCAAGATCAAGACCGTCCGCATCGTCGACAACCCGTTCCCAGACATCGTCCCGCGCATCACCGCAGAGGAGAAACGCGCACAGCAGCGGGCCCGCGAGAAGGCACAGCGCGAACGAGAGGAAGAGCAGAGGCGGCGGGGCGCCAAGAAGTGCGTGTCCTCGAAGCGGTCCTCTGTGCCGCGACTGACCCGTGGTGGCGCGCTCTTAGGGATGTCAAGTTGCTGAGCTTTGGCGAGGACGAGGGCGGTGAGGAGGAAACCGTGACGTTCAAGAAGAAGCCGATTGTCCGCCCAGATCGTGCGTCACACTCTCGATGATGCTTGCGTGCATTGATCACTCATGCGGCTTCTAGTGCTTGAGCCCGAGCAACCTATTGGTGTACCTGACCTGAATGCACTTCCTTCCAAAGAGAAGAAGGCCAAGCGGGGTGAGGACGAGAGGAGATCGGTGAGTGAACCTCCCACTCGTCATGGATACCTCCTGGCTGATGCCTCACAGTCCGAGGCACCCTCAAGGCCATCAAAGAAAGACGAAGACATCGAGATCACCAAAATACGAGAGAAACATGCTCAAGAAAAGGCCGCAGAGAAGTACGTCCATCCTCCCATACATCATTCCGCTCACTAACCCCATCTCCTCCCTCACGCAGGACTGCCCGCCAAACCGAGATCGAGAAGATGGAGGCGGACATCCGGAAGCTCGCGCGGCGGGCGGCGGGCGAGGACAGCGACGAGGAGCGTGCGCGGAAGAAGCCGAAGCGGTCGTTGCTCGAGGAGGAGATGGCGCGGTACGCGAAGAGCCGGGGCGTGCACAAGAAGGGCAAGCGGAGGGACGAGGGCGACGTCCTAGCCGCGCTGAACAGCTTCCGGAGCAAGATCAAGAGCACCGCGGAAGAGGACGAGCCCATGGACGCGGGGGCGGAGACGGCTGCGGTGGAGGGCGGGGCAGCAGCTGCGGGGACCGGGATGGGAGAGGAGGAGGGGATTGAAGTCGACAACGATGTGGGGTTCTTGGGGCACAAGCTGTTCTTCCCGAAGGGGAACGAGGAAGAGGTCGCCAAGGCGGAACGGGACTACGAAGTCATCGACCCAAGGGCTCGAGGGGCACGGGCGAGGGAGGAGGAGCGCGAGAGGAAGCGGGCGATCAAAGGCAAGGACGGCAGACGAGGGTACAGGCGATAACGGCGTTTCCGGCATGGCATTGCAACTGTACGTTCGACTGTCTTGATACCAAGCTATCGAGCTACCGATGCTCCTTGTACACATGTATAGTACTTCCTGCTCTCCATGTCTGCTCAGATATACAGCTGCGCATTCCGCTCCTTATCTTCCTTCTCATCCCAGAGAGTCCTTATGGGCCGCGCGACTCCACCGCTGAGCGGCTTGACCCAGTCCCATACAACCTCCGCAACCTTGTCCTTCTCGAAGTCGCCCTCCACGACGACCCAGCCGCCCTCCGTGAGCAGGCCCATGCCCATCTCTTCGCCGATGCGCTCGAAGACCTCCTTCACCTTGCGCTGGACCTCCTCGGTCTCGTAGCGCTCCTCGCCGAAGCCGCCACGCACCTTGACGGTGTCGGGCCCGACGTCGAGGAAGAGCGTGAGGTCGGGTGCGGGGAGCCCGATGTCGGGGCCGCGGCACCATTCGTAGGGGATGTTGGAGGGCTTGCAGAAGGAGAAGGCGATGCCGGAGAAGGCGTACCGGTCGCAGACGATGGTTGTGCCGGCACGGAGGGTAGCTTCGATGCTAGAGCTGGGCAGGTTGGAGGGAAGGGTGAGAAAGAGAGGATTGTGACATGAACATCGAACTTACGCGAGCTCCCAGCGGTTCGCTGAGAAGAGCAGGTGGATGGCATGGTCGTCGAGGTCTGATTGCGAGCGGAGGTAGGAGTCGATCATCTTGCCGATGGGTGTCGTGCGGTCTGTCCTGAGAGCATGTTACAATCGAAGGCAGTAGTTGAAGGTGGGGATGCGTGCTGACCGGGAAACTTCATGAGCTTGACGTTGATACCCTCCTGCTTGAGACGGTCGGCGAGCAGCGCTGCCTGTGTGCTCTTGCCCGATCTGTCGAGCCCCTCGAGGACGATGAAGGCTCCCCGTTTCTTCTGTTCA
The DNA here is from genome assembly GCA_029783445.1 of Fomitopsis palustris. Taxonomy (NCBI): domain Eukaryota; kingdom Fungi; phylum Basidiomycota; class Agaricomycetes; order Polyporales; family Fomitopsidaceae; genus Fomitopsis; species Fomitopsis palustris. The sequence continues at coordinate 705,748 of JARAOQ010000010.1, forward strand.
GGCATAGTATGCAGGAGGGTTGTAAGGAGATGGTACGTAGAGTCAGGAGGAAGGGGAGGTGCGCAGGAGCGGCGGAAGCTGATGTGCTGAGACCCTGAGCATGACGCGTCGCGTCCTTTACGCGTCTATCGACATTTGTGTCCACGTGCAGCGCGTTCAGTCCAGGCCTCCTGCAGACCTTCAACTCATCCAACTTCTTCCTTGCATTTTCACCGACAACTGGAACGCTATCCCTCCAAAATACGACAACTCAAATGCATTCTCATATTCAAGTCACCTTGTGACTGAGACGGAGCCCGAGTCTCAGAGTACTCGCCGCCGAGTGCTCCGAATCATCCTTGCTCCGTTACGATAAAGTCAATCTCATTGTAGGTGCATCTCATGGACCTCGTCTGCCGACAGACGTCTCAATGGTTGGGCTCATCCGTATGCATCGACCACAATCGATTCATATCGTAGAAGGGAAGCTCGTCCGTACTATCGCTTTGAGGCTGCACCTCCTCAAGTTCCGCGACATGATGGCGGGGTAGGATCTGCGATGAGTTGACACTTTCCCCTCGTGACCGGTAGTTCGTACCGAGAAGTGAATGGTAGTCTGTCCCAAGCTGCGCGGATATGAGGCCTCGCAGTATAGGTACGTCCTTCTTGGCACCATTCTTTCATCGGCTCATGACTTTACATAGTACCTTGGGTGCGGTGTATGATGGTGTGCTCACACCATGCCTCCTGCGCGAGGCCCAGATGAAACGTGATACGAGCGATACAACTTTATCGTATTCATCATCAATATCACGTCTCTCAACCAGGGCCCGAGGATCATGATGAAGCAGCGCCGCCCTCCTGGGTCGTGGTCATACACCAGCGGTGCTCAACGATTCGTTTGTCCTGAATAAACCACGACTATCATGCGCGATTTCTGATCCTGCAGTGGGGTTCTACATCGCATGCGTTATAAAGGATTGTCTCTCTCTCGCCCCTCGCCAACCCGACAAACTATCCTACACGAAACCTGACTATGGATTTCCGCACCAACGCTTTCGCGCCCTACTACGGTCAGCCTCCCATGCCGTCGCCAGGCTCGTACAGTTCCAAGGCCGAGATCATCGTTCAGACGGAGCGTAGCGGCTCACCTTTTGCGAAGATGCCTACATCCCCGCCTCTCCCCAACGAAATATTCGCTCCCGTGCCAAATCTAGTCCGTTCTGGCTCCACCATCAAAGTTCCGCGAACGTACGCGCAATGGACCGCCGAGTCGCGGGCGTCCACTGCCGAGTTCCAGAAGAACGGCTCTACGACTCCGTTTGTCTGGGTATGTCTCCCTGGAACGCCGTGATATACGGGCGGAGGCTGATTAGTGTACTCTAGATGTATGTCGAGGGTCATAACATCCCGTCAAACGCTGTCGTTGCGGGAGACGAGCGTGGCAAACCGCTCTACGTCGCACGCACATTCTTTGAGGGCACTCTCCGTACGTACGGGGGCGTGGGTTCCCCATGTCATTCCGCTTATTGGCCCTTGTTCAGAACTTGGCAAGGCCGGCCATCACATGAAGCTGGGTGCCTCGATCCCGCTCAAGGGACGTGAGGTCGACGTATGTATATCATACTATTCACATACACGCGTACTCATAGCGTTCCGTCACAGGTCTCCGTGTATGAAGTGCTCGTGATCGCGTCGCTTCCGAGTCGTTGGATATGCCCACCAACTGAATCGGTGACCACGGTCATCGAAAAGCAAATGAGCGAGATCTCAATCGGCTCTGCAGCCGTCCTGCAGCGTCGCCTGAAGTACGTCCGCATGAGCCTACCACCCCGCGCACATATACTAAAGTGGTTTCAGGGACATCAAGGTTGTTGTCATCGTTGACGATTCGATGTCGGTCAGTATCCTACTGCGTTGCTAAGGCAATACGCTCATGGTGCCGTCGTTAGATGGAGGGGCAGAACTGGATCGATGCCGGAGAGGCACTGGCGGACGTTGCAGACATGGCAAGACTCTATGACGCAGACGGTATCGATATCTACTTCCTGAACGATCACCGCAGTCTCCTTGACGTGCGAGTAAGTGCGTCAGGGTTCCCTTCGTAATACATTTCACTAATACTGTGCAGAGCAGGGCTGCGGTCCGCAGTTTGTTTGAGGAAGTTCGTCCGGAAGGTCAGCATCCTGGCTCCTCATTTCCTTATGTTGGTCTGATGAGGCGCGCTACGATCGACAGGCCAGACACCAACCGGCCAGAAGCTTTACGAAGTCCTCAGCAGGTATCTCCCTCGGCTCAAAGAGCAGGGTTCGAAGCCAACCAGCATCGTCGTGATCACCGACGGCGTCCCGAGTGAGTCACTCGCACATGTGTGTTGCCCAGCCTGAGCCAGCCCTGACCCTTGTCCCGCAGCGGACGACCCAGAGCCCGTCATCGTCGACGCCGCGCGGCGCCTCGAGGCGAACGACATCCCCGCGCGCCAGCTCGGCATCCAGTTCGTGCAGATCGGCGACGATCCAGACGCGACCGCCGCCCTCAAGGAGCTCGATGACGGGCTCGAGCAGAAGCATGGGATACAGGTACGTCACGCGCACGTAGCCCCTTCCCCGGAGCGTGGCTGAGGTTGTGGGACACATACAGGATATCGTTGATACGACCCTCTATGACCCCCGCCAGCCGTCGTTCCGCACGGAGACTCTCGTTAAGATCTTGCATGGTGCGATCAACCGCGCGGTGGATCACAACGTGAACCCCGTCAACGCGCCTCTGCGCTACAGCTCGCCTTTGTCGTATTGAAGAGCCTTGGATGGCCCACCCTTTCCATTCGAGCGCACTTGTACGATTGTACTGAAAGAGTACGAACTCGACCTGCTGGTTACACCGTTCAGTTGCATGAGGCACTACCAGTTCACACACCCGAGCGTGTTTCGTCGTGACGAACTCATGATACAGTACAGGCTGGGGTGATGTGAGTTGTGGGATAATCAATACTGGTTCTACATTTCCACATTATCGAGTTGTTATCAGTGCGCAATCGTGTTTTTATCTGCTTGTCGGGTCCAATGACGAAGGTCACGTTCACTCTATCACCAGCTTGCTGATATGTCTGACGAAGGGCTTGATTTAGCTTATATCCGCGGACGAGATGTACCAATGCACTTTGAAGAAACCGACGTACTACCATTCAGGGTCGGAGCGCGTTATTCGTATGCCTCGACATGTTATCATCCTCGACACAGAGTGGAGATTGCTTGATTCTAGTATGCGTCATGAGTCAAAGGGGCGACTTGACACCTTCATGATCTTCTCAGTGATCGGTGTCTTGAACTCCAACCAGCACGGTCATCTAACCAAGCTTGAACAAAGAGAAGACCCGGACATAAAGGGGCCATGGGCGGTGTTTGGGGAGACACCAACTCGTGCCCCAAGCATCTGCATACCGGTTCTACTAACGTAGTGGGCTGCCCCTGTGCATTGTGCATATGCTTTACCAGTCGCTGTCGATCGCAGGCTTTCTTGCGCTCGGCATCTTGTCAGTGGGGTTATGCCGACTACAACACCAGCCTCGACATGCGAAGGGCGTAGCTGCAACTCCAGTATGGTTGCCACCGGGACCACGACCACTTCCCATAGTTGGGAACGCTCTCCAGTTGTTGCATCACTCCTTACCTCGTACACTTGGTCGATGGAGGGCGACATTTGGTGAGTAAACACACAGTACATATTATCATATCAGATGTATGCTCAGGATTCCTCTGCGTGTTTTACAGGCGACCTCATCTTCTTGAGGATTTTCGAACAGCCTACGCTCGTGATCAACTCCTTGCAGGTCGCGAGGGAGATGCTCGAGGTCAAAGGAGCCAAGTACTCTGACAGACCACCCTCCCATTTCATGCGCATGTGAGTCAAATCCGCCATCCACTGCCGGTTTGGTAGATGATCTCGTTTTTATCGCATGTAGCATTGGCTTCGATGGCTCGTTAGCATTCTTGCCATACGGTGGGCCATGGCGTCGAGGTCGCCGATGGATACAGACCAGTTTTGTTGATCAAGCGGTGCTGGTACGATGGCGGCCTCTTCAACACAAGATTGTGACGGAGCTTTTATCCCGGCTCGCTCAGGGCCCAGGGAATTATCTCAACCACATAAAGCAGTAAGTCGGTTGACATCTAGTCCATCCGATTCTGACCAATAACCAGCTGCATGTCGGCGTTGCTACTCGAATCAACATATGGGCCGATACGGAGCCAGGCTACCCTTGAAGCAGCCGAAGCCATACTTCGAGGCCTCGACGAGTCGAGATCAACAGCTGCTGTCTTGGTGGATCATTTCCCGTCTTGTGAGTCTCGACAATCCGCATGATCATAGCTCGCGTTTCACGCATAACCTCGAAGTGCAATATATACCTTCGTGGATGCCATTCTCAGTCCTGAGAGCCGATGTGTGGAGCCTCCGACCGACTATGAGTCGTCTCGTAGACGAGTTGTTCCAAAGAGGAAAGACAGTCATGGTAAGCCCATCTGACACTCTAGCCCAGGCTGCTATGAACTCAGGAGTCTAGGTATCAGAAGGCGAGACCAACTCGTTTGTCGCATCGTTGCTTGAGCAGCGGTCGCCGAACACAAGCCCTGAGAGTCGCGCAGAAGAGGAGGAAGAGATGAAATGGGTAGCTATTACGCTTTATCTTGGTGAGTAGCCATCCTTCATACATATCGAGTGGAGAGACTTATGGATGGGCCAAAGCTGGCTTTGATGCGGTCAGTCAATGCTCGCAACCCCAGTCTACTCGTGCTAATTAACCGTTGTCTCGCGCGCCGTCGTAGTTGGAAATTGCTCTCAAAACGTTCTTCCTTGTGATGACGATACATCAGGATGTGTATGCAAGAGCACAACGAGCAATCGATGAGGTTGTGGGTAAACATCGGCTTCCTGAACTTAGTGACAGAGCGTCGCTTCCCTATGTGAATGCTATTCTCAAGGAAATCTATCGGTCGGTGTTTCCTTTGTAGGGCTCTTAATCATCTCAACATGTCCTCATTCAGAATAAATGTGCCACTACCCATCAGTACACTGCAATTTACCGCGTATCGTGACATAAACGCTCACGGACAAGTCCGTCTTCTCAGGTCTACCACGCCGCGTGAATGAGGATGACCAATACCGCGATTTCCATATTCCAAAGGGGGCATCGGTCATAGCAAACCTCTGGTATGTAACCAAGAAAAGCCTCAGGAAGTAGCCATATTTATGTTGCATAGGCAAATGGGCAACGACCCCGATTATTACTCGGACCCAGACGTCTTCCGGCCGGAGCGCTTCATTGCCTCCGGTGCTGGTCCTAGCGCAGAGTTGGATCCCGAAGAATACGTTTTCTCTTTCGGGAGACGGTACATATCTTGCCACAACAACACCATATCCAATCTGACGTACCATCTACAAGAATATGTCCTGGCCAACGCTTTGCAGATGACACCCTATGGCTTGTGATGGCGAGCATCATGGCAACCTTCGACATCAAGCGGGCGGTCGACGACGACGGGGAGGACATAATACCTCCTATGTCGTTCTCTTCAGGTCTGACGAGGTTCTTTGACATTCATTCTCATGGCGCAGAGATAGTGACTTACTGCTGCGCATCGGTGGCAGCCATCCTCAGGTATTTGCGTGCTCTATACGGCCGCGCTCACAGCATGCTTTTGATTCGTCCCTGGAAAAGGACTTCGGGGACAAAGCTTCCTGATGTATTGAAGTATGCTATACTGTAGAGATGAGGGGCAACTGGTTTGGCGATGCTCCGTAAAACTTTCGCTGCGGGATCTGCCCTGCCTGTTCAGTATCATGTAGAACGGCATAATCCCGACTTTTCTGATAGCACTTGCCGTCTACTAGCGTGATATGTTGTGTACTGTGCCTATTGCGGTATAGAAATGCATCGTGTATCCGACACCACAGGCAAGTAGATGCGGTTGCAGCTCCATCTTGGCCCGGGCCGCGACACAGCGGCCTTGCAGAGTACGCCACTTGCGATGTACTGTACACACTTGCCATGTTCGGACGATTCGATCAGGCTGCACGGGCGCCTAGCTGTTCTCTCCGAAAGCTCGACCTGGGCTGTGTGCCCCGTTCTTTGGATACTATCTGCCCGTCATGGCGACCCTCTTACCACCCCCCAAACGCCAGAAAGTCTATCACGGCGTACCAGAGCCAGAACCCGAAGTACTGAAATCCTCACCCAACATCGTTGTGCAATTTGTATCCGAGGAGAATGGAGAACCACTCGCACCTGCAGTCAATCTTCCGGCCAATGTCTCGAGGGAAGGGTTAGAGGCATTGGTAAACAAGCTTAACACGAAGGTATGTTCTCATGTGTCTATGGGATTCACCAATGGAGAGACTCAACGTACGATGCACAGGATGAGGACCCGGTCCCTTTCTCATTTCATATCACCTTACCTCCGGAGGCTACTACGCCAGGGGCACCGACTCAACTTGTCATTTCTAAGTCCATCGAGGAAGACGTGCTCTCGCACCCGTCACACGCTTTCACTCCCGAAGATGTGTTTGTAGTTCGTTGTTCGCCTCAAGCAGTCTTCAAGGTCCGGCCAGCGACCCGGTGCTCATCCACTTTGTCTGGTCAGTTGTCCCACTCCCAGAGTTCATCCTACGATTATAATTGCCCCGCCATAGGTCATACCTCTCCGATCCTATGCGCCTCCTTCTCTCCCACAGGCAATCTTCTCGCTACCGGATCTGGGGATTGCAACGCCCGACTATGGGATCTTTTCACGGAGACGCCATCCCATGTCCTGTCTGGACACAAGGGTTGGGTGCTATGCGTAGAATGGGAAGCAATGGAACGCAAGCTTGCTACTGGCGGTCACGATGGCCACGTCCGTCTGTGGGATCCAAAGGCAGGCAAGCCTATAGGCGACGCGCTCAAAGGCCATACAAAATGGGTCACCTCTTTAGCATGGGAGCCTATCCACTTGTAAGCCCAAGTTCCTCCCGTGAACTTGCTGCTCTTAACACCTTGCAGAAACCCTTCCGCACCGCGGTTAGCGTCTTCTTCGAAGGATGGCACTGTTCGCGTATGGTCAACCTCCACACGGCGATGCGAGTATACCCTTGGTGGGCATACAGCTAGCGTCAACGTTGTTCGATGGGGCGGCGGTGGGCTGGATGGAAAGGGTGTGCTGTACACTGCTTCCAGTGACCGAACGATTCGAGTATGGGATGCGAATGGAGTAAGCGGTTCGTCGGTTCATATTTGTCCGCGGCTAACGCAGTTCTAGGGACGCCCTCTACATACGCTGAAGGACCATGCCCATTGGGTGACTACCTTGACACTCAACACAGACTTCGTTCTACGCACGGGTCCATATGATCATACGGGCAAGAAGCCAGCGTCTGATGATGAAGGTATGTCTCCTTTGAAGTATGCAGCACCATGGAACGCGGCGGGTAATCTTCTTAACCCGCAGAATAGCGCGTGATGCTGCTTCTGTGGCCTACTATATACACCTTCTAGCGACGACCTGGAGGGTGTATGTAGTCGGCGACAGCATCCAGGATCCCTGTGCCTCTCTTTTTTTCCCTCCCTATATATATCGGATAGCTGCTGACATTACCGATAGCCCAAGTCCTTGCGCTCGCGCGCTACAACAAACTCGCGTCGACCAACGGCGAGACGCTGATCTCAGGGTCCGACGACCACACACTCTTCTTTTGGTCGCTATTCCCCTCTCGCGCGGGCTCTTCCGCGTCCTCGGATGAGGCTGCCGCACGGGGTGGGAAGCTCAAGCCTGTCGCGCGTCTCACAGGCCACCAACGCCAGGTCTCGCATGTCGCATTCAGCCCGGACGGACGGTGGGCAGCGAGTGCGGCTTGGGATAACAGCGTACGCTTGTGGGATGGGCGGACGGGCAAATTTGTGGCGACTCTCCGTGGGCATATTGGTGCTGTGTACCGCCTAACATGGAGCGCGGACTCTAGGCTGCTCGTCAGTGCAAGCAAGGATAGCACGGTCAAGGTACGTCACTGGGCCATCAGAAGGTATTTTATCCTTGTATGCTTATTTGCGGGCATAGATATGGGACCTAAAAACGTACAAATTAAAGACAGACTTACCAGGACATACCGACGAGGTCTATTGCGTAGACTTCGTAGCGGACAAAATCGTCAGCGGTGGCCGTGATCGGACGGTCAAGATGTGGGTGGTTTGCTTGCATATACTGTATATGATGCTGATGTCCTCCAATTAGTTGGAAAAATTGAACGTGTAGTTCTACTCGGTACATCTATCTAGTGCATCACAATTGTATGTGAGACCGTGCGTTCGTGAGACGATAGCAATCCTACTTAGTACAAATACATGCGACACTTCGTTGTGCACAGCCGGATCATGCCTACGAACCCCCATGGGCTGATTTGATCGTGGCTTCAGCGTTACTCTTCCCTGGGTCTTTCCCGGCTGCCACAGGCATGTCGGGATTAACCATGTCGATGACACTAGTGAGTCGACCAGTATCATGGTCATCATGGCTTTCGTCTCCGGTCCCCTGGGCGTAAAAATCAAGTGCATGGACTTCTCGATTTGAATGCAAGGTTCGAGCTGTCGACCGACGTTCCCTGTGCTTGATCAAAGCACGGTTATTCAATGTCGTGAGGAGGGTGTTCGCATATCTGGCGGATCGTCAGCATACCGCTGACGCGATGCCTCTCAGTGGCTCACAACTTGCTCAGGACCTGGGCACTGGAAGAGGATTGTATATGAGGACACCGTCGCATAGGATTTTCTCGGGACCTACGGAACGAGATAATAATCCTGTTGCTATCGGCACGATGAGTACTACAGATTATACAATCACGAAGTAAAAAAAATGCTCACAGGCAACGCGAGGCAGAGAACCACTTCCAAGACTGCGACGGTCGCTATGCGCAGAGACCAGATGTCAATACGATGGGCGCGCGAGAGAACATCGTTTGAGCATGCCTGTGACTGTGCCCGTCTCAATGGTTAGTTGGATCAGTTGATCGACAATCCTGTCAGTGACGGTGTTGAATCCGGTTTTATGTTTCAACATCTGTCAGTAGCACATCGTAAACCAAAGATCCAAGGCTGGATAGGAGACATACTAGGACCGTCATTGCAATAGCAATGATCACATCTGTCACAGCGCTTCCCACAAGCCAGACCTATGGCGGATCAGTTTGTGCAAGCAGCCTCCGTCACATCCTACTCACAATCAGTGCTGACTTGAAGTTCGCCGACTCCGTGACAGTAGCATTTGATCGTTTCAGCTTGTACATGACAGTTATCAGTGTTCCCAAATCTTCGCTGCAAGCACTCATCGCTCACCATTACTCCGAACATCAGGAAAAATTGAGATTGCTAAGTAGCTCCGTGTAGCCTCAATAGTCCGCATACTTCGTTTGCACACCCCTTGTTACAGTGCCCTACAGTGTGTTGGGCATGAGCATTGTAGTGCTATCTTCTGCAATAAATGACATACATTCATCACTATAGCACCTGTATCTCAAGGGATATACAGGCTATGATGCACTATAGTGCGCCAGAAAGCTCACACTAGTGGCTCGTAGAAGGAAACCAATATATTTGCAATAATCACTACAAACGATGCAATAGAGCACATGGCGAAAAACAGAAACGACGAGACAGGTAGGAAATACGACGCGGGAGTGAGGGGATGTGCCTAGTGTATTGCTGTCCTCCCGGCTCACCTTGCTCATTCGCCTGCACATCCACTGTTCCACTGCTTGCTCGTCCACCCATCCACTCACTCGTCTGCTTGCTCTTCCACTCGTTCGTTGGCGTGCTCTTCTGCTCGTTCATCCGCTTGTGCGTCCACTTGCTCGTCCACTTGCTTGTTCACTTGTCCACTCGTCTGCTCGCCCGCCCGCCCATTCACCTGTTCGCCTGTTGTGGAATGCATCAATGTGTACATTTCATTATCGCCCTGCAGCACTGGCGCACCATGTCACAGAGCCCGCCATAGATCTGGTCAATGACGTGCGCATTCATCGTGTTCATTTGCTCTCGTCAGTTGTCTTCGTCACTACCCTGCCGGCCAACGTGCCGCCGTCGGTGCTAGCCGCACACCCTGCCCGACTGCACCGACACAGAGCCATTACGGGAACCAGCACTCCTCGACCTTCGGCCCGTGCGTATACACCACGCCCACACGGCCCTCGGCCACCCGGAGCCGCGGCAGGCGGTACATCACCGCGTCAACCGCGCTGCAGTGCATCCCCGCATGGTCCGCGTTCCCGACGTCAAACGTCGTGACGAGCCCGCTGGCGCCGCGCACCAGCCGCGCGAGGTGTGCGTCCACCGCGTCCCAGTTGAGCACGCTCAGGTCGCCGCCCTTGACGACCTCGATGCTAAAGTGGATCTGGGTGAGCAGTGGGGAGGACAGCCGCGCGAGCGCGGCGGGCACCCATTCGTACGCCTTGAGCGGGACGGGGTCCGGTGTATATAGCAGGCGCGGCTGCGAGCTGTCGATGCGGATGTGCGAGAGGTGGAGGGTGCGCAGGCGCGTGTTGCTGGAGAGGTCGACGGCTGTTTGGGCAAGACGTCAGCACAATCTCGTAACGGCCGGGCATCGAGGGTGGAACACTGACAATCTCTGAAAGAGAACCACCCGGGGAATGCGAGGGACAGATGCTGAAGGGACGGACCACCAGACCTCAACAGATTCGGCACGAACTTCGCGTCAGATCCGCCGTCCCAGAACAGCTCGAGGTTCCGTAATGCTAGCCGGAACGGGCCCTTGACGAGCCAAGCTACCACCTGCGGCGGGGGACCCCTCAGTGTCAGCTCGTCCAGTTCCACCCTGCGCAGAGGGACAATCGCAGCAAGGTCCGGGGTGAACGCAGGCAAGAGCAACGAGCAGCGCCAATGCACCGCGACCAAAGTGAGGCTGCGTAGCTCTGGACACGCGCAGAGAATGCGGAGGAGGTCCGTGCCGTCGAAGCGGACGTTCTCGATGCGCAGGTGCTTGACCAGGCGGAAGTACATGGGGAGCTTCTCGCGCGTCGCCTCGTCCATCTCGAACATGCCCCCGCCGAAGCTGAGCGCGAGGCTCTCGACCTCGTGCAGGCGCAGGAGCAGCGCGGCGCGCTTGAGGGCAGGCGTGAGGGCGATGTGCAGCATGCGCACGGAGAGCGCGACGTGCGGCGAGTCCTGCAGCAGCTTTTGGAAGCGGCAGTACTCGGAGTAGCCGGCGGTGTGCGTGAGGCGGATGGTGTTGAAGACGAGGTGTCGTACGATGGGGAGGAAGGCCCGACAGGTGAGGGCGCAGGCCGCGAGCGTGCGGTGGTCATTCCGCAGGTAACCCAGGACGGACTCTAGGACATCGATGGGCAGTTGGGGGATGCCATGGCGGGTATCTGCAGGTATGGGTGTGGTTTTTGGCTGAGATTACGTTAGGTCTGTGTTGGCCATACTATAGTCCACCACTCACCGTGCGCCAACGTCCTCGCGGGCCATGTGCGACTCGGGCGACGATGCGTCTGAAGCCGCCGAGAACGCGAGAGAGGCGGGGACGGGGCATAAATAAGACGTAAGAGACGTTAGGGACGTGAGCGTGAGCAGCGTGAAGAGGCACTAATCCAGGCTAGTCGTTTCCGGTGTGCGGGGGAGGCCCACTCGTCCGCTCGCTCGTCCGCTTGTTCTCTCGTCTGCCCGCCCATCCACTTGTCCGCCCGTCTACTTGTTCGCTCGTCCACTCGTTCACTCGTCCGCTTGTTCACTCGTTTGCTTGTCTGCTCATTCGCTCGTCCGCTTGCTTGTCCGCTTGCTTGTCCACTTGCTCATCCACTCACTTTCCCACTTGCTTGTCTGCTCATCTGTTTGTCAGCTCACTCACTCATCCACTCGTCTGCTTGCCCATTCCCTTGCCCACTTACCTGTTTGCTCGTTCGCCTGTTTCTTCCCTCGTCCGTTTGTTGCTTCGCTCACTGACTTGTTCTTCCCTTGTCCACTCATTCCTTTATTTGCCTGCTTGTTTCTGTGCTCACCCGCTTGTCTATATGCTTGTCTGCCTGTTTGTTTGTTTATCTGCTTGTCTGCAGTTCCATTGAAGTAGCGGCTCACCTGTTTGCCCAGTCACTTGCTTACTCAGGGTACCGCGGCGCGATGCGCTGTCATCAGCGATCCGCAACGGAGAGGGAATTGCATTGTGACTAGAGTTGTAATACGTACGGTTCATGTAAAACTTCTTCACGAGACAAGCAGACAGTAGCCAGAAGAGGTCAGAAGAGGTTATATGAGAAAGCCAGAAGCAAGACCGAAGCCCAGAGAAGACCGCGACAGCCAAGTCATAGAGCGCCGCTGTGCACGCGAGCGGCTTACATAATTATTCTAGCGCTTATTCTATGGTATGCGACTCGGAACTTGAGCATCTCGCAGGCAGACTCCCTCTGTGACCACTCATCTCAGACAAACTTAGACGAGTTAGCACAGAGGAAGTTGAAGACAATATGCTATGCATATCTCCTTCAGGCTTTCTCATAGTCAATACCAGACATAGTACTTTGGCAGCCACACAGCCTGTGTTCACCATCATGGAATGAATCAATTGATAGTTAATGCCAATCTATGCAGGTAGTTGAGTGATTTCAGTCAGTGGAGAAGGGAGGCACAGTGAAGGAGTGTGCAGGGTGAAACACAACAGGCACCTACACTGAGCCACATCCAGCAGTGCAATGTGGTGAGACATACCACAGTAAAAAATTTATAGTTGAATATCAAGACACCATAGCATCACTACAATAATCCAGGTTGCTATATAGCTGAGTGTGTGGCAATACATACTATGTTTTACTATCTAACCACGGCACAGACACTATATGAGTCTAGCGCTTACCATTGATCTACCAAGACCCCTGGCAGCTACAGTGGCTACAAACCTCAGGTGGGAGCTATGAGCCGAAGACCTTTTTCCTGATGAATGCAATGCCTGCTCCCGCCTGCCCCAGGCTCAGCTGTCATATGCGGGGTTATTGCGAGAGGTGTCTAATGAACAGTGCGAACGACGTGCCAAGAATATCGCTCCGGCCAAGAGGCAAATTTTTCCGAGGTGGAGTATCCGCCATGCGTAGAAAGATTGTACCACCAGTGATACAACCGCACACATGATGGCCGCACTAAACCAAGCGTTGTGGTTCGGAACGAGATCATTCAGATCTCCATAGTTCTCCACATAGGCAAAGAAGGCGTTATCCGTCAAGAGGCCAGTCTGGATCCACTCGAAAATAACAGTTCCGTATACTGGGAGAGTGTATGATGTGGTATTGTGAGCTACGTGGTCGGCTTAATGTGGACTCGGATGATTCACCAAGGCATTGCATCCATACTGTGTCGTGCTGGAAACAAGTATGATACAAATCTGCAGAGGCTCGGTGAAAAGACGAGAGTATCATGGAACAAGCATGACTCACAAACTTGGTTCGACAAGACGCCCGTTAGCGCCCAGTCAAGTACCAGACCGATGAGCTGCATCGTCGGCAAAGAAGGAGCGATTGGGTCAGGTCTTCTTTAGCACGCAAGTAGTCCTCACCGGAGGCCCGACTCTGTAGAAGACGGTGAGCTCGTGAGAAATACAAGGACACAGAGTTCGACTCACAGTTTCGTCACTTCGTCCGAGGGCGGTGGAGGTGGCGGCATTTTGGAGGTTGGATTCATGGTACGGGCCACGGAACAATGTATATAGTTCAACGTGCATGAGAAGATACCCGGAAGGGGTTCGGGCCTATGCTGTTGAGGGGACGCTACTGTCTCCGGACGGGGGCGGTGCCCGTCTCCCGTCTTCTGCTTTAGTACGTTTGTTCACTCGGAAGAGCAGAGTCAAAAGGGACGTCAGCAACGTGTTCCAAAGCATTATGTTCCACGATGTTCTGATCGAATCTTTCGACGTAGTGACCGGAGAGAAGTATCCATACAGCCTGAGGGTTTCAATGGGGCTCAGAGCCGACGCATCAGGAAGCATCACGAGCCCGGGATCAGTATACTGAGAATAACACGGTGCTTTCTTGCTCTCCTCGATAGCTCCTGCGCGCGGCACGGTATCGAGACGCGACCATGTGAGCCATCAGCCAACGATCCGTAGGTGAAGGCTGCCTCCGTGGCATCATCGCCCGCAGCGCACCCATCGTCTGCAAACTCCCTCTACCCATGAGTGGGGCACCGAGGTCCCAATGAAGGCCACTGGCGAGTAGACGAATGCCACGGAATAACCCTAGATGATTGGACAGACACCTTCGCCTCCCGTCTATATCAGAGGGCCCTTCTTATAATCTCTTAATCGTCTCAAACACCTGATGGTAGTGGGTAAACGAAATAGAGGAACAGACACCGCGACACGGACCAGATATCCCATCGCACTACTTGCTGACTGTCCGAGTCGTGTTCGGAGTCGAGGCTGAATGACCCTATCGCAGCATGACAGAGGCTCTGCGTGTCAAGGGCGACGTCCCTTCGATACTAAAGGAGACATGTTGTGAGGAAGCTTCCGGCGCTACACCCTGAGATTGAGATCCGAACAAACAGCCGGGGCGTTTGGAAAGCTGTTGGCCACAGACCTTATCTCCATCGGAATGCGGTGGTTGGCGTCAACTGACGTGCCTGTAGCACCAGTCCTAGAAATGAACCTGCAGGAAGAATGGTTGCGCTGCCCTCTCGAGAATGAGAAGAGTGAGCACAAGGATAATAAGAGCAGCATAACTGTCCGCTACAATGTAGATAGCATCCGGTCTGAGACCATGATTGGGAGATGGTAAAGAAAAAGGCAAACTGCCGCGCCTGACCAGCAAGTGAACCCTCATATGACCAAAAGCACATTTGGAGATAAAGAGGGAGTAGCGTATTGGTAGATACCGTACTCGTGCTGCATATTTGTGGTCATGAACTTGAAATCGCCTGGCAGGCCGAACACTCGGCATTCTCGTGCGAGGACATCGGCCCTGAAAGGAACTCATATGAAACCACATGCCTCTGCTATGCTCTTCCGCATCTCATCAATCCCCAAGCGAGAATCGTCAAGCGCGGCAGTAACAATGGCAGGCAAACATGTCGGGGCAGTCTCGAAGATGACCCGTTGGATGTCTTTGATGGTCCCCCGACCGTTGGTAGTTCGCAGGAGGTTGTCGGCCTTGGTAATGATTGCCTGGAGAGTAAATGTTGTACCCGAGGCTGCTTGGCACTGCTCGTCGAGCCTCTGCAGCATAGCTCGATCGGCGTCATTGAGCCCGTGAACAGCATTCACCAGCAGATATATCCTCCGTAACCTAAAGAACACTTGAGTCAAATTATGGTCGACTCCGTGATTCAAATTACCTACTCCTTCCGCGTCTTCACATAATGGTCGAACAATGCACCCCATTCCGGCCGGCCTCGCGCGCCGTAGCCAGGAGCATCGACGAGGATCAGTTTGCCAGGCTCACGGCCCACACGGTAGAAATTGAGGGTCTGGGTTCGTCCCTATGCCATGTGTCAATATCAAATCACATAGAGAGTTATGTCGTGCAAGACTCACAGGCTTTTGGCTAGTACGTGCAAGATTGCGACGCCCGAGAACGGCGTTGAGCAAAGTAGACTTGCCTACATTCGCGCGCCCTGAAGCATAGTCAGTACGCCATATGAGCAACAATGGAAAATGCTGGACCTGTTACAATCACCTGTGATATGCTGTGAGGGCAGAGTGTATGGCCAATCAAAACGACGGCTTACCTCGGGAAGACGACGTAGCTGTGGCAGATTACCTGCTTTTGCAACCGTGACGAGAATGTCAGCTGCACCAGTGTCAGAGAACACGTCTTTAGCTGGACCAGACGAGAAGCGTCGTGCTATGTGCGATAGCGAGAGGTGGCCATGTCGAACCAGTCCCGACATGGGAGGTGAGACGAGGTGTAGGGAGACGCCACCAACTGGGCGCTCATCAAGACCGCTTGGATTGGAAGGTGTGTAGGTTGTGACGTGACCGCGCCCGAGTCGCGGTTTTTGGCCCGCGCCTTGTCCGACGCGCCCGTTGCGCGAGCAAGTCCCTGTCCTTGTCTTTTCCCCTCATATTGTACATAGCCCTCTGTTAGCCTCCTGTGGATGGCAGAAAATTCACTTTCAACATCAGTCCCCTTCTCCTTGTAAGTGGTCTCCACAATCACCACACAGCGCATCTCAGTCCTGAACGCCTGTAGTTTCGTATCCCTGGTCGAACATGTGGCGCGTATCAAGCCCAGGAAGGCCAACGCCCGAGGCCCTAAAATTCCGCACTCCAGCTCAAGCGTCGTGCAGACATTTGAAAACTGGGTCTCGGAATTGCATCGCCGGTATGATCCTCTACCTCCAGGGACAACTGCCATCGTCTTCCGCTTCCTCTTCCCCGAGGAAGACGCCAAGAGAAAATACGATATGCAAGAGACGCGATTAGCACATACCATCTCTAAGGCGCTTTGCTTGTCCCGTAAAGGACGCGGAGAGAGGCTCGCTGCGTGGAAGGCTGAGACTGCTGTCGGGTGCTTGGGCCTTGAGGTCCGCAAGGTCATACAAGGCGACGAGGTGCTTCTCTTTGTTAGACTCCAGACTCTATCTTATATGTTCTTACAAGACAGGAAACCAACTGAGTATTGAGGAAGTTGACTTGTTGCTCTCGACGCTAGCTTCAAGGTCCCCTTTCTCAGCAAATTGTGTGCGCCAGAATTCCTCCTCCGCCCCCTCGCTCAAGGGAAGACCACGGACCGAAATTATTCGAGAACTCTACAGCCGAATGTGTGCCTCCGAAGCATGTGTTGTCACTCAAATTATCTTGAAAGACCTTCGGCCATTACTCTATCCACTTCCGGAAGACGAAATGCATTATACATCCCTATTGATGCATTACAAGAGCAATGCGTTGGACCAATTATCTAAGTCTGACGCCATGCGTATCTGGGATACCAGTGGGCGCATGCTGGCCTCGTACCGCGCGCGTGCCTGTCTTGACGAAGCAGCATTGACCTATGAGCAAGGGCTCCGCTTCGACATGCCGAAGAAGCTACCACTTGGTCCAAAGATTGGTACTCCAATACAGGTATTCAGGATATTGTGTCAATGCGATAGTGGAAGCCGATCCTATCACTTGTTTAGATACCGAAGTGCTCGAAAGGACAAGGCTGCGCACATTCACTCCGCCTCCTGCGCGCCTCGCAGAAAGTATGGGCAGAAACCAAGTACGATGGCGAGCGGACGCAGATACACGTCGATGTCAGTGCAGACTCCCCTCGAATTACCATCTATAGCAAGAGCGGCCGTGATTCTACCATGGACCGCATCGCCATACATCCGTACGTAGCCCACCTTATGCCCATACAGCGCGGCGTTAAGCGAGGGACTAGTATTATTTTGGACGCCATCGGATACGGGTCAATTTCTTGCAAGGTCAGGCGCAACGTAGTCCTGGAGGCCGAGATGGTAGCGTACTCTGACGCACTTCATCGCATCGACGGTACGTACTAAGCACCTCGTACTATGTTTGATCCCTTTTCGATTGAGGGTCTACCAGAATTCTGGCGCATCCGCAGCCTGATCGGCACAACTGCTATCGGACCGCGGCATATTGGACACCCAAGCAAGATCTCTGGAGCCTCGCAGGACACCATCGAGGGGTATGTAGCACTTGTTTGCTTTGTTTCCATCCCTTCAAACGTCGCGTCGTATCCTTCCAGCTCGCAATGTTCCCTTGCATCGAATGCCTCTGATGACGGTGCGCGGCACCTCGCCCTCGTGTTCTTCGACGTCCTTGTCCTAGATGACGTGTCGTTTCTCGCTTCACCTTATTCCTCCCGGCGCGAGACACTGGAAGGCCTCCTTCACCTCAAATCTGGGCACGCCATGCTTGCAGAACGTGTCGCCATCGACATGTGTCCTGACGATCACGGGATGGACCCTGACGCGCGCCTGCGCAAGGTGTTTGCGGAAATCATCGCGGACCACCAGGAGGGTGTGGTATTGAAAGCACACGAAGCCATGTACAATGACTGGCGGATGCCGTGGGTGAAGGTGGGGACTGAGTTCCGTGGTACACCTTATGTGGACTGAGTGGATGTGGGATGCTAGCTAAAGAAAGACTACATCGGCGGCTACGGGGACACCTTGGACTTGGTGTTGGTGGGCGCCTCGTGGGAAAAGGACAGGGCTCGCGAACTTCGAGGTGGGCTGGCCTGCCTCGTGTTTTGGTTGAATGTCCGACTGATGGATATGTGGTGGCTAGTTGCACCCTCCGTGTATACCACGTTCTACATCGGGGCTTTGGGCAATGCATCGGACGTCAAAGCCGATGTAAGTGTCTGCATCGCCTTTTCCACTGTTGACCATCAAATTCACATATGAGTGTGCCTTCATAGCCAAGATGCAAACCACACTACGAGGTGTTCTTCACTGCATCCTACGGTCTTAGTAGGGAGGAGCTTGAGCACCTGAACTTTCGTATAAAGAGCTCGGGAACTATGCTTTACGAACAGGGAAAGGTGAACCTCTCCTCACCGGCATCGCACTAAGCATAGTACTCACCGCTGTCCTGCATTCCTTCAGGAGCTGCGTGGGCTTGCTTATACGTATAACATGTTCCATGGGCTCCCTTCGCCTGCGGTGCTCTTCCCAGAACCCATGGTCGCAGAGATCGTCGGAGGAAGCTTCACGAAAGCAACTCACAGCAAGGTATGTCCTGAGCTGCGCAAGTTGTGGCTTCTCACTGACTCACGGAACCTGGGCGTAGTTTTACGAACTACGCTTCCCGCGCATCACAAAGGTCTATCGCTCGAGAGAAAGGTTGTGGATCGACAGCACGACACTCGATGAGTTCCAACGTATTGCGCGGGAAGCTGTAGGCCACGAGTCTTCGCATAAGGACGTCGAGGACTGGTGCAACGAACTATGGGGTAAGCCGAGAGCTCCCGGTGTTAAGTGCCCGATAAAGCGCAAGCGCACGGAAGCTGAGTGGGCAGAGAAGCTCGAATTAGCAGACAAGAAATCTGGGAAGAGAACGAGAGCCTCAAAATCTGGAGCGGAAGCAAGCCGCCTCCGTTCACATCCTGATGATAGTGAGGACGAGAACTCTGCGGGGCTGTTCCCCGACACGCCTAAATCCTTGAGGATGTCGAAGGCGCTGGGTTCAATGACGAATCTTATTCAGTCGCCTCCACCGCCCAACCTCAACAGCAGTGGCATGCAAAGCGAGCCGTCCGCCGTCGTCGCGAACCTCACCCCGGCTCATTATCTACCGTCTCCGCCACCACCAACGGACCCGCCCCGTCATGTGCATGAGTCACCTCAAGAGAAGGAAACTATCGATCCTCTAGATCCCGAACCCACTTGCCCCTCCCTATCTGCCCTCGAGCGACGTTCGACTCGTCTCAGCATTGAGACGAAGCGAGGGAGTCCCGGTGATCCTTCCGCAGCCCACCTTGCAGCTGCCGTCGACACACGAACTCTAGGATTCTTCACCAAATCCCATCCTTCGGCTATAATTGACTTCAAAACCACCTGTATGGGACTCTTTCTTCAAGACGCTGTCGTCTGGTTAGCCACGCCTCAAAACGCACCCCGGCCGGCCTGGCGCGTGCCATCAAGAGACATCGTTCCGATCGGCCAGCAGGTACACAGCCTTGAAGCCGTATTCCAAGCATGCAATTGGGTTACTGAAGGCTGTGTCAATGCGTGCAACTGGGTCAAGAAGGGCGTCATCTTTGTGAATGACGCCACAGAAGCACGAGAGTGCGGCACCACATCATGGACCGAGGATCCACTCAGAAGGCTGACGGAACGTAGAACTACCTTGCTGCGCACGAGGGAAGGGATGAACTCCAAGCCAATCTGGGTATTCAGTATTACGGTGCTCAGTTACGATGTTTTACGAGAGGACCGTCCAGATGGGTCGGCCGAAGCGCGGGCTTTGTGCAGGTTCGGTTGAGGCCGAGTCGGACACTACTTATTGCTATTTTTATTCGACAGAGTTACGGACCATCTCAGTGTAAGAAGAGAAATATCGCAGTTGTATCGTGTTTCTCAGCCGAGGCCGACTTTCTCCGGGAACAGCAAGTCCTTGGCTCATGTAACAATTCTAAGACACCTGCCTCTTTTGGCTACACACTCCGATCGCAAAGTAGATCTCTTGCGCGCTTGTGCGATCTTCACGGTCTTCGCTCTGACTCTCATCCATCGCGTGCGATGTCTGACACTGCTCTGATCAACTCTGAGCTCCCTGCTCTACAACTCGTTTCGCGAGGCAAGGTCCGCGATGTGTATGCCACGTCCTCTCCGGAACACCTCTTGTTCGTGGCCACGGACCGCATCTCAGCTTACGACGTCATCCTGCGAAACGTCGGTACAATTTGTCTCAGCATGTTCACTGTACCCGACCTTTCCTGCAGGGCGTACCCGACAAGGGGAAAGTGCTCACCAAGATATCTCTGTTTTGGTTTGATAAATTGAAGGGCATCATCCCGACACACTTCGTAACAGCGCATGTCGACGAGATGCCCGAAGAGGTCAAGCAGTATCGTAACCAGATAGAGGGCCGGGCCATGCTTGTGAAGAAGGCAAAGGTCGTACCTCTTGAGGCTATAGTCCGTGGTTATCTCACCGGTAAGATACGCATACAATCGTGCATAACGTGGATCTCACGACACTGCCCAGGCTCGGGCTGGGCTGAGTACAAGAAGTCTGGGACTGTTCATGGAATCGCTCTTCCCGCTGGGCTCATTGAGGCCCAGAAGTTAGAAGAGCCGTTGTTTACGCCCTCTACGAAGGCCGAGCAAGGACAGCACGATGAAAACATATCTCCGGAACAGGGTAACCTCTCATCTTTCCGTACGCCCTGATACACGCTGAACTAACCTCTTGCTAAGCTACACACATCGTTGGTCAGGATATTTACGACAAGATCTCCGCTGTCGCCATACGGCTTTACAAAGCTGCGGCCGATTATGCCCTCACTCGCGGGCTTATCTTAGCAGACACGAAGTTCGAGTTCGGCCTCGTCCCATCCTCAACCGGTGGGGAAGAGCTGATACTCGTTGACGAGCTGCTCACACCGGACTCGTCGCGCTATTGGCCCGCAGAAGGATACAAGCCCGGGGGGTCACAACCAAGCTTCGACAAGCAGTATCTACGAGACTGGCTGACTCGCGCGGGTTTCAGGAAGGGACTCGAGAGCGGCCCAGAGGGTAAGGAGGGGCAAGGGTGGGAAATGGACCCGAGCGTGGTAGAGGGGACGAGGAAACGATATCTGGAAGCGTTGAAGCTGCTCCTAGGCGATGATGCCGCATTGTAGAGTTGGTATGTTCATATTAAACTATTGAATGTGAAACGTACTGCCACGTTTAATCTACCATAGTTCAGCTGGGTTGTCGACATCTCATTTAGCCGCATGGACGTTATGCGACGCACCTTGGCTCATCTTTGTCAATACCTGAGCGTCAGGATTCAGCTGCTTACAAGGTAAGACGCATGAATTAGCGGAAGATCATTGGGGCGTAAAGTACATGACAACAAATGTAAGGTGCGTGTGAGCGTTGGAGAGTTAAGTGGTTGATTACAACGCAATAAGAGGCAGCTCCCCTCCATGGCCGACCGGACAACCTTGGAACTGTACAACCTCGGTTCAAGACCATGGTTCCAGTGCGAATACCACATACGTGCAATCTTTCTTATCAATCGCGAGTCGTTTGCTTGCGGGGTTTTGCTTTCAGGGGAAGCGTCCTACTGAGCGACCCCCTGTGCGTTGGTTCTCGGGCAACCATATGCTTGGTGCTGCGCGAGACTTTTCTTTGTCCGGAAGACCACGGGAGACCCGCACAACGTGCACGTTAGCGGCACATTTTGAGCTTGGTCAGCCATTGATCAACCGGCGTCGTTGAGGCTTCTGAGGTGAGTGATGTTGCCTACGCCGAAGACAGACATCTGGCCTTCTTATAGTATCTCGTCCGGTGGTCCTGATTATTTGAGCCTTCCACTAACGCAGAAGAAACGTGTCTGAGGCCATGTGTGTGAACACCAACGGCACGGGGACCAGGGGAAACGATGGGGACGGACGAATGGAAAGACCCACCAAACGAACCTGAAACGGTACGAGGTGGCAAGTGCAGACGAAACGTTCCCATTATTCCACAGCGTTGCGATAACGAAGATGACGTCGAAGCCACCAAGTCGGAACTCGCTCTACTTGGGTATGGGATGACTTTGTCGGTGTGTAATATCAAACAATGGGGCTAACAATAGCATTGACTTCCGTTACAGCCGTTGTGCCACCGATTATCAGAATTGTACCTCATGTGGATGCACACGGCTGGCTCCTCGTCGAGGCCGCTACGAGAAACAACTGCACAATGTCACGTACGTGGACGAATTTGGTTGCCCTGGCTGAAGGAAATATGGATTGAACACTATTCAGTGCATGTCCTGCAGATGAGTCTTGTGAACGATCACAGGCAATTTGTGCCGGCGCCTCCGGCCCACGGTTATGATGGCTGGAGGTGTCGTGCAATCGATCTTACGGACGTGGTCACGCTAGATCTCCACCGCCACGGTGTTTACAATGCCTCGGACTGAAAGATGCCTCAGCTGCCGTTTCATCTTCTCGCTGAGAGACTTTGTGCAGTCTTAACCTGTATATTGTGACATGCCCTCCGTGAACGTGCCGTCTGCCGCAATTGCAAAGCCTCCCCTTGCGCATATCATACTACAAGCTGCCGTCATTGCCATTCAAGCTGCCGCGGCGCCAGTATACACGTGCACTGTTCGTGACCTCGGTAAGTAAGTGGTGCTTCGGTCTTGCATAGTTGGCACCTGTTCTTGCTCACGATTGACAGGAGAATACATTCTAACAACGTGCAGTCTGGACTGCGCCGTCGACACCAGCCCCACCGCAGTCCATCGAGAGGAAATGTGGTGTCTGCCGTTAGGAAACATCGGTGTCGTTTCTGTCGCGGTTCTACACGTCACTGCTCGTGTTGGAGGAACACTCGTATCAGGTGTGTCTATATCCACCTTGCGAAACCGAACATTCTGTTGTTTCACTCTCCAGCTGTCGGCATTCGTGGTGGACCTGCATAGGTAGAAGAACGAATATAAGACGACAGACGTACCGGATGTCCTGAGAAACTCGCCTTCGCCTCATACACTATGGTTCGCATCTGCCAGTCAGCATCCCGGATCGAGGAAGACTCCGCTCCTTTCATCACCTGTCCAAAATATGCCCATACGATTACCTCGCAGGGGCAATTCAGAACGCGATTTGTCGATATCAAGGGCCGTGTAAACATCTCGGCAACGATGGGGGGTTCCAGTCTTGCGCATATACCGCCTACTGAAGCTGCCTACGTATGCTCCCGATGCGGTGCCCAATTCGCTAGACCCGACGCACTCCGACGGCACTTAGGAGGCAATTGCCCTGGGTCTTGAAGGTGAGAACCATTGCAAGTCACTGTCGTGACCTAGAACGCTGACACTGTTGCACTGGCACGCTCTTAGATCTCGATAACTCGACCGTGTTGAACTCTCAGCAGATGAACATACACATCGCACTATAATCATATACTACTGGACCATTCACCTTATTATCTCCATCGACCCCGCTCGATATACTCATACCTCCCATTGCTTTTGAATTGGCTATGCTAGGAAGATTGCCTAATGGTACACACCGTACATGATATCTTTACCTAATATTATGCTTACTAGTACTATGTAATGTACATTACTTATGTGACCTCACTATGATACTGTACTCTACTTTAATCAAGAGAAATGGCATCACTGACCAGTTACCGACGTAAGAGCTGCTTGAATGGAGGCGGAGTGCTGAGTACTACTTGCGGTTCGTCAGCGCCCATACTAGATTAGTGTTCGCACTCAGTGAAACTGACTCGGTCGAGTCCCCCGAGCTAAGCCCATGCTCCAGTAGCAGGGTCCATAACCACGCTATTCCCACTTCCCTTGAGTATTTGCAACGGTTCCGACATCACGGTGTGAATATGATTTCTACTTCGCCAGCGACCGCGAGGGCGGTCCTTCATCATGGTTGCGCTCGCGTCTATACTCTTGTTAGTTTACAAACATCTCCGTCAGCCGACTCGGCCGAGGGGCACGGCTTGGCTGCAATAGTCTGGTGTTGGTATAACCTGGAAGTCAGTGCGGACAATCAAGTAGTATCGATTGACTGCCCGAAAGGAACTTCTTCGACCGGGACCCGGGATCTTTGGTAGTAGCAAACCCAAAACACTACCGGTTATATTATCGTCGATCTGGCAATGTCCTGGATGCTGAGCTGGGCTGTGACTGGTGCGCACGCGCAAGATGACTGGTTACCGACGTATATTTAATGGTGCACGATGCGGACATACGGAAAGGTCACTCAAATCGTAGCGGCGGAGACAAGCAGGATCAAACACAACTGATAACCATCACCTTTCAGGTGAATCAAGCACCTTGGCAATGGATAATAGTGGTCAGGTTAGCGAGTCGCACGAGCTACCTTCATGACATTGAATGTCACATACCCGTGCAGTTGTTCTGATGTCTTTTGAATGAGTCTTCTCGGTCGAAGGCCATCCCACATTTGGCGCATACCCACTGTGTTGCAGTGCCGATCATTGCCACCGGAGAGCCGAGAAGGGGAAGTACTGGGCTGCGACAGCGGCGGTCACCTTCTAACTTGTCACCGGAGGAGGATATAACCATGTCGTCCAGTCCAAACGTGTTCGGGCCGGCGTCCAAGTTGAGGTGTGAGTCGACTGCAATCTGAATTTCATTGACGTTGTTCGCTTCACCAAGGGCGACGAGCGCGGGCTGCTCTGGCACGGGGACCGTATTGAAGAGGCACATCTCGATCTTCGAATGCATGTGGGCGTGTTTTGCTAGACCTGTGGGGACTTATGGCGAGGCAGCAGCTACTATGAACCACTGTTCTAAAGTTGGTATCTCACGAACTTGATTTCATCTCCGTTCTAACAAGATCGTTCAGTTGTGAGGATTCGAACAGCATCCTCTTAAGCGCCAGCCGCGGAAAGTGAGAGTAGCGGATGTTGTTGTTCGGTGACCTGGTATATGCATGAGACGATGGAGAAGACTTCCTGCTATAGACTCACAGTTAACAACCAAAGGCGACTACAAAAGGGAAGCCATAACAATCCATCAAGGCCCATCTACGGCCCTCGGCAACCTTCAGTGCATCGTCTAGCGATATTCGCTCGGCAGTCGACACTGCTTGGCAGTCAAGGCCATCAGGAACCGTACCCGACTGACCTGAATGAGTCTTCCGCTTGATATTGTGCGGCTAGAAACTCAATGTACTTACTAGGAAGTACGATGGTTTGCCCCATGAGTCGTCCACGTAGCCGTGATATGATCGCAGATATCACAGGCTAGTACTTGTATCTAAGACTGTTCCCCCTCGATCCACAAGCTCTCTTCAAGCCAGGTCTTCTGCGGGTCTGCCTACGGAGGACGAACTTGTGCCGGGCACTATATTCGCAGTCAGCGGCTTCGAGGTAATACCGAGAACCATCGACTGACCCACTGTAGGATGCGACTATCTTCCAGACTTTCAATACTATGGTCCGCCACCGAGCGAGTCCTAGCCTGCGGATCGTTCTACGGCCTCGCCTTCTGGGGTTCTTTTGCAGGCTTCCCACAACCTGACATCCAGGCATGGTCGCTCAAACTGACTGGTTCACTGTACTACTTCAAGTTGCTCCAGGTACAAGATATGAGTTTCAGCGCAGATATAGTGTTCAGACAGAATGTGCCAACCAGCGAAGCACGGAGATCTCGCTGATATGGTTCCATAGCCAGCATATGTTGCTGAACGTAGAAAGGAAGCAACCTTGGATGCAGCCACCGAGCTGTGGCGCTCAACAGACTGTTTGTACATGTTAGATACAGAAGGTGTAGCCTTTTTCGGGGTACTGCCATCTCCCACGTGCTCCCACCATGGATCCCCTGCGAGGACTCGACGAGTCGTCAACCGACGACGATGCGGCTTCACAGACAACGGAGGACGATCCTCAGGTTCCGGAGAGGCAGGAGCCAGCGCAACCTCCCCCGCCACCACAGCCAGCCCCTGCGACAGGAACGGCTCGCGAGCGCCCACATTACGAGTTGCGCCACACTATGCGGGGTCATACTTCCTCGATATCCGCCGTGAAATTCAGCCCAGATGGGACATTTCTTGCATCTTGCAGTAAGGATCACTGGTACTGGTCTTACGCCGTCGTCTCAATAATGCATCCAGGTAACGACAAAGTGGTCAAAATTTGGTCACCGTACACAGGAGAACTGATCCGAAATCTGAATGGCCACACTAAAGGCCTCTCAGATATAGCGTGGTCATCTGATAGCGTTTACCTTGCTTCAGCTTCTGATGATCAGACTATCCGCATCTGGGACGTTGACTCCGTATGTCGCCAACTCTCACAAGGGAGGATCCATCCTGACGCGACGGTTTCCAGGGTTTAACTACGCGGACACTGCGAGGGCATTCCAGCTTTGTTTTCTGTGTAAATTACAATACTCTGTCTACGTTACTTGTTTCGGGCGGCTGTGAAGGTGACGTTAAGATCTGGAACGCTCAAAAAGGTTTGCGGATTCGGCACTATATGTCCAAGTACTCATCTTTGCCCTAGGAAAATGCATCAAGACCATACATGCACATCTAGATTATGTTACTGCTGTACACTTCAACCGAGACGCAAGCCTCATCGTTTCGTGTGCCTTGGATGGCCTCATGTAGGTCACGAGCGTTTCGGGCATACGTCGTATAACTCTCTGACTATGGCACTTGTAGTCGTATATGGAACACGACATCTGGGCAGTGTCTCAAAACATTGGCAGAGGGACACGATGCTATATGGTACATCTCATCTCATCTACCACTCAACGTCTCACTCACATGGACCAATAGTCAACACGTACAATTCTCTCCGAACTCCAAGTATATCCTCTCAACTGCGCACGATAGTGCAATCCGTCTGTGGGATTACCAGACATCGCGATGCTTGAAGACGTACATGGGCCACAGGAACGAGAAGTACTGCATTGCAGCATGTTTCAGCGTCACGGGCGGCAAGTGGATCGTGTCTGGCAGCGAAGACAACAAGGTCTATCTGTGGGACCTGCAGAGCCGAGAGGTTGTGCAGGTACTCGAGGGACACACAGGTCAGGACTATGTTCAGCTGTGTTTCACAAGTTACTGATCGTCTTCTCTCCACATAGACGTTGTAGTTGCCGTTGCTGTAAGTGTAAACACGCATCCGTGTGCTACTAGACTGAGGTTTCGTTCGGCAGACACATCCCGAGCAAAACATGATTGCGTCCGCCTCCATGGACAGCGACCTGACCGTCAGGATTTGGACCGACAGACGAACATAGGAATTGTCTCATTCACCCTCCATGACACATCCAGTAACCGTGTCCTCCCCTATGTACGCCTATCGCCCTTGTATTTTCCGGATTGTATAACAATAGTGTAATATGCATTGCTGTCTGTTATGGGTGCCTGTAGATATTGGTACAACCTGTAGAGAGCTAGTATGCGGAAAGCGACACGACAATATTCGACATAAGTCCAAGAGCCCTCGTCATACTGGTTCTGCATTGATCAGATCTAGTGGACACAGGGTCAGGCGAGGCGGTTACAGTGTTTCGAAAATGACAGACCTTTTGCAAGCTCACGGTCAGCGTCCGTGAGTCCAGTATCATGCTCCTCAAGGAAAGCATCGACCTGCGAACGCCAAGTGAGTGGCTCATGTACTGCTGATAAGCGAACATGCTTACTTCGTCCATTACACCGTCGTCCTCCACGCCACTCTCATCGTCCTCGTCCTCTTCATCGTCTTTTGCGTCGTCGATCGCGAACGGCGTGCGCTCCATATATGCCGCGGCATTTGCTGCGGCCTGCAGCATGCTCGGCATCGGCGAGTACTCGGCTGGCGAGAGCTTCGACTTAGGTGTTGGTGTGTCCACGGTGAGGAGCGAAGACGAGGTGGATGTGGACGGCGTCGCGATTGTCGACGAATTGTCAGGCACTTGGGGGTTGAAGCTCGCCTGTGATGAGGAGCGCCGCATTGTCGGTGTGAGCAGAGATTCGCGGGCCTTCGGCTCTTCCAGCGACGTGATCTTGCCAATGGCTGGTCGGTGGTACACCTATACGCCCGTCAGTATTAACTGCAACAATGCAAGTACGCGACTTCCTGACCTGGTGCTTCCCAATCGTTCGCCCAATCTGATCTGTGACGATGTTGAGCAGTTTGCGGTTGTCGTCTGATGCAATGTTGGACCACAGAGATCCAAGCACAGACGGATTGGAGCTGGGCACCTCCAATGGGACGGGCTCGAGCCTAAATGTGGAGCTGAAGTCCGTCTCGAAGAACGACTCTAGGATCTCATCCGCAAGGACTACCATACGGAACCTGCGGAGATGTGTCAACGAGCCATTGAAGCTGGGTGAACTCAGAAAACCGACGTGGCAAGGTTCATGTAGGGTTGATTCGACTCAATTTGAGGCGGCGGCGAGTCACCGTCGGTTTCCGCGCCTTCTGGTCGCGGGAGGAGGGCATCGCCATATTCGAACGCATTTGACATGAAGCGGCTAACTGCTCCCAGGTAGGCATCACCAACTTCATAGCGAAAGATGAACTGGGCGGGTGGATTAGCACAAGCACCCTTGCAACACCACTCATGCTCACCAGCAGCGACTCAGACAACGTCAGCACCTCATCTTTGGTCAGATATCCGTCCTTGTTCTTGTCATGTAGATTGAAGAACCACTCGATGTTCTCCATGAGATCATTGAACATAACACCGTCCAGGCCATTCACGAGGTCCTGCATGACGGGTTATAGTAGAGCGATATATATCTTACCCAAAACGCACGCACCTGGAAGGAGAGCGCCCCTCTGAACGAAGTATCCCAGAAAAAGAACAACCGGTCAATCAGCTCATGATCCGCGACATCGCGCTCGACCCTTGACTAGCAAACCGTCAATGCAGGTCTCGTCGTAGTAGCAAGATGCTGCGTACCGAGACGCCATTCGTGACAACCCTCTCGTCTCTGGCCCACGTACAGATCTCACTCAAAAACACTTTGAATGTCCTTAGACCAATCCGTGTCTCTGGCCGCTCCTCTCCGCCATCCTTGGTGGTCAGCAGCGTCGGTGCTGGAAATGATGTCGCCGGTGGAGGTATCACACATATGGCCTTGAAAAGAGCATCATAAATCAGCCCTGCCTGGTCCTTGGTGAATCGACCGAGTGTCTTCAAATTTCGGATGGCGGAGCGCTTAGAGAACGATTCTATGCTGTTCACGATCTCTGAACGATACCTCCGCCGCTCATTGACGATAGTGTCGTCCGAGATGATAGAGAATTCGCGGAATGACACAAGCAGGAGCTCCTGGAACTTCGTGATGGCACGGGCACGAGGGTCTGAGGACTCAGGATGTGCTGATTCACCCAGCTTGGCGAAATACTCGCGCATCAATCTGGAAGCTCTCGAATTCAGCAGGATCCGACGCCCATAGCCACTGCTAGGCTCACTGGATAAAACCGCCGTCGTCTTGGATATGCAAGAGGTCTTCGCCATTGATCTTCAATATCGCTAGTCTGCAATATCAATACACTGCAGATCTACTGGAACATTTGACTGACCGAGTCTAGATTGGCAGAAATGATCAGCTATCCAATGTATAGTGCGAGGGTTTAGACACCCACCCGACTTGGAAGAGCACTTTCGGACCCATGCAGAAGAAACAGTCTATTATCCGGAAGGCGAATACCATTGGCATGCTGTTGATGAACCTATGCGATACCATGCATGAGCGAGTGCACAGTACAAAGCGACGATGACCTACAGGCTCAAGAACCAAGGCAAGGACGCAACTGAGAGCTGCACGTCGACTCGCTGAAAGTGTTCGTAAAGTATGGGCAGACAGCGGTGCACCAGTGCCTCAAATACCCGCTGGTCGAGCAATGTGCCGTGCATAGAAGGGCTGAGACAGGGAGTGTAAGCGACAGTACGTCCGATATCCACCTGGCAAACAAACCTGTAGTAACCCGGCAGAAGCCGGTCACAGATGACCTCTAGCAACCAGAACGCTTGCTCTTCCGACATGTAGCTAGCCTCCTGGATTCGCTATGAGTCTCTCAGAACTGCATTTCAGCGCACTTACATTAGAATCGCAGCCGCAAGTATGTTCATGGCCTAGGCATAATCAGCAAAACTTCACAATCTCGTCCATCTGCATTACCTGGCAGTATCCAGTCTCGGGGTTCTTGAACGAGTACGCTTGTAGTACTCTCCGAAGCGATTCGATACCCTCCTCCGACTGGTAGGCCGAGTACTCTGGAAGACTCCGATGGAGATCCTTCTCAATCTCTTCCGTCGCGGTATTTATCCTACCCTCGTTCTCTTTGAGGATCTTCTCGTAGAATCCAGGGTTCTCGTAACGGAGGTACAACGAGCCCGAGAGGGTCTCCCACATCTCGCCTCGTAACCGATTAGGCAAGCCGACTTGTACCAGCCGTGTACATTGTGCATATCGGAAGAGGGTGAGGTTCCGACCATGGGCTGAGAGCATGGCATTGTAATCGAGTGTAACCCAGGGTGATACTCACTCACACTTCAAGTATGTTGTCCATAGCTTCGTTTTAGATGCTTCACGCAACCTAGTAAACGTTCAGATTGCAATACATCGCATATCCTCGCGATACTCACTTCTTTGGATCACCAGGGAACTTGAATTTTAATCCTAGCCCTCCCAGATATGCCGCCTCAGGGTGAGAAGTGTTGTCGTCTGTCTTCGCGGCTTCCGCCTCCTTCTCCTCGTTCTCTGCAGATGACACCAGAACTTCCGAGTAGCATGTCTTCACAAACGGCTTCACTAGTTTCATCCGGCCGCGCTGTAATTCTACTTTGAGAGCATCTCGGAGTAGAGAGCAGAAGAGATCGGCCGTGGGTCGCAGCGACGTGATATGTATCACCTGTGGGAGCGCAACCTGTTCAGCATGACGGGCACCACTCACTGGTATACGCTACTCACGAATTTCATGCCATGGTACAGCGACAGACTCAGAGCGTATACTCCGGCGCGCGCATTCAGCCGCTCGACTCTCCGGATGGTGCTCAGCGGGATGGTGAACCGTGCGCTCTTACGGTCGAGCGAGCAAAAGGCCAGGTACGGAGGCAGCAAGTGTAGCTTCCCCGCCTGTGTCATTTCACGTCCACACAGTCAGACGGGAGCGCGCTCAAGCGGACGGACATGCACACTCACGAAGACCTCCTCGCCTGAGAGGACCAGCGACGCCTGGCACTCTATCTTCTCCAGCTCCGCATCCTTCTCACCTGCAGGCCTCTCCGGCGGTAGCGCGAAGAACAGGTGCGTCTGCTGCTCCTTCGTCGGCTCCTTGAAGTTGCGCAGCTGGGTCGATATCGTCGACATGGTGGGCCCGTCCGCGGCTCAAGCCGGCAGCACCTGATGCGTCTACCCCTATGCGGTTATGGCTGGAGACAGAAGCACCGAAGCAGCACCGTGGGCGTGAAGCAGAAAAGGTTTGATACTGTGATAGTGCGTTCAAAGCTACGCACGACGGCGAGGACGAGTGGGCGGCGGACGTCCAGCGGCAATCTGGGGCTATACCGTGCGCGCCGCCGCGCCGGGGCCGTGCTTCGACACGGTCACGATGCGAATATCCGCCTCCCCAGTTGTCTCTCAAACACCGCTCGTAACATCTCCCTCTGGTGCACTCTTGATCACCAACGGCAATATAAGTCCTCAAGATGCCTTTCATTCTATTCGATCCTGCAGAGCAGCTAGTACAGGTGGTATGCAACAACGGAACAACAATCGCCCAATATGTGCGGGTAGAAGGGTAATGCTAGTGAAGTATTGCAGGGGGGTGATACAATGATAAACAATAATGCTAATAGAGCTGCAGAAGTGCAATGCGTTAGGTGCAATAATACAGAGCGTTATGATACGGCGTTTCGGTCGTGTCTAGTTCGTGGGAAGGGGGCTGCAACTCTGAAGCAGCTACAGGGCAGAACAAGTTACGCGTGGTCGCGTCGATACCGGGCCCGTGCACGTTCCATGGCTTCCTTGAGCTCGGGAGTTTGCCATTGGTTCTCGTCTTCGTGGAAACTGCGGCTGGTGAAGGCATCCGGTTCCATCGACGTGTCACGACCACGTCTGCGAGGTGAGCTTTGAACGGACATGCTCATCGACGGGTTGTAGGAAGGGGCGAGGTCGAACGTGGTGCGTCTGGGCGATGCACTGGGAAAGGGTGAGCCGCGACGCGAAGCTGAGTAGGGTGGGGGACTGGCGTTCCATCTGCGCCGACTGGTCCGTGTCGAGGAGGCGATACTGTGACCGTCGTCTTCCTCAATCCAGTCTTCCGCCCCATCGTCTTCTTCGTCCTCTTTCGCCTCGCTCATGACGACCACTTCCTTGCCAAGAGCGCGTTGGCCCTCTGCAATCAGAGCTGCGAGTCGACCACCCATCCAAGACATCTGAGAATCCATGCTCAGCGACCTAGCCCAGAATCTTGAGGCGAGCGTAGCCTACCTGGTCGTCAATATCACCGTCATCTGGCTCTACGGGAGCGGGGGCGCCGAAGTTGAACTCCGGAGGGATCGGTGCACGGACACCGGTGGAGGAATGCGAGGCGATGGAGCTGGGGCCTGCTCTTGAGACCACCTTGCGGTGTCGCTGAGTCCGTCGCCCAGCGACATGGCGACTCTTGCGGGAGGATCGAGGAGTTGGGGGAGTGACCTGAGTGACCGGAACGGAGACGGAAGCGGGAGACGGATCGGGCTGGAGACGCGTAGAGATTGAGTGACTATATGCGCACTAAATGTGTCTGTAACGCACCTTTGGTGGTACCCATTCACCTTGTTCGTATGGAGGAGGGGGGAGGGATTCGGGGGCCTTGCCCCGGTCTCTCCAACTGTGAGTAAAGCGTCGTGAATACCACGTTCCCCCATAAATAGGAAGGTTTGATCACTTACAGGCGATACACGGTAAGGCCTACAGCAGTCCCGATGAGGGCTGCACTCAACGCAGTTGAGACGATAGAACCAGCAAGCGTGCGCCGGCGCTTGGGCGGAGGCAAGTCTATCGATACATGGAAAGTCAGTGTGTTGGACATGGGGGACGGTACGAGGACCACAGCAAGCATTTTATCGGGCAACAAGCGTGTATGCGGGCAGGACTTCATGAAGAGGGAGGCAGAGCAGGAGAGCGGCCCTCATGAATGCCTGCACCCGAACACGTGCAGGCCGCATGCCGACGTCGAGGTCTTCACGCGCCCGCATATCAGAACCGGCGTGTATTCCCGCTGGAATCGTACGTTCACATACAGGCAGATCAGACACTCGCCTGCGACCATCTCCTCCACCTCGTCACCTTCGTCGTAGGCGGACGCCATCTCCCTATACTTTGCAGGCGTGTCGAGGTAACCACTGGTAGACGTCGGGTTGGCAGTAGGTGAACTGTACTCAGGAGCTGAGGGCACCCATCCCCTCTTGCGGGAAAGCGGAGGCTGGAGAGATGGAGAGGGAGCACGACGGATAGGAGCTGTACCGCGATAGCCCTGTATGTCACTCCCGGCGTCAAGACGAGCTAATCTCGGCGTTGGCGGTGCTGACTCAGGCTCTGGAGGGCTGGAAAACGGGTTCGTGAGGCCAGGAACTGTCAGAGTAAAGCTGAAGGAGAAAGGCATGACGGGCATGAGCAGGACAAAGGCGAGGACAAGGCGAGGACGGCAGAAAGAGCTGCACGCTGAGCGCTCCCGAGCGTGACCGTCGCGCTCTCGACAAAACGAGGTCACCACGTGATGGTAGACTTGTAAATCCTCGTCGCGTCACCTTCAACAACTGCTTGTCCGCATCGACTGCCATTCAAGTCAAAGCAATATGTTCAGACTTCGTCCACTTCATGTCTGCTGAACTGAGTAGCCTCTGGCACAGCAAGCCATGACTTCGGTGATACCCAATCCTCGCACTCGCCATGCTGCATTTCCAAGGGTGGATCTATGTGTAGACCTAGCTTCAAGGCACTCGACAAGGTGGCAAAGGATGTGAGTGAAGAAAGTCTTGCAAGACTACCGTGCCCTAAAGGTTGTGATATATGTAGCATATTGTACTGGAGACGTCTGCGCCCCGCCAGTGCGTCAGATACGAAGCAGCTGATGCGATTGAACGATTCGGGCCTCCTTGCCATGGCAATTGAGACTACTAATATGTAAGCATCGCAGGATACTGGAGAGTTCTCTTTCTGATGGTGGGCACCAGCGTAGCGTGCCGTACAATCCTACAGTACATGACCAGTTTCAGTTCTGACCTCGACTTACTATCCACCCGTAACTCGCGAGCACCACGACGGGTGTTGCCATCGGTGCAATGTGGACCAAGGTCACGACTACGACTAGTACAAGCCGTCGGTTCACTGCTAGCTTCTCGGCCGGCACCGACCGCAGTTGCTCGACGGCGACTTGAATCTCCTTCCCATTTTTATCCTAGCGCATCAACGAAGGCGCACATCCCGAATTCGTGGGCTCTGGTCGCAACATGGAACATCTTGCGGACAATGTCTCCATTCGTGCAAGAGGTCCCATACACGCTGTCTGGCGGTTGCCGGCGCACGAATGCCCCAGTAGTTCTAGGTGTACGTGTGTTGTAGCGTTCCGAGTTGTTCCAGGGCGACAAGAACACTAACCTCATCGATTGACAATATTTGTCTATAAATCAACGGATCCTTTCTTCAAAATTGCCTAGGAGATGACCACAATGCGAATGCGGCGTCATCGCGAGGATTTTCTATCCAGGTGCGATGTGAATGATACACTGGTTTCCGCTTTACGCAGAGAGAATGACGATGTATCAGAGTTTTACATTATTATTGCAGGTCATCGCTCTCTTACTCCCGTGAAGGCCGTCCGGCGGTGGCCGTCGACCCGGCTCGCCGAAGAAACAGGACCGTCAACGCCGCAGAAGTCGGACCCTGTTCACTGCCGGTAGTCACATCTTGTCGTAGTCTAGAACGCACGACTTCGATTCCTGCTCGGGCAGGTTCCGTACAGTCATTTGCATATTGTTTTGACGGTCGCATTGGAGAATTCTTTGTTTGTCAGAGCCAAATATTCCCTTATCAGGAAGGTAGTAGCGCTTGTGATGTACTGTGACTTGTGTGACTCGTCACTCTCGTTACTGCGACCGTGGCAGCATCAGACTGTTTGGGTCGTGTCCCTCTCTCAACTGCGTTCCTGCGCTCTGGAGTCGGTGAGCGAGACTTTCACTCGAGCTTCTGCAGCTGACTAGCTCATAGGATTGCTGACTCAAGCCTACGAGCAGACTTAGTCTCCTTCGCCTACATGTGGCGCGCAAGGTGGGCAATTTCTGCAATGTTTTTGTGGTCTAGATGACGCCAGAGAACAATGAGTTCTCGAAGGTCTGTGGACAACATGACGGCCAGCTTCGAAGTCGTTGCGCAATGGCAGTACTAAGTAGTAAGTAGTACACCAGCAGAGTCACCCGAATGCAAGCCCAAGCAATCACACCGTGACAAGCTAGGACTTCTAAATACGGGAATGTTTGGCTCTGACAAACAAAGAATTCTCCGATGCGACCGTCAAAACAATATGCAAATGACTGTACTTGGCTCGTTGCTTGCGACGACAAGTCGACGATTGGACAAAGTGTACCATGAATTTTGATCCCCTTGGTGACAACGCGCGTGAACGCATAACCAGGTCCTCCCAGGCGATATATCCACCAATCCTGACGTTAGGCGTAGTACGCTTTTGGAATGGGTAACCCTGTATTACGGATGTCTACCGGCAACTCTTGCATGCGGCGGAAGATTCCACAGGGAGAGATCCGACGCCCGCAAGCTCATTTGCCGCCGCGTCCAGAATCTCTGATATTCACGTTCTCATACGTCGCCAGAAACAAAGAACGTAACCGATCCCTTCGCCGACCGTGCCACCTCGTGGCAATGGCTTGAAACGCACTCATCGATATATATCTAGGTTCGCCCAGACGCGTCGCGGGACAGCTGCGACCCATGTCTTCTTCCTCCGATGCTGGTGGTGCTCTATTGGATGTGGACTTCCTGGTTGTAGGCGGAGGTATGTGACGGACGGCGTACCTGGCAGATCGTTGATCACCCAGTCGCCTCCGGTTCACTCGCTTGTTCGCCTCACTCCTGACGCAGTGTCGCCTCCACAGGACTCGCTGGCCTCACCGTCGCCTTCGTCCTCGCGGAAGCTGGGCATCGCGTACGGGTTATCGAGAAACGGGGACTCGGCGTTCCAGCAGGCGGCGTCCGAGTCCCTCCCAATGTCAGCAAACTCCTCGCGCAGTGGGTCCCTCGGGAGGAACTGTTGCGCATCGGCACCCCCTGCGCCGGCACTCCCTTCAGACATCGTGAGTGCACTTTCCGTTTGCTTCCATGGAGCGCCGCTGCGGACCCGGTCCTTGGGGGCACGAGGTAGCGTTGTGGCTAAACGTGGTGTTCCCATCATGCATGCGGGTCGGATCGGCGTTGGATCTACAAGATGATCTGCCTCCGTCCAAACCTCCCGATCGCCCGTCTCGCTGCAGTGCCTGCCCAGGAAATCACCGAATGAGAGGACCTCTTGCAGGCTGGCGTGATATGCATCGCGATTGTGTCCTGACGTTGGGTGGGCCCGCCTGTGCTTCACGGACTGCCGTGAGCATTGACATGCTAGGACTACGCATTGGCCCCAATAATCGATCGGGGCGCCGCAAAGTCAGGCCACTCGACGCTGCCAATATTAACCGCAAGGCTACATCTGCTTCGCTCGCCCAGAAGCGTGTCAACGCAAAAGTTCTCGGGCCGCTGAATTACGGCGCCAGCGTCTGCCATTACGTGCGCGGCCTTGGTTGGCGGAGACCACTAGGCGTTATCGTCTTTGATGCTGACGAAGTGCTGACTCTCGGGTTCCTCGTGCAGTGGATGATGGAGAATATGTTGGGTTCCTTCATTGGAAAGCTGATGTCATGAGGGAGCTTGGAGGCGACTTCCTTCTTATGCACGTACGTTCTCCCTTCTCTGTGCACTCCACGAGAAGTTAATGTTTCATTCAAGCATGAAGACCTCCATCGGTTGTTGTACGAGCTCGCCACGTCCGCGGGTGTCCGTGTCGACTTCAACACAGAAGTTGTTGCCGTGCACCAAGGCACCGATAAGGTACCCAACCCGAGCGTGTCACTTGCAAACGGCGAAGTGATCACCGCAGACTTCCTCATTGGCGCGGACGGTCCACACAGCATCGTCCGCCCGGTCGTGTTGGGGCGGCCGGACAATGCGGAACCATCTTACCTGACCGTGTACACCACGACAATTCCCGGAGATAAGATGAGGGAGGATCCGGAGATGCGGCGGTGGTTAGAGTCGGACGAGTGGCCAATATGGATGGGAACGCATCGCAGCATATGTGGTAGGCACGCATGTGTATTCCGCGATGACTCACTGCTGATTAACGGCTTCCGTAGCACATCCTGTGGTGAGTGTGCTTGGCCATCCAGTCCGTACCGTGGCTGACAAATGATTGTCAGCGAGGACACAAGGACTTCGGAGTGCACATATACTCGTGGGAGGGTGATGTGAATCCGCCAGCAGGCGAGGAGACATGGGAGGACCTTGTCCCCGTGAGCAGTCTCGATTTTTCAAATCATGCACCAATGTGAGTATCGTGCATGCTCGCGTCTCATTGAGGGTATATACTGAAGTGGCTGCTGGAACCGGCAGAGTACAAAAGATGCTGAGTTTCGCTCCACACCTGATACGTACAAGACTCATGCGAAGACCTGAGCAAGAATCCGACGAGGAATCTGACGGCGAGGGTTCGGTTGTGACGCTAGATACAATGTCTTCTCTAAAACGGCCGGAGGGCATCGAGCGCTGGTCAGACTCGACAAGCCGGATTGTCCTCATCGGCGAGTCGGCACATCCGTGGCAGGTGCGCGTTCTACTCAGCGATTTTGTTTCCTGAACTTACCGACATACATCACCCTCAGCCAGGCGGAACGCATCCCGTAAGCATAGCGTTGGAGGACGCCGTGCTCTTCGGTACCCTCTTCACACGGCTCACATCATGGGCCCAACTACCCTCCTTCCTTTCTGCCTACCAAGAACTGCGCGAGGAGCGATGCGCAATTGTGAAGGCTTCGGACATCAAGAATGCACGCATGGTCGCGATGCCACCTGGGCCCGCACGGGATGCGCGAGACGCTGACATGCGCAAGGATAGCGCGGACGAGTGGGACGAGGGCACGACAAAGGAAAACTTCGAGGAGATGGCATGGGTATTCGGATACGTCGCGTCCGACGAGGCCGACGAGTGGTGGATCAACTGGGGCCGCTATGCTCAGGAAGCAAAGGGTGGCGAAGAAGTGAAGCATATGAGCTTCGGCTTCCAGATGATGTCCATGATGTCCGAAGTTACTTCAGAGCAGACGTACGAAGAATGAGGGCGCATGGGTGTGGAAGGTGGAAGACAGTGCGCCGCGCCGCTCAATATCAGGTTGTCGTTCTACATGACCATAGGTGACCGTTACATAGATTCACGAAACATACTAATTGCTATCTACTTTCGCATATGTGTATCTAGAACAATCATGTTTAATTCAATCATGTAGGTCACTATCTCAATCTCTATCAAACATCAACGTTGTATGGGACGTATTGAGGCCTTGCAAGTCGTACATTGACGGAGGACGGTTTGTACGGAGTCACGGTGCAGTGAGTCGTTACATTTTCAACTTGAATCGCAGAGGATGGCTGACAATCCGACAGCACGTCATGCGACAAATATTAGTACATATGATAACACTGAAGCCTGGAACTTTGACAGCGCGTCACCCCCCGCTAGTGCGTCTGTGAAAATGCATATGCACGGTCACGAGAGGAAGCTCATGATATCGCCCTTCCACCAATTCAAGAACATTCGGTCCTGACTTTGGCGGGGAGAATCACGCTTCGAAGCATTGTTTGATTCTATTGCTCAGGAGAGTAGGCCTTTTTATTCGTAGTCCCTCACCAAGTGAACTGACCTCCAGCGTGAATGACACTTTTCCTGTGTATAGTACACAGCTCCTCTGCGCAAAGGCGGTCATCGGGCTCGCCATCAGTGGTCATGCAATGAGCCGGACACCGACGTTATCATGCTGCTTGTCGTTTGTGGCAACCCCTGAGCTATCAGGTGGTCTCAGGGTCACTGATGTTGGGAATCTCATGGGACTACCGTGACTGCTATATATTCCGACGTAACGAAGTGGTCGCGATCAATCCAACAAGACAAACCCTTAACCCACCAACGGCCATGCCTCTGCCCGAGGGACCACTTCCCTCATTCGACGAGCTTCCGAGTTTCCACGATTTCCCTGGGTGCGCCTGGGATGTATGGGGCAGAGATGATGAGCTGGGGACTATCAACCTGCTGACCGAGGATGTTGTCAAGGAAGCAGCAAAGGAGATTCAGTGTGTGAACAAATGATGCCCCCATGTCGAAAGATTCGACTGAACTATACGCGCAGACTCGGCAGGACCGTCTGTCTCAATTGGTGCGAGTTTATGCTCTAGGAGTGTTCACTGAACGAGAACGACCGCACACAGGCCTCTGAACTTTCCCAAGAAGGCGCGTTGCTGGCCAAATGACTGGCTAAGAGGTCTACTAAAGCCTGCTGCCTATCCAGCCTCTATTCCATCGTCAATCACCCCAAATTCAAATGTGGAAGGGGGAACTCGACGCCGTGCACGAGGATTCGATCAACATTGTGAGTGTTCATGCCGTCAACAACAGATCGTTTGCCAACAAACATTCCGTTGAACCAGAACACGCAGTCCGGTTCGCAATGGGACGGACTGCGCCACTTCGGTTTTCTGGAGCATCGCATCTTCTACAATAAGTATGGGGCCTTCAAGCTCTTCACGCAGGCGTTAATTCGCATGATCGGCACCTACATAGCACTCCGGCTGATGCGTTCCGAACGGGACCCCTGGTCAGCGACTACCCTCACACCGAGGCAGACCGGGACCTCATCAAGTATGGCATCCACAGTACGTGACTCTCCAAACCCTCCACACCCACCATATTGGCTCACGCATTGGCCGCGCAGACTGGGCGCAGCACGGCATCTGCGGGCGCGGTGTCCTGCTTGACCTCGTACGCTACTACACGGACTC
This sequence comes from Fomitopsis palustris, assembly GCA_029783445.1. Classification (NCBI taxonomy): domain Eukaryota; kingdom Fungi; phylum Basidiomycota; class Agaricomycetes; order Polyporales; family Fomitopsidaceae; genus Fomitopsis; species Fomitopsis palustris. Next base: position 745,977 of record JARAOQ010000010.1, read on the forward strand.
GACCGGATCGCTCCCGTATGATCCGTGGACGACACACGGGATCTCGGTCTCCGACCTAGAGGCGTGCGCCAAGAAGCAAGGCGTGACGTTCAAACAGGGCGACATCCTCTTGCTGAGGGTCGGCTTCATGCAGCGATACTTTGCGGCTACTCAAGAGGAGCGCGATGCGCTAGCGGACAAGCCGGAGGCTCTGTGAGGACGCGTGCAGACGGTCATGTTCTCTGACGACTGACGGCGAACGGCTGAGCACCCAGGGCCGGAATCGAGCAAAGTGACGATATGAAGCGATTCCTTTGGTGGGTCAATTTAATCAGCTGTGAAGCTCTCGATTCTAACATCGGACGGCAGGAACAACCACTTCGCGGCGATAGCGTCTGATCAGCCTGCAATTGAGGTAGAGTGTCCAAAAATGCAGCACGAGTAGCACATGCCATTCATAACGTTATATACGCAGCGTTGGCCCCCGACGTTTCCGAACATCCTGCATCAGGTACGTAAGGTTTCCGTTGCACTACGAGCTCGCTCTTCGAGGATACGTTCTGAGTTTTCCCCCACTCTAGACACTTCTCGCGTGCGTACCGCCTAATCAAGCATCCTGACAACGCCGGCTGACCTAGGGTGTACAGCCTATGGGGCATGCCAATCGGTAGGTCCTGGGACACAGCAAGTCCTCACTGCCGAGTGCTCAACGGAGAATGCTAGGCGAATTCTTTGACCTGGAGGCGCTCTCAAAGGCATGCGCCGACACGGGGCGGTACACGTTCTTCTTCACCTCCTGGCCTCTGAACGTGTGAGTTGCTGCGCAATGATTGTAACCCTTGCTCATTCTCAAAAAATATGCCATGTCACAGGCTGGGTGGGGTCGCAAGCCCACCCAACGCTGCGGTGAGTATTCACCACATCTACTAGTTTCGGTCGAAGTATGCGAATGTCTAAATTTTCTCTAGGCCTATCTGTGATGGAGGTGTTGCAAATCGGAACACTTAACAGTATCGTGTACGACCAAGTAGGACTGTAACAATGAGAGCTGGGTTGTAGTACTATGCATGTATACTAGGCCCTGCGGACGTGGGCGTGTACTCGATCGCGAGGCGTTTGGACCGATCAAGAGACGAGGTAGGAGGGTGCATCATTGCATACGTGGCGCGCGCAATTGTGAATGATCGGTGAATGAACCGTGGGCGGATACTTCGCTCGAGCATTCGACCGGATATGGCAGAAATCGTGCATCCGACGGCAACAAGAAACATACTGATTACTACGATGCAAGAGTAGGAGAACACGAGTACGATACGGATACAGTGCTGGGCAGCGCGCGCACGCACGCGCCGTCTATATACCACGATCGTCAATGCAGTGCTGATTGTAGCGCGAGTCGGAACCAGGCAGGCCAAGCGTGCGAGGGGATGCAAGATGCGGATTATGGGCGGCAGGAAGCCGTGCTGATGCAGTAGACAGGAAAGCGCGAGTGGGATAAGTTAGCCGGTCTCTAAGGGTCTTCTTGGTAGGAGCCCGTGGTGCGCGGCGCATACATAGACGGTAGCGGTTTCTGCATGTCGAATGTAGGGTTCTTCGAGAGCCGAGGGTGAGGCACTGTGTCTCTACGCGTCTTGCCTCTGCTTCTCCTGCGCGCGCTTCTCCTCGTCCTTCTGTTGCTGCAAGCGCATCGCCTGGCCGGAGAACTTGCCCCTCCACCGGATCGCCGGGCCATAGTAGAACAGGATCTGCGCACGCGGGGCCGTCAGCACGCCCGCACTCCGCCGCACGCACGACGGGCACTCACGTAGGGGATGGGGATCATGGCGACGGCGATGAGGGCAAACAGCGTGTTCGCCCAGTGGTACGTGAGGCGCGCGAACATCTGCGCGGTGAACATCGGGAACGCCATGCCCATCAGGTTCCGGAAGAGGCTCTGCCCCGCTAGCGCGGAGGACGCCCACGGCCCGTAGCAGTCCGCGAGGTACGTGAACACCGCGAGGTAGATGATGAACAGCGCCCACATGATCAGCTGCACGCCCCCACCCGCGCCAGTCAGCTGCAAGAACGGGAGGGAGAGGGAGGGGGCGACGCACGACGATGCCGATGGCGAGCGCGATCCAGTTCACGCGCGTGTACGTGCACCACGCGTAGATGAACATGCCCGCGGGGAAGAGCACCGCGGCGAACATGGGCATGTACAGGCGCGCCTCGGGCCCGCGCGTCGCGACGTTCTGCGCATACAGCCGCTCCTGCAGCTGGTTCGTCGCCAGGCCAAGCAGCGCGCCAATTCTACAACCGCCCAACACGGCCGTCAGCGGGGCGTCCGCGGAGAGAAGACAGGGTCGGGACGCACGTTATGGCGATGAAGACGGACCCGACCTGGCCCGAGTTGAAGTGGTGCAGCGTCTGGAAGACGGGGCCAATCGACCTGTGCACAGGGAGGCGTAAGGGTCAGCTCGGCGCTCGATCAAAAAGAAGCTGCGACCGAGGATCGCGGTGGCGGGCGCAGACAAGGTTCACGCACTCGATCATGACGTAGAGAATCCCCCACGCGAATCCGACCCACAGCTGCAGCCACCCACGTCAGCAGCAGTCTCCATGGGAATTGGGAAGCGCGAAGTCGCTCGCGGGAACTCACCGTGAAGCTCATGATCACTGGCTCCGTGACCAACAAGTCTATATAACACCCACCAGTCAGCGCCGTCCCCCCACTCACACTTCCCATGCGGCACACTCACAGACTGGCCGCGTGCACGAGATGTAGATGAGCGTGCTCAGGCTCGCCCGCTCGTCCTCGACGCGTGCGCGGTACCGGTGGTTCCCCGTCTCCTTGCGCATCTTCTTCGCCAGGCGGACGAGCAGCACCGACGCGCGCGTTTCCTTCATGAACAGTTGCACACAAATCACGAAGATGCCGGCGATGCTAAAAGGGAGCAAGCTTAAGAACACGCTCCACGGGCAGAGACGAAGGTACTACCATACATAGCGTGAATCCACTGAATCCAGCGCCATTCTAGGTGTGGATTCTGCTCGATCCAGCCAGCCATAAGGGAGCCGACACCCGTCGCTCCGATCGCAGCGGCGGCGAACGACGCCATAGCCGTACCCCGTCTGCATGGCTGATTAGCAAAATACGATATGAAGCAACTCGGACGACGTACTCATGGGGTGCAAAGATGTCGGCAACCGTGCCGCCAACCATGGTTGACCCGGTGGATCCGAACGCACCGGCGAAGAACCGCGCAATCAGGACAGTCTGAATGTTCTTTCCTCTGTGGTCACACGTGAGAACCGGCAATTTGTGCGCATAAATAAGCACACGCACACTGCAGTTGCAATCGTGAAGAGCAGGAATCCGACTCCGCTCCATAGGTACAGAGGTTGCCGACCAAACTCCTCGCTGAAGGAAGCGGTCACCAGGGGCACAATACCGAAACCAAGCGCATATAGCGAGATGCCCAAGGTCGCCTGGAATTGTGTGCAATTGAGGTCATGCTCCATGGACGTAGCGCCGAGTGCGAAGGCGGACGAGGAGGACGCTGAAACACGTTGAGATGATGCGCTTGATGACTGTCTACGGAGCGCACGTACCGACCAGGATCGCGAAGAGACAGCCCGTCAGGAGGATGGCGCGTTTCCGGGCGGTGGAGAAGTTGGCTGGGTCCCGCGGGTCGCCCTCCTCGAACTCGACGTAAAGCGGCTCCTCCTCCTGCCCCTCCTGCTCTCCCTTGTCCTTCTCTTTCTCCGACGTGCGAGACACGGCCTTATGGAGGTGGTGGTCCCGGTGGTGAATGTAGTCGTCGATTTGGCGAACGTAGCCCTCGTCGAGGCGTTCGCTGTCGGGGCGGTCGTCGGGCGAGAGGCGGGGGTCGACCGGCTCCCTCACATCTTCGAGACTCCGGATGGCGACGTGACGCACATCAGAGAGGGTCACCTCGTCGTCTTGAACATGCCCGGCGGCATGGTCGGCGTTACCAGGATGAGCCATGGCGTTCGCAGGTGTGAAGTCGACGCAAAGCTACTGGCAGCAGGCGCGGCGGGGCGTGCGCAGGGATGAAGGAGCCAGTGGGAAGCGGCGGGGGCCGGTGGGGCCTTCTGAGGGGCGCGCAGGCGTTATATAGGGCATGGACGGCAGGGGAGATACGATCGCGCGAAGGATGAGACGGAGAAATGAGTCGACAGGCTGCCCCGTCCTGCCGCATCCACCACTTGCCCTCGCTTCAGCCACCGCGCTCCCGCGCCGGCCCGGCCATCACCTCCTCTCCCTCTGCGCGCGCTGTGATTGGCTGCTCCTCTGGCTGATCGAACTGTCCGACGCCTGCTTCTCTGCGCCCAACCTCCCGAGGCTCGGATCGTCTCCCCCTCCCCGACCTCGCGCGACCTGCTGGGTCCGCTGACTGCTCGGGGCGCCGCCACTCTGCGCTATCCCCTCATGCCGCACACTCCCCTCCCTAACCGCCGCCCGAGCCATCCAAACCCAAGGTCGCTCTGCGGGCGGAGCGCGTACGACACCACACGCCATCGCGAGTCAGTGGGAAATCGATCTGCACCGACACGGCACGCTCTGTCATCCGTCACGGAGCACCGTGTTGTCGTCCCAGAGAGCGGCTCGGGCTGCTCGTGGCGGGGGCTCCGAATCTGCCAGTTTGCGCTGCGTCTTTCTATTCTTGTCTCGAACGAGACGTGGTTCGTACGATATAGACGGAGTACATCGAGTATATCGAACAGGTCATCAGGTCTTCGTGGGCTCGCGCACGGCACGTAGATACATTTGAGGACGTTACCGCCATGAATCTCCATTCTAGCGCGGCCGTGGCGTGCCTCCGGCCATACCTTCTCGTGTGCAATCAACTCGTAAAGTGAGGTTACTTACCCAGCTCGAACGCCCGTTGCATCTTTCTCTCTCTCCTGTCAACTTGGATGAGCGCTTCGGAGCGAATAGAGTTTCTTGGGCAAGCGCTCGCCGGTGACGACAGTGGCTATTTTCGAAACGCTCATTCTTGTCACATGATGAAACGCGCGGTGCTCTTCCTTTTGTGGTCAACACCAACGAATGAACGCAGGTGTGTCTTCTGTCTCCCGTTTCGTATCCTCAATATACTTATGTGCAATTTGAATAAGGCTGCTGATCTATACAAAATAGAAGTGCCATCTTGGGAGAGTTGGTTATAGCCAACTGAATACCAGTGACGTGCCTGCCGCAAGCAGCTGGCAGTATGTTGCCTCGACAGTTCCTCGCTTGCACAAGGAATCCGTCGAGAAGACTATCCAAGCGATGCCTCTCTTCACCAAGTACGACCACCGAGTCCGCGGAGTCCATCCGCCGCGACCTCCGTTCACTCCTTCGCGAGACCGCGCAGCCGGTGGCGGTCGTGACCTCGCTCATGCCCGCAGACGCAAGCCCGTCCACCCCGCACGCCCTGCCCTCCCGCTCGCGCTTCCACGGCGCGACCCTCTCCTCCTTCACCTCCATCGCCCTCGACCCGCACCCCCTCGTCGCCTTCTCCCTCCGCATCCCCTCCCGCATGGCCACCTCCCTCAGCACCGCGCACGCCTCCGCCTCCCCCGCCTCCTCGCCGGCCCACCCGCACCTCCCCGCGCAGCTCGTCGTGAACATCCTCTCCGCCGCGCAGCCCGCCGTCGCCGCGCGCTTCGCGCGACCGGACCTGCACGCGGACCCGTTCGCGCACACGCCGTACGCGCTCTCCGCGGAGGGCCTCCCCATCCTGAGCGGCGCGCTCAGCGCGCTGTCGTGCCGCCTCGTCGCGGCGAGCTGGCCGCTGCACGACCTCGCCTCGCTGCAGGGCCGGGACTGGGCCGAGGAGGAGCGGAGACCGTGGGAGGGCGAGGGGGTCGCGAGTGAGCTGTTCATCGCACAGGTGACCAGGGTAGAGCAGGTCCCGAGACTCGAGGACGGGGATGCCGGTGCGGAGGAGTTGACGAGGTCGCCGTTACTGTACTACCAGCGGACATACGCTACTACGCGCACGCTCAGCCAAGCTGGCCGCGAACACAAAGGTTGAATGCACAATAACCACTCCTACTATTGCTCGGACGGACACCATCTTGCTAGAACTACACCAATGCAACGATCTACTGCTTTGCGCTCATACATTACCAATGCAAACCCCCCTACACCTTCATGAACGAGAACAGCGACGTGAGGTTCACCCAGCGCCTTCCGTTCTGCGCCAAGTACTTCTCCACCGTCCCAGCCATTGTCTCCAGAAAAAGCTTCTGCGTCAGCTGGAGCGCTCTCAACGCATCTACACATTCGACACAAACGCGAATACGTCAGCGACCATCGACACCCCATTCAACGAGATCAGTTGCGCACCCTGCTTCGCAGCGCTCGCCTTCTTAGAGCCGCTCTCGATGTCGAACAGCGACGCGTAATATCGGAGCTGCGTGTACAGCTGCGCGTCCGTGTACTGATTTGCCACACCGCACACCCACATCAGAACCGACTCGGCGCGCGGTGCAAGGCAAACACAGCAGACGCACCTCGAACGCGACGTGTCCCTGGCAGCCCGGCCGCAGGCAGCGCCGCCCGTACACGCCCATCATGCGCGTGCGCTGCCCGCACGTCGGGTCGTCGCACACCGTCCAGCCCTCGTAGTAGCGCGCGATCCGCGCGCGGATCTGTGTCTCGAGCTGTGCCTGCAGGCTCGCGGTCCCCATGATCGTCTTGCACCCCGGGCACGTGGGGCCCGCCGAGAAGAGCAGCGAGTTCTGTGCGGGCGCGGGCGGTGAGTGGGGGTACGGGACGGGGCGGGGCGGGGCGGGGCGTGGAGGGGACGTACCTCGCGGTCCGCGACGGGTTCGAAGACGGCCTGGCCTTTGCAGCTGCGACACCGCACGATGAATGGCTCGGCGTCCTTGTAGCGCTCCGCGTCTGACATGAGCGAGTCGAGCGTGCTGAACTGCCGCTCCTCCGAGTCGCCCGTCGAGACGCGGTACCGGCTGGCGTCCAGTCCTGCGTGCCGCTGTGAATACGAAGCACACCGTGTGAACAGCAGCGACGGCGTGACGTACCGAGACATTCGGCCAGACGTGCGCGGTCGGTCCCCTCGATGGGCTCACAGAGACGTTCGACGGGCGGCAGGATCTGCTGGGATAAGTAGTACTCATAGTCTGGCCCAACGCATCAGCCCGTGGCTCCGAGACCCGTCCACACCACAAAGCACGCACCGATCTGCAGCCCGGACCCCGCCCTGCGGACCTCGTCGGGGTGCTTCGCCCTGTCCGCCTGCGCGGACTTTGCGCTCTCGCCGTTGTCGCCGAGGCAGAAGACGTACGGGATGACGTCGCCCGCCCGCGCGGTGCCGCCGCGGGCCTTCATGCGCAGCGCGACCTGGACGTGCGGCTGGCTCTTCGCGTCTGGATAGTCCTCCGGGTTCTTGCCGAGCCGCTTGAAGATGATGAAGTCGTCGAGCTTGACCTTGCCCGCCCGCACGTCCTCCCCGACCGTCGTGAGGTACTCGTGGATGTTCTCGACCACCACCTCGGTCGCTTCCCCGGAGAGGATCTGGTCGAGGACGTATCTGCGCGACAGTATCGTCAGCGGAGGCACTACGTAGCCAGCATATCGACGTACTGGGAGACGTTCTTAGACAGCGCAGAATACTCCCTACGCTTCATGTCCAGACCCTTGATCTCAGTTGACGTCCGCGTCCCATCCTCGACCTTGATGGCAGCATACTTCTTCTTCTGCAGAAGAAGCAGCCTCTGGAAGACACCGTCTAGGTCGATCTCGAGGAGCTTGTACCTGTCGTTAACTGCCTTCTTGAACGTGGCCGAAATCTTGAGTGCCTCAGCGAGGTCCGTGACGTTGGAGTTGACGAAGACCGAGTCCGTGTCCCCGTAGACGACCTGCGGGGCATCAGATATCTGGTAGCGAAGTAGAAAGGGAATGGCGCGCACGTCTAGTTGCAGGCTCTCGGCGAGTTCGCGTGTATGGGTGAGAATCTCACGGCCCTTGAAGGTCGTGAGGGCAGCGAGGGGGCGAGCATAGAACCGCGAGTATTCGAAACCGAGACAGCCGTACATACTGTTGGCAGTTAGCTTGAGAGCCATCTGCTTGATGTCCCACTGTTCAAAGTGTTCAGTCCCGGTTCAGCACATGCCGGACGCAGGGCTCTCACCTGGAGAAGTTGTGCTTGCGTCGCCGTCCGGTCTTTCATCATACTCTTGACCTGCCTTCGCCGCGCAACCAGCGTAGCGATGAGCCGGGGCAAGACCCCCTGCGGGACCTGAGAGTTCGGCGGCTCCGGGATCTTCTCCTCGCCGTCCTCGTCATCGACGCGGTCAACCGTCGTGAAGTCGATGTTGTACTCCTGTATGATACTCGGGTATAGCGAGTTGAAATCCATGACGAGGATATACTTGTCCCAGAGACCGCGCTTGGGCTCGAAAACGAGACCACCCTTGTATTTGTCACGCTTGCTCTTAGTCTTTCCGCCGCCCTCACCGTCGTCGTCGTGCTCTTTCTCCGCAGCCGCCGCCTTCTTTCCCCAGGTCTTGTCGGGGCAAATGTACTTCTTTTGGTGGAACTCGTGCAGCAGAATGTACTCGTTGCGTTCCGCACGACCACCATTGAGCGTCTTGTTCCTACGAGAGTGTATGAGCGCATCGGGCTTCCGAATGCTAAGTTATGTGCATACCAAGAATTACCAGCCAGATTCGTTAGCTGCCGCGTGAGTGGCAGAATCTGCACCTTGGCAGCGAGGGCCATCTGGTAATGTGCGTCGAGTTCGCAGTGCTGCACGAATGTGAGCAGCCGATCTGGCGAGCTAACAGAGCTATCGAAGTAGCTCGCGGTATCGTCTGGGTCGATGTCCTGTCTGTCACTCTTGAGGTGCGTCTTACACATCTCTGTGAGCGACCACGTCGTCGATGAGATCATGCCCTTTGCGCTATCACTTGCAAGGTCACAGAGCAACCGTCCGTTCATGAACTTGAGGTTCGTGCCCTGTCGCCCGATGCTCGGCCACTTTGAGCGGCGGAAGCGTCCGATTCGCGACCAGTGGTCTGCCTTCAGTTCACGCATGCGGTGGAGCAAAACGTCGAGGGAGACTCCCAAGAACTCGTGGCCCACGATGGCATCTGGATCGGCTTTGTGGATGGTGGCTACAATGGCGGTCAGCCAGAGCCATAATGATGGGGAACATGTATGGCATACCAAGCAGGCTGTTCAGCAGCATCCGCTCGTTGGACATCGGCGAGATGACGCCCTTGCCATTCTTCCTCGCGCGTACTTCAAAGTTTGGCGGGAAGCGATCCAAGGGACGAACGAAGGTTCGCACACTGCATGGAAGTGCTTCAGGTGGCGTTGGATCATCCAGATCGACTGGTGTGCAGTCGAGTGAGCAATAGTTCAACTAGCACTCAAGGATGCTCACTGTTCGACCATATCCTGGCTGTGGCACATACGATCTCACGATGGTTTTCTTTGTGGTTGACGATCGTCCGGATACTCAGACTCATCACCGTGAGTGGGGGATTAGCCTTCGGTGCAGTTGGGTCCCGATCAGAGATTGGTTGAATGTCCTTCGGATCTGACACTGTGGCCTCGACTTTGCACCAGGAGACCTGCGCCCAGACCACTGTTGGCTTCATTGAGCAGGATCATAATGAACGGACGCACTCCTTTGTGATCCATTTGCGGCTTCTTGATCTGCAGCCAACACGGGCCCATGATCTTGCGCTTGAGGACCAGTAGCTCGAATGCACTTGTGTTCGTTCCCATTATCTTCGCAATGTTCGGGCTACACACTGAGCTGTGGACCTGAGGTTCTGAGAAAAGAGATTAGACAATCTCATCATTACCCGTACGCTACGGCAGCATACCATCGAAGCCATATACAACCTTGAGCCAGGTATTCTCACCCCTTGGGATATCTTTCTCGCCGAAGGCGTAGTTGCGCTTGACAGCCTTGCCCTTCCATGACTTGATACCAACAGCTTGGCGAATACGATCGAAGTCTGCGTAGACATCGCTCATCTCGGGCTTGACGTCCGTCTCGCACAGCTCCCCTGTCTCCTCATCCTGCTCCACGCGACGCTCCCGAGGCAGTAGGAAGAGGTTGCGCTGAAGGTTCTCCACGGTGACACAGCACGAGTACCAGGCCTTTGAGACCTTGTCTTGGGTCTTCCCAACGAAATATACCTTCCCGTCATGCTCGAGATAGTCTATCCAGAAGAACCGGAAGGAGCCGTCTTCTTCGAGCACGGAAACGTCCCCATTGTTGGTAGAGCTACGCGATCCGGATGCCATCCCAAGAGTGTCGTCTGTAGTCGTCTGCAGCGACTCGTAGACGGAGAGCCAGGCAGGCGTCTCATCGTATTTCTTCTTGGTCTGTGAGTTCAGCTTGCCGTTGATCGAGTGCAAGGGCTTGGCTGCTGCGTGAGCCTCCGCCTTGACGGGTGGTTTTGCGGATGGGCCAGGCTTGCTAGGTGTGTCGTCAATCTCGTCCTCATCAATATCCATGAATGCGGTCATGTCCATGTCGTCGAAGGAGGTGTCGTAGTCCTCGGTCCCACTGCTATAAACCTCCATCTTGCTCATACGCTCGATGGCAGGAGCGATGGCGGTGTTGTCGGTCTTGAGTTTCTTCTTGGGACTGAAGATGAGATCATCGCTTGATGCTTCGTCGAACCGAGTGTCGTCAAGCGGCACGTCAGATGATGACCCAGGAGTATCGGGATAGGTGCTACGATATGAGTGAATGGGGCGTGTATGCGCATGCGGCGCGGGCGATGAACTTGAATCTCTGTAGTCTGGCTCTGGCTTCCTCTTCCGAGACTTCTGAGGCTGGATGATCTTGTCGGCGTTGGCATCCATGGAGGCGAGGAGGCTAGCCATCATGTCTGCTTCTTGGGCTTCCGAGACTTGGGGACGATACGCGCTCGGCGCAGCCGGCGTTATGGGGGGAGGTGGTGCTTTTGGTTTTCCCTTTCCCTTTGCTTTCACGTCTACTTTGCGCCCTTTCCCTGGGTAGAAGGTGAGTGATCAGTCTAGTACTGGCATATAGCGGACAGTACGCCAGGGGCGGAGTGGAATGAAACAGAATCAAAAGATGCACCTTTCCCCTTCGGGCCCTCATCGCTCTCATAACGTTCGTCTGGCTCTTCGAAGTCATCTACCCCATTGTCCATGTAGCCTTGCACACCGTCATCCACTACGAAGTCATCTTTCGCCAGTCGTCCGCGCACAATGGAATGAAACTGTGCTTCGGACACCTCGTCATATATTTCAACGTCCTCGTCTTCCTATAGAAGCGTGAGCATGTAATGATACGCTGCTGACGAGACGCGTTCTACTGGCCTTCCAAACGCGACCTCCACCTTCGCGAGCACGCTTGTATTCAGCGAGTTTATCGAGCTTTGATTTACGCTCGCGTCTTGTCCTGTCAGACATGAGTCTGGTATGTTATTGGGTACAAAGGAGGCAAGATGGGCTGGTGAGTAATCGGGAGACGCGACAGGTAAGGACAAGCGTGAAGCCACGCGCCCCAAACGCGACGCGTCTTTAGGCGGAGATCAAAAGCGCGTCTCATGTTCCTCGGCGATGTCCGTCAGCCGACGGGGGGCACCGGCTGAATAACACCATTGCCCGGATTGGCTACTAAGACCCTAACCCTGTTGACCTTCACGTGATCGCGTTCTTGCCCGACGCAAGGCCGCTGGAGTCGCCAACGAGTTGCTCTCGATTGCTCAGCAACTCTTCTCAAAAGCCCTCCGTGCACCACTAAGCCAGGCCTTCCTGCCCCCGGTCCTAACGATGTCTTTGAACATGTTTCGAACGTCTCTTCGCTCAGGCGTGCGTTGTATCTGTGCCAGCGTTCGCGCTTTATTGACAGCTCGGCCTTTTAGCTTTCGTCGAGCCTTCGCACTTCCGCGGCTGCGCCAGCCTTCTCATCTTCGAGACTGGCATTGGCACGTCGTTTCCTCTCGGATGATGCTAGGGCGAAGATCCAGTCTGCTGTAAAGTCGACTCCGGTTGTGCTCTTCATGAAGGGCACACCTGATCAGCCTCAATGTGGCTTCTCGCGGGCGGCCATCCAGGTCCTTGGCCTGCACGGTGTGCCTCCGGAGAAGCTTAAGACATTCAACGTGCTGGAGGATCAGGAGCTTCGAACTGGAATCAAGGAGTTTTCGTGAGTATGCATGATGCTGCGGTGGTCGTACGACTGAACGTCGGTTTCCACCACAGGGACTGGCCAACCATTCCGCAGCTGTACGTTGATGGAGAGTTCGTCGGTGGCTGCGACATCCTATTGAGCAGTAAGCACTCATTTGATGAGCACGTTGAGTCTAGCTGACTGGCCGTGCAGTGCACCAATCTGGCGAACTTGAAGATCTGCTGGAGAAGAAAGGTGTTCTTCCACCGCTTCCCGAGGAGACGCAGGCTACCTCGTCCTCGCCATGAATTACACATTCTATCCGTGCATTTGCTGTAGTATAGTCACATCACACCAGCTCTTTCTTGTATTTTATTAGATGCTCCATGACACAGTGTCCCGAGAGGTCGCCCGATCTACCGACTGCAGGTCCACGGCGCCCCGACCAAAGCGCCCGAGCACACACGTCAGCAGCAGAGACATTTATATGGGCGCTTATGGTAATATCGGGCTCACTGAGGCTCGCCTCAACACTTGCAACCGTTCCTGACCAGCTTGATATCCACTGTGGCTCAGACTTCCCCATTCTCCCCGTGCACAGTTGGACTACACACAGGGATGAATGCGCTACGACAGCTTGCTCAACGGAACCTACTGGGTTGTTCCCCTGCGTCGTCCATCCGTCACACAATTCCGGGAATGCCTGCACCATTTCGTTACCTGCGCCCACGGGCCCCCTCGTTGAGTCCCCAGCGATATATCTCCTCTACGTTGGCTAGGCTGGAAAAAGCGGCTTCGTCGTCCTCGGGACCGAAGTCGCCTGAGGCCCATGACAAGGTGACGTTCAAGACCGAGGAACCTCGCCTGTCGTTAACCTTCACATGTACGGTAACTGCGTGTGGCACGCGGTCATCGCATATGTTTACGAGGCGGAGCTATGAGAGAGGTATCGTCATTGTACAGTGCCCGGGATGCAAAAATAGGTGCGTAGCTATACGGTCGTTAGATACTCGTAGACCGGCTGAGAAGGGGATAGGCATCTCATAGCGGATCATCTGGGATGGTTTAAGGAGAGTACGGAAGAGGGAAAGCTGAAGACGGTAGAAGACCTCATGCGCGCTAAAGGGGAGAAAGTCAGGAGAGGTACATTGGACGCAGACGGTGTAGTGGAATATGCCCCCGAATAGTTTCACGCCCCTTTGCTTGTAATATCGCTGTCGTTGCGTCTCCTGGATTTCTCTTCTATGAACTCGCCTCTCACTGCGATAGGCAGTTCGTTATGGGCCATCCCAATTCTTGAACAACCCCTCTTGTCACACGGCGGACACAGTCACGCCGTTGAATAGTGCACTAGGGCTATTGTAGCCGATCCGTACGGTCCGGACTCGGGGCATACTGGTTGTCAGGGTCACCAGGGGTAACCATGAAGTAAGCGTCTGTTGAGCCAACGATGAGTTACTGTTTGCTCCAACGTAGTGTTGATCACTGAATATTATCTTTCTCAGCATAACTTGAGGAAGGAACCGCACGGCAGCGGGATGTCTCCGTCCCAGACATTGTTCTCGCTTGCAGTGACAGGTTGACCGGACGTATCGCGGTCCCGGATGGAAGTGCATATTGTACATGCTGGCGCAGCTTTCCCGGGCTACGCTTCCTTCGCCGCTGGTTCGGGAACGTCCCGTCAGGATGTTCCGCGTGCACAGTCATCCAATGCCATCTCGACCATCCGCCTACGCGCGTTAGAATCACTAGTTTGTTCGGGCGAACCGACTCGATGACCCAAGACGCCCTCTGGCCCATTCCATGCCCCCAGAGACCAGGCTACAACGATGAGCACTCTGTATTCGGTGAGTCGCCCATGTTGTTCAACTTGCTGCATCCGAGTTTCATCTCGGATCCAGTCTGCCAAGCAACCTCGAAGCCTGATCTCAATCCTGGTTCATTCGAAATGAGACATTCAACATTCGACAACGACGCGCTCCCCGGCAAGATGCGTGTTCAGAGAAATTCAAACAAACGATGAACAACGTGCTTCGCGGCCCTATGTCTTCCTGACGGTATGTCATACATGTCTGCTGCGTCCTCGCTGCGAACCGTCTGCGCATCGTTTCCTGCCGCGCCTGTACAGCTATCTATCTAGATGCCCATGTGGAGCATCCCGGCGTCGGAAACGAGTGTGGGGTTACTCGAGCGCATAACAAGCTTCTGCCTGTGCTTCTGCGCTGCCATCACGCAGCACTACATCTCTGACTGCCGCTGGACTCACTGCCTCTAGCTGCAGCTGCCCAGGGCTACTGTACATGCTCCGACTGCCCATATCCTCGCTGTAGAGATCATGGAATTTACCTTTGTCGAGCATGCAGAGTGTACACGGCTCATGGAGACATGTGGCACATGTATAGTCAAAGACAACCACTCGCGGAGAAGCGACAAAGGCTTCAGACAGAAACATTCACTACAGTTCGTGTGGGCTATATCTGAGATGACTCCTACCATGCATTGTTACCAAGCGTGCGTCTATCAGACCTACGCCCGCTCAGGTGCCGACCATGATGTTACGTCTCCGTGGATAGAGTTCAATAGAAGCCTCGTCGGTGCCTGTCGCCGTGCTTCGCCACCTCTCCCGCGCTGTGTGCAGTGACCCCCGCGTCGTCGACGGGCTGCACAATCCGCATGGGAGGTCGATGTTTGGCTAGCTCAGTGTAGTTCGTGCACCCGTTGACAGAAAAGGCTTCATCCGCTTCAGATCCTCAAGTCCTCATCGCAGTCACCCGACCTTCTACCAGAACCTCGAGGGCCTTCCCACACCCGCGTCACATTCGAGTCCCAGGCCAGAGTGAGTTCGATTCCTCCTCGACCGGTGTAGCACTGGCTAATTACACCCGACCACCACGTCGACTGGGACCCCGAAGCTCGATCTACGCCCGCGAACAAAATGTCACGGTCAAGGAAGATACGGTCAAATCCACCGGGGTCTCCAGAAGGTACCTCCCACGGCTTGCAGACGATGTTGTTTCGTTAATGCCTTTCTGTTTGTACGGTCTAGACGATCAGGACTATGCGACCCATTCAGCAGAAGTGGGAGGCGCAGACTCTGACCTCGCATCGCGGAAAGGATCACAGGCGTGGCGGCGAAGAAAGCCATCGAGCCTGAAGATGCTCATCGTATTGCTGGCTTTCATTGCTGTCTCATTCTCGATCAAGGCGGTGATGATGCCGTGGGTACGTGACGCATTCACGACCGCGAACGGTCGGCAATAGACAATGGTAACACCCATCGCATCCAGTTGTCGCGAACTCCTTTCCCTCCCGATGCGTCATTAAGTTTGGTGTGCGCTCGCCGCGCGGCATTCTCCCTGCAATCCGACCATAGACCACACAGTTACGGCGGAGAGCTGTATCTTCAGGCAGCACGGACATCCTTCCAGTTCCCTTTAGGCTCCAAAGAGTTGTCCATCGATGCTCTAGGAACGCGGGGCTCTATCAAATTCATACTTGACAATCAAACGGATACTCGAGCCGAAGACTTGATCTTGGGACATCATATCAAGGTGGATGTTACTGCGTTCTCGGATGACTGGTTAGGCTTCGAGCGAACTGCGAGGATTTGCCAGACGACGCCCCACTTGAGCGAGATAGGATATACGTCAGAAGGTCTCTTAATCTCAGCTGTACGTCCATCGTCGTTCGTCGCTGGTGTATTGCTGTGCAATTGGTCATTGACACAATCAACTGCAAGGATTCGGTCAGGTCGTCAGAGGATCGAACAGCATTCGATATCGTGGTGCGCTTCCCTACCCCAGCCTGGACGACCAAGCCTCTCCTCCTGCCTAACATTTCTGCGTCCATGTACGGGTTCAACGTTGTGGTGGAAAATATGGACGATTACGTGACCTTTGGTTCTGTGTATCTGCGGTCTATGGGAAGGCCTATACACATTGGGGTACGTCATGCAACATCCCTCGACGACTCGCGCTCCTGAGAACGCTGATATCATCACCTCGAATAGTCCTTACACGCGAACAACATACGAGTGCAGAATTGGAACGGCGATATAACTGGGGTTCTCACTTCTTCAGGTCGAATTGACCTTTACGCGCATAACGCCGCCGTAGCAATCAACGCTAGTCTACTTGCCCGCGGCGCTCATGGCGATGCAGGAACCGAGACGCCCACTCTGATTGTAACCACCGTACATGAGTACGTCATAGTTGATGACCCATGGCCCGTGACCACTGAACTCTCCTGTCATGTCGCAGCGCCATTGACGCAAATGTCAACCTTCTCCCGCACTCGCCGAGCACGCACACGACAGTACCAGCGTACAAAACCATATTCCACACCAACAAAGCACCGTTGACCGTGACATACCCTGTCGCACCCGAACACCACAACCTCACGTTGTTTGCATCTAACTCGCATGCCCCTACTGCTCTCAGGCTTCCTGAGTCATTCATCGGAGGACTGGCTCTGCGGTCGCCTTCTCCACATCGACGTCCGGTAGTCCACTTCGAGGAGGGGACAGACAAACGCGGTCGGACCTTGCAGGTTACCTCCATGAGCGACAATGTCATGACAGCTCGTGTAGCCTCTCGCGGCGCCACCGAGGAACTGGGCGGAAGCTTGGTCGATGTCCAGGCGATAGACGGTGATCTTGACCTGCTTTTGTAATCTCGACTCACATAAATCTGGATATATGCCTGTATGCTTATCGTAGCAACGATGATGATCCCTTGTCGCAGAACACAAGCCGTACAAATCTCTCCGCTTGCTTCAGCAGGCACAAGTAGTCCTTGGGTCCAGACTGATGGATACGTGTGCATTGTAATAGTATGCCGATGTTAGCTGTCGCGTTGTGTCATGAAGTGCAAAATCAGGCGGAGGCTGATTACGGTGTGGAAGGACTAGCAATGGAATCTAAACATCTGTGTTCTATGCACGATCGCCGCAGACACGAGTGCGTACAACATGCGTCGGTTGAACGACGCTGGGTAACCCATGCTTTCACTGCCCATGGAAGTCTTTCATGTGGCGTTGGAGAGTGTCCTGACGAGAGAAGCTACGCCCACAAAGGCTGCACACAAGCTGCGTGGCCAAAGCATGGCTCAGGATAGTAGTTTCACTGATATCGTCACCCGCGCCCACTGACGGGAAGGGCTCAGCAGGTGCGGGTTCATGAAGGCTACAAAATCACAGTCAATTCTACGTTTTCTAATGACAGCAGGATGGGCTTACGCGCTGTATGGGCCTAGGGCCTTGATTGGAGGCATGCTGAGAGGAAGGGTAGAGTGCATGTTGGCTTGGGGCTCAATGCTCTGTCGGGATTGCTTTCTAGCTACGTTCGCAGTGCATGATTTATAGAGCTCCCTCAGCCCACCGCGATGTACAGGACACTCAATATCGACGACGACGATAGAGAGAAATGCGGAATCAGGCCGGTCTCCTACCCAGTCTTTGGCAATGGAGCCGAACGGTCATTCAAGGAGGATACGATGGCCTCTAGCGTCCGGTCACGGTGTGGATTGTGTAGAGTCGATGCCAATGCATAGGGTGAAGCAGTATCAGTGTGGTAACATCCGTGTGAGGCACGGATCACGTCCCTACAACCAGATAGCCTAGCTCTAAAACATAAGCGCGGCATCAGCCAGCAGAATTACTGCTCACCGCAGAATTTCGGGGCTTGACTTGTCCACTGCGCGGGTCTATAGTGTCTCAAACCTGCGTAGAAATTCCATAAGCCACCACTAGCGGCTTTGGACATAAATTCGCCAATCTACGCCGACAGGCTCCATGTCATGTGGCAGAAATGGGTGTTGCGTCTAGAATGAAGCTTGCCTTTCAACCCGGTAATATCTGACAGGTCCCATAGTCCTGGTGGACGGCATGTTAACCACTGGCACACCGCTGGCATTGGCGACCTGAGTCCAACTTCGGACAGATCGTGTCACAAGAATGAAGGCATGCATTGAGATCTGATCTAGGACTCACCGGAGCGTGAGGCTCGTACCCAAGTTACATTCGGGTCAGTATCATACGATCCTGCAATAAGATGTCTGTATCACAGCCGAGGCCACTGGACCAGGCGCTGATCCGCATCCGTGGCATGAATAAGGGCCCGAGGAATGGACTCCACAGCTGAAACGAAAAGGATCTGGATAGATAAGGGGATGTCAACCATCCGTTGGACCATCATACACAACAGTGCTAAACATACCGTTACGCGGTAAAACAGTAGCACCGACGAACCGTTGCGCCCCATCATTGACCACTGGCAAGAACCAAGATAAACTTTGCCTCGCAAGATTGGTCCCGAAGCGGAGTCACCCGGTTGATCGAGCGTGACTGTATCCGTGACATCCAACGTCACAGTGGCTGTAGGCAGCACGTATCAATCGGGCCTCAGCTTTCGCCCGGCCTGAGTTCAATGGGTAATTACCCTTGCGTTTTCGCGGGGTGTGCGTATCAGTTATTGTTGCTTTCTTGCCCGTTGTATGCAAGTTTTATTACGGCCACTGAGTGGAACGTGGCTTGCACATCACCTCTAGGCTGGCATCGTGACATACATACAACTGCATCAATGATGTTACTTAGCCATTTCTATGGCTCACTGGCATTCTCGCCCAATATACGGCCGCGCTAGCTTGGCTAACGAGCATATATGTATATCAACCGCGTAGATATAATTACCGCCTGGAGTGAGACGCGACTGCCGTTCGTATGTGGTCCAGGTGTCTCTGTGTATGACCTAGTAGGACTAGCTTTCGAGGTGAACAATGCTCAGAGACATGTATGTTGCAAATACTGAGACACCGTCAAATATCGGATTCTTGAGTACTAGCGAGGATTCAATGCACGAGAAACATCTTCATAGCGGCTTATAAAGTACACAAGGCACCGTGTCCAGTATCGACACACTATTCTGCACTCGAGCACTTCCGGAGAGCAATAAGGCTTGAATTTGGAAAGAAATTCGCGGAGTACTAGTAGGGACACCTATGTCTATCGATGTCTGTAGGTGTACCATGGCACTATCTATCGCGAAGCAGTCGGAACACTAATGCGGACGTAGTATGAACATGAAAGTCAGAGTCTCCTGTGAAAGGCCTCCGTGAATCGGATCTCCCTTGTGGGAGTAGCGTAATACGCTGGACTGCATGTCGGTTGAATGACAGACAGGCCATCTATTTACTGCCCGGGGTGAAAAGCGCGCACGTGTCGTCTCAGAACATCCTCCCGCTCGAAGCGCAACCCGCAAATGGCACAGACCAGTTGGTTCCCCGCAACAGAGCGAGCTTCTGGGACAGCACTTGTCACTGGACACTCCCGGTGTGATGGCGGGCACGCTGCAGAGGCTAGGTAGGGAATGCTGGGCGGGAATTAGAAAACATGGTACATTGGAATCGGCGAAAGATTCAACATACTTCAGATTGCGTTGTATGAAGTCGACAATGCGTAGTTCCGAGGTTGCAATGAGACTGGGCGCGCTGGAAGAGGTGGATGAAGGCATGGTGTATCCCGTGGTCGACTTTGGGTTGCAATACTTGTGTGTTGTCGGGATGTCTCGGGCTGAGGATGTCCTTCATCCATGTCGAGGCGCAGTTTATAAGTCGTCTGTGTGTCCATGCAGCGTATGAGACACCCCTTGACTTTCGTCACGGTTGGCAAGGAATGTAGGGCCCGGTGTTCTATCCTTTGGCCATGGGCTGGATAGTTCGTACAAGGTGCTCGTCGAGTCGGCTCCGAGTGGGACATCGGACTGGACTTTTCTTTGAAGTGTGTCCGTGGCTGCACTCGCGCGCAAATTAGCGAGGACGCAGGATGGCACAGTGCAGTCCACGTCGGACAGCGCGTATTTGTCGATGCGAGTCGGTGCCATATCATGCCTGTGTACCACAATGGTGAGCGCAGCCTTCGATCGATATCAACCGTGAGATCCGACTCTCCTTTTCGAACAGGACGCGACAAGGCTGCAGCCCTTTCCAGGAGCACTGGGTGGCCGACTAGGTCACTCTCTGTGAATAATCATATCTCCGTTGAAATCGTTCGGGACAGCACACTGGGTACAACTACGGTGAGTTGATTCAGTTCGAGGCTCAAGCAAACACGGCATGTCTGCTGTCCGACACACATGTGGCCAATGGAGGAGCGCTGTATAATAGAGAAGTGACCGAGCAGTTATCGCGCGGACGAACAAAAGGACGCACATTCCACACTACAGTTCACGAGAATGCAGGGTTCTGCCAAAACATGAGCTGAACTCCCGGGCACTCGGTGCCATGCACTGTGTCACCACAACCGCTATCCACTTGGCTAGCCGCGAGGTCGTAGAGAGATGTCCGAGAGCCAGTCGCGTCACGGTTATGCCGCCTGAGTGACACATTGGCGCCCGAGAGATTGCGGAGAATCAAATGAGATAACCTCTGTCGATCGTCAGATAAGCCAGATCGCGGCTTCTAAAGTGCGGCACAGTCACTCCTGCGTCACTCCGAACCAGCATGCCTGTCCTCCTCGCATCCCCGCGGAGTGGCCGAAGCCACCCCGAGGATTTAGCATTATGCCCAGCCGCAGGCAGTAGATACAGCGAGTGACACGAGATGGTCACAACGCACAGTGGCATCCGCTCACTGGAAGGGGCGCGTCAACTTGACATCTGAACCAGGTCATCGTTGAAAGATGTGCTACCTATCAGGTTGCGGATGAGTCCTATGATACACCAGCCAATACTGGACCATCTCCTTTGTCGAATTGCGGCTATCACCTCTGCGCCACCACGATCATAACCAGTATCGATATCACCTAGGCTTCAAGTGCTAGGCCTCGGACGTCAGTCGGCATTCTAATCACTGCCGTCGCCGCGGAAAGTCGAAGGACACCCTGACTTACTCGAACATACAGCGGGAGGTGCCAGGCGTGGTGTGTCTCTTCCTCCAGTGCAGTGTTATCTTGCTGCACTCGATCACTCTAGGCTACTTGGCTGACAATACGTAGTGCAACTTTAGTCCGAGTCCATCGGCCCGAGGTGGACTCGGAGGACAGAGCCACAGGTAAAGTCTATGCACTTCTGTACACTATTCCTAACCTCCTAAACAGACGGGCTCGTGTTGCAGATCTATACACCGGGCCTGGCAGGGAGTAGGAATCAGCGCTTCGCTTGGCTGAGGGTTTGTCGGTGTGTCTCTAGTGCGGGGTCGCCGCGGACCCCATTACCATCACTGCACCCGCCAGTCTCAGGTACAGACGTACTTCACTATACACACACAACAGATAGTGTCTTCTGCCAATATCATCACCAGAAAGCATATGTACAATCGCTCTGAACAGCTGTACTTGGATTGTCAAAGTGTAGATGTATATACTCTACAATTCATGAGATTGGGGTACTAATGATATGTGAATGCCGGGTAATCCTATTGGTTTCGTAGATGACAGTGAATAGAATTCGGCGCCTGAATATCGGTTGAACGAATCATAGTGTATCGGCCTAGCCTCCATGTACCTCACGCATATGGCGATTAAACATGTCTCTTCTGGTAAATGCTATCCCACAAGCCCTGCACACCCATTGATTCTGAAGCGACGCGGGCACCGGGTTGAATGTGTTACTGTGTTGTTCCAACAGACACCGCCCAACGCCCATCGTGAGACTGCAATCGAAGTTGAGGATTATAATAGCTTCACTCTAAGTTTAAGTGTACGCAACGCACTGGTCAAAGATTGGGCTACTCGACACGGGAGGGCTACGCCTCACCCCGCGTTCAATGGCCAAAACAGAATTCGAGGAGGGGGACATGTGTACTGGAAGTTGCGAGGGCTCCCGGGCGTTGACTTGCAGTATCTGAGGCTACATGATGCTCAGGTGCGTCTTATATGTGCTTCGAAAACATATGGCTACGCAATGGACACTTCATGGCTTGTTAGATGATACCGCAAGAATGCAGAGGCAAGCCTCTTACGTTGGTAGATTCGGCCACGACTATGATTGTCTGAGCCAAGATGCCGAGTTTCGCTGAAATGGCAGAAAGTGACCACCCGGAGACAGTGGTCAGAAGAAAAACCGTGCACCGATGAAGAGGGGTATGTTAGAGTTAGAATACTGCAGTGCTTGCCACATCGAATCGGGAGCAGCAACGTATCCGGGGGAAAACAACAGGCTATACAGCCAGCAGCTCGGGACAAGAACGGCGCAACACTGGAGATACCATCTCACCTTCACCGGTGTCCTATGAACGACGATGTGCTCCACACAATTTTTGAAGGGTGTAACGGAGGCCATTGAATGTCTGTGGTCATCGGCGCCCGCTGCAGAGCAACAGAAAAATCTCTTGACACAGCTTGCACTATACAGATGAGTATCTTCGCTCACCAACAGACGCTGCGCAGGGATTACAATGCCCAAGAGCCGAACATCATAGTGTGGCCACTTGAGGGTCTGCGTAATGATAAGTGATTCGGAGGAAACGTTCGAGGACACACCAAGGCGATTTAAACGAGATAGGATGCCCAGCCAGCATTTAGAAAGATTCTAATCATGTCGACAGCCCAGAAAAGATCAGTGCAGTCGCCACGTACCGTACAGGTACATCGTCTTCACGTAGGCCCGGCACCACGCGGAACGGTACCTTGAATGAGA
Organism: Fomitopsis palustris; assembly: GCA_029783445.1. Lineage (NCBI taxonomy): Eukaryota > Fungi > Basidiomycota > Agaricomycetes > Polyporales > Fomitopsidaceae > Fomitopsis > Fomitopsis palustris. The sequence continues at coordinate 768,708 of JARAOQ010000010.1, forward strand.
TGACCACCAACCGGCAACCATGAACCACTCTCGCATCGCATGCACCGGTAAACAAACCAGCGCCCAGGCCTAGGCACAGTTGATCGTTTCTGATCTTGGCTTTGCAACGCTCACATAGTACTGCTTGTGGTACGGAAATGTTCCATATGCCGATGAGGTCGGACGTTGTGGCTCGCGGGAGTATGCCAGTGCAAGCCACGCAAACCGATGCGCGGAACATCCAGTACAAGGGAAACTCTGGAACGTTCGCGGGAGGTGGCGTACCTTTGCCGATTTACAGACTGGCACTCGGAGCCTGGCCGCCATGTCCGTCTGACCATCGAAACGCCAGACGCTAACCATGAGCGCCTCTTCAGAGCGCGGTATGTGTCCCTGGGCTAAAACATACGGTGGCTGCCATACTGCTAGCCCAGCAATTGTAGATTGAATGATAAACAATATTCTACTGCACGAGGGGAAGGCGTACGCACAATTACCAGTGCCCGTGCATTCACGTGGCTTCATTTCTGCCCGCTGCAGCCCACTATGATCCTCTAAGCGCTCATCGCCAGCTCACTCATGATTGACCATTGTCTGGGGTGCGTAGGACCGTCTTCTCGCGTCCTACCAAAAAGAGCAAAGAGTGCCTTGTGCGACGTTCATCAGTTCCACGCAAGCAATCGTGTCGAAGTTCGTTGGACGTACCCAGGCTAGTAGTCTCGGGTCCCATAGAGAAACGCGCGTCGATGTCACAGCCAGATAGGCCTGTCATATACATATATAAGTCCTGTCTGGCTCGTTGTTGAACGAGGTCCAGAACAACATGAATGCAACGGATAGGACTCGGAAGTGCCAGCCTTGAGTCACAGAAGCGCGCTGGGCGGCAAGCTCACTGTCGCGCAGTCCGCCCTTCTCTACAAGACGGGTACAGACGTGCGCATCAACTTCTCGGTCCGCCCCACCCAGGAGGAGGCCAATTCAATCTCTGACGCGATCTGCACGTTCGTGAAGGAGCGCCTCCCGCATGCCACCGTGGCGTGCGATTACGCGGAGCACTTGACAACTATCCTCATCAAGGGCTTCTTCAAGAACCACCCCGATCCGAAGGACGGGCGCAAGACGATTCCGGATACGCCCTGGACCCCTGCGGAGGTCTGGACGGAGCTCCGGAAGAACGCGGAGACCGACAAGAACACGAAGTTCTTGGTCGAGCACATGCTCCCATGCTACGCGATGCCGACGGCGTCTTACGTGGGGAACGCAGGCGGTTCTGGCGTATGGAAGTGCTACGTCAAGGACATGAGGTCCGGGAGCGTCTCTTACAAGATCGCTCGCGAAGGGTTCAAGATTAGGTTTGCGGGTCGCAACCTGACGGTGATGCGCGTCGACGTGGATAACTCCGAGATGGCGTGCAACAAGTGCTGGCGGTGGCACCCAGGTACGTCCTGCCGCTACATGCACGCTTGCTGCCCCCTCTGTGGTGGCGAGCATGAAGAAACGTCCCACGGCGCGCACGCTTTGTGCTGCAAGCTGGTGGTGGCGGCGGGAGGAGAGAGGCCGGCAGAGTGCCCGGTCGACCATTACTGGTGCCCGAACTGCAAAGTTCGAGGACACGGGCCTAGCTCGGCGTTCTCAACTTCGTGCAAGTTCTGGAGGCACAACCGCGAGGTTGACTGGCTCAAGCGTCACTCGAAGGACGCCGAGAGCCCGAAAGAGCAGAAGGAGCGCGAGGCGCGCGAACTCAAAAAGGCCAAACTTCGGGCCGCCAAGGACCGGGAGGAGCAAACCCGGCAGCGCGCAGCTGCGGATCAGGCGTTCATCGAGGACGTCGAGATCGGGCTGGCCGAAGGCGAGACTGGCGCTGGAGCCTCGGGGTCTGGCCAAGTCCATGAAGATAACGTGAGTAGTTGCCTTATTAAATGACAACCTATGAGCGTGCTGATTCGGTGTCGTCAGCTCGACCTATGACACCAGTGAGTGCGAGGAGCGCCTCCCCAGCTCCTGCCGTACGAACCGACATCGATCGCTGGATTGATGGAGAGATTAGACTGATCGACGCAGACCTCGGCGTGCTACCGGAGTGGATGGCCGGGCAGGAGGATGCCGATCGAAACGATATTTTATTTGAGCGTAGATTACGCGAGGATACGGAAGCGGACAAAGAGCCGCAAATACATACGATCAAGTGCGTTTCAGCGAACGTGCAGCGATCTCATGAGAACACAACCCAGCTTCTCGAACGCTATCACGATCACGATGTGATTTGCGTACAGGAAATTTATTGGGGACGCATCAAACAGGTGGTCTCCACGAGTTCTAAGAAGGGCGACCTCTATGAGGAAACGGTCAGCCACCGAAACTTTGTGTGTTACGGCGCGTCAAAGGACTCTAGAGTGGCAACGTATGTCAATCGAAAATGGCGGAGTTCCTCCCCATTCGCGGTAGCAGGCAGGATAGCTCACAAGGACACCCTGCTGGTGACGTTTAACACGGTCGATGGCCCCTTTGCGATCCTCAACGTGTATAATGATAGCAAAAAACACGAGGCAGTGTCGCACCTGCTCAGCGTATCGCACCTCCTCCCGCCTATCTCCATGATGTGCGGCGACTTCAACCTGAGCCACCCTTCGTGGGATAAAGGCACACGAGACCGTAGCGAGCGTCCATCTCATGGCGCCAAAGCCACGGAGCTTCTCGATTTAGCGGCCGAACTCCAGCTGCTATTGGCCAACAGCGAGAGCGGACCGCCCACATGGGAGTCCCACAATAGAAAGCTGCATGGACGGGTTCTAGACCTTGTATGGAAGCGCGGCGATTACGAAGTCCAGAACTTCAGGGTTAATGACGGAGCTAGACACAGAAGTGATCACGCTCCGCTGTCATGGGAAGTCGTCGTCGGCAGCGAGCCGGAGGCGGATCCCACTATAGGACGAGTGTCTCAGACCTCATGGGCGTTCAACATTGACGTCGCCAAATTGTGTGCGGACCTCCCTACAAGGTTTGACAACCCAGACGAAGTAGAGCAAACGGGCGAAGCCCTGTTTGCTGGCATACAGGCGCTATGGCAAAAGCATGCCAAAGTGCCTAACAAATCAGCACACTCCAAATCCTGGTGGAATGAAGAGTGCACTAAGACGGCGAAGAGCTTGTCGAAAGCGCGCAAGAGACGCAGGATCGCTAGGAAGCTAGCGGCCCTTGCAAGACGAACTCTGGGAGCTGATAGCCCCCAGTGGAAGTCACATGACCGCATTGTCGTGAAGGCTGAGCTTGATGTTAAAGATTGGGCCAAGGAGTTAGGGCGCGCCTCGCGGCGCGCCAAGCGGATCTTCTTCGATAAGATCCTGGCGCATGCTCACCCGCAACTAATCTCAAATTATGTTGCATGGACGAGACCGAGACGGATGGATGCCAGTGTGCAGATCAAGCGCGCTGACGGCACCGTTATAGAGGATCCTGATGACCTGAAAGAGGAATTCAAGGAACAATTCACACCGTCTGTTCCCAACCCGGTAGACCTAACCCTTCTAGACGAGCTTCCCAATTGGGAAAAGCGCGCCTGGGCTCCCATCTCCAATGAGGAGATAGCCAAAAACCTTGCTGACACGAGTAACACCTCAGTGGGTGGCGAGGACCACATCAATTGGCTGTGGGCGAAAACAATCTTCCATGCCATTGAACGCTTGTATGACGAGGATGGAAATCCCGCCGGAGAAGAGCATTGGGGGCCTAAGGTTTACGCCTTCTTCAAAGCCTTCTACAACGCGTGCATCAAACTGCATTGCTTCCCGAGCGCCTTCAAGCGCTCAATCACAGTAGTAATCCCTAAGCCTAACAAGCCGGACTACTCTAAGGCAAAGGCATATCGCCCCATTTGCTTACTCAGCGTGTTTGGCAAGCTCTTCGAAAAGGTACTCGCCAAACGAATGCAGTTTGATGCCCAGAAGTTCGGCATCATGCACCCTTGCCAATACGGTGGAACGATGCAGCATTCGACCACTGATGCGGGACTAGAAGTCGTGCACTTCGTGCACGAGGCTTGGTCAAGGGATCTCACGCCCTCCATGCTGCTGCTGGACGTGTCCCAATTTTATCCATCCATCAACCACGAAGTGATGGTGGCCATGTTGCGAAAGGAAGGGTTCGATGAGGACCTCGTTCTATTCTTCGCCGATTACCTAAAGGGCAGGTACACGCGGTACTTGTTCAATGGGAAACTCACGGAGAGAACTGAAACCCCGGTTGGCGTCGGCCAGGGCTCAGCTCTTTCACCTGTCAAATCGGGGTTATACATAGCCCCGATATTACATAAGCATTTCCCGGTCGGCAAAGCCCTACCAGGAAACGGCACGCTCAAGTTCTTTGTGGACGATGGAGCATTCATGGTCGCTGCACCGCTTAAATCAACGATTGCACGCAACATAACGCAGGTAGAACTCAACACACAATACCTGCAAGTAATGTTCCACTCCCTCAACCAAGACCTGTGGCGGGCAGGGTTGAGGGTGGAAGCGGATAAATTGGAAGTCATGCACTTCTGGAAGAAAAGGAAGCCCTGGAGGTCGGACAGGCCATGGGGACCGGATGTAGTACTCGAGATCGATCGAAAGGTCATACGGGTAGTACCAAAAGCATCGATGCGATACCTCGGGTTCTTCCTCGACCCAAAGCTGTCGTTCCGATCACATGTCCGCTTTTACGCGGCTAAAGCTGCCAGCACCGTGGGATGTCTCACCATGCTGGGTAACTCGCTTCGGGGATTCACCCCATCACAGAAGCGCCAATTGTACATAGCGCATGTGCTTCCGCTCATATGTTATGGCGCACACCTCTGGTGGAAACCAGGGTGGAAGGGGATTGGATGGATTGCAAAAGAAATGCAATCCACCCAGTCCAGGGCAGCTAGATGGATCACGTCCGGATTTAGGACGGCGCCAACTGGCGGAATGGAACTGCTTGCTCGGCTCGTGCCGATCAAGATCAACATCAACCGTTACATGCGCAACCACGCGCTGCGTATCAAAACGATGCATGTGGGTCACCCAACGCGTGCTCTACTGAGTCACGAGTGGGAGATCTCCGACCTCCCTAATTCGGAGCTCAACGTTCAGATGCCGTTCCGGGTAGGAGCGCGCAGAAAAGCGAAGACGCCCCTAAAGCACTTCGAACACATGGCAAAAGAACTCGATGAGAAGTTTTATGTCACGGCCAATGCATGCCGTCCAGGTGACCGCCTCATCGACCAAGATGATGGACGCTTCACACACATGCTGTTCAAGTTCGATCGCCGTGACAAACACGAGGATCACTTGAACCCAATCCCCAAAAAGATGCATGGGGGCAAAGTTAATCCCAATTTCAAGGATTGGCTGGATGACGAGTGGTACCCGCGCGTCAAAAGATTAGAGAACAATATGGACACGGTGTTCATATGGTCAGATGGGTCGGTCCAGGAATCGGACCGGCCGGACATACCGGACCGGGCAGCAGGTGCATACATTATCACCCGCGGCCCGTTCATAATCAAGCAGGATGCATTTGTGGTGGGCACAAAAGCGACCAGCTTCGACGCAGAAGTGCATGGAGCGCTGAGAGGAGCCCAGGCACTAGAGGAGGTGGTCATGGAGTCGGACCACACGATTGTGTTCGCAAGCGATAACATCGCCAACTTGCGACGGATACTGAAACCGAACACCGTCGGCCCGGGACAGCTGGCGGGAGTCTGGATCAACGACATACTGAAGCGCCTTAATCGTAAGGTGATCTTCTTGTGGACTCCCTCTCACGTGGGAATCAAACTCAACGAAGAAGTTGACGCCCTAGCGGCAGACATGGCCAAATGGCCATGGAGCGATGACACGCGACCGGGCGGAGTTGCCCGGTACGACGAGGTCGTTGGAGGCTATGACTCACCCGAACTAGTGGTGGGCAGCGTTAAGTATCCGGACATCCAACGATACACCGCGGGATGGGTTAGGAACCAGAATGGGGAGCGGATCATGATCCGCCATGGACTCCCTGAAGAGACGACATACGCTGGACTGCGGAAAGCTATTCGGCAGGATGTCCTCAAGGATTGGGCAGCTATGCTGCATCTTCCTGACTCAGAAAGGAAGCTACCCATTGTGGGCATGCCGGACAATTCCATACGCGTGCAGCCAAGCGCGTACATGGGCCATGGGTTCTGGTGGGACCGGCAATTTGCGCCGAAACTCACTGGAAAAGCCTCGCATCTTCAGATCGGGGAAATCGATCTCTCCAAGGAAAGAACCTTGAAGGACGGATCGAAACAAAAGAAAACCTATGAGGAACTCGCGTTCCCCACTAGGATAAGGAACTCGGAAGTGGCTAGATTCACCCGGGTAATCACGAACCACTTCCCATGTGGCGAATATAGGAAGCGCTTTAAGCTGGCGCAACCAATCAAGGACGAGCATGGCAATGTCATTGGTCATCATATGATCAACGACAAGTGCCTGTGCGGCAAGGGTGGCCACCGCGAGACGCGGGATCACATCCTCTTCCAATGCCCGTTCTACCTTAGGGCGGAGACATTTGCACGTAAGCCATTCGTGGGCCCTTATCGCAAGGAGCATCATGACCGGCAACTGAACACATGGTATCATAGGCGGCAGCGAGGTTGGCGCCCTGATGACATATTGGAGTTCCTTCGCCTAAATCCAATGGTGGGAACATTTGAGTGGGCCGAGATCCTTGCTAAATGCAAGGAAGATCGGGACAATGGGAACGAGTTCACAGAAGCTTGGGCCCTGCTAGAAGCGCACACCAATTGGAGAGTGCAAAAAGCCGTAAACTTCTATAACGAGGTTTACAAAGACAACCCCGAGCCTAAGAATCAAAAGATTCCCCACAAGGAAATCAGGGGATACGAGGAGGTGTTCAACCCCAAGAAAGCAGAAAAGTTCGCAAAGGACCTGGTCAGGACGTGGGAAGACCGGGGAGAGTACGGACTTAGACCCCCGGACCGACAGGCCTGGGTCCAACGAAGAGATGCTATGGCGCCGGGAGCGATGGACGTGTTGCGCTTCCACCCATTTCAACACTTCGAAATAGATCCTGACCGGTTCCACCACCCGTGGAACGAGGTGCAGCCTGGACCGAGGTGGGAACGCCTTGGAGAAGGACTCATGACGCCGCGGACGTCGCAAGCTGCGGAGGAAAGAATATTACACGCGCATCTAGCCGGGCCGTACTGGGGTGAGTGGTGGGCTCAACGGGCGGAGCGGCAGTTGTTAGACGCGTACATCCTTGACTATCGAAAGGGCGACAAAGACTTTGGCGACCCGGATAGTATTCGTGCCGTGGGGCGGTACACTCATGTTCCTAAACTTAGGTAGTCTCTACATGTACCCATAGGAGTACGGAGCATAAACAATAGATTAAAAAAAATAAAAAAAAAAAAAAAAAGAGTCACAGAAGCTGATATGATTAGTGAGAGCAATGTATTGCGCATGACTGTGTGCATGAGCTTATATTTTTGTTACTGCAGGGATACCTCAGAAGTCCTAGTACCTCACCAACTACGACATAACTTGAGACCCGCCAACAAGTGCGTGGACAAAGGCGCGAGCGATGAGTCCAAATACAGAAGGTGAAGTTGCTAGCACCGCCACATCGCGTACATTACATAAGCCTCAACCTCTCATTGTGCACGTGACTGGCGTTATTGCTAGTGTGAATCGAACTCGGAGCCTACAACTTCCCCGAGGCGAAGTGCTAATGCACTGGGTACTGACGTTCGTTCACGGTTCTCGATTGCTCACTCTGACTTGTTGGACCTGTCAGACCCCAAATATCTCAATACCACCGATCCGAGTCGGTCCACTACTAGTATTGTGCTTCAAGTGGAGTTTGACTCGGACTAGCCTGGGCCTCAAGGGATGCGGTACTGTAAGCCTCTAGATGCAAAGAGCCTGGCAGTCTGGTCCAAGTAGAGTTCCATTCGGTCACTATTATGCAACATCCATCGACCCGACGCTTCTCATTGACCCTTCAGTTCCGAACGACTCGGATTAGGACCTGAATCCCGGCTGGGGGCCGTCATATCGTTGTGGTCAAATCACAGCCTGAAGGATCTTACCATGTGAGTGGGTGATTAAATACCACCTACTCTGGCTCACGAAGTCTCTCGTTTGTTGAGATTGGCTGGCACTGTGCTCAGTCGGCCGAGGCAACGGATTCAGCTCCCCGTCATCCAGGCGAATATCCGAACTAGGCGCCATTTCGCGCCTTTGCTACCGGTACACATATCTTGCATTTCTACTAGAGATTATCACGCTACATATGCCTACTGTGCCATCCTCTTCATGCTCTCCGCATGGATAGGCGCCCAGCCGCAGGTAGATCTCGCATCGTTCATTTTGTTCATGATTGAGCACTGTCTATCCAAGAACAAAGGAAGCGTACTTGAGGTACCACCATTGTGCCCACGGTGGCTCAGAATCTACTACATATCAATTTGATGCGCGGTGAGTGTTCCACACGCTTCAGCTCCAGTTGTAGCTAATCCAGCCAACTTGATGCTGGTTGATGCCAGTATCGCAGGACACTTCAACCATGTTTCGGTCACCAGAGTCTCACGGTACACACATAGTATGACCCAGCATTTGTTAACACTGCGTGGCAAACTGCCCTCAACCGTGTGTCTGTGGGCGAACAATTGTGACGCCATGGAACAGTTTTGTGAGTCACACAGGCAATGTTCATACACTCAGTCTCTCTCTCGATCATGATTTCTTACAAATAGTCTGCTGGAGAATGCAGGTGTATGTGGTGTATGTGGACTCCACTTCGGTAGCATGATGGAGCAATGAGCAAGGTACAAACATTCCAGTTAGTGGGTCATGTTCCCGGATCGCGTAAACCACAGGAGCAACAGTCTCAGATACGACGGGAAAATTGTTAACCGGCCATCGTCTACGTCCAGTGACCACTCGTTGCTTTGCGGCGGAGGTCGCACTATGTTCATGCCTGTCTGGGACATCCAGTGCCTCACCGAGTCTGCGAGTCTACGCTATGTCGTTGAGCTAATATAAGAGGTCCAAGCTGCATGGGCGAAGAGCCATAACATCCCGCACGCTAGACTTTCAGTTCTTCGTCAAATGTACCAGCTCATTGCCAGTCCGGTAGCCTCCGCCGCCCTTAGCAAGTGGTTTGGGTTAGCTCAAGAAATGCCCACGTATGTATTTGCAACATCATGCGACCATACTTATTCTGAACTCGATGATAGCACCGCAAGTGATACGAGTACGGCCGCTGGAGTAAGCAGTCTCACTAGGCTCCCAGATGGCGGTAGCAGGAACTGATAGATCTCTGCGTGCTTCTCCATGTGATCAGGGCATGCGCCGCGCTTGCCATGTCCTCAGCGAAGGCGAACGACCGTTCATCTGTCCCAGGTGCGGGGCTACTATCAGTCGACAAGATATATTACTCCGTCACTTGAAAGTCTGTGGTGTGTAAGGTGCGACAGTCGTTGACCTGATCTAGTCTTTCGCGGTATGCTGACCCTGGTCTTGCTTATTACTACAGCCCACACTGTCTATAGTATATTATCGTGACCACTAGACCATCACCTGACCTTCCTTGGATTCAACTCCTACGACCCAGATGCTATGGCTTAATACTTACTGAACTATACTATACTGCGGGGATCTCTCTCGTCGCAATTAATCCTACAGTGTGTGCCGGATAAGTATAGTTGCCATCTAGAATATCGATAGCGCCATGCAAGGTTTGTAGCTACGCATACAACAGTGCCAATTACATCCAATGCACGTTGGTATTCCGCGGTATGCAGCACAGCGCGACGTCATGTCAACGGCAGTCTTCCCAGCTCGACCCCACCGTCAGTTGAGTGATGACTACTTGGCCGACATCGTTGTCACCTGTACGATCCTACCGTGCATCACAGTTGGGGATTGCACACCAGTATGAAAATTTGCCCTTACCTCTAGAGCAAGTACGTCTTCATCCACGAAAAAGCATGTGGTCGACATCGGTACCTTCGATGCATCAATCGGCGCGCGCCTATAGGGCCGATGGGTCACAATGTTCTGCGCGAACCACTGCACGATACCGGGAGGCGAGGTGCCCCAGCAGAGTTCCATACCGTCTTCCGACGAAGAACCAATGATATGCGGGTCGAAGTCGTAGAGGGTACTGTCGAGCATCAGCCGATAGCCATAGAGCGCGTATGACCATATGTTGTCGTCGTTGTCCACGTCGCCAAATAGGAAGGACGAGTCCGGGCCCCAGTCCTCCCACTCCACCTCTGCTTCTGAAGGCGACGGCGCATCAGAACCAGGCTCTTTCGGAACAAACTTGCGGGCCTCCGCCAGGAAGCGCGAGGAGTAGCAGAGCAGCGCGACCTGTTTGTCTGGGTCCTCTGCTGATAAGCTGGCTGAACGCATGCGGAAAGAGAACACGATCATGGCAGCATCGGGCGCGGTCGTGAACGGGAGTGCACACGTCTCCGGAGTGAGCGCGTGGCGGGCGTAAGATGGCGAGTGCCTGCAGTCAATACTAGTCGTGACACCGTCCAGCACTTTCGGCAGAACATATCTCTTCACGAGGTCGACGGCAGGGGGGTGGGAAGAAGGGCTGATGCGGTATACACCGAAACGAGGGGGGCTCGTATGCACATCTGTGACAATGAGGCAGTCATTCGAGATCATGCAGCAGGCGGAACCGGCGAGAACCTGTACATTTCACGGTTACCATCGGAGCACACGCCACTTGTACCGTAGAGAATTAGACGACTTACCCAGTGAAAACCAGTCACCCAATTAAGTACAAGAACGTTCCGGCATTGGTTGGCGCACAACAGGGCGTACTCGCCGCTGAGTTGGACGGAGCTGACGTCGAAGACGTACAGTTCGTCTGGTGGGTGACCGTTCGGAAAGAAGTGGTATGTGGGCATGAACAGATCGCTCATTCTTGCCCTTTTATGCAGGGTTCCCTCACGTAGCGAGAGGAACCGCATGCTAACTCAATGATAAGTCAAATCTCTCAGAGAAGACAGCAATAATCAGGCGTACTGCAGACCATGCGCGCTGGGCGAGGTACTGTCCCAGAGAACGAGGAGATCTTGCGATGGCTCGAGATCGAAGTCACTAAATGGTGCATCGAGGATGCGATGCAAGCGGCTTAAGGGCTCATCCGAGCTTCCAGCCGACCACATGTAGAATACGTGCAGCTCATTGATGTAGATTGTCCGCAGCAGGTCGGTCAGACCAGGTGTAAGGTTAGGGATAGTGACCAGAGAGATGTTGAAAACCCCTAGGACTAGTATCCCACCACGGTAGGCTGAAGAGGCTGGTGTATATAAGTACTTCGATGAGTCTAGTGTCCGTCTCTTCCGGAAATCCTGCTTTCGCCAAGCTTCTTGATGGGCCCTGAACAGCTTGAGTCTGACCCCCGAGCATGCGGGGTACTCGAGATGCCCGTCAACACACCATGCCGCAGCCAATTCGAGCGGATAGGAAAGGCGTGCATTATGGCAGATGATGTACTCCAATCTCTTGCACACCTACCTAGTAGGTAAGAATTGCGGACGTGTTAACTTTGTAGCAGACTCACAAGACGACATAAAGCCTTATCAACGTCGTCTAAAACGCTGAGGATTTCCACCAAGATCTCCGTTGGTAGAGAGGCCAACTTGAGGCCAGTCATTGTACAGCACTTTGACGGGGATGGTTTCATTGTTGAGGCCGCTGCCAGTGCCCAGCTGGGGCGTTGTATGAGAAAAGGGCTCTCCGGGGATGTCCACCACTGTTACTCCCCTCGGGCGACGATAAAGGGTAATTCGATGTCGCCCAGAGATGTCCAACTTCAAGTTGTTCCAGGTAGGAGAGACGGTGAGATCTGAGAGCGGCGACGATCGGGCGGGGGAGTGCTCCCTGGCGGGCCGGTCGAGCAGCGCCTGCGATGGCGACGCGTTTGTGGCGACCATACCTTTCCTCCTTCTGACCACCATCACCCCCGACTCGCGGCCACTACTCGTTCGAATGTCCATGCGTAAGAGAAGGACCCGCGCTGCAATCAAGACCCTGGGGGCCAATGCGCGCACCAGGAAGGCGAGGGAGGCGGCCAAGGCGTCGGTCTGTCAGCTGCACTCCCGTGGTTCATAAGGGTGCTGACTATGCTGGTCACGACAGGCAGCTGCTGCCACCTCACAAGGCCCCTCAGCAAAGGAGGAAGTCAACCCGCCGGTGAAGCCTCTCACCTTCCTCGAGGCATATGAGTCTGCACAGAAGAGGATCTCAGACCTCGCAAGTCACCGCGAGCGGGTGCTCGCCGAGATTTCGCAGCCTGCCACGTTTATTGAAGTTCCTAGACCGGAACGCCCGAGATCCAGTACAAAGCCTGCCGAAGATGCAGAGCCGAGTAGCTCAACAAGACGGGCAGCTCGGCATCGCAGTCGCTCGGCAACCACAGCTCGAATGCCTGCCCGCACTGTGCCTTTCCCTGAGGTTCAGCCTACGCCTACAACCGACCACATATCTGCCCGCCTGAGAAGCCGACGGTCTGAGGCAACATTGGAGGCGCAGAACCATGACAGAATGGATGTACCTGTGGACGGTGTAGAATCCGCGGAAGACAGCGACTCCGTATCCCCACAGGAAATGGAGCTAGAGGAGGCAAGTGATCTGGGGAGTGACTGTGAGAGTGATGGAGAAAGCGAAGAGGAAAGCGAAGAGGTGTGTGGTGACCGGGTAGAAGTCATTCTAGTCAATGCCAATGAAGTCTCTCCTGCAGCTCGCAGCCATGCGGCATCGGGTGAACGAAATGGGAGACGGACTCATACAGGCGGGGAAATTTTTGCAAGAGCAAGCATGGACCGCGGATGCGACTTGGATCATGGAGACCATAAAGCGCGCCGACCGTCCTGGCTCCTCCGGAGAACTGCACGCTATACTATTCTCTCGGTCCAAGAGAGGCTCATAGCCCTTGCCCACGAAGTTGTATGTATCGGTTATATATCACTTCATGTACTCTGACGACTAGTCCCTGTCCCAGAATGACACGGACACGTTTTTGTTACATCGGTTGTCACATCATAATGTACCGTACCACACTTGTTACTTCTCCCGCAGGCGCATGTAATATACCCTCAGTGATGGAACAGGCGCAGGTTCGTGTGCGCGAACACCATCCCGTGCTCGTCCGCCGCCTTCACGCACTCCTCGTCCATGACGCTGCCGCTCGGGGCCGCGAGGTACTTCACGCCGCTCCTCCTCGCGCGGTGCACGTTGTCCGGGAAGGGGAAGAATGCGTCGCTGCTGCATGCGACACCCTCCAGCTGTGCGAGCCACTCCCTCTTTTCTTCTGCGCTCAGCGGCGCGGGCACGCTCTCGAACTGCGCCTCCCACTGTTCCTTCTCGCGCCCACCGCTCTCGAAGACTTCGCCGGACACGAATAGGTCGATGGCGTTCGCTTTTTCCGCGCGCTTTACGCCCTTCTTGAAGGGCAGGGCGAGCACACGCGGGTGGTGTCGCAGCCACCAGAGGTCCGCCTTCGTGCCCGCAAGGCGAGTACAGTGGATGCGCGACTGTTGGCCCGCGCCGATGCCGATGATCGCACCGTGGTAAGCATAGGCGACACTGTTCGACTGAGTGTACTTCAGAGCGAGCGTGGCGACGATGAGATCGGTCTGGGCCTCCGAGGGCAGCTATCGTGATGTTGAATAGGTGAGGCAATAGCAGGTAGGTTAGTGGCATACCTCCTTATTCTTCGTGACAAGGTTTGAGAAGAGCTCTGGGCTAATCTTGGCGTCGTTGCGCCTCTGTTGCAGGTGAATGCCGTAGACTTGCCGCGTCTCGATGGCTTCCGGGACGTATGACGGGTCGATCTGTTCAACTCTCGCGTCTATCCGCCCCGAATCATGACATTTACCTTGGAAGCTTACCTGTAGAACGCAGTACTTGCCACCCTTCTTCTTGGATAGTACCTCTAGGGCCTCAGAGGAGTATCCCGGAGCAATAATGCCATCAGAGACCTCGCGGGAGATTATGCGGGCGGTAGCAAGGTCGCATGGGGCGGACAGCGCAATGAAGTCGCCAAAGGAAGACATACGGTCAGCACCTGGGACGTGGTCAACAGTGCTCTCGCGTCGGGATTGACAGTACAACATACCACGGGCGCGTGCGTAGGCAGATGCCAACGGCGTCAGGGGCTCCTTGAGATCATCCACACCATACACTTTCTTCTCGGTTTCACTAAGCTCGATGCCAACGGCGGCTCCTGCAGGGGAAACGTGCTTGAAGGAAGCCGCAGCGGGCAGGTTGAGTGCTTCATGTAGCTCCTTGACGAGTGCGTAAGAATTGAGCGCATCGAGGAGGTTGATGTAACCCGGTGAGCCGCACAAGGCTTCACGTGCTTGAAGTTAGTGTCGGTGCACAGATCAAATGTAGATAGATACCGACCCTTGAACGGTAACTCCCCCTGGGTGACATAGGCCTGCGCGGGCTTCTGGTGCGGGTTCGCGCCATACCTGAGAGCCATGCGCTGTATGGGTCCAGCGAGCTTCTCCGGGGGCAGCTCCGAGCTCGCATACTGTTCTCTGAAGTACCCGCTGATGGCGTCGTCGTACTTCGCGGTCATCTCGAACGCCTTCAGCGCGAGCTTGCTGCGAAGCGTCTGCCCGACATCGCCCTTGCCCTCGCCCCACGCCTTGAGGAACTCCGCGTAGTCGGCAGGGTCGGAGAGGACAGAAACGCGCGCGTGATTCTTCGCGGCTGCACGCAGGAGCGTCACGCCGCCGATGTCGATCTCCTCGACGGCGTCGGCAAGTGTGCAGTTGGGCTGCGCGATGGTGGAGGTAAAGGGGTACAGGTTGCACACGACAATGGAGATGGGCGAGATCGACTGCGCCTTGAGGTCGACTTCGTCGGAGGGGATAGAGCGAGCAAGGATGCCTGTCAATGAGCGCATGTAAATGACAGATGATGATGTGAGTAGACAGTACACCCACCTCCATGAACGGCAGGGTGCAGAGTCTTGACCCTCCCGCCGAGCATCTCCGGAGCTTTCGTGATGTCAGAAACGTCCCTTCAGAAGAATTCAATGGAGGAGAGTGCGAGAGATAAGTCAGCCATACTCTATGGGAATGCCCGCATCCCTGATTTTCTTTGCTGTCCCTCCAGATCCTAGGAGGCGAACGCCGGCGGCATGCAGACCTTGAGCAAGCTCCAGCAGGCCGGTCTTGTCGTAAACGGACAGCAGTGCTACACGGGGATTCAATTGGTGCCTTATGAGCTAAGGGGCTGTTATAACGTACCGATTGGTGTAGACATGATGGCGAACGGCTACGAAAGAGCTCAGCCACAGACGCGATATTTTCGATCGTATACGATCACATTGGCGCCCATATAAGATCGCACTGGCAACTCGCCTTGGGTTCCACCAGTCCCGCTCTGTATGAAGCAATTCTTGCATCACCATCACTAATAGGCATCCTCAATCAGAGTCAATCTACAATTCTGACAGGTACACCACATCTTCCAGGTCCATATGATAACCACTACAAAATACCAATCTCCATGCATGAGACATACTATCACTGAAGAGGACAGTGCATTGAGCTATCAACATTTGGGTAGCATCAGCAAGTAATTGCAGCCTTCAACATACATAGACAATAAACCAGTTCTAGGCTTTTTTTTTTACATCCATGCTAGATATTCGAACTTCAAATCAACTATACAACAAAACCCACAGCTTCATTTGCCAGCTCCCAAGACTTGTCAAATGACAAGTTCTAGAATAGCCGACAAAAAAAGAGTGAGGATCCCCCGACGACGCAAGCCGGTACTGCAGTGGCAAGGTCATCGCGCCCTCGAGTTGCAAGCAGAGCTCGAGAGCAAGGGCGGCAAAAATTAGATAACCAATAATGGAGGCGGTGCCTCCATAATAGTGGTTAAACTATTAAGAACAGATACTACACTTGATCTAAGCCAAAAGGCCAGAGTGGTAAGGATTCACAATGTCGTGAGGCGGGCTATATAGCATGCAAGGCCTGCGCACGGACCAAGCAACGTTGATGAGCTCTGTAACCAATAAACGCCGAGCGGCAGTCTCAACCAAGCCTGGATGGCCCATTTAACGCTGGCAAAGCCTTTCGACTTGGCGTCTGTTGTATGTCGCAGGATCGGACCGCGCCTTTTCGACAGGCTAGGTATGGTCTGCATGCCGCAAACAGACATGCATTGATCTTAATACCACTCAATACTATGCAGGGACATCTCGACTTCGCTATGATACTGAGGCCGTATACAAGGCGAAACTCTCATGTCACAGGACTGGCGTCGCTAACACTACGACGCTCAGCGAGGAGTTCGTTTCCCCACTGTCGGACCTCCGGATGCCGTATGAAGGGGAGGCTGCTGTCGAAGAACGATTGTAAAGTTTTCATCCCATGGTTTCTCTCGTATTCAGAGGCTACCGGAAAGAAGGGGAGTGTATCAGTGATCGGTATTGTAAGGCTTGCGGTGCATAGACCGACCTTGTGAAGCCATCTCGAATCTGTCCAAGTCTACAGATGTCTGGTCAAACAGAGGAGATGAGATCG
Source organism: Fomitopsis palustris (assembly GCA_029783445.1). Lineage (NCBI taxonomy): Eukaryota > Fungi > Basidiomycota > Agaricomycetes > Polyporales > Fomitopsidaceae > Fomitopsis > Fomitopsis palustris. The sequence goes on from JARAOQ010000010.1 coordinate 785,272, forward strand.
GCAAGGCGGTTCGGTACCTTTGACGAAACGCGCTTCATCAGTCTGTTGTTCTTCGTACTCCTGCACATCATCGATTCAGCATTCAGGGGAGTGCACAAGGACATTGCTTACCTTCCATAAGGACATGATCCGCTGCGCTGCAGGGCTGTCGTGCAGCATCTCATGTATGAAGTTATGCATGGCCTCCTTCCTCGACCTATATGAGGTAAGGCGGCTTAATACAGGCGTCCATTGCTGACCTCTTCCAGGCGCCTTTTCTCAGCCTTGGGTATGCCTTCTCGAGGGGCAATATCGCCGACTGGGGAGAATGAAGCACTGCCTGCAGTTGACGACTGGCACTTACCCACCTTGGGCCTCTGCAAGATCGTGAACGAGGCACATCATAACACATCTTGATGGAGCAGATGTGAATGACGTCACGGACAAGTACCTGGCAACGCACTTTGATATATCTAGACTCGCATCCGAGGTGCACATCGCGAGTATAGCCATCCTGTACATATGGTCTGAGATACTATTCGCCATGTCAGTATATGATAGTCCAGTATCAGGAAGTATCACCTCTCTGGATTGGGCACCTACGAGCTCATAGGACGTCAGAGGCCTCGAGGTGGATGTTGTGCGCGCGATTAGACTCAGACATTATGGTCTACCCATCCAGTCCGCCTCTGTGTCTGCGTAGGAGGTTTGTCACTATATCAGTTCTATGATAGATGGCTGCAAACCTTCAGCCTTTCGAGAACGTGGAAGAACGCCAATCGATCCAGGGCGACATCGTCAGTAGACTGGTAAAGCGGTGGAAAGCTGCGTTTGCCGTTTACAGCCTCTGTGCCAGTACTCGCTTCCATTGCGCCGTTACTCGCGGAGGATTACTCTGTGATCTCAACCTGGACGAGTACCCGTATGGTTGATGTACAATACGGAGATGAGCGTAGGGAGATAATATGGACTTGTTTGGGCTTACAGGGATGCCGAAGCTGTTGCGGTAAACAAGGGGATATCGTTTGTAAAGTTACAAGAGCAGCGATTGGGTTCACCGTACATGGGGGCACGTGATGCAACGTATGTGGGGCGTGCGCCCGAAACGGGAGTTGCCTCACTCTTCCACCGTCCTTGTACCCAGGACTCTCCTGCGTTTGCTCACTCACCTCTAAAATCTCAAGTTTTGCGCATTTACAAGCCGTACACACGAAAGGACACCATTTTTGCAGCATTGACTTGCTTGCAAAGTCCCCTTATGTCCCAAGAAGACCAATGTAAGCCGATTCAGCCCAAATGGCCTACGCTCCAGTGGCTCAATGCCCATCCTCGCAGTGACATGTCGGATATGCAGCGCCCCGGCTGAGCCAGACCAGCCTCTCTTCTATCCATGTAGATGCTCTGGGAGCATACGATACATCCATCAAGACTGGTGAGCTTCACCTCTTGACGCGCTGGAGCATGGAGTCTAAGGCTTTGCTCGCCTACCCACAGTTTGAAGACTTGGCTTGCGCATAGTAAGAAGAAGACATGCGATATATGCAAATACCCGTACTCCTTCGAGAAAGGTGCGTGCCGCATCATGCTGCGATCCTCAGTCACTGATATGTGGCTCAGTCTATTCGCCGGATATGCCGGAGAGGTTGCCGACTCTCCTCCTCATCAAACAGCTCTCGCGGCAAGCATTCAGCACGACGACATTCTGCTTGAGGGTTGTAGTGGTTGCAACTGTGTGGCTGGCATTGGTCCCGTGGGCGACCATCTGGACATGGAGAATGTACTTCACGTTCGGGACTTCTACGTACGCTATGGCCATTCTAATACTGCGCAATCTGACTAATGACATCCGCAAAATAGGGCGTGGTGGGTAAGCGGCCGACTGAGTGAACAGCCCAGGATACCAACGAACGCTTCGTCTCACAACACATCCAAGAACCTGGCATTCAGCAACACAACGTCATTCCTGTCTCACCCCGTTGTACGCTCTATATCTTCCGATATCGTCTCTGGGCAGATCATTGCCTCCGCCATCGTTCTCGCCTTCGTTGCCGTTTTCCTTCTACGGGAGTGGATAGTGCAGAACGCTCGTCCCGGCATCTTCGAGGGCGTTGAGATCCCCCCTGCTGATGCCCTCCAAGACCAGCCGCCTCTCCCTGTTGGCGTGCCGATGGAGATTCCCGCAGAAGAACCGCCACCGCTCATGCCGCCACCACTGGCTCCCCCGGCTGCGAATGGGCACATCTTTCAGGAGCAAGACTTGGGTCACCGCCCGCCTATTGACGAGGATGAGCCATACCCGCGAGTTAGGAAGGCGCGGCGAGTTGGCGGCCGGCCAGGTGACCCTTACTATCGTGAACCATTGCCTCGCTCGGCACAAGAGAAAGGCAAGCGCGCCGAACACCGTGAGCGTATGGTTGGCGTCGTAGGGCCAGTTCGATCCACGAGAGTCACGAAGCGTCAACGGCGGTCTCTCCGGGAATCATCCGAGTCTCCGGAGGAAGAACCCACCCATACGAGCACGGCTGTCGAAGCAAAGCCCCGCTTGAGACTGCGTGAGGAGCAGACGAGGTTCACATTCCGCGCGCCGAGTGGGTTGTCTGACGACTCGGATAACTCACTGGGGGATGACGCTGTTTCCGACGACATGCGCTCAAAGTCGCTATCTCGAGATCCGATCTCTGATACCTCACTTTGGGACTCAAGCGCGGAGGCTCAGGAAGCTGTGGAAGCCCGGATGCCTCGCTCTACTAACCCGGATGTACCAGAGGACGTAACGTCGTTGGTGTCGCCAATCGACGCACCGACGCCCACGGACCTTCACGTGCCGCTCGAGTTACCTTCCCCCATACTGGCTTCGCCTCCTTCCGATGGGACCTTATCCGATGACGACGGTGAAGTACCTCCGAGTCATAGTCTTGCACCACGGTCTTCTGGTATCCCCAGAGTGCTGGACGGCAGTCCGCGTCTTGTATCCTCGTCTCCGAGTGTCCCAGACACGCCAAACGGACTACGACGCCCACCCCTCCCCAGTGTCACCCTACCGTCGCCTTCATCTGGTCTGCCGCCGTCCGTGAGCGCAAGTCGCGGGCCTACGCCACTCGCTTCTCCCAGCCTCGCAACGTATAGCGCACCGGAGGAGTTCGAGGCCGGCCCGTCCAACCTCTCGGGCTATTTCGGTAGAAGGACTTCGGACGCGGAGACGCAGGTGATGCAAGCAGAGCACGATCGTTACTTCGCGACGGAAGAAGAAGCTACTGAGATAGGAGACGACGAAGAGGGCACCGAACGCGCGGATGGACCAGACGCCCAAGAGCATCTGGAGGTTGGCATCCCAGCGGCCCAGGAACAAGATGCACTGGGGGTAGAACAGGCTGTCGAAGATGGGCCGGCGCAGCGAGAAGCGCTACAGCGGATGGCGGATGAGGCAAGGGCCCTCGGTGTGCGCATCAATGATCTGGAACAACGGCTGGAAGTTATACAAGACAACATTGATGAGAACATGGAGGACGACATGGACGGAGCATTAGAAGGTTAGTCTCAACTGTAGGTCCCCGCCAAGTAAGATGCTGACACCCCGTAGCTATCGGTTTGCGAGGGCCGTTGCATGCTGTAGTCCAGAATGTGAGTAGTGCTTGCCGTATTTTTACCCGGATTTCCGACTGAAGTGGATCGCAGGCTGCATTAATGACGTTCATACTGGATGTGACCATTGGGCTAGGTATATGGGTGCCGTACACTCTGGGCAAGACGACTGCCCTCCTCTCGGTATGTTCTACTGTGCCTCGTTGTGCGAGACATCGAGTAACAGCGGCCGCAGCTCGATCCTCCACGCTTCCTCTTCATTTTGCACCTCCCTCTGCGCCTCATTCGCCTGGTGACGGATCCGATCGTAGACGGTATTGCGCTTTTTCTCACTAAAGCTGTCTTGCCTTCCGTCTTCCGAGCGTTGTATCTTGTATTCTCTCCACTGCTCCGTTTGTTCACGCGCGGTTCAGCCGCTGCTCCTGATCCCCAGGCAGAGACGACCATCGGAATGGTAAGTGTACTTATCGCTGCTAACACCTTGTATAAGCCTCACAACCTGCATTAGTTTGGGTTCGTGCAGGACCTCATCCAACGCGCAAATGGTAGCATCGTGGGATTACTCTCGCCGACTGCCAAGTCAACGACGACTGAGCCTTCATCGCGGTGGGAGCGTATCGTCGAAAGCGACTCTCCGGTCTTCCGCTACATCGAACCGTACTTCGCTCCGTTAGGCAGCAAAGTTCGTACAGGCTTCGAGGACGGCAAAGTCACATGGACGCGCCTCGCCTCTGGCGACGGACCGAATGAGCGAATCTTCGCCGTCCTCCTGGGCTACTTTGTTGTGGCTTTGTTGGTCGCCCTCTACTTGAACGTGCTCACCATCGGCAACGTCAGGAACGCAGGAAAGGCGGTTCGCAGTGCTGTACGGCAGCAACTACTAGTAGTCAAGGCACGGCTTGCATTCTACTGTTTACGAGTTGTTGTCTGATCATACTCTAGGTTGCCTCCTTCATAGTCGTCGAGCTCGTCGTCTTCCCTCTGGGGTGCGGTGTCATGCTGGACGCATGTGCCATTATCCTTGTGCCCCAAAGTAGCTTCCATACGGGAGCAGCATTCCTGGCCTTCGCTCCGGTAACATCGGTCTTCTACCATTGGGTCATCGGAACCATGTTCATGTCAGTGCTTCCTCCCTACGTGTCGTGCGTCTGCTGACAGAATTCACAGGTACCAGTTTGCTGTGCTCTTAGCGGGCTGCCGCGACATCATGCGCCCTGGGTCGATGTGGTTCATCAAGGATCCTCAGGACCAAAACTTCCACCCTATCCGTGACATCCTGGAACGCCCCACTCTCGTGCAGATTCGCAAGCTGCTGCTGAGTGGTGCCATGTACAGTCTTGTCATTGCTGCTGGAGTCGGTACCGTGTCTGGCATGCTACAATTATTCAGCAAGACAGTGTTGCCCCTCCGCTGGAAGATACGGTACGCACACGAGCCATCTATCTGTTTCTGATGACGCTGAACCAGGTATGGTAGTGAGCCAATTTCCCCTGTGCCTGTCGATCTCCTCTTCTTGCATTTAGTGCTGCCCTACACGATGCAGTATTTCCGACCTAGGAAGGCAGTGAAACAAATTGGCACGTCTATATGGAAGACCCTGGCTGCCCATCTGCGACTGAGTTCATACATGTTCGGCGAACGCCATCCGGAAGAGGAATTCACGCCGAGACGATGGTGGCAGCGGATATTTACTCCGAAAGCAGCCGGACGCTCGCAATTACTGGAACTCGGTGATGGCACCTTTAGGCGAGTCCCGAACAGAGATAACATTGTCTTGGTCAAAGATATCCCTGCCACTGCCCTCGTCAACCGCGACGGCAAACCCATCAACGAGGAGCAAGCTCGAGTCATCGCTGCGCAGGATGCGGAGGCAGTGAGGAACAAGCGAAATGTTAAAGATGATTACACGGTCGTCTACTTGCCACCGAACCTCAGGTATCGCGTGGCGGCATTCATCTTCGCTGTGTGGACGATGGGCTCCATAATGCTCGCACTCACGTTCGCCGCTCCTATCCTCCTCGGTCGTTCATTCTTCGGGTTATTCACTTCCAATGAAGTACACGATGGCTACGCATATATCGCCGGCTTCTACCTCTTGTGGGGATGTTACCTCATCGCTCACTCAATCGACCGCATGGATAAACGTCGTCAGCGCAGGGGAGGCCTGCAACCTCGTGCGCAGTGGCCTCTGTACATCGTTAAGCGGAGTCTACTGTGGGTCGCGCAAACCTCTTACATGGCGGTCTTCCTTGGTGTTGTGATCCCCACTTTGCTCGCCCTTGTGATGGAATTCTATATAGTTCGTCCACTCAGAAGCATCACACGCCCTCCTCCGGAACACCGCATTCGGATCGTCGACATGTGGGCACTAGGACTTTTGTACTCGAAGATCTTCATCCGGGTTCTGCGCATGCAGCCTAATAACGACATCATGAAGGGTATAGACCAGGTGTGTTTTGCTCCACAGATGCCTCATGATCATTCACTTACCTGTCGACAGATCTCTCGTGGTGGCTGGGCGCACATCGATCCATTCCGAGCTACGAGAGACGTCATTGCCCCTCTCACCTGTGGTTTGCTGGGAATGCTCCTCTTCCCCGCTGGTGCGCTCTATCTCCTTCGGAAGCTGTTTAACCTACAGCTCGCAGACGACTTCTTATGTGAGTCGCGTACGATGACACCAGCCGTGACGCAGTGCTGACAGTTCACTCACAGTCTTGCACGTGTATCCCAGCATTTTCACCGTAGCTGGCTTCGGGCACACCGCCTTCGTCGTCTCGCGCGTCTTCGGGTCCTGGTCACAGGCCATCCGTGACAAGGAGTACCTCGTTGAAATGCGGCTGCAGAACCATGAGCCCGAGTTGGACCTCAAGAGACTCGCTGAATTCACGAAGAGCACCGACGAGTTTGTGAAAGACGTACAGTTCTTTCTTGACAACACGGCTCGGAAGCTGGATGACGGGAGGGAAGATGAGGAGGATGCAGACCCAGATGAAGAAGCCGAAGAGTAATCGACAACATAGCCCCCGACGCCGGGGCCACATGGACGCCTGCATTGACTTATAGCACTCCATTATATTACACGCAATTGTACTTAGTATTGAATCCAGATCATCTCGCTATCACTGTATACACATACTGCATCTACACCACTGTAGAGAGAACAGTGCTGTTCTAGCCTACAATGATCTACATTGAGGTGTATAAAAACAAATCTTACAACTGTATTCTGACAACATCTCAACGCGTTGAACGTACCACATCTGCATACAATATATGACCACGGTCATCAGAACTCTTCGTCCTCAGCGAGGTCAGCAGCCCATGTCTCCGAGTCACTGGTCTCGTAGTCCTCCTGTACGTTGCCCTCAGGGACCAATCTCCACGCTGTCCATCCCCCGTTCCTCTCCTCCACGACGTCCCAGCGCTCGGGCCGGCGCTGCATGTCCGCGGTGAGCCAGTCGATGAGGTCCTCGCCGGTCCCGTCCTCGGGGTGCAAATAGATATTCCAGCCGAGGAAGATGGCATTGACGTTGTCGACGGACGCACAGAGTCCGTGCTCGTGCGTGTATGTCATCTCGAACATGTCGATCATCTGTAGCGTCGCACCGCGCCGCAGCATACGTAGGTCGTCCTCGTCGACGTGGTGGGAAGGATAGTCGTCCTCCGTCACGTGCACCGAGGGCGGTTCCCAGCGCGGCCGCACGTACGGCCCATGGTAAGGCTCCTCGTCCTCGTCCGTGCCGTAACCGTCGTACGACCAATCATCGTCGTCTTCGTAGTCCTCGTCGAAATCCTCGTCCTCGTCGAAGTCCTCGTCGTCATCCTCGTTCATGGGCCAGAACTCGCTGAACGTTTCGAGGTCTGCGAATATGCCTGCCCACGGATCGCCTTCTGTGGGAGGTGGCGAAGGGCGGCGCGGGGTGCCTGGCTGTGCTTTGGCCTTCTCGAGCACTGAGGTCAACGACTTGACGACAAACAGAGGTATGGGCCGGCTGGAGACGATGGTGCGGCAGCATGGACATGTCTTCTTACGGTAGATCAGCGCGTCGGGTTCGTCCTCGTCATACATCTCATCATCTCCGGCAGGAGCAGAACGGAACCATTCCTGTAGGCAGGATTGGCAGGCCACGTGACCGCAAGGAGAGAGGCTGCACGTCCAGTTAGCGTTGTTTGTGGCTAAAACGACGAAGCACGAAACGAACCCATGCGGCTGTGCGATGATGTCCATGCAAATTTGACATGACAAATTTTGCTCCAAGTTGGTGACGAGCTGACAGGTCTGGTAAGCAGCGCACGTAGAGCAGGAAATACGACAGACACACCTCCTCAGACCTCTGTGCCTGTGCTTTCCATTTGTCTATCTCCTTACTCTGTTGCCTCTGGGACTGATTAAAGTCAATTCCAAGAGAAAGTCAACAGCCAACGATGATTAACTGACCTTATTATGGTTTGCCACCTCCTTCCTGAGCTCGTCAATGACCTGGGACAACGTCATTGAGTTCCAAGGTGTCATGAGCCGGAGCACCTTACCTTGCTCTGCCTTTGGACTGACTTCTTGGCGGATTGTAGTTGCTTCACACGAACGTTGGGAACGTCTTACGTATAAGCAGCGACAGAGATACACACCTTCCGGAGTGTGTCGATTTCGCGCTGCATGCGGGCTACGTCTGTGCCGTCAAATGCCAAAGGCACTCCAACGTCTACATCGTCGTTTGGTTCAGGAGACGCTGTACGGGCCCCACGGGAGACAGTGTCCCGAGACTTTGAGCGCTCTTTCTTCTTACTTCGAGTGCTCTGACTCGTTGCGCCGAGTTCTCTCAGTATCATGGCGTCGTCCCCCGCAAAGGACGATGGAACTTTAGCCTTCGCCTTGCTTCTACGACCGCGTTCATGCTGCACATCCTCTCCAGAAAATTGTGCAGCGTAGTCGTTGAGTGATTGAGTAGAGGAGGATGTAGTCTTCCTCTTTCTACGTTGGCTGCCTGCTTCGGCGCCCAAGATCATGGGAGGAATCTCATCTAGTATACGCGCATCCGGCGAGCGCGACTTGCGCCTTCTATGGGCACCGTTCTGCGCATGATGCGTCCTGTTCTCCCTCTGCCTGGCACTTGCCGTCCCACGACGGTGCGTTGACTGAGTGACTGGGTGGGACGATGGCGGCATGTTGCACGACGGCTACTAGTATGCAAGCACAGCAGAGTCAGTACGAAGGCAATGCAAAGGCAGCTCGCACACAATGTACCTGGTTAGTGTGTTATGTTTTGATACAGTGCGGCAGCGAGGGGGGAATGAGGGGGTGAGGAGGGAATGCGACGACCACCACTCACAGCAGTGACCATCCACAATAGACGTGACCAGTCACACAGACGCGTGACGTCACGCTTCGACTCGACGCGCACGCGTTCCTTTCGCGTTTCTTCGGGCTGCCCAAGCGCCCGGCTCCGGACGCAAGTCGATGCTTTTGGCTCTTGCTCGCACTGCGACTCCCCTCAGAGCCTGTTCCTATACTGTCTCATCCCACTTAATACAGCGGTATCCGACTCCAGCAAGCGTGCCACATTGTTTTGAACGATCTGCAGAGATCATGTCCGAAGCAACCCAGCAGGAGGCCAAACAGGGAGGGAAGACTCAAGGGCAGCGCGGGCGCGGGGGCGGCTCAGCCAAGCTGCGTGGACTGCCCACCGACTCTCCTGAGGTTCGTATGTCCAAGACACTCACCTGGGTGCTGCGGCATGGGTCGCAAGCGGAAGGGCTCGCGATGAGGCCCGACGGATATGTACGCGTTGATGAGCTCGTACGTCCACCAAGTCTTCTTGGTGCCCGATCCGTATGTATGATCCCGAAGTAGTTGAAGATTCCCAAAATGCGGGAGGTAGACTTCGGTAAGATTCAAGAGATGGTGAAGAACGATGCAAAGGGACGCTTTCACCTGAAGAGCGAGGCTGAGGATGGCAATGAGGTCTGGTGGATACGAGCCAACCAGGGTCACTCGATGAAAGTGGGCGATGCGCTGCGTGTTCCGAGCACGAGACTGACTTCACCCCCAGGAAGTCAAGCTTGAACTGCAACCTGTCAATTCAGTGTCCGACATCCCAACGAGAATCGCGGTACATGGGACTACACGCGAAGCTTGGGAACTGATCCGTAGGTCATATATTGTGATTTGGCATAAACGACATGCTTCATTCGTCGTATAACACAGGCGAACAGGGACTATCGAAGATGTCCCGCAACCACATCCATCTCGCGCAAGGCGTCCCGGGATCAGGCGTCATCAGTGGTAAGTCTTCTCCGCCTGCATGCAGCAAACGCTCCTCAGTTGCACCACCAGGCATGCGACAGTCCTCCCAGATCCTGATCTACGTCGACGTGCAGAAAGCGCTCGACGCGGGGATCAAGTTCTTCCTCTCGTCAAACGGCGTCGTGCTCACCGAAGGCGATGACCGGGGCTTTCTCAGGCCCGAGTTCTTCGCGCGCGTGGAGACGGTCAAGGGGGAGGCACTTCCAGGCTGGGACCATACGCCGAGTATTCCGCGTACGCCAGCCAAGCAGCCAAAGAAGAAGGCGCAAAAGACAAAGGTTGTGGATCCGACCAGTGGTTCGGCCGCAACCTGATTTAGGGCTCGTGTGCTCAGTAGTAATCGACAGTAAACTTCGATATGTATTGTATTATGAACCTCACAGTAAGCCATAAATTATGTTCGCGCGGCTTTGAGGGTGTACTCATCGGTTCTGGGGCTTGACATTACGTACCGACCAGCTCTACTGGCTTACACGAGGAGATTCACGGTGTCCTCACCCTCCTATCCATGCATATATATTCCTCAACAGCATCTTTACATGAGCAGACATTACACTAAACACAACGCAAGCGACTACTCCGTACATATATTCTAGCCAGTATGCTAACGGTATTGTATCGCAGTACCCATTAATAGTACGGTATAGAAGCATAGGTCACACCTCGGTCGTTCGAATCGACTTGCTCATCTCCCCACTGGACGTTGGCTAATCGTCTGGGTCGCTGAGGAGCCAACTGCTTTTGTCAGCCGTTGGACTGCGGTATCTTGTTCGCCCAGTACCTCGACGGCTACTCGATGTGGAATAACCATCTTCTGTCATGCCGTCAGAACGATCACCATCCCGCTGGCCGCTCGCTACACTAGATTGGCCATCTTATTAGAGAGTTGGGATGCAACAAGGGGTGGTAGGACTGGCTCACCGCTTGTCCCGTCTCTCCCTCGCCATCTGCAACGGGAATCGTGGTGCCTTCTTCGGCCTGGGCGTAGGATCCTCGTCAACCGGATTCTTGGCCCGGATTGTAGGCTTCATGGGAGTATCATCGTCATGGTCTGAGCGTGCCCGCTGCGTGAAGTCCGGGGTGGAAGGTCGATACGGCTCTTGACCGTCATCGCGATGTGTAGCGGCTGGCCTCACATCCGGTTGCTTTCGCCTCGGCCGTGGCCTCGGAATTGGTACCGGCTGTGCATCCATCTCAATGTCAGAACTCGACGCCGCAGGCGTCGGCGCCCTGGAGCGGGACCGTGTTACCCTCCCCGTATCGCGGAGGTCCCGTACGCCGCGTGGCAGAGATGGTGCATCGCTGACCTCTACGTCTGTCGACTCTCGGTTCTGACAACTCCGCGCCTTAGCCTTCGCCTTCCTCGTCCTGGGGAGTGGAGTAGGCACAAACTCAACCTCGCTCTTCTCGCTCTCCGCCTCAGCCTGCGCCGTCCCCGCCCTGATCCTCGGCCTCGGCTTCGGCCTGCTGTCCTCCGCCTCCGTGTCTTGCGACGCCTCCGAGAGCAGCATCTCCTCCACGCGCTCCTCGGCCTCGAGCTCCCTTCTCCGCGTTTCCGCGCGCCGCCGGACGATCTGCTCACACTGCACGTCCTCAGACTGCTCATCCGGGAACATCGCGACGCCGTACTCCGCGCTATCGCGCAGGGTGACGATGGCCTCGTCTCGCGTCTGGTGCATGTCCTCCATGATCAGCGCAACGGCGGCCTCGGGGATCAGGATGAGCTGGATGAAGTCGGCGGGGCTCAAGGGCAGGGTGGAGTCGGGCGGGAATGACGGGGGCGGGAACATGTCGTACATGGTTTGGGAGATGATTATGTATCCTAGCTCGCCGTAGCTGTTGACATGTAGTTCAGCGTTCAGCAGTGCACCGTGTGACGCGCGCAGACATAGCACTCACTAGCCAGGCTGTGTCTTGCTGAAGTGCGCGAGCTGTCCAGCGACGCCTGCGATCTTTCGCGAGCCATCCTTCCGCACGTTCCTCACGACGTCTTGCCAGAACACGCTGCTCTTCCTCGGTCTATCTTCCCAATCCGAGTCCCCGCTACGCCCCCTCCGCATGCTCGGCACGAAGTCCTCGTCGACGTCATCAATAATAGCTTGCCACCTCGCACGAAGCGCCCTGATGCGAAGGGGGACACGCTCCCAGTCGATCGTGGTCGGCCAGCCATGAGCCTGCGCCTTGGGCACCTGGTGGCTCTCGAACCGATGGCGCTGACAGACGCTGACGAACATGCCTACGGAAGCACGCAAGCCCAGCGGGTTGGTCGGGCGGGGGTTCCGGATGGAGTTGTTGCGCGCGGTCTCGATGAGAGACTGCAAATGCGGAGAGGGCGTGGCTGGTAGGCGTTCGTCGCACCAAGGACAGAGTGTATGCGGGTCGACTTCTCTTCCCAGCAAGACTGGGAGGCAAGAGGCGACAGTTAACCACCTATGCGGATGATGGGGATGAAAGAGGCTTACCCATGTCGTCGTCGTCAAACTCGGGGCCGTCACCATCGCGTAGAATGTCTGCTAGCCTGCAGAGGAGGTACGAATGTAAATGAGGGTGCCGATTGGCGCACATGAATTGCGCGTCCCACCTTTCGTTTGGATCTGCGTCTGCTCTCCGCTTCTTCCGCGCTCGTCTCGCCCGTTCGTCCTCGAGGTCACTACTGTGTCCATCCAGCCGCTTTGGGGGCGAACGTCCAATGCTCTCTAGCAGCTGGGTCTGCATTGGGAAGGGCTTCAAGTCTGCCTGTTCGTCCTCACTGCAGCCATCGCTCTCGGCCGACGAGAACACCGTGTTCTTATGCACGTGGCTCCTCTGCGATGACGCCTGGGAGGAGGTCTTGGATTTTCCCCTACGCGATCGAGATCTACCGCCGTCATCTGGGGAAGAGGAGAGGGGCGGGAGCTGGGGAAAGTCACGCAGTTGACTGGCCTGGCGGGAAAGCGGGGATTTCTGCGACGAGAGGGGAGAGACCAGGTCCATGGGAAAGTCTTCTGGTTGTCTAGACTTCTTGGCTCGCGGTGGTGAGGATGGGCTTGATAATGGGGGCGGTTCGGGATACTCTGCAAGTTTGCGCGTCTTCTTTCGTGCCCCATCCTTGGTCGGCCGTTGTGGAGGCTCGTCGTCATAAGAATGCTGCACTGGTGAAAGTCGGTCGATAGGGTTCATAGGTTCCCTTGCCTTTGACTTGCCCTTCTGCTTAGCTTTCTCAGCGGGACGCGGTCCTCTCGACTGGTTCTCGTCTTCGGAAACACCTACTTTCCGTCGCCTGAGCCTGCGCGCATCACCTTCGCCATCTGTGTCTCTAGAGGGGATGCCAATGGTGTCTTCTGCTTGCTTCGACCTCCCCGACCCCATATATGCGGGCCTTGGTTTCGGTCGCAGTGACGGGGAAAGGCGGGGAGTCTTCTGGCTCGGCTCAGGTTCCGTTTCCGGGTCAATTTCCAAGATACCAGAGGAACCTCGTGAATTGTTCGAATCCAATTCATTGAGTGGGGAGTTCCTGCTGCGCGCTTTCGTAGCGTGTTTCGCGGTAGTCGCCGTCGCCTGAACGGGGGAAGCAGCTCGACACTGTGATGGAGAACGCGGTGCAGACGCACGGCTGACTGTGGCTTTCGTCGACGATACCGACCCTTGACTGGGTTGAGACCCGGCAGGCGAACCACCGTCGACGACCTTCTTCTTGAAGTTAGGCAGCGGCTTCTTCGGCGGCTGGAAGGAAGGATGGTATCTGAGGTATTTCCCGTTTACCATCACACCGTCACCATGACTTTCTTTAGGGCCCTCCTCAAGACTAGCGTGGCCTTCATCCCCTGCTTTACTATCCTGCGGGCCTAAGTGCAGCTCGTCCTCGGAGTACTCGTCTCTCGAAGGCGAGGGATCGAGGCGGCGACAAGCGGAGGGCTTCCTAGATGTCTTCGTACAAAGAGCGTTCGAATTTGACTGTGAAGCCCTCCCGAAGGTGCTCTTAGGGCCGACGAAGCCTTTGCCGTGCATAGGCCGGTAAGGCAGTCGTACAGCGTCAGATGTGTCCGAGAACAGGTTGGTCTTTCGGCTTCGCAGACTGTCCTCTAGTCTTTCCATGTACACATGTACGAGGCTGCGTTGTGGTGTCAGGGGTAGCTGGACGGCCGTACTGCAGGGTAGCTGGCCTCACCGGTGTTACCTGTCTCCTTGTCGGCGGTCTGCTCAAGCCACAGAATGTATAGGAGATGGTAACGAGTAGTTCAGTCTGAGAGTAGAGTCTAGAGAAGCAAGAGATGAAGCAGAGGACACAGGCGAGGAGAGATGGCTGCACTACTGGCTGCCAGTGGTCGCCGCCAGTTCCCGCTCGTCGCGCCCAGCGTGACAACTCGCGTCAGTCACGTTGGCGCGTTACGTAACGCCCGCGATCGTGACGCCGCGACATGGCGCTTGGCGATCCGCGTTTCTCTGCTTCTCCCTCTACTGCTCAAAGTTGTGCGCGGCTGGATACGGCTGTGATCCCGCTTGCTATGCTCTGGGATATGGATGTTACACAACCAAATGAAAACACCAATGCACCAAGTATACTCAAGCTTCCGGCGGACATCTTGCTCGAGGTGCTGTCACTACTCAGTGTCGCCGATCTGCTCAGTTTCCGTGAGGTGAGTTACCCACCAATTCGAGCGTGCGTTCACCGGATATTCCTTCGCTATTTCACCCCGCACATAATATGCTTTACTCCTGGCGCGACTTGGTGTGCGTTGAGAAACAACATACGATGTATGTGCGTTAGACGATTGCACGCTGACCACCTTCCGCGTTAGACGTGTACACATATAGACTCCCTGTCACGCGACCGATCCGTCTGGCTGGCAATGCTCTTGTCACAGCATGCAACAATGCCGGTACCCCCACCATACGACCACGATCCTGCTAGACTGACTCGTTCCCTGGATGCCAACGCTCTATCGCGACTAGTTCTCTCTATATACCACACGGAATATTCCTGGTTACTCGCTCGCTCACCACCCATACCCATTGTAACTCCAGAGTCACCCAGTCACGCGGACGTCTCCGACCTCGGTGGAAGGCATGCCATCCTTATAGAAACAATTGCCGACCGCTGGCTACTATCGATTTATGACGAGGGCACAGTATACATCTGGGATCTTTACGTTGATGGCATAACACCGGCCTCTACTTATCGGAGAGCAGGGCTCACGCCCAAGACGGGGTGCTGTTTTAGTTTGCAGCTGCCCATCGTCGATCGGCTTTCCTCTGCATTTGCGTCGCTCAGTCAAGACTATACGACGTTGCACGTCGCGGTTGTCTCGTACGCAAATGATGCTTGATCAGAAGTAGCGCGTGTTTGACATTAAAACAAACCAGACAGACCGATTGTACGATGCTCGACTTGCGCCTGCCCACATCGCGCTGCCACAACATAACCAGCGATGTAAGATTGCAGATGGTCGCGGACCGGAGTTGGAAACTACCTGGCCCTGCTCTCACTGTTCGTGCCCTTGACCCTCCCTCGAACCTAGCATTTCTGTCCTATTCGGACACGCTGGTGTTGCTTCACTGCGAGAGTGGCAAACTATGGCAGATGCGTACCATAGAACATATGGATGAAGATGAATTTGTGAGCCCACTCTGGTCGACACATGCGCGTCAGCTCACTGTCTGCCGTAGTGGACCGGCGTCATCGCGGCGAGGTTCGTCTCCTCGCACCATATTCTATGCATCAAGACACACGCCCTAGAACTGCTCACCCTACCAAGCACGTTCCTCCCTGAACAGTTCGTCCCGGACCGTACTCGCACATCTAGCAACGACAGCAATCACGTGGGGCACCTACCCACCAGAGTCCAGTCCCACTTCCTCTCCGGCTTAACCTTCCGCGGCGTGTCCATGTCAGAAGTGCAGCTCTCCCAGGACGGCACGCACGCACGCGTGTCCTTCCTCGCCTATGACATCCTCCGCGGGCTCTATCACTACCGCATCAACATCCTTCTCCCTCCACCTGCAACTGACAACAGAGACACGCCACACATCCTCGCTGACAGCCCGCCGCCCCAGATAACGGTGCGCCTCCTGGCGGTGCACCGTCTAGCACAACTTTACTCGCTCGGTGGTACGAGCGGCAGCGCGCCGCGGGGGAGGAGTGGGTTCACCCCGGGCTCGCGCGGGTTTGTCTCCGCGTGCGTGCTAGGCCGCACGGGACGCCGTGGGGTGTGGGTCGAGCGCAAGCGGGGCAGCATGCGCCGGAGTGTCATTGCGTTCAAGGCGGAGGACGACGTGGATGAATCAGAGGAGTGCGTTGACGGGGACGTGGAGGACAACGTAGGGCCGCAGGTCACCGATGTTGACTGGACGAGACTGCGGTTGTCTGACAACGACGACGAGGATACAAGGGATGAGACGGTGGCTGCCATGGAGGAGAGGTGTGCAAAACCTATTGACGGCCGTGTTTTATTCGAGCTGAACTCTTATGATCTACGAGGTACGTATCCCTCATCAGAACCGAATGCTTGCTGGACGACTGACGATAACGTAGACGATATAACACACTGTGCATTCGCGGAGTCGACAGGAACTGTGATACTGGGCAACCGCAAAGGTGAACTCAAGCTGCTCTGAACAGGTCCCTCCCCCTCAGGCGCCAAGCGTACTGGGCGCACAAAGAACAGCAATTACAATACACGGTACGGATGTCTGATACACACATTGCTTTGTAGGATACATATATCAGACGCGAGAGCCGTACACATCCTTCGCCTCGACACCACCCTGGCCCTTGCGGATGTTGGCTTGCGCCCATCTGTGACGCACGACATGGTCAGTCAAGTAAGCTAGGAAGAATGGGGGATGAAGGCACAGACTTTTTGATGCGGATAGACTCGATCTGGATGAAACCGGTCGTGTCCGTGGGCTCGAAACCACCGAGCTCGTCCATGGAGGACTCTTTCTCGTCGTATAGACCCTGCACAGCACATTAGCCAACCAGTTCTGACTGTCAGTTCTTTCTACGCACCTCATCGGACGAGCGACCCTCGACGACGACATTGCCCTTGTACAGCTTGAGACGGACGACGCCGTTCACGGTGCGCTGACTCGCGGGGATGGAGGCAACGACAAACTCGCGCTCGGGCGTGAACCAATGGCCATTGTACAGGATGCGGCTGAGCTCGATCGTCGTGAACTGGTCCCGGAGCGCACGGACGTTGCGGTCGAGTGTGAGGCCCTCGATATCCATGTGCGCGACGCGGAGAATGGTCGCCGCGGGGGATTCGTAGCAGCCGCGGGACTTGACGCCGATGAAGCGGTTCTCGACGATGTCGATGCGTCCGATGCCGTGCTTGCGGGCGAGCGCGTTCAGCGCGAGGAACACGTCGACGGGGTCGGTGTACTCCTTGTTCTGTGCAGGCACGGTGACCTTGACGGGCAATCCGCGAGCGAACTGGATCGAGATGCGCTCAGGCGTGTTCGGCGCGTCCTCAGGCGCGGTGGTCAGCTTCCACATATCTGCGGGCGGCGTCGTGTTGGGGTCCTCGAGGATACCGGCCTCGTACGAGATATGGAAGAGATTCTCGTCGGTCGACCAGGGCTTTGCGGCGGTCTGCTGGACGGGGATCTGCTTCTCGGCGGCATAGGCGAGGAGCGCTTGGCGACCGGCGAAGCGGTTGTAGAACTCTGCGAGGTATGTATGATGAGGATCGCTTTAAGTAGGTGTGCCAGTGCTTCGGACTCATACCGGGAATGCGCCAGGGGGCAATTACCTTGATGTCAGGCTTGAGGCCGTAGAACGCGAGCTCGAAGCGAACTTGGTCATTTCCCTTGCCAGTGCATCCATGGGAGACATAACTATACGCCGAGTATAAGCAACCATGTTGAGTTGATGTATAGGAGCACCACTTACTCGCAGCCCTCCTTGTCGGCGATGGCCATCATGCCACGCGCAATGACGGGCCGGGCAAGCGACGTCCCGAGAAGATACACATTCTGTATAGCCTTCAGTGTGATCATTTGCATAGCTAGGACGGGCTGCACGGACCTCATAGATGCAATTCGCCTGGACGGCAGGGTAAATGAGTTCTGTCACAAATTCCCTTTTGAGATCCTAAGAGGTAATTAATCGACCTCAATCAGTTTGTCGAAAACTATAACATGGTTTCTACTCCGTACCTCGAGGAAGAACTTCTTAGCACCAACAGCCAGAGCCTTCTTCCGTGCAGCCTCGAAGTCCTACAGCAAGGACGTCAGCACATCGGTTGATAAACTGTGTTACGCGCTGACCTCCTCCTGGCCAACATCTGCCATAAACGCGTAGACCTCATATCCTTGCTCGATGAGCCATGCAAGGATGCACGAGGTATCTTTAGATGACCATTGCGCATCAGCCCCGATCGACTTACACTGGCATCCGATAATATACTTACCAAGGCCTCCGGAGTAAGCAAGCAAGACGCGACCCTTCGATGCAGACATGGTGGTGGATAGAGGTAGAGGAACGCGCAGGTAGTCAAATATGCTCTGTTGAAAATGTGACTCGGACGTTCAAGGAGGTGCTTCTCTCAGATCCATGCCTAGATCGCTCTGTGCACTTAAGATAAGATAAGATCTCTGTCTATGATCGACAGTGGCGGGTGACACTAGCGCGCTGCCAGTGCCTGCGTGGCAGAGGCTCTCACTCGAATTCTATGTACTACTCAGACACTCAGTCTTTCTAGGACTTTCCAAGGCAGGGGAAGCAAGTAGGCAACGCCGAGCAATATGACCCACCCAAACTTCGGATTGCGTCCAGCAGCAATGAGGCATTTTGTTGTCAGCGTCTACTATTCTCCAGTGACCGTCATCCGAGTCAGAGACGTTACGGGCGGGCACTAGAAAAGAACAGACCCGGGAACGAGTAATGTTTGAAATGGTGAGTCAAGAATTTACGAGACTGATGCCTACTGTAACCTTGTTCGGGCTAGTAGGGCTCTCGCAGTAGCGAAATTCGCAGTCTGATGGAGGATATCAGCCTGCTGTCGTCAGGCGGGGGCCCTTCATATCACTGAAGCCGAGAGACGGTATATTCTCAGCCCCCTCCCGAAGGCATAAGGAACATGAGTAGGGTTAATGGGCGGCATGATTATCTTCGTTCCTTCGTCCCATGATGAGGTGATGACCCTATCATAGCTCCTGCCGGCCTGTTCGTGAGTGTTTGGTTAGCCTATGCGCCCAACACATTCAAGTTGTCGCAAGCGGTTTTTAGGGCTGTTGCAACACTGGACCCGGGCCTCGGCCCCGAATGCTACTCACCGACACCAGCATGACTGTCAGGGTATCAACCGAGTTCTTCTGCCTTCGCTATGCGTTCACCTCCTGGTGTCACTGCGACAAATCTCCCGAACGAGGTTGTGTGCTATTATTGGCTTCGCACCCGCTGACTCGCGTACTCGTTCGACGTTCGAACTTCGAAGACTGGTGCGTCACGTACTCGTGGAGGAGGGCGCTAATCACCACCCAGAGCTCAGGGCTAGCCATCTATGATCTAAGGTAGCAATGTGCAGTTTGGGTCGTCTACGCGTTAGTAGCCCTTCCGCTCATTCAGCTTGGATCGTGCCAGTGTACCCAGGGGAGGGGGAAGGCGACCGACGGTTGACCAGTGCTCTGCTTCATTCTCGCACCTGCGAGAACTCAGCGGGGCACGAGGGAGTGGTCTCAATACCCAGACTTGGATGACGAGCTAGCTGTACCGCAGGCGTATGTCAGATAATGACTGGAGTATGGGTGGCAGTATACTGTACGGCCCGAGGGCGCTTCAGTGATGTTGTCACCGATCGATCGCTCGGTCCGACCAGTGGCCAGCGCTGTGACCCTCCCGAGTCTCCTACCCGAACATCCCCTGCCGGCCAAACGCGTCATCTTGCGGCAGCAGTGTACACCCTTTCCACCCTCCGAATCGTCCGGACGCCCTCGGCTATCTCCATTAGTCCCTCGCATTTACTAACCAACAGAGACCGTCCATATAACCTCGCTCTCTCCATCTCTTCCTCTCACTTCTGCATTCAGCGAGCCCCCGTATTGCACCCAGTCGATCTCCTGTCGCTCATCTCACCAAACAATGAGTCTCTGTACAGACTGTGTCAGCGGTATGTGTTCAGCGTACTCTCTGCGTTACACCTGCCTCCCTGATCTCTGGAAACCAGGTGTCCGCCACGAGGGAACACCTGAAGGTAAAGCGATCACCCCTAGGATCGACGTTAGGCATCGCGTATATTCAGGCTTTTTCTTGCAGGCAAGATCGAGAAGATCGGCGGCGTCGAGTCCTACGTTGCCACTCCCTCCGGCGAGTACGACAAAACGAAGGTCGTTCTCTTCCTGAGCGACGTCTTCGGCATCGCCCTCAACAACAACAAGGTGGGTCTACTCTCCCCCTTGACTCCCAATGTGCTGACATCAGATCCAGCTGCTTGCTGACGACTTCGCACGCAACGGCTACCGCACGATCATCCCGGACTACCTCCGCGGTGACCCCGTCCCGGAGAACGCATTCGACGCACCGGGCAACTTCGACATCGGCGCCTGGATTGGGCGCCATGGTGAGGATGTCTGGAAGGAGGACCTCGACAAGGTCGTGGCGGCGCTCAAGGCGGAGGGCGTTACGCGCATCGCTACCACAGGCTACTGCTACGGCGCTCCGCCGGCGTTCTACCTCGCGCGCAAGGGTATCTCCGTCGCGACCGTCGTCTCGCACCCGTCTCTTCTGAAGCCGGAGAGCATTGAGGTGCGTGCCCGCGGCTCCTTTGCAAGATTGACGTGCAGACAGTGATTTTGCTGTAGCAATACCGAGACGAGGCCAAGGTGCCGCTGCTCATTAACAGCTGCGAGGTCGACAACCAGTTCCCGCCCGAGTTGCAGGCGAAGACGGATGAGATCCTCAAGGACTTTGCACCAGGCTACGAGAGGACGTACTGGGACGGTTGTGTTCACGGCTTCGCAGTCCGTGGTGATATCGTGAGTTGCACGTCTCATTCGCAGGGGACAGTCTATTGACTGCCAATGGACAGAGCAACCCCAAGGTCAAGGCCGGGAAAGAAGGTGCATTCGAAGCGACGGTCAAGTTCCTCAAGAAGCACCTGTAGATTCGAAGGCTTGATCTTTGTTGGTCTCAGCACTGGACTTGGTGTGACGCCGCGCGACTTAGCGTAGTGACTTGGAATAGACGATCGGGCAGCTGCTGGTATTCAACTATTAGCAGCCCTGGGTCGTCGGGTTCAACCCCTGTATTCATCCACACCATACCCAAGGAGGCTCAAATGGGATCAAATGTACTCATAGTCATCAAATCAATATGTAGCGTGTATGTCGATATCGCATCTAGGCCAAGCATTGACATTGCGTGGGTACATATTTCGCGGGCAATCACACTAGCACACGAGACCATAAGAGCAAACAAATTATGAGCCTATGTACGCTGGTGGAGATAACCTTACTTCTTGCCGCCGGGTCGCCCGCCTCTGAACACCCATCCAAACTGCACGGGCAGGCTGACGTCGACGCCGAGCTGCTCCGCAAACGTCCACACGGTCTGGTGGTCCCTGAGGAACTGCCGCGCGAGGAAGACGACGTCGAGACCCTGCTCTTCCAGGACCTGCTGCGCGACGGCCGCAGTGTTGATGTTGCCGACAGTCCCGACGAGGAGCGTGTCGCCGACGGCCTTCTTGACAGCGACGGCGAGAGGTGCCTGGTACGCCGGTGTTTTGAAGTCGACGCCAAGCTTCTGCTTGGGATGCAACCCACCAGAAGTCACGTCGATAAGGTCTACGCCGTGCTGTGCCAGAAGCTTTGCGAGCTTGACGGTGTCTTCGATGCCCCAAGACGGCTCATCGAGGAAGACCTCCTCAAGCCAGTCATTGCCATTCATTCTTACACGGATATGTATCAGTTGGAAAGGTCTTCCGCATACGCAGAGCGGTCGACTCACCGAAAGAAAAGCGGCATCGTCTCTGGGATAACGGCGCGTATGGCGTCCACAATTTCCAACGTAAACCGCACGCGGTTCTCGAAACTCCCGCCATACTCGTCGGTGCGCCTGTTCGTGACCGGGCTCTGGAACTGGTGCGGCAAGAAGCCGTGTCCGCCGTGGATCTGTATAACATCGATCCCCGCCTGCACCGCGCGTCTTGCCGCGTCCGCATAACCCTGAACGGCACGTTTGATGCCTGCGTTGTCGAGCTCCTTTGGCACCGGCCAGCCGGGCGCGTCGTTATATGGAATGGCCGAGGGCGCGACGAGCTCACCCGGCCAGCCGCCGACGGCCTTCGTTGCGACGTGCGGCCCGAGCCAGACGGAGACGATGGAGCCCTTGCGCCCTGCATGTCCCAGTTGGACACCGAGCTTTTGCCCCTGCGAATGCGCGAGCTCGGTGAGGGCCCGAATCGGCGGGATGTGCGCATCGTCCCAGAGCCCATTGTCTTGTGGGCGGAGTCGCCCCTCGGGCAAGACGGCGGTGTCCTCGAGGAAAGTTATCCCGGGCCCGTACAGCAGAGCACCGCCGACTGCGCGGAAATGAGGTTAGAATATGTAGCTAGGGATAGTCGTGAAATGACACTCACGGTGAGCGGTGTGAAACGGCGTCAACGACCCATTGTTGGAGGACGCCTGAGACATTGGAGACAGCTGTGTAGTCGTCTATGTTAGTCCCACCTATTGATTCAGATCAGACTGCCTGAGGATGTGACATACAAAGATGCGGTTATGCAGAGTCATTCCACGAATGGTGAGAGGTTGAAACACCTTCGGGATAGGCTTGCCATCCGGCTGAGGGTCGTACGCAGTCCCGGCAGGAGGCTCCTGCAAAGGTGTGAAGTACGAAATGTTCGGAGCAGCAACGGAGTGAATGTCGGACATTGTGGACAAGCTATCGGCCTCAACCTGTTGTGAACCTAGTCGAGAGACTGGAGAAGATCCTTGTACTGTTCAGCATCTCGTCTACAGCCTGTTCATATATATACCTGACGATTCCGAACTCAACTTGGTCAACATTCCGCACCCACCTAGCATCCGAACGAACGAGTAAACGTTAGATTGTACCTAGCGTACCGACAGCCGTTGTGCTGACCACTCATGGACGTCTCGGCATTCCTCGCTGATTCGAGAGCACATCAACTTGTCACCCCCCGAACCAGAATTCGCCAACTATCAGCGCAGCGTACTGGACACAGTGCAAGCCATCCTATGCTATTGGATGACGAACTGTCTCGACATGCTAGTCAGGCTAGCAAGCGCATCCAGAGCCGTGGGATGCCGGACGGCCTACCAGCGCGCGAGGTACTCACTGATACTTGCAGGCTGTGAGGGTAACGCAGTTCGGTACCGCGTACTCTGACAAGGGCTCGGCGAGGTTGATAACGTCGGTCGGTTTCATGACAGATCTAATCAACGCATTGACGGCTTTGTGGCGTCATATGAACAGATCGTGGGGACGTACTTACTGTACAGTTCAAAACCGCAGTTGGCGGTATAGGACCGGCAGTATACCGCGCGAGAGTTATGGGTCAGCATTGTTCACGCAGACGCCAAAGGTCAGTCTCATGACGAATCAGTCTGAGAGATTGAGTCGCTCGACCAAAAAGTAAGCAATTCTGCAGGAACGCACTTGGAGACAGGATACTTTCGGACGTCGTGAAGCGAGAGAAGCGCACACCTGCAACTTGGTTGTATCTGAGCTGTTGCCACTGTTTCGGGACGAACCCATATACGTAGCTCCAAGTTCAATTGGCGCTGACTAATGCATAACATTCAGTCCGGCTGCAGCGTTATTGGTGCGTGCGATAGGATTGTTGTAGTGGTCGTATGTGCGACAATGGAGGAGAGAAGTATGCAAGGACTCACTGCGGGTAGCCTAGTAGCGCTGGCGTAGAGTTGTGGGCGCTTGTGAGCGAGAGGCACGTGAGCTTTCATTGGCGAACTGGCACTGACCGGCGGCTTGCTTCCTCGCAGTGACCTTCGCGAGTTCGGGCTGCGTGAGGCTGTTCTAATCGCGCATCATGGACCAGGTATGTCGCAGCTCTATGCCAACACAGAAGTGTGCCCTAACATTCCTCAGGAATCCTTCAGGAAACTTCTGCAGACTCCCAAAGCAACGACCACATCGACTACACCAACGCCGAGAGGATCGCTTCTTGCTGGCGTGACTAAGAGCAAAGGGTTCGTATATACACATCTCGCCGAATTAATTGGGCTTACTGACTGACGCACGCTAAGCAAGACAGTGGACCCGACACAACCCGCGTTCAAACCGCGGACTGTGAAGAAGAAGCCCCAAGCCGGGCAGTCGTACCGCGATCGTGCTGAAGAGCGACGGCAGGGTTTGGACAATGACTACGCCAAAGTGGAGGCTTTGGCAGAGGACTTTGAGAAGCGCAACGCTGACAATGAGGATCGTGCTGCAGTGAGCACCTTTGTGCCGCTCGCCATTCCCTCGTCTCTCATTCACACAGGTAGAAGAGCAACGGCGCTATCTCGGCGGAGACAGCGACCATACTGTGCTGGTCAAGGGCCTTGACTTCGCGCTCCTGGAGCAGAATAGAGCTCGCTTAGCAGCATCCTCGGCTGCGGAGGACGACGCGACGCTCGAGCAGGCTTTCCAAGAGGTTGCAGCAGCACCGCGCAAACGTACGCGTGAGGAGATCGTACAAGCGTTGAAGGCGAAGCGTGCGAAGACGTCGGGTGCAGGCGATGCTACTGCGGACGAAGGGGTGCCTTCAGTGAAGCAGCCGCCGCTCGTTGACCCTGCCCTCGAGGAGGCGAAGAAGGCAGGGAAGTTCAAGCCCATAGGCTTCAAACCTATCGGGGGTGGCTCGGAAGAGAAGCTCAAGAAGAAAAAGAAGGTCAAGGCCAAGAGTGTTGGCCAGGAAGGCGAAGCATCGCGGAAGAAGTCCAAGACAGATACACCTGGCGAGCGGCCGCCGCCTGCCCCTGAACCCGCTCCTGAGGCGGGCCCCTCTACCAATACGCAAGCCCCCGCGGTTTCTCCGCCCCCTCCACCTATAGCTGCGCCAGAAGCCGAGCCAGTGGACGATGACTTCGACATATTTGCCGGCGCTGGTGAATATACAGGCGTGGACCTGGGTGACGAAGATGACGGCAGCGAGGGAATGCGCTCGGACAGGGACCGCGAGGAGGGTGAGATGGAGGAGGCGCCACCACCCCCGAAAGGGCGGTGGTTTGCAATGGAAGAGGAGGACCGCCCAGAGGCGCCAACAAGCCCGGGGCAATCGCACGTAGAGGAGGGCGTTGGCAATGTTAGCCTGTCTTCACAAGCACGGCAGCGCCCCGCAGAGGCACCATCAGAACCTGAAGACGGGGAGGAAGAAGAGGAACGACCTGTGCGATTGCAGCCTCTCGCATCGTCAGCTATCCCCTCCATACGGGACTTGCTCGAGATGGACGCTTCTTCCGGCAAGGGCGGCAAGCGCGGAGGTAAGAAGGGCAAGAAGAAGGAAAAGGGCGCGGTAGGCGACGGCGGGGTTGATAAGAACAAGATTGACAGAGACTATCAACGGTACGTCCTGGCCAGGAATCACACTTTCGATTGCTCGTTAAAGCACGATGTGGCTGTCTCTTACCAGACTGAAAGCGTATACGGACAAGAAAGCTGCAGCCGGAGGCACCTGACGACCATACCCTAAGTGTGACTAGCTCTCATGGCGGTTCCCGTAATCAACCCACATCTAATGTTCATACGCCATCCTGATACATAACATTTTCTGTCAACGGCCGAGTTCGCCACGTGTTTTCAGGTCAGGCCAGATACGGCCCTTCCCGGATACAGAGATCCTCGTCTTTCTGCTTGCTTCCTGCTGCACCTGTCGATATAGGTCTTGCTCTGTGGAAGCTTGAGAGCAAGCAGATGGCCAGGACCTGGTGGCGAACTGCAGTCGACGAATGTTCGGCACGCGATAGGCCGCCGGTCGACGTTGAACCTATTATTGTATGGCGAGTGTGTGCGATAGCATTCGTTCAATATGGGCATGAATGACATGCCCTTTTTCCGGGTGACAACCTTACCTGGCGATATATCTATCTTCCGGCTATGTGAGTTTGCCCTCTACTTCTATGCAGTCGTTTTGACTAGACCGGTCGGCGGAGGATGGCAATGACAACGACTTTGGCCCGGTGTCTCTCAAAGCGTGTTGCGACTTCAGCTTCGGAGGTACGCTTGTCATTGGAGGTTGGCAGCTGCAATGATGTCATGTGCGTAGAGTGCAGCAGCCCGACATCTGGCTGGTGACCGAATCCTTGTGCTTAAGACAGTTTGTGACACCCTTTTTAGTTGCCAAAGTCTCCATTGCCTTGCCTCCAGCAGTCTCTTCAAGCTCAGCAGAACGTCTCGTAGTCAGGGTGGTCAGCGGACTTATCGCGAGCCACTCACATGTTCAACAACCAGAGGCCTATAGTCGACAAGGTATCTGCGGTTGTACGGGCGAGCCGGGCTCATCACCTACACACGGCACCCATTCAAACAGAGCATGAAGGGACGTGTATGTATTAGAAGTACGCTAGAGTACAGTGGTCAACTATACAATCAGGTAGGATACTTATGTGTAGGAATTGCCAGCAGAAGCCAATAAGTCACCCAAGCATGGTTGTCATGCCATCCGTATATCCGCGTCCAATCCGTTGTACTGTGCGTGTGTGAGAGGACAGATCACTTGACTACGTTTTGATCAATATCAATATGCGACATATGCAACGCAGAGGAGGGGCAGGCCAACGAAAAGCCCGGCCCAGAAGACGATGTTGCCCGCCAGCTTATTGCGCTTAATTGCTGGGAGCCGTCCGACAGCGATCATGGGGATCTGCGACAGCTGTAGAACACCGTAAGCATCTAATGAACCAGGCAATAGGCCAGTCATCGAGACATCGCACCTGGAGGAAGAAGAGGTACATCCTAAGCTTCTGCGAGACGATGAGCATGACGAGCTCGTGCGCCGCAGCGCTCAGGAGGAACGTGAACATCATCGCGCCGAGCTTGCCCAGGCCGAGGCTCGTCATCGCGGACGCGTACACGTGGCGGAGGAGGAAGGTGTGCACCGGCCGGTTCCACTTGCGCGAGAACTCGTCCCAGGACGTGGAGTTCCACCAGTCGTCGTAGAATCGGCGGTCGGCGAAACTGAGCGCACCGCCTGCATGAGCTGCTGCGACTACCGCTAGAGTAGGAGGTACTTACTAGGAAAGCTCGGCGAAGCCGTTGCAGATACATTCTGAGGGTGGGAATGTGAGCGGGCCGTGCAGAGCGACGGAATGGTGATCTCACGCACCGAAGATAAGGTAGAAGAGCAGGAGCAGGGCTACCATGAACGGCATCGCGAGGTCCAGGATGGTGCGCCACACTGGGGTCCCAGGCGTGGGCAATTGGGGGATGATGAAGCTCTCGGTGACAGTGTAGAGTAGTGCGAACGTGCCAAAGGTCGCGACCGTCTTCTCGAAGACGTACAGCGGGCGAATCCTGGAGTTACCACTGATGAGAAGGTGTGTTTGTGAACAGAAAACACACCAACGAACTTGTCTGTCCGTGGGTACTCGAGCTCGTAAACTAATGTCGGGATCAGCATGTAAGTCACAAAGTTTTTGTATGTGACATTGTCAGGCCAGCGGATGCGCTCTGGGCCTGTGCTGGTAAGTTCCTCCTCGAGTTCCGCATGCTCGCGTGCTAGATCGGCAATCTGCGGATTCGGGTGGTGTGCGAGGATTTGCGAGGGCGTGGGTGGATAGGAGGCGGAGGTCGTGGCAGAGGGGGGCATGAGGCGGGTCCCGGTTGTGTTCACTTGTGTGGGACGATCAGGGGAGAACTCGGCTGATGGCGACGTGGACAGAGCAGGGGGAAGTGGCGCCGAGCCGACGACGTCAGAGTGCCCGGTCGCTGCGAGGCGCTTCCGGAGTGCTACAGCGACCTTCTCGTCAATGTACGAGGACGCCGCTCCTTCTGGAGCCATGGGAGTCCCGTTCGTTATGCCGTCAGCGCGCTTCTCAATCTCAGCCTGGGCCGCCTCTTGCTTGGCCTTGTTCGACTCCGCCTTCTCGACGGCCGCGTCCCAGTCGCCTTCCTCCGCCACGATAGCGGCCTTCAGTTGCTGGTACACTTTTGTAGCGCGTTTATGAACCCATTGTAGCTGTCCATTTGTAGTGATGTAAGAGTGCATCTTCATAACGAGCACAAACGAATGGAGGGTAAGGAAGCCAGACTGTACCCATGGCCAGCCACGATTGAAGGTCCATTGGATAGCGGTGAACAGCAGCGTAGTCTGCCACACGTGCTGCATGATGACACCGACCCAGTAGTAGCGAATCCATCCCTTGACACAAGCTTTCACGAAAGGCACACAGAGGCCGGTACTGAGGACGAGGACAGCATCGGAGAACGCTAGTGTGACGGCGTCACGGGAGAACATGCTAAAGAATGCGCCTTCTAGGGGGTAGCCGTGCTCTTGGTAGCTGAGGATGTAGCTTCTGATGACGAAGACGAACATGGATATCCAGAAGAGGGTGAAGAAACCCTGCACGCGACAATGAACGGAGCGCTGTGAGGAATACTCAGAAGACGCACTCGGAATTCATTCGTCCCTGACCGCTCATTTGTTGTGTCGAAGTGGGACTTGCGGGGGGTAAAGGTAATCATGGCACGAAGCTTCTTGGTCTGGCGCGAGCGGAACGGTTTTGAGACATGAACAGTGCCCTCTGGAGTGTGGAAGTCCATGCTCTGATGCCGTTGGAGAGCTCCCCCAACGTCAGCATTGCCATTGAGTGTTGCCTTCTCTGGAGGAGCAGGACTGCGGCGGGTGAGCTGTAGTATGTCATGTGAGGAGTAGGCGGACGCACTTGGGCACGGTCGACGCCATGGCTGTCGAGCGATGAGCTATAGATGATGATCGAAGGAACAATGTATCGCAGGAGTTGGGCGAGAATACGAAGGAGTGGTGGGGGTATAAGTAGCTGCACGGAGACGGATACGCGGAGGGCGGACTGGCACGGATAATGTCTGACACCCTCCACTGCCATCAAGCGCCCACAGCATCATGGTCACGTGGCTTTCCTGGCGTAACGCCGTCCAGGTCATCGCGCCGACCGCCTCCTCCCCTCACTCAGCTCGGCCCCGACTCACTGTCGTCCGTCATTACATCTAAGAACACTCAGCCCCTATCTCAACGCATCAGCCATGTTCGGAAATCTCATTCTTATTGTAGCATCTCTCGCGATTCTCCATGGTGAGTCCATACAACCTAAGTAGTGGACTTGAGAACCTTTCATGAACAAACCAGGCCGGCCATACAGCAGCGTACTCCACATATGAACGTACGTACACCCCGCACCAGCAGCATCTTTGACCGCACTCTCATTCGCGAATCATCTCAGACTTATCCTATCTGAAAGCACTTGGCCGACCAGAGGGGTCTCTGCCTCAAGATGTACGTCACCCAGTGTTTCACCTGAATAGTTCCCTTCACGCATGGTACTAGGTTGTGTTTGAGGCGATAGCCGCCCTTGTGCTCGGTGTCATCGGAGCCGCCATCAGGACGCCGGAGCTTAGAGAGGTTACGTGGCGCAGTGAGATGAAGCGCAGGTGTGTGCTTTCCCTTTCTACACGTGGTATCATTCCAAACCTCCGACATACGTCCTAGATCAGCTGAAGAGCAGGATCCAAGGTTGTCGTTCAAGACTTTCGCAGAACGGGCTGGGATTTTGTCAGACTCAACAGTGTCTGCCTCATGACGTTGAGAGCAACGCAGTATTGCTGCATACCGCCTCCTTCATGCTGCCGTCAGCCTTTCACTTATTTCAAAACCTCGGCTGTCCTTTCGGCTTGCGGCCATAGTGCTACATGGCCTCTCCCGCCTGCGCTGGCATTCTCTACCCGATCGACTTCACTGTGTCGCTCTTGCACGGAGGTCAGGTGTAGGTCGATGCAGAAGTAGTCATGAGGGTGCAATCCTATTATAGTGTCCATCACTCGGGTGGTGCTGGTGCGGGAATCGGGCATAGCTCCTGCAACCGAGGCAGTGAGCATCGAATTCGTGTAACTGCTTAGGCCGCGATGCGATGGCCAGTATACAGTCTTCACAACACGACGTATCTCATGTGTTCGATTTGAAGAATTCTTGCGCGATATAGGTGTTGAGAATGTCGATGGGAAATGACGTACAGTTGGACGAAGTCAAACCCGGACGTCGACGTCAAGTCAATGCGTCGCCGCAAGGCTTTGGGAAAGCGTCGTAAAGTCGATTCGCGGCCTCATGATACTAGTGATCGAATAGAAACAAGACAGAAGCTTTTGAGACCAACATAGCTCAAGGGTCACCTTGCCGTTCGTCCCCGGATAGTTTCGCGTGTCATTTGCGTGAGTACGTTCCTCATGAAGCCAACTGTTTCATTTAAGGGGCTCCGATGTCGCTCGCTGCACGATCCGTTTGGCCTCTCAATTCCTGGGTGTACATACAGCACTTCATGCCAGAGGCGTGAATCGATAGTCCCGTCCAGAACACCTGGGACTATACTGCATTGGTACACACCGTGAACTCAGGTTCCGGGACTTTATCTGATCTGCTTGTTTAATTTATAGGTGACGATCCCGCCAAATTTCGAGTAATATTGTCAGATCGTGACATTGTGCCAGCATGAGCTATGAGTATGAATCCACAATACGCGTGCATCCCGTCGAAGGCCGAATGAACCATATCCAGATCCGGGTCATCATGACGCACACAAGTCACGTCGGGACCATATGGGCAGACGACGCGTCATCTCTGCTAGTTGGTCATATATATACTCATATTACGGGGGCATATATCAGTCGTCACAACCTTTGAGCTTGCATTCCTCACTCTTCTCACTGTGAGCAAGTCGTTAGCATGATTAGACCTGTCGCAGGGTTTTGTCAAGACTGTTTCAAGAGTAGGTGTGAGAGTACTCAGCGCGAGGCGCCGCTAAGTACAGTACTGAATCATCAGGTGTTTGCCATCACGGCACTCCCAACGGTGGGTTGACTGTCCTTCGAGCTCTGCCCAGATGGCCCTGACCAATACACGCAGGAAGCATCCACCATATCGCCGGCGTGGAATGTTACACGGCCCAGCCGAGCGGCGAATGTGCTGAAGAGAAGGCCATCCTCTTCCTGACAGACGCATACGGGCATACGTTCGTGAACAACCAGGCACGCAGACCCTTTCGCGCGCAGAGTCAACGACCACCCGGCCTAGCTCCTCGCGGACGACTTCGCGCAAAACGGCTTCCACGTCGTGATGCCCGACCTCTTCTGCGGTGATGCCGTTCCCAGCTTCGTTCCTGCTGATGCGTCAATCAGCAAGGAGGAGTTTGACATCAGGGCCTGGGTGGAGCTGCACCCGCCTGAGACTGTGGGGGAAATCGTCGCGCAGGTTGTCACGGCGCTCAAGGGGCGTGGTATTGAACGGCTCGCAGGCGTTGGCTTTTGCTTTGGCGCGCGGATCGCAATGGACCTCGCTTTCAAAGGTGACATATCTGTATGTGCGGCCTCGCACCCATCGTTCTGGAAAGTACCTGAAGACATCGAGGTCAGTATGTCTAAGTCGCCAATCCACTTAGTACTGAATGACAAGGCAATTGGGTAGCGGTACTTCACTGAGGCGAAGGCGCCTTTGCTCATCAACAGCTGCGAGTTTGACCTCATGTTTCCGAAGGAAGCGCAGGAGGAGACTGACGCGATACTCGGAGGAGGCCGGTTTGCACCCGGGTACGTGCGCACGTACTGGGAAGGGTGCACGCACGGCTTCGCCGTGCGCGGGGACATGGTACGCTGCCCGCTCCAGGACGCTACCGCTTCTATCGCTGACGGCCCAGCACAGGACGACCCGCGTGTGAGAGCGGGAAAGGAAGGCGCGTTCAAGGCCACCGTCGAGTTCCTCCGAGCGCATCTCTAAGGACGTGCGCCACGTCCGAAAGCGGGTGTTAGGTTCATTGACGAGAAGCAGCAGAGACGGAATCGCACGCACCCCGGGAGGATGTGAGTCCCGGCGACTTCGATGTTCATATAAGACGGAAGGGGCTGTAATTGGAATTTGAAGTTCATGCGTCGGTTGGGTTTGACGGCCAATGGTAGCTGCAAGATGGCTCACGAAGTACTTCTCCATTTGTGATAGGACTCACCTGACGGGTTATGCTTGAGGATGCACCAGCCAAACGAGCTTCTGGCGTACTCTTCGAGGACAGTTTCTTCGCAAAGGTCATGACTTCACTGAACCACTGTCCGCTGGATGGGTGGGGGCACACCATCGCTATTACTGATATCCCGCGCTCTGCTCGATAGCGTGGGTGGTCATGCTTGTGGTCCACCGAGGATTGCCCGTGCGGCTCGATTGGTGAGGGCAGCTTGGCACACACATTTAAATATAGCTCTATGCTAGCATGGCCTATAAAAGTGGGAGAAATCTCCTGGGAGGAGAATCGCAGACAGTCGTCTACGCTCGAACTGTAAACCACCCAGTGAAACTCGCCAGCAGCAGCCAGACGATGAGCTTGTGCAAGCACTGTGTCTCCGGTGAGTGACTGCGTGGTGGTACTCACCTCGCTCGTATGATGACGTCACGTATAGGCGTTCGCCACGAGGGTACTCCGGAGGGTATGTTGTGTCCCCATCGATACCGAACGGTGGAGATTCAAACCAACCTACAGGGAAGTTTGAGGAGATTGGTGGTGTGCGATGCTACGTCGCAACTCCTACCGTCGACTACCCCAAGGACAAGGCTATCCTATACCTGACCGACATCTTCGGTATCGATCTCCCGAACCACCAGGTACCAGTGGCTTGATCTTCGTGGAATAGAGTGCGAATTGAGCGGATCCGCGTCTAGCTACTGGCCGATGACTATGCGAAGAACGGCTTCAAGGTCATTGTGCCCGACATTCTTAACAACGACCCTGCGCCATTCGACGCCCTTGATCCCGGCTCGGAGTGGGACTTCATGGCATGGCTGGGTAAGCACGGTGGCGAGACTGTCCTGCCGGTGCTGGACAAGGTCATCCCGGCTTTGAAATCGAATGGTATCACGACGCTCGCTGCGCTTGGGTTTTGCTATGGTGCACGTCCGGCGTTCGATCTAGCATTTGTCAATACCGTGTCTGTCGTCGTTGTCTCGCACCCGAGTCTGCTGAAGGTGCCCGATGACATGGAGGTACTCACCTGTCAGTGCCTTTCTTGTCGCGAGCTGACACGAGTTCGATGCATTGCAGAAGTACAAGAGTACCTCAAAGGCACCGCTCCTCATCAACAGCTGTGAATTTGACATGATGTTCCCGGCCGATGCCCAGGCAGCTACTGACAAGATCCTCGGGAGCGGTGCGTTCGCGCCTGGGTATGAGCGCACGTACTGGGAGGGTTGTACGCACGGCTTCTCCGTTCGTGGAGACCTGGTATGTCTACGAGTTTTGGATTACCAGTACGTTCTGCTCAATGGACACATTCATCCGACAGAGCAACCCGAAGGTCAAGGCGGGAAGGGAGGGCGTTTTCAAAGCCAGCGTCGAGTTCCTCATCAAGCATCTGTAAACCCAGAGAATAGAGCGAATGGAGCAACTTGACCTGGAAAAGATGTTCTTGGACAGTAATCGCACTGAACCTCGAGAGTACGTATCATGGTGTATACTACGGCTGGCTCCATTCAAGCAGGAGATGGAATGAAATTTATCATACCGTCATCAATAGCGACGGCAGTCAGGTTGGAAGTGCAACCCTCGCTACTTATCGCATGTATATCATCGTATCGTGTCTTTGAGGTTGCATTGCAAGGGGGAAGTTGGACGGATGGAGAGGCCGATGGCTGTGCGCGTGTTTTGAAGGCGCCAAGCGTTCTGGCGATTCGCATGCCTTCTCGGTCGCGTGGCAGTATAGCAATTTCCTTCAACCATCTGCAGCCGGCTTCGAGTCAACCTTGACCTGCAGTTGCCTTGACAGAGGCTCTGCTCTCTCCCCGACCTTGTCCTTGACCGAGCTCACAGACTGGGATAGCGGGAGATCTGGAGTGCACGTTCAGCTAGGCACCGGGCGCGCCGGGGATGTTGTGGCCCGTTTGGCCACTTTGGCGTCGGAGGCTATCCTGCGGTCATCATGGCTATTCACAGCTGAGCGTCCCAACATTCCCGAGAGGCATCGACACATCGCCTGGATTCCCGGAGATTTCATGAACCCACCTCATCTTGCCGAAGAACGTGCAAGGCTCTTTCGCCCATACCGAATACCCCACTGCTATGTCTAACGACGCCATGCCTTCGAGTTCGTTGCGCTCACTCGCAAGTGCTGCGTCGCGCTCGATCAAGAGTTATGTGGCGTCGCGGGATCCAAGGCGACCGACGCTCGTTGCCAGAGACACGGGCGGCGAGTATGAGACCAAGCAATCCTGGAGTCAGTGGGCAGGCCAGAAACTTAGGCAGGTCCAAGGAGAGGCTACACCGAGTGTCGAGAGTCTTTCCTTGTTCCCGGGATGGGCCACACGCAGGTTCCATGAGACCCCAGACACGAAAATCAGCCTAAAAGGCAAGTCCAACCTCCGTGCATGTCTACCTGACGCTCACAGCTTGTGCCCTATACGTTAAGAGGCGCCGTTCGACGTCGAAGTGTTCGTGTCAGGCTTTGCTTCCAAGACCAGCGGTACTGGCTTCAACACCCGTTCAGGGCGAGCTTTCCTCAAGATTGCTACATGTATGTGATGGATTTGCGCACGGAATCATACCTGTTCACATGTTGCAGCGTTTGCCGCCTTGCCTAGGTTGGCTGCTCAAATCACCCGGAGTAGTCCGCCGCCCGTCACTCGAAAGCTGAGTAGCTCAACTGAAGAGCTGCTCAAAGATGTGCATCTCCCTCCCCCACCAGATGAGATGGATGATAATGCAGAAGCAGAAGAACTGGAACGACGCCTACGCGACCTAGATGTCGACACCGGTGCCGCCTCAGCTTCCACATACACATACCCCAATTCCTATGCCTCTTCAACCTCCCCTGGTTCCTCCTCTGGCTACAATACTCCGCGCTCGGACACCAGAGGCCCTGTAAGTGAGGCTGCAGCGCACCTCATGCAGAAGTGGAATGCCAATCTACAAGCGCGGCTGCATCCTTTCTGGTGCTCAGCCCTTGCTGCTCGGACTGTCCGCCTCTCACTCTACGCCACTGATTCTTCCTTGAACGATGGGGTCACAGATGATGATAACCCACGTTCCCCATTAGCAACCCAGGACGTCGTGACGGGAGCCGATGGATCGTTTCAAGCTTCCTTCCGTGTCTCTTGGAAGCACCTGTGCACCCATCCTCAAGGAGTAGCAATAGCCTTCAGTGACAGGCAACGAGAGCACGATTTAATGATTACAGCTGACCTCCTATCTCCCCTACCGCCTCGGGGACCATACCAGCCGCCGCCGCCTTACGGAGTCCCGTATGACGTCGAATCGACCGTTACGACACTGACATCTGTGCCTCTCACGTACACCACTGTCCGCGTCATATCGGACATCGACGACACTGTCAAGCTTGCTGATGTTCTGAACGGAGCGAGAGTGGTCTTCCAGAACGTCTTCGTCAAGGATCTCGATGAAAGTGTCATACCTGGAATGGCGGATTGGTACATGCACATGTGGACACGCGGGGTCCGCTTCCACTACGTGGTAAGTACCATAGTCACCTGAGCGCGATACGCAAACACTGAGTCATAGTTCGCTGGCTGTTCCAGTCTAACGGGCCCTTCGAGCTGCTGCCGGTCATAAACCAGTTCTTCCAGCTGTGCCGACTACCCCCGGGGTCTATCAAACTTCGCTCCTACGCGGGCCGCTCACTCTTCAGCGGGCTTCTCTCCGCACCCGCGGTCCGGAAACGTGCCAGCGTCCTTGACGTACTCAACAGCTTCCCCGACGCCCGCTTCATATGCATCGGTGACTCCGGCGAACAAGACCTCGAGCTCTATGCGAGCATCGCGAAGGAGAAGCCAGCACAAGTGCTCGCGATATTCATCCGAGACGTGAGCGCGGACGGGGGGTTGCCGCCGCTGGACGACCCGACCGGCGTGAGGGTGCTGCGAATGGAAAAGGACCCACACCAAGGCAATCGTCCGGTGCCGGTGGCCATGTCATCTAGGCGTCCGACTTCGAGCAAGGGGCGTCCGACGGTTGGGACCATGGCGATGGCACGGTCGGTATCGGAGATAGACACGCCCGTGCAGGAACCTGTGCGGAAGCCCGTGAGGATGCACTCCGACAATGAACTACTTCCGAGCCACCACGAGCCCGCCGGCTACTTCACGTCGAATTCGCTCACGGCATCCCCTGTGACAGAAGAACCAGACGACTACTTCAAGCAGACCTCTTCGACGTCGTCTTCCCCGCAGATGCGCTTTTCGCAGTCACAAGACGGCGCAACCACGCCTACGGGGTCTCGTCAGGTGTTGACGGAGCCCGAGCGGCGGCGACTCGATCTGCAGAATCGTGTGTGGCGTGCTAGGCTAGAGGCACCAGAACACATACCATTGCGGGTCTTCAGGAAACCGGATGAATGCGTAGAGGCACATATGATACTAGAGGCACTATTGGGAAGACGAGAAGAGGATAACTTATTGGAATGAGTATGATCCGACTCCGAGGACAGCTGTACACCACATGTAACACCGAGACGATCAAGGACTATGGTATATCACGACGCAGGCGTAGGTGACTGCGCGTCCGTTGTTGGTGAATCGCCAGATTCTTCATCCTCATCAGCTCGGTTCAGGAACCAGTCAATTCGTGCAAGTATCTCTTGGAGTTCCTGATAGCAAATGCTGGTGAGTAATCGCTGGGGATGCTTTTGTCTTGAGATACACACCCTGTTGTCGGGATCGAACGCCAGCCCAGACTGAATGGCATCCCGAGCCTCCTGGGCTCTGTCCATCTTGAGCAATGCTTTAGCTTTCCTGAAGTATCCTTTGCTCCAGTTGCGCTTGAGTTGGATGACGACCTCTGCATCGACCAGGGATGATATGCAGTCGCCTACTTCGAGGAATGCGGCGGCACGGTTTGACATGACAGTAGCTAGCTCGTCGCGGAGGACTATGTGCGCCTCCCAGGGTGCGCGCTGAGATGCGATGTTCGCAGCCATCGTATAGCGCTGAAGAGCCTTGTCGAAGAGCCCTCCTTTGAAGAGAGCCTACATCAAGGTGTAAGAAGACGTCTGACAGACATGCAACAATACACACGTTTCCCTCTTCCTTTGTGTTAGTGACTGCTTGTGAGAGCTGCTTATTGATGAGCTGAGGAGGTGGCGGACAACGGAGGTTGGCGTTCTGATGAAGTGTGCGCGCCAGGCGGTTCATGCCAACATAGTCGACGTCACAGTCAGCGCACCTCTCGAGCTTGTGGGGAACGCATAGCACGGAGTGGTCGTCAGGAGGCCCGAGGACGATGTCCACCGGACGGTGGCTAGCTGCTATGATGGCTTGCATCATAGGATCTGGTGCGCGTACGGCCATTTGAGGAGGCTGAGATGGAGGAGGACCATGCGTGTGTCCGGGATGAGTTCCAGGGCCGTGTGTGTGGGTCTGGGACATAGTCGTCGTGCTGGAGGTCGTTGAGAACGGCGACAGCACTGCAGGTCCTTGTTTCTCGCGTCTGACGCCGGGGCACCGACGCGCGCTGCCACGTCGGCGACACCACGTGAAGGATGCAGTGTTCCTTGCCGCATTCGGTGCATGCTTAGTCATCCTACGGACACTACTTACATACGCAACCCCAGGGCCCGCAATTTTTCCACTCGCCTTTCCGGTGAACCATCACCTACCTCACAACGCTCATAGATCGCAACGCTTGTTTCAAAAACGAAAACTCCCTTTCGTTCATCTTTCGCATTAATATGTCCAATGGAATTGTGAACGGTACCGGACTAGAGGGCCAGTTTGGTGAGTGGCAGTCGTGATGAGGCGTCGAGTGCGCGTTCTGACCAACCTTGCAGCCTCTCTCGGCATCAACGGTACAAGACCAGCTTATGTTCCTCCTCATATGAGAAACCAGCAGCGGGCTGCATCCACCCCCGCGGTTCCTACCAACAATGGGTATGTGTCGCAACATTGCAATCAATGTATATAGTCTTATCTGTCTGCTTCAACAGGAACAGCTGGGCTGACTCCCGCTCTTCCACTCCTTCTCGCGGCTACGGTGGTGGGGGTCGAGGCGGAGGCGGCTATGGTGGTGACAGAAACTTCAGCGGCGGCTTCTCCCGTGGAGGCGGCGGCGGCGGCGGCGTCGGCGGCGGCGTCGGCGGCGGATGGTCTGGCCGTCGTGACGAAAGCGGTTGGCACTCTGGAGGCGGCGGCGGAGGCGGCCGCGCAGAGTTTGGCGTCGGCGCATGGAGAGATGGTGCGCACGTCCCAGGCCAGCGCAACATGCGCCTCGAGAAGGAGCTGTACGGAGATCCCGACGATCCCTCCAAGCAGCACACTGGCATCAACTTCGAGAAGTACGACGATATACCCGTTGAGGCTACTGGTGCAGGAGTGCCAGAGCCTGTCACTGCCTTCACCAACCCTCCGCTAGACCCGGTTCTGTTGGAGAACATTGGCTACGCTCGTTACACTACGCCGACTCCAGTTCAAAAGTATTCGATACCTATCGTCGCCCTTGGCAGAGACCTTATGGCTTGTGCTCAGGTAAGCTGGCACGGATTGTAGTTGCATCGATGTCTAATTAATCTGCGCAGACGGGTTCTGGCAAGACCGGCGGTTTCCTATTCCCAATCCTATCGGCATCCTTTACTAATGGCCCCAGGGCTCCTCCTGTTGACGCTGCGGGCGGCGGTTATGGTCGCAC
This sequence comes from Fomitopsis palustris, assembly GCA_029783445.1. NCBI lineage: Eukaryota > Fungi > Basidiomycota > Agaricomycetes > Polyporales > Fomitopsidaceae > Fomitopsis > Fomitopsis palustris. Next base: position 823,931 of record JARAOQ010000010.1, read on the forward strand.
TCGCAAAGCATACCCGACGGCCCTCATTCTCGCGCCTACTCGCGAGCTGGTCAGTCAAATCCACGAGGAGGCTCGCAAGTTCTGTTACCGCTCCTGGGTCCGTCCGGCTGTGGTTTACGGTGGTGCCGACATCAACCAGCAGCTACGCCAGATCGAGCGTGGCTGTGATCTCCTCAGCGCTACTCCAGGCCGTCTCGTCGATCTGATTGAGCGTGGGCGCATCAGCCTAGCCAACATCCGATACCTCGTCCTTGATGAAGCTGATCGTATGTTGGACATGGGTTTCGAGCCTCAAATCCGGAGGATCGTGCAGGGCGAGGACATGCCTGGCGTCAATGACCGCCAGACGCTAATGTTCAGCGCCACGTTCCCGCGCGACATACAGATGCTGGCGCGAGACTTCATGAAAGACTATGTCTTCCTGTCCGTCGGTCGTGTCGGCTCGACCTCAGAGAACATCACGCAGAAGGTTGAATACGTCGAGGATCACGACAAGCGTTCTGTTCTGCTCGACGTGCTTTCCGCCAACGAGGCTGGTCTCACTCTAGTCTTCGTTGAGACCAAGCGGATGGCCGACATGTTGTCTGACTTCCTCCTTGCCAATCACCTCCCCGCGACCTCCATTCACGGTGATCGTACGCAACGCGAGCGCGAGACGGCGCTGCAGACTTTCAGGAACGGTCGCACCCCAATCCTGGTCGCCACTGCCGTGGCTGCTCGTGGTCTCGATATCCCGAACGTCACCCATGTCATCAACTACGATCTTCCCTCCGATATTGACGACTACGTCCATCGTATTGGTCGTACAGGCCGTGCCGGCAATGTTGGGATTGCTACCGCGTTCTTCAATCGCGGCAACAAGAACATCGTCCGTGACCTGCTCGAACTGCTTCGTGAGGCCAACCAAGAGATACCTGGATGGCTCGAGACTGTTGCCCACGAGAACTCTTTCGGCGGCGGCACGCGCGGTCGTGGCGGACGTGGCCGCGGCGGAGGTCGGTCTCAATCCACTCGCGACTACCGCTCTGGCGGTGGAGGTGGGGGTTATGGCGGTCGTGGCGGTGGGGGTGGTGGCGGCTTCGGAAGCCCTCAGTACGGTGGTTATGGCGGAGGCGGCTATGGCGGAGGCGGAGGTGGCGGTGGCAGCTGGTGGTAAAGCCACCAGCTTATGCTGTTCCCACTATGCTTCCTCCTGCTTCAGTCGCCGTCAGTATGTATCCGTCTCCCCCATGCCCTCCCTTCCTCTTGTGGTCTTGCTTGCCCGCGTCCTCAAGTTCACAGGTGTTGTCGTCTGCATTCTATTTCTGGACTATGCGCTGCTCTCACATCATTGCGGTCTCGTTGCATTTGCTGCTCATCGTTTACTGTAGGGCCCACCTAATCGTCTGTTTCCATAGTTCGTTACACGCATCCGTAGACGAGGGCCATCCTCGAGCATGAGCAGATCTGTTACAGTGTCGGTCTTCGTTTCGCGATACCCTACTTATTGCGACGCGCAGGTCGTACATTCTATAGCTTAGCATCACGAGACAATATCTGTTAGAGCATCGCACATCTTGTACCGTAGTCATAGTCTAGCGTTTTTATGGAGTCGAGATCGCTTGTAATTGCGGGTTTTTTCGCCTTCGTTCGTGGGGCAGGACGCCACAGATGTGTAGTCATCAGTCTGGCCACGGCTACCGCCCGGGCTGTCGGGCCAGCCAATCAGAGGACTCGCCTTGTCTACACACATCGCAAAGGCTGCGTGGCAGCCTTTCTGCTTTCTCCTTACCACGACTACGCTACAAGTCAGCGGACCCCTTCTTGAATCCAAGCAACGAGCCGCATATAACCTTACGAGTGCGCCTTGCAATAGTCGCCGCCGCAAACCATGTACGGAGCGCTGTCGCCCGTATTCGACGTCCCGGAAATCCCAACGCTCAGGCGAGTGAAGCCGCTCCCCAAGCGTCGCCGCACATCGGAGCCATCGCACAATGACGACGGCGGACGACCCATGCCCGCTGTCCCCTCCGGCGCCCTCGACGCATCGCCAGACGAACTGATGGCACACGCTGATGCGCTCAGCGCGCAGATGGCTCTCCAGTCGTACTACATGCCCGTCCTTGGTGGCGTGAATGACCTCTTCAACAAGGATCTCGTCCCTCCAACGAACACTCCGATTGACCTCGGAGGTGGAACGTTCGGATTGGGCGACTTCCGGAGCAACCAGGATGACGACGAGTTGGGCGAAGGCGACTACACGGAGCATCTGCAGCAACCGGGGAACACAAAGAAGAGGAAGGTCCCGGCGAACATGTCTGGCGGGGCGCACGGGCGGGACTCGGGTGGGAATTCGGGGGCGGAGGACGACTTGAGCGAGCGGGGCGTACCAACCAGCGGCCGCGGCGATCGCGAGTACGACGCCACAGGCGAGCGGTCGGGCTCGGGCACGCTGGCGCAGAGGAAGGGCAAGCTGCCGCGGGCGACGCTCGCAGGGCTGCAGCACAAGGAGCTGCTGAGGGCACGGAAGCGACAACTGCAGGCGGTCATTGGACAGTTGGCCCAGCAGGGCGACACCCTGGCGCTCGACCAGGCGCTCTCTGCGAGCTACCCCTTCGCTCGTCTGACCCTCAGCGACAAGCCGCCTCCTCCTCTCCGAGTGCGGCTCTCGCGTCGGAGGGGACCACGGCTTGCGCGGGCGTTCAGGGCGTTCCGCGCATCGCTCCCACCCAACACTTACGAGCCCAAGATTGTCGTGCCGCCCGAGTCTGACTTTTCATTTGCATGTGACAGCCTCAGTGAGTGCATTCATGGTGGTTCGCTGCTCGTTGGACTCACAAGATATCAGCCTCGAAGCGTCTCGTCGCTACGAAAGAGGAGGTTGCAGCCTTGCATGCTCGCTTCGAGCAAGAGCTTGCTCGACAGGCGGCAAAGGCAGCGGAGGCAGCTAAGCAGGCAGCTGCCGCGCTGAATGGACCTCTCGTCAAACGCAACAATCGTTCCAAGGGTCGCGCAGCGCGTGGCGCCGATGGCAAATCAGCCAATCTCGAACAGTCTTTACTGGCTGGGAAGACGGGCAATGGCAAGAAGAAGAAGCGATCCGCGTTGGCAAACGCCTCGAACCCGCATCACCTACGCAACTACGTTCCCTCACGTCTCCCCAATTCGGGCCAAGTGCACGCGGCCGTGAACACCCAAAACCAGAACCTACTGAGCCCCCTCCCTATTCGCTTCCTTTCTGCAGATCTTCCACCGCGCCGACGGAAGAAGAACGAACGTCCCATCGTGCCGGTGGCGACGCTGACGAACCCGGCCGATGAGTGGATCTGCCCCTTCTGCGAGTACGATCTCTTCTACGGGGATGATGCAGCGTATCAGCGAGCCATCCGCAGTCGCAAGAAGATCCTACGGCGTCGCCGCCGGGCGCGCGAGCGTGCTGCTGCCGCGGCTAGCGGTGCAAGTGCCGCCAAGGCATCGGAGAAGGATGTGCCGCCGGCTGACGACGGGTACCCCGCGTACGAGACGCCAGATTACGAGAGCGGTGCGGGCAAGCAGGCGAGGTGGAAGGACGAGGTGGACCGAGGGAGACATGGGCACGTCCACGACGGTGCGGCCCACGGTGGGCTTGGATAAACGGAGGCCTGCATGCATACACGGACGTCCATTCTGATTCCCCGTCTGCAATCGTTTTGGCGGTTGTTGTGACATCGCTGCACGGATACACTCGTTAGCACATTTCTAGCGTTTTAATGGATCCATATAATGGGTGGAAAGAGTGATGAGATTCGGCGGGCAGATGCAGGGGATGATCCAGATGTGGGCGGGAGATTGGGTTATCACGTGGGAAGATGATATGAGTTACATTGACAAGCTTCTCCGATGGTTCTGTGTTTGAATCCCTGGCGGCTGTTCCCGCCTCACGAAGCGCCCCTCCGGTGAGTGTTCGACAAACGACCGCATCCTCGTCGTCGACGGGGCCAGCGGGCAGCAGCCGACACGCAGAGCACGACCCCGCGCAGTGTGCAGTGCTGACGGCTGTGTAGAATTTTAGGTACAGCTGAGCGGTAAGACTCGGGCCCGAATTCAACGGCAGACGGCCGCGCCAGAGTGGCAGCAGCGTGAATAATCATCTGTCACGACTCTTTCAACAAACCAACAAGTGCAGCATTCGCGTACGCGAGCAAGTCCAGTAGCTGGTTCTGTTCGGCCAGGCAGCATTGGCAGTGGACGGACAAGTAAGTGTCTTTGCTTTGTTCGACCCGCTCGCGAGTTGGCCTCGATAGATCTGCCGATCGGCGTCGCTGGTCTTGTTGATTCACAATCAGGCTGCGCCGTTCCCCGCCTCTTGGCCGCCGCCAGATGCATCCCTCTCGCCTTGCTTTGTGCTCCTCACGTCGGCACGCCCTTCTCCTGGCCTCCTCGAGTCCATAGGGGCGTCCATTACACTCTTTTTTCTCCTCTCTCTCCCCCGCCTTTTCTTCGCCTCCTCTCACCTTCGTCCCGCCCATTCATGCTCGACCCCTTCCTCTTTTCGTCGCATGCCTGCTGCCGTTTATTCCTATGACCGCCCGCGCTATGCGGGCCCCGTGTCCTCTACTGTCGCTCAACAGCTTCCCCGCAGCTCGACACCTCTCAGTTCTTACACATCACTCGACCACGCGCTGGACCCTCCAGGCGCGCGTGAGTCTAACCGTCCTGCTCACCAACCGCCACCATCCCAGTCGGGCCAGTCACCACCGTCCTCTCAGATGGCGTCCGACGGTCGCTATGCGTATCCGCCTCCGCCAGAAGCTGCGCCAACCTACGGCTACGCGCCTTATCCGCCGCCCTACGCCCACGGCCAGTATCCGCCGGATGCTCGCGCCTCCGCTCGCCCTGCCTCCTCCTCTGGTCAACCTCCTCATCCACCCCCTCCGCAGGCTCCCCCGCCCTATCACGGGCACCCTGGTTACCCACCATATCCTCCGCCGACATACGGAGTCCCCCCGGCTCCTCCGGGTCCTTGGACGGGTGAGGCCTGGACTCATTATGCTCATTACCCACCCCCTCATCCACCAGGTCAAGAATACCCTCACAGCACTAACGGCTCAAGGCCTGAACCCCCCTCCGAGGAGCACAGGGTATACCCCCCTCCACCCGCCCGAGAGGAGCGGCCGTCCCGCCCTGCCGAAGCGCCGACTCAATCTAAAGTACGTAACGGAAAGGAGAGCGAGCCCCCGGCGCCAGGGCCGTCGCGGTCCCCACCGCTGGGCATGGACTTTGGCAAGGTGCGGTGCTCCTAACCGCGTCCTTCTGGTCACTCCTGCTCACTCGCTACCTGGATTTGAACCAGTTAATCGAACACTATGGCATTCTACTCGAGACCACTGCCTCCCTAACGCATCCCAACAACTCCCCACGCCTGAGCATTCCCCAGGAGACCATGGAGCGCATGATGCAGGCGGCCGCTTATGGTATGCAGACATTAGAGTCTGCAAGCCGTCGCATCGCACCCGGCGAGCCCGCGCCACCGCCTGTGGACGAGCGTCGTCAAGAGGAGGGCCAGAGTGATGGAGGCGACGCGAAGGCTCAGCAGGTCAGTTGATCGCGACTATCGCTGTGTTGAACTCTGTTGACCAGCGTCCAAACTGCCATATCGCTGACAGTCTGCTACGCCTGGATCTGCCGAAAACGGCGATGGGCAGACATGTCTCGGCTGCAATGCAACGTCGACGCCGGAATGGCGCAGAGGCCCTCTAGGTGAGCATCCAATCACTCAACCGGTTATTCTCGGAATTTGACGGCTGTGTGACTAGGGCCCCGCACATTATGCAATGCATGCGGCCTTGTGTACGCAAAACTTGTCAGTGGATTCCCGCATATATGCGCCCGCCATCTCACGTACGCCGCCCACTGCAGATAAAGAAACGCAACCGCGACCCCAATCGTGCGCGCACCGGTTATCTCAACCCCGTGTCGGGCGCACAAAATGCCACTCAGTTTGTCAACGAGCATGGCGACCCAGATAGTGGCGGCAGCGACGACGAAGACTCGTACGGCTCGCAGGACCGTCGGAGCGACGGCGGATACCACGGGCGGGACTGACCGTTTTCCAGGCGCTGGGATATCTTGTCTCTCTTTGGGTTCTCTGGGGTCCGGGACTTGGCTGCTCTCTGCGCTTTTCTGCCTGCGTATATTGTATTCGCGCCCTTCTGATATCTTGCTCTTTGGTCCCAGTGTTGCCACGACATATCCTCTTTTGTATTGCTAGCCTCAAGACGTACGTTTATTGTTTCGCTTCGTCGTACATAGTTCCACTGACGCGGATGCGCTGTTAGAGCCCAGCCGCGTCACGTCATTCCGTAACTTAGCTGCATAGCATTACGCTGGGCCTGATGGGCGTTGGTACGCCTGGCACTTCGATAGCTGCGCTTACTCCGCCGCAGGTTATGCCATCGCGTCTCCTGCGTCCTTATCAGCGCCCTGGATATTACCTCCTGTCACATACTCCGTTGTTCCCGCTACGCAGATGGATTGGGGCCACTCCCATGAGAAAGGATGGGCCTCGCGCTGTGCTTCGCAATACGGTCGCACCGGCTGTCCGTCTGATCAAGTGGCCGTGCTGTTCCTGGACACTGTTGGCGACTTGGTCCGAGACTTTTCAGGCAAGAGCCGGTACCAACAATATTCAGCCTCCTCCGCTCCAGCTGAGCCTCTCTGTGGCGCCCCCGAAGTAAGGACACCTCGAGGCGAGCCTACTACTCTTCCCCGCTTAGTTTTTCTGGTTCCCACCGTGGCCATGCTCGCAGACTAGAATTGTCCCCGGCCCCAGAGCAGCTGACGGAAGTGAAGCTTTACACATCTCGTAGCCGGGAGCATGTGGATGATCCTTGATAAAATCCCACCTCCTCTAACTCCGGTTTCTCAGACCAAGCATGGGGTTCCCATTATCAAACCAATCAAACCACACTGTGAGCACCCACAGCAACAACCCCGCCTAGTATTCGGGCCCCACCTACACGTTCTACCACAGTGCATAGACGTGCACATCCGCTTGGGTCAAACGCGTCCTACTGTGGGCGGCTGGCGCCATATATACTTAGACAGCTGTAGACGGTTTACGTTGATCGTTAGGTCATGATCAGTGGTATAGGAACTTGGAGATGCTTCGCGGATAGATGGGTACCTTTTTCTGAGTGAACCACATCCCTGATTGATAATAGGAAGCTGTCGCACGAGGGCGCAGAAGCTCGCCCAAAGACTGATCGCTCGACCACACAGCGGTTTGGCCGTCCGCGCGTACTACACGATGCCTCTTGCGTAATAACAACGGGTAGAATAGCATTATGCCAGTGGAGGAGGGATACATCTACACTACCTAAAAATACATAAAGATACAATGTACCAGTCCGCACGGGTATGCCCGTCATGAGCCCTGCACCCCGCCCTGAACAGCCTTATTCGCGTTCATCTGCACCTGCTGGGTATGCGTGGAGATGTTCGGTATTGGCACCTGCCCATTCGCAACAGGCGCGCCTCTACCCATCTGCCAATAATTCGGCTGCACTGGGGCATAGTACATGTAGGGTTGTGGTAGGAAGGGTTGCTGTGCTGTCCGTTGCGCTGCCTGAGGGTTCGCACCCGACCCCGCCTGCGTGCCGTTGGTCGCATGATGAGCAACGAGGGGCGCTTGAGGAACATGGCCCTGAGCTTGCTGACGGAACTGAGCATACTGCATTGCATAGGCGTAGTTATTGGGCGCAGCTTGTTGACCAGGTTGGGCATGAGCCTGGGCCTGGGCTTGAGCTTGGGCTGCCTGAGCTTGGGCGTGCGCTTGCACTTGCGCCTGGACTTGCGCCTGCGTCTGCTGGGTATGACCTGGCCTAGGTGACTGAGTAGTCAGCCGCTGGGAAGCTGCCAACGGACTACTGCGCTGCGGCGTTGACCCTTGACTCGAATTCATGGGACTACGGTTGACCGGCGTACCGCTCTGGCCAGGAGCATTTAGCCGTTGGGCAGCATTTGGGTACTGATAATACTGATAATATGGCATTGTCGCCTGGCCCTGCGCAGCGCCGGCTTGAGCGCCCTGAGGGAATGCTCCTGTCGGTACGCCGTTTGCTGCCGCCACTGCGGCGGCGGCTTGCAGCTGCTGTTTCTTGAGTAAATTGGCCTGTGCAATTTTCGCGTTCACAGCCGCAGACACTTGTCCTTGCACACCTTGGTATTGTGCGTGTACTGGTTGTGCGCCAGCAGGATGCACACTGGGCGGTCGCGGAGTTGCCGAGGCATGATTAGGCTGGGAAGGTGGCCGCTGCATAGCCGAAGGTGGACGAGCATCTGGGCCAGGGGGTGTCGGAGCGGAGGGAGCGCCATTCGGCGGAGGGTGGGGAGACTGGGATGTTCGAGGGGGAGTACGATGGGCAATCTGGGCCGCATGCGGCTGTAGATGAGGAGGTATCGCTGTTGGTACATGGCCGACTTGCTGTACCGGTGTAGCCGACGTCCGTGGTACCTGTTGTGATGGTGGTTGAGCGCCGACACCGGCTCCTTGCCTTTTGGTAGCGTCTGCGGCACCAGATGCAGGCACGGGTTGTGCGGGTGCGGCGATGGGAGGTGGTTGGATTGTAATGGCGGTAGGCGTCGCCTGTGTCATTGGCGCCGATGGTTGGGTGTATGAGGAAGGTGCAGTTGGGCCGAGTGCCGCAGATGCTGTAGCTGCACCGTAGCCAGGAGCTATGGCAGAGGCCGCAGCGGCAGAAGCCTGGTTGGCCTGGGCCGCCTTCATCATCCTGTACTGTTGTAGAGTATCCAAGACACGGAACCTAGACACCGATACAATCAACGACACGTTGACAGCGGAGACATGCTCCAAAGCCGACCTTGGAGCAGATGCAGCGGGCCGAGAGTATTTGGGGTTCATGAAATGCGCCAGTTTAGCCCGGCGAGCCTTCTCCGTCTCCTGATCCTCTTGTTCCATGACTGCGGCCTTGCGCTTAAGAGACAAGGGAGGGGTTGGTATGGAAGCCCTGAGGACACTGTTGGCCACGCGAGTAAGGTGGGGATCCGGGTCGAGACACAGCGGAGGTGCTGTGGACACCTGCAGCCGCTTATTCAGATCAGTAGCACGGCACATCTATGGTCAGACGTACAAGGATGCGAGCCTCCACCTCCAGAGCGTCCCGGTCAGTCCATGTGTTGCCCGCCTTCTGGTTCATGAGACATATGTCTGCCCAGAGCGTCTCTGCGTTGGGGCTGAGCACTACACGAGTCTTGTGTGGTTCATCCAGCGTCTGGTCGGTAGCCTTAGGTGGTCGATAGTCATGGACCTCCACAATCATACATCCTGCGAAAGAGTGAGAATAAGATGCAACGGGTTAAGTCGCTAGCTTGCCATCATAGAAGGGGAGCTTCGCAGTATCAAACAACTCTAGGAAGTCGACAGGTATTCGTTGTGCACGTATATCGTCCAAGAGTGACTAGAGGTGCCGAGGCGCGTAAGTTCCGTATGACAGGGAGAGTAGAAGCCATACGTACCGCGATCTGGTTGTTGTACAGCCATTTGGAGCCATTGTTCAGCTGCCAGTAGTCGGGGTATAACCTCACGGTGAACGAAGGCGGAGACGACTCGTGCTCCGCCAAGAGCGCCTGGAAGGAGCGCGTCGTGTTGTAGATCGCCATAGTGCAGAGCGCGTGCAAGATCGGTGAGTATGGCTGGTCATGAAGAGAACATTGCGTCGCGGCCGACGCCTGAGAGCGGAGGAGTGAGTACAGGTGCCGCCACCAACTCGGACGTTCGGCGGGTGGCTGTGGCTGAGCGGAAGTCGTCGTCTCAATCCATCTATGGCCACACATTGTCTTATGTAAGCAACAATAAGACCCCGTGGGAAAACAGCCTTACCCAAAGATCGTCGACTTGCATCCATCCTGCACACAGATCTATGTCGGCGGAGCAGCTCAAGGAGGTAGGAGCATCTCGCCGTTAGAGGAGATAGCACAGCTGAGCAATGTGGTCTAGCTCATCCCATTCTTACATGAACAAAATCCGCAAGTCCGCCAGATCGCGCTTGCGAATCTGGTCGGGCACACGCCGAAGGATTCGCCTCATCGACAGATCTTCTTTGCGGGTCTCAGTGGTGGGGGCCTAAAGCAACAAGGCCAGAACCAGGTCATACGGGACCTCAAACTTTTATGCCGCGATCAACTAGTAAGCTTCACTGCCCTGATACACATGAGTTGTTGACCTCATGATTGTAGGCTACCGCCCATGATGCCTTCAGGGCTCTCGTCAACTTGTCCGATTCTTCCCTTACGCTCGGACCTTTGTCAGAGCCTTCCTTCCTCGATTTTATTGTATCATACATACTGGTATGCCTCTGAAAATATCTAACCACCCCGATCTCTGATGTGCTTGTCTACAGAACTTTCAGTCAACGCTTGCCGATCTCGCATCGATGCTGTTGTCCAATATGACCGCGTCGGCTACAATATGCTCAGCACTGCTTAATCTGACTGTATCGATACTTCCGGACCCAAAATCACCAACATTGTATTATCCTGTACAGTCGCAATGTGGTACATGCCCCGCACCTGTTCCTTATCCCGCAGGAGAACCGCAGAGCGTGCCTGCACTGCCTCTCCTCCTCGACGCCTTTGTACAGGGCGCTGCCGCCGAAGAGACCCCGGAAAAAGAGAAGCGCGTCAGAAAGGGCACCCTGCACTTCCTCTCTAGTGTCTTCGCCAATATCAGTACGGTCAGTCATCGCGGGATTGGTCGGTTGGCTGTATGTGGTCCTCATGGCTATATGCTCAGACGCCTGCGGGTCGTATGTTCTTTCTGACACCCCGTCCTTCGGACCCGCTCAAGTCCGAGGGTGAACTCGAGTATCCACTCACCAAGCTCCTCGTCTTCACTGAGCACAAGGATACTATTCGAAGAGGAGGTGTAGCCTCTACGATTAAGTAAGTATAACCTCACCGCATGTAGTTACATGCCTACTGATGCTTTCGGAGAAACTGTGCCTTCCATGTTCAAGCCCATCGCGCCCTGCTATCACCGGAATCTGAGCGTGTCGCGGTGCCGCCGTCTACAATTGAAGCACCAGGGATGGATATTCTCCCGCCTGTCCTTCTGCCACTGGCCGGACCAGAAGAGTTTGACCTCGAAGTATGTGGACTCCCAGGTCACCGTTGTGGTGGGCGTCAGCTAATGAGCTCTTAGGATCAAGAGAAACTGCCGGCGGCCTTGCAGTTCTTGCCAGCGACGAAGACTCGCGAGCCTGATCCTGTACTGCGGCTGACTCACGTAGAGACCTTACTCCTGCTTTGTACAACACGTTGGGGCAGGGACTACCTCCGAGAACATGGCGTATACGAGATTGTCCGGGCGATGCATGAGAACGAAACAGTTGACAAGGCAAGTCTATCTACGGCTGTCATCCCTGGCACCAGTACTAACTCATACGACAGATCGCCGAGCACGTTGAGCGCCTGGTGAACTTCCTGAAGAGACCCGAGGGCTCAGACACTGCAGACGATGCACCGAGTGGTACCATAGAGGATGTGGAGGAAGATGAAGATAGCAGAATAGAAGAGATTTAGGGATTCATCAGCAAACGTAGTATCTCCACGAGTCGACAAGTGTAAGCTTGTCAAGACCGACAGGGCTCAGGAGGCTGTGCTGGTTCGTCGCGCAGAAGTTGTTCAGGCTGTTCATCATGCCGTTGGGCCTTGTTGCATTTGTGACAGTGGGTACTTGCATCTGCCAGTGTACGCGCGTGTCCAAGTATGTCTGCCCGGTGGTCATCATCGCAATAAAGGGACAGCCTGTTCACAGAGCGAGTGCAAGGATGTACCTTCATTCGTACCAGAACGCTGGACACCCGGGCGTCGTTGGTAGTCATAGTCTAGATCCGCACGTGGCGGGGGCGCCCGCCGAGGCGCAGCGGCCAATTGTATGGCAGCGTTGTCGGGAGTAGTATTGAATTCCCCACATTAGCAACCGTCATCATATAAGCCGGTCGACTCCAAGATGTTGTTCTGGTTGTCCGTCTTCGCCCTGTCAGCATTACTGGTAATGTGTGCGTTGCTCGCCCTCTCTGTCCCGTCTTCCTGCGCCCCTTCGTGGGGACACCGACTAACTAGTCTTCGTGGTCTACAGTGACATTCCGTTACCGCGCTGTGCTCGTCCCCTTCGTCCCCAACCCAGTCAGGTCGATGTTCCCGCGACTCGGCCACTACACGCCGTTGTCGACGTTCTCTGAACAGGCCGAAGCGGGACTGTCCTCCACGAACTTCGACATTGAGGCGAACATTCGGGAGGGCGACTCCAGGGCTGGCCTGGACGAGCGCGGTACGCATGAGGTTATGGAGATCATGCGTCGTGAGCGAGTGAAGTGAGTTACACATTGCTGAGGATTCACCTACGACTGACGGATCGTCCAGCTTCGATCAAGCAAGGCTCATAAGGCAGAATCAAATCCTGCTGGCTAACGGCATTGACCCCTCTGGTGCGTGCCCCTATCACTCATATGACGATAACCCTATGTTGAACTTCCGTAGGCATGCCGTTGGACGCCAAAGCTGTCACTCACCTCTAATGATGATGATGTACCATGCCTCCTGCGTCTTTTGCTGTATGTATTATCCACACTGTTGTTCTACTCTCCTTGCATCCATAACCATTTCCTGCACCGTACATCCACATCCTTAATATCCTCCACGCGTCGCCTCGATGCGCAACCTTTCTCTTCCTCAATGTACTGTGGGCCTCACATGTATCTACCTACTCTTGGGTATCAAGCCGACTGCTGTTGTCGGATCCTCAGTGTCATACAAGACATTTGCCGGCTTCTATGGTCTGCAACGTCAACGGAGGCTACCTCAGTGTCATTGCAGTGGTGTGTGTCTCCGTGTGCATTGACGATTGCTCGGGTAAGTCAACGGAGTCTAAGTATGCCATGTCAACTCACGTTCGCTGGTCTGTCCTAATTGCCACTTGGTATATGTACAGTATGTCACGGCATTCTACTCCGCAGGCCCCTACTCGTGCATGTTCTACTCCCAGGTCCGTTTTGACCTTCTAGCGCAGCTTCAGGCCGCTTGGAAATTCGTGTGCGATGAGTCCAGAATCGTGCATATCCTCGAGTCCTCACTTCAACGACATACCCGCAGTTGCGATCGCGCACGGAGACCGGGAACATCGACGTGCATTGTCCATTCTCATTACGATGAGTGGTCGCAGCGGGAAACGAGTCACACGCCAGAATCATTGTTCCGCACGAGGGCCCTGTTGTTCAGTGTGATCAACGAGGTATTCGCGTAACTAATACGTTGGGAGAGTCTGTGAACAGACGCGATGAGGATGTAGAGGTCTACAACCTCACAGTTTGTATATAGCCATCAGTCTGCATAATGTCAGCAGGTCACAGGCTCTTGAAGACTACGTATGAATGTGACTTGCGGACGTGTAGCGACAGGCCGATAAATCTGCTGCACGCAGCCCGGGGAGTGGCAGGATCGGCACTCACGACGCGAACCAAGCCTCAGAGTAGCGATCCGAACAGGGCCGAGGGCTCAGGTAGTACATGGCACTAGCTAGGACTCCGTGGCATATGAAGCTGCACCGTACGCGTACCAGCGAGGCAGTTTGTTCCGATAGCCATCCTGATGACACGGCTAGATGATGAGAAGGTTGGTTTTTATCGCGAATTCTTCAGGTGGTACACTGGCAGCTGCGGGGACTCAGTACCGATCCATAACATACAAGGCAGACAACCTATTCATTATACTCTTACTCTTGGAAGGGAACTCGTACCTGACAGCCCCTACGCAGACCTCCTCCGAGTCGTGGTCCCAATTGCAACTTGAAGACTTGGAGGTCTATGAATCCGGCTGTCTCTACGGAGACTTTTGTTTGCAGCGTGCCGAAGTGACCCGGCGGTCGCTTGGTCACGTCTCATACCTCGCTGTCATCTCCGGAGAGTGCGCTGCAACATTCAAAGAGTAAAGCTTATTACCTGATGTAACACCGTCGAAAGCACAACACGGTGCAAGATCATGCCCACCACAATGCATGCCGAGCAACCAGTCATTGAGTGCTGAAGAACAACTCTCCTTACTTGATATTGTCATGTTATCACAAACGTTCATCAACACGAGCTGTATCGCAGGTCATTTCAATTGACATCATTGTAGCCGACGAAGTACACCTCTCTCATCGGGCAATGCCCACATTGTCGGTTTGGAACAAAGCCCCGACACTCCCGAAATCAACGACTCGAGCAGCCAGACGAACGACCACTGCCTGACGCACTCGGACTGGGCATGACGAGCGCGGAGTCCAAGGACGACGTCGAGGAGGAGTGCGAACGTCCGCCGGTCGACCGCGACGAATGGGAGGATGCGCGGCTCAGCGTCACCCGGGGGACCTCCAGGCTCTGCGCATTCCAGTCAACAACGGTGTCGCTCCCGGTCGGAGCGCGCTGGCCTCGCGTCGCGGAGGATGCATCCACAGAGGGCCGCGGTTGAGCTGTGCCTCCGCTCGCCCTTCGATGTTGCGCGGGGACTGTCAGGGACGATGATGACGATTGGGGGTCTCGGCTGCGACTAGGGGGCGAACGCCCCGCCTGCTCGTCGACTCTCCCCGTCGTGGCGAGGCCAACCAGCTCCGGATCGGCGTCCCATTCACCGTGCGCAGGCTGCGAGCTGGCACGAGCGTCTCGAAGGTTACTCCATAGCGCGTAGGTCTGCAGGTATGCGGGGTCGTACGGCATGTCGGATGTGGGATGACGCCCAGCAGGGGCGCCCGATGGGTGTGAGACGCGCGGCGTGGAAAGGGCCTGAGAGGGCCCGGTCGTTGTCTGCGGGATCGCTGGGCCGGGCAACGGGGGGAAGGACTGCAGGAGATCCGGGGGTATGGGGGCTTGCTGCACGGACGTCATCTGGCGCAACCACTCGTCGACGCTATGGGCCTGAGGGTCCGGATACGCCATCTTGGAGTTGTCTGGAGGAGAGGGGAGGGTATTCGGTAGGCTATCAATACACGCCATGCAGACGCCGGGATTGGCGCAGGCGGCATTGATCAACGTATCCCGACCGCGGTGCTCAAAGCAGCCAGGACACACGCAGTTGGGCCCGCACCCGCAGATGCTGATGCCTGCAAGAATAGCCGCGCTCGGTGAGGCAGCACTGAAGGCTGGCCAAGGCTGGAAGTCTGGTAAGCCTGTGACCGAGTCAATTGGTATGGGTGAGGCGATGGGGAGCACCTGCGTGCCCTGGGTAGGGGGAGGTGGGCTTGCGTGCATGTGTTCGTACGCTCGACCGTAAGGGCTGAAGAGCTGCCCGTGAGAATAGCGACGACCACCCGCGGGATTTGAAGATGCCGCTGATGAGACGTGCGTAGAAGGAGGGGGTGAACGGCGCTCAGGCGGAGGGGGACGCGGCAAGACGGGACGGTGTCCTGCGGCGTGTGCTGAAGCTACGATGCCCGCGGGACCAGCGACAGGGGGCTCTCGAGGAGGCTGCGGGGAAGGTGCTTTACCAGAGCTCCCTCCACGCGGACGCGCTCTTCCCTTACCCTTGGAGCGTAAGGCTCTCGCAGACGCGCAGTGGCCAGTGCATTCAGGGCCGTCGCAATCGCATAATGGTGGGGATGCATGGCCTACAGGATGTCAGTCATGTCACACGGTCTGTGCGGTGCCAATGCTTACCGTACTCGGAATCCGAGCTGTCGGACACAACACCTTGCAGTGCGACCGACGCTTCCAGTAGATCTAACGGGAGCCCACTGGGAAACGCGGCGCTTGCCGGGAGTTTCGTTACACCTGGGAAGAGCGGAGAGCAACAGGCCTTGAAGGTCAGTCTTAGGGTTGCGCCGCCAGTGATGCCCTAACACACCTTTTCCTAAGCCAGATGGCCCTGCAGCCTCGGCGGCGGCACCGCATGTGCACTTGACGTGGACCTGCTTGGTCTTCCGCAGCTCTCTGCAGTGCTCACACTGGGTGACGGGACGACCTTTCTTCTTGATTTCATATAGAGGACGGTCGACGTGTTTGCATGTAGACGAACGGTGCCCTTTGATGCACGATTCGCTGGGCCGAGGCGACATATTAGACGCGCAGCGGACCGCAACGACACCGCAAGGGCATACCATGCGTATTTTTTGTCTCCAACGAAAACCTGAATGAGCGTCAGTATAGTGGGCTCCCATATGTGCCAGGCATGACATACCATATCAGGTAAATTGAGGGGAAGTTTGGGGGATGCGGTGAGGTGTACGGTGAGGGTGGAAGATATGAGTTGACGAGTAGAGAGGAACAAGCGGGGTATATAGTCGACCGCACAAGGCGGAGAGTGCGGGCACTCTCGTGCACCTGTGCCACTAGGACACTGAGAGGACTAACCGTATCGATGACTGCGTATATATCAGCATGGGCAATGTGAGGGAGGTGGGGGGAAGACGTCCTCTGCTTTCCATGACTGTTCGCCTCAAATACTCTAGTGCCACTGCCACCCACAACACCGGTAAACCCTGTTGGGCGTCACGCCCGGTCACGCCCCTTATAGCCGCTCGAGTGGCGAATTTGACGCGTCGGGCGACCAGGGGCCTGCGCGTGGCAAGCCACAACCATGCTGCCGGCAATCTGATCCACGGTGCACGGAGCATCGCCGCACAACAGATAGTGCTGATAGAGCTTGTCTGTGGAGAGGGTGGGACCACAGCTTGCAGGAGGTGAATGCGCGGTTGGTAGGTGTGTCTCCGGGGCAGCCTCGTGTGGGGGAGATGCACGACAGGATCCGGGGGACGAGGCCGGGGGCGAGAGAGGCGAGCAGCCCGAGGAGGCAGCGAGCGTGCTTCTCCGCCCAATTCCTGCGGCACGGACCAAAGCTTCCCATACCGCGTCGCCATTGGCACGTCCACGTGACCGTGCACTCGCACAGCCCGTCGAACTTTCCGCCTTCCAACGTTCGACTCCCCCCGGATCCGTACGCCCGAGCCACAGCCCCCGGGCTCCGCGCCTCCCTCCCAGCCAATGGCAAAATCCACACTCACAGAGGCGTGAACTCTTCTCGCTTCGACCGTCGTCTAGCACAGACCTGCGGCTCAGTTTGCCTCATTCATTCCCTGTGCCTTGTGTCGACGAAGGCCACACTCGGAACAGACCCCTTCCCTATCCCGAGAGCCTAGTCTGCGACCATTCGTGCATCGCCTATGGACATCGGACCTGGGTCAAAACAGTGTGTTACAGTTCTGTCTACTGAGCAGACGGAGGCAACGAACGCACCAACAACGGGCTGTACCAGGCATCGGCACATTCCTCGTGTAGCAGCTTGAACCAAGGGCCTCACTTTAAGGATAGCTTGGCGTTTCAAGCAATCTTCCTAGCATCTGTGGGCCGGGCCGACCCACAGCTGCGGCAAACACCGCTAAGTCACGGAAGGCCATCTCGGAACCACGCAACGCAACGACAGCCGCCTTGGTTGGAGTCGAAGGCAACTTCGGTCCATGGACTGAATCTACGTGTGTCAGCATGCCTGGTACTTCGAAGAAGACGAACACGTCCGATTAGCTTGTTGTGGGTCCCACAGGTAGCAACGCCATACTCACACAGTTCAGCAACGACTTTGTACGTGGGCCTGCGACTGCTTGGTGACGCCAAAACATTGATTAGTGGTTGGACCAAAGAGAAATAGTACATAACCACTCACTCTCCGGCGAGGCTTCGGCACCTACGGTCGGCCCCAGCATCTAAACCGAAGCGGACACTTACCTTAAAGCGCGCAACAAGGCGGGGTAGTTGCGGCTTTGATGTTTGCCTGGTGTACGTCTGGGTTTCTAGCACATTGCGCACGTACATCATTACCTAGTTACCGAGGGACAAGCACTTGTGTATAACTATCACTGTATACCGCGCAATTGGCATACATCGTGAACACAACGTCATACATCGGCAGAATGCTGGGCTGCTTCTTCACGAGTTAAACATGGGCACGCATTGATGGGACACACTCACCACAGAAGACTGGTAAAGATCCGTCCCCCCAGGCTAAGGCGATGGTCATCCTCCATACCCGTAGAATGATTCCCAAGATGCTAGCGAAGCGTTTTCGGAGCGTGCGAAGGCTGCTGCTCGGCTTTCCTCGACTATTCTGAAACTTGATCAGAGGGGCGAGAGAATATCCATTAGGGTTTGTCTAACTCGCAAAGTACTAGTGGTGCAAGTACCCCGGTCTTATGTGTCTTCTGTCTTCTATGGCATTCGCGCGACAGACTTCTTGCCCATATGTGCCTTCGGGGCGGGGATCCCACGCCACTTAGATCCTGGCAGACGTTCTGTAGATGCAATGTTTGAGCAAGGAGGCACGCTTCCATTGCGGAGCACACCACACATAAGGACCCGGCTCGCCGAGACCACATTTCCCTCAGAGTAGCATCACGAAGTTGCAACCGCAGCGAAGGCAGCGACGTGCGGCACTAAGGATGTCCGCCGCTATCCAGCTGTTCCGCACGTCGCCGGGGACCAGTGGGTCCACGGGCAGCCTGGATGGCAGGAACGCTTTGCGGTTGCAGCTGCTGCAAGCCCTCACGATGGGCGTGGCGACGACATAGGAGGTGACCGAGCAGCGGACTAGAAGCGGGTGGGGTTAGAGAGCCGGACACACTCGGCACACTAGACAGCCGACGCACCCCACACATGTCCATGGGGGCACTCGGCGGCGGCAGCACTGAGAAACGGGATCGGGGCTTGGCATGCCGGGCATGGCTCGTATTGAATGGGGTCCGCTGTGTTTGTCGCTGCGGGCCCCAGCTTCGCCGCCAGCGCATGAGCGTCTCGAACGACGTCAGGATCAGAACTGGGCAGACAGGCTCGCGCCACCATTCTCATGGCGAATCGTCTGTCGGCGTCTGTCTGGCGGGTCAGCTTAAACAAAGACGGCATGCAGAGTTGTGGACGCACCTGTTAACGCTGGAAGAGCCAAGAGTATGTGGCGTAGGATAGTTATCTGGACACGAGATTCGATGCGCGATTCGAAGGAATTTGATGCATCGGCAAGGGCTTGCCGGTCTTGGTCCAATTCAGCAGTGCGCTGAGGTACGCATGCACCATCGTAAGCTGGAGGCAACAACCTTTCTGAGCAGGTCGAACATACCGCGCATACGGAGGTAACCATGAGCCGCTTGCGAAGATTCAGGAGTGAATCGGATCCAAGTAGGTACGCATTAAGAGATCGTATATAGTCTTGCCTCACTTCTGCTGTGGCGTTGACGATGGGCGAGAAGACATCAGGTAGATATGTGTCCGACAGCGTGTATTCTTGCTTCAGTAGGCCCAGTATCCGCCCGCATACATTCCTCAGAATGTTGGGATCTCGTAGATGAAGTAATACGGGGCGAAGGGATGCAAGAGGACACTCTCCAGAGCCTACGCGGCAGTCAAATCAGTATACATACACATCCTGAGGGGGGCACGGACCTGCTGTAGCTGCCAGCGTGGCCTGAAAGCTGTTAAGGAGCCAACCTTCCCAGCCCGCATCCCACAATTTCGCTACAACCAGCATACAAGTGTGGCGAGCGTCGTGTTTGTAGCTGAAATCCGTAGGACGGCACGATCTGGAGAGATCCTCAGTGATTAGATGCCTAACAGAAATGGCAACTCACTCGTGCAACCAAGTGAGCCAGGCATGACCATCATATGAGACCATACCATAGTGGCGATTCACGTCCTTGTTGTTTGGCTTCTCGGGCTCAGCGGCCACGAATACGGCTCGTGCGGTCTTGGAGAGCTGAAGGCTCGAGAGCATCGGCTGCGCGGGTGGTTCTGCGCCCGTCCGTGTTCCAGAGAAGTGAGGAACGGCGTGGAAAGAACCATCTGCGAGACCAACAATGAGGGTGTCTTCGCTTGGGACGTATTCTGCGCCAACTACTGGGGTGAGTGCGGAAGAGCCGACGGATAGGTGCTGGGTGTGAAGGGCGATAGTGCGTAAGCTCGGCAGGTGCCCATTGGACGCCAGAGTCCAGAAGTGCAGTTTTCCGGGTTTGGAATACACCAATGTATCCTGGATGGCGTCAGCGTCTTCACTGCTACCGGGAACACGAACAACCGGGAAGTATCACTCACCACGTCGGCCGACAGAACCGCCCATTTGAGAGCGGTCACTTCTCGCCAGTCTGCCTCCGCCGGCTTGACATCGCGGACATCGAACGTTGTATGCATGCTATACCTAGGAACGAACCCTGAGGGTGACGGTTGGGAATGCAGAGTCTGAATGACTCTGAGAACGACGACAGAACCATCAGCTATCCCGCATGCAAGGTGAGCTTCGCCTATGACAGGACTGGGGTCAGCCTGAGAGCTTTCGTCACAATCAAGACGTACATGTTCCGCTTTGTGGCCGTTTCCAAGAAGACCACGCAACATGAGTGACCCATCTGTCAACGAGCGGCACCGTTGCAGCACATTCGACTTCCCAAGTTCCGTCACTCCTACCGCAGAATCTGCGCCACGTCAGACCATGCTTTGACGATTATCTAGGTCGATCTTACACACCGGAGGAAAGTAACAGATCCTGCTCGGTTCCCTACGGCAAGTAGAGATCCATCGAGGAGCGGTGTCGGCGCGAGACCGAAGTCCGCCTGTGATGACCATTCGATACCTGCGCGTTTACTTAAGAAGTGTTCTGGGACGAACTGGCATGCACGCTCACAGGTGGACTGGGCGCGCAGAACATTCTCCAATGCTGAGTCATCAGACGCAACTGCGAAGTGCGCTCGCAGGACTTCCGTCAAGTCAAACAGCTAGCAGTGGTTTTCTCAGCTGATAGGCTCGTAATCGATAGAACGAGACGCACTCTGGTCCACTCTCCTGTTAAGAGGTTTTTCACAGGTCCCCATAAGGTTAGCTCCATATTAGAGTTGAGCACGACCAGGAGGCAGCTGCGCACACCGATCAAATAGACATTCAGTGCCAGTGCAATCCTGTGCGGCAGGGAACCCAGGCACGAAGATGTCTCACCTAGCATCGCCGCTCAGGTTACCTGGTGATGAAGTTACCGCGCGAAAACCCAGATCCAGAGAGCCAAGGGCGACGGCGCCCCAGTCTGCGAACGTCTCTCAGCTCGACGGAGAGCAAAGAGGTCACAACGAGTGAAATGTACCTCGACTGTCGAGAGGCCATTGATACGTGAGCGTCTTTTCCAGAGTGACCATGGTCCTGAGCCATCCGACCCGCCTGACGTCGCCAGAATGGGAGTGTTGCTCCGACTCCTCTATATGCTCGATGTTCGATGACATCTCACTGCTTATGCCTACATTTGGAGTCTTCATCCCAGCCTTGAGTTATTAATATCAAGTGAGAGTAACGTGTAAACATACTAGTATGTGAATAGCGGACTTTGTCAGCACCAGGAGCTGTCCGTCGGCGGTCCACTGCAAACATTTGGCAGAGGGAGCCGCCGAAACGCCTGGCAGACTCAATGCAGTGATCATGGACGCAGTCATTGTAGTATCATTGAGGGGTATTTGGCATCGGTTGCTGACTCAGGTGCACCTGCAATTGACAGAGCGGGCTATGATGAATGTGCTCGTCAGGGCATGCCCATCAAGCTGCAGTGATTGTTTTCGACATTACCGACACGAGAGGTTCTTTTGCGGCTGAATGATGTATTTTAGCGAGTTCCTTCGTGACTTGATATCATTCGACTCTGTGAAAATTTCCCGAAAGCTGTGCAATGCTGGCAGCGCTTGCAATGTCTTTGGTTGGGAGACAAGGTGACGGTCGACGGCTGCAGGGCAGAAAGGGCGCGCCGAAGATCGCGATTCCCACGCCACAGACGCGTAGGCACTGTGGCTCACGAGGGCGCTCGTTTGGGTCTCCGCTTAGCAGCAGCCTAGTGCGAAGTTCCAGCCGTACGCCGAACGTGCATCGTCCGGCTTATCCCGTATAATGACGGTAATTTTGCAACACATCCATGGATATGATATGCGCTAAGCCACGATTTGACACACCAGGACCTCACATACTGCTATCTACACATGACAAAGGATGAGCTCGCTGTGCTCGATACCATCGGTACCGCGGATTACCTCAAAGGAGAACTGTCTGATGACGGTGAGTAGTGCCATCCCGTTGTAATGACATCGCCATAATCAACACTTCTGACCATTGCCAGATGTCGATATCCCTTCACACATGATACCTCCTAATCCAGAAGATGCAGATGGTATGCCATATGCTTTGTGTCAACTCGTCTCCAGGGATTGAATGGTTTGGCATTTCATCAAGTACTTCCATCTCAAGTGCACCCCTCATACCCTTATGGAAACCCCTTCAATATCAAACACCCCGCGGCTAGACCCCGGCGGCCATATGACCCATCGTCTCGCGCCTTATTCGAAGATATGGGCTTCTCCGGCGGTGGCGTGAACGGATCTTTACGCTGGAAAGACCTAGCACTCGACACCCTGTTCCCCGTAGATGAAGCTCGCCAGGAGGCAGAAAGAGCGGCTCAAGCCCGCAAGATGGCCAGTGGCGCAAGCACGAATCAACCGCCAGCGCAGCCTGCTCCTACTCAGGTGCAACAGCCCATTGAAGAAGATGAGGAGGAAGAGGAGCACGACGAAAATGAAGATGACGATGACGAGGACTCAGTATCGAGCGGGGGAGATGATGACGACTAACAGCGTGTCCAAGTCGGCTTTCTCGGGAATGTAGTGATATAATTTGTTGTATTAATAGGCTGTACATGCGGCTGGCTAGTCCCGGGCAGCGACAGTGGCTATCATTACATCGCCCAAATCCGCCTGTAACAAGTCCATAACGTCGCCTTCCTGCTCGACTGCCCATTCATAGGCGTCCAATAGCAAGGTGTCCGTCAACGGAATGAAATGTGCGGCAAGGATTCGGATGATATTGCTGACGCGCGAAATCGCGAGGCGTGTTGCGTCGTCAATATCCTGACATATCATTGGTGAGATATTCGGAGTCAGAACAATGAATACGTACGTCATTCTTGTTCGAGTACACGGCCTCGGCGTCGAAGGCTTCTTCTCCCTCTTGTTCACTTTGTTTGACATGCTTGCTCACCCAAATGTAGCCGTTCAACCCAACAATCAAGTCCACCCCGCATGGAAGTGAGAGAAAGTGCGACTTCAGACGGCGAATGAGGGCCGGTGAAACTGTCACAAGCTGTCCATTCCGGAGCTGACATGTGGTCAATGGTCGGCGGAACATCAGGTCTTATATGACACAGGAGTATCGTACCTTACCATACCGCAGGGATCGAGTGTGGAGTGACATAGCTCCGTCAGCAAAGAAGGCCTGGACTTCGGCGACAAGGAGGTCGCCCTCCTCGAAGAATGTACGCATTTGCAATTCGTCACTTTCGAGTTTCCGGCGCTGAAGCCATGGACACATTACACATAATCTCAATTGACTTAATCATTTCCTCAGCTCACCTGAACACCGCCGGGCAAATTGACGGAAGATAGCATGAGCACTGCATCTTGCCTTGAGTTTGCATCGACTTTCCATCTGCGAGGTTGTACCTATCATACCATATATCTCGACAGCGGTCTCGGACATCTTCCCTTCTGACTCACCTCCGTAATTCGCCCTACGACAAGGTCACCCACTTCGGGATTATACCTTGTACGCTAGGTCAACGTAATCCTTCCATGCCTGCGCAATTCTCACCTCGAACGCACGGCCCGTACGGAAATGAGTTTGTTTACGCGCTCAACAGTGCCTGCCACGGAGGAAATGACCTCTTCGTTGTCTATGTAGGTTCCATGACCCCTATTAAGGGTTATTGGTCATATATCCGCGACTCCGCAGGCCCTCTGTATCTCACCGCATGAAAGCTTGCGAAGACGTGAGCGGTTCGCCCGGGGAAGTTAATCTGTGAGAGCCATCCTCCCAGTTTTCCTCCATGTCGATGTCATCCTCGACATCGGGATGATGTCGTGTACTTTGCTGGGTTTCATCCTGCAATGAGACCGCAAACGACGCGAAGGATATCATCTTGCCCAAATACGGCCGAATTGTGTATGTCACGCGTTGTGGAGGGGGAGAGGAAGCTGTCGATCGTGCCGGCCGGCGATTCCGGGGCGGGGCGGAGTGCCAAGCTGAGGTCGCAGTTCCGAACTCCGGGGGCTGTGAGCTTGAGTCAATGGTCTACTAGGGAAGC
This sequence comes from Fomitopsis palustris, assembly GCA_029783445.1. Taxonomy (NCBI): domain Eukaryota; kingdom Fungi; phylum Basidiomycota; class Agaricomycetes; order Polyporales; family Fomitopsidaceae; genus Fomitopsis; species Fomitopsis palustris. Next base: position 848,075 of record JARAOQ010000010.1, read on the forward strand.
ATTACGACCGCATGTTATAGTTGTCTCATCCATAGACCTTCCCGCTGCCTCAGTGCGCGAGCGTACCATTCATTGTGCGCGATCCGCTAGTACAGTATGTCAGACTGCTGGACCGATCAGATATAGTAATCTCCGATTGAACAATCTAAGCCACTTCCTGTCCGGAAATAGGAATTATACTGAACGCATGCCCCCGCGATCACACGCGGTGCACATCGGGTGTCACAAACTGTCATCTCGTGCGTCTGTTGAACACCTCATTAAGCTCTGATCGGACTTGTGCCGGAGTAGTGGACAACTAAGGCAACATGCCAATATACACCTCGAGCCGATACAGGAGACTTTGGGATGATCCTCATCACTTGTATCCGAGTCGTTTTGTCTGATAGGCACCCCGAGGATAGATCCGCAGCCATCTCCGCAAGCCTCGTTCGCAAGCTATGAGAAAGTCAGTAGAGCATCCCGAACATATCTCATGCCCTGAATTAGGTACGGCTATCGCCTTGCTGAGCCCTCTTTGCAGATGCCCCATAACGCTCTCCCACGACAGTGTGGTAGAGCAACGCTCGATGCATGGGGGTGCGAATAGTGGATGTTCAAAATAGACAAGCACTGAGGCCGCTATTGGGAACTCGAAGAAATAACTCTGCGTGCAAGCCCCACAGCTGCGCGTCATCGTTACCGTGGTCGAAAGGCGAGGTTCACGGAAGCTTTCCGAGTGGTATAGCTTCGCTGACGCTGATGAGGATTTGTCATCGCTACTCTTCAGATCCTCGGCGATATGATCAATGTCCATTGACATGGGCGGAAACGTCGAGAACACTTACGATAGAGATGTTGAATGCATGTCCGTCGCCTATTAACAATAACACAGACTCGTGACTGACCGGCATGAGCACATACAACGTTGATATCATATCGCCTCTCCAGCTCCTACGCCAACGGTTCCATAGACAGACCCTGCCTCGAAGCTGGGGTGGCGCCATGCACTGTATCCGCACGATGGCCTCTCACGGAACCATGCCTGCAACTCGCACATACATTTCCGTTAATCGCGGGGGTGGCTTCGCATCCCAGACCGTACCAAGAAATGGTGTCCTCGGAGATGCTGTTAAATCTCTTCATATCCTTTCGCAGTCTCCCTAATAGCATGGAAGTGAGCGTTGATAATTTGAGCGTCGAAGCAAGTTCGATGACACGTTCCCAATCCGTAGGCTTGAACTGCACCCGGTGTCATCGCGCCTTCAACGTGAGGCTACCTCATGTTCTGTATCAGCGGTCATTTGCCGACAAGGTTGTAAGGACCATTTTCTCTTCGCTGTGGTAGTGTACCTTCCCACGTGGTGTCCTCGAAGTTTATTGGCAAGATAGGGTTCAGTTTACGCCTTGGCAAGTGCGACGAACCTGCACGACATAGCTGGGGCAATTGGATCATAACAATACTTGTCACGTCAACGGCACGCCCAAGTCGATCCACCCGGCGCCACATCGCAGGCAAGATCGCGCCCCAACCATCTCGAGGCAGTACTAGCATGAGCCAATTCGCAGCATGGTCACCGCGAGGCTCCAATATGCCCGGTGACGGATCCGAGGCTGCAAGGGCCTGAATATAGGAGTGGATGCAGCACTCAAAGGCTTCATCAGAGAAAATCAGAAGAGAGAGGGACTGTAGGACAGCCACACACATTGTCAATATTGACAGCAATACTTCTACATGTTACACAGGTAAGTGCCTCGTCCGAGACAATTCCCAAGCTTATAGGAGGACCCAGGTTAACGTATAGTTGCGAGACAAATAGGCAGAGAGCACCGGCGCCGAGTAGAACATCGCAGTTCACTCTTCCCCGACGACTCTCCACCGTAGATTGGCTTCGTAAAAGTCGAGTAGCTGTTGAAAGCCCCTTGAATCAAAGGCGGGTGAACTGGAAGATCTTTGCACATACCTTGTCTGCCATCTTGGCTTTGCAGACCTTGGAAGTTTCCCTGCACCTAGCTCCATTTTTTCTGTGCAAGGCAAAGACCGTTAGGAACGAATGCAGCTCGGCTGATGCAAATGCATACAAAGTGAAATAAATCATCAAGTCGCCGTTATCCGCCCTTTCCACAGTGTCAATAGTCTCGACGAGGTGGTCCCATGTATCTTCATTCTTCCATTGCTTCATGGAGGTGAACCCTTCGGCGTCTTCAAGGGTGGCATCTTTGGCGGACTTCCCGACGGTTTTCTTCGGCTTCTTTGTCCTTGAGATCTCCTCCACTTCATCTGCTGAGCCGTTGACCGACTCGTCCTTTGCCTTCGGAGGCCTGCCTCGCTTCTTCGGACGCACCTCCTCAACTTCCGAGCTGCTCTCCCGTGCGGCGGACTTGCGTGCAGTCGTCGCTGGGGCCAGCGACTGACGGCCTCCGCCCGGTCGGCCTGTGGTCGACTTACGACCACGTGCATTTGGCTTCTTGTTCTTCGCCCAATACTCGTCGATGAGGTCATTGGCGTTGCTGTGGGAATACTACATGAGGAAAAGCAGCACCATCAATCATAGATGGCTACACACCCTGCGTCCTGCTCATCGACCCAACTGTTATGTTCCTTGCCGTAGCCTTTCCACTTCACCAGGTATCCCATTCGACCCTTTGTTCACCCAGTCACTGATTAGCCGGTCGTTCAAGTACATAGCTCAGACGTCCACATACCGATGGAAACATGCCCATTTTGGCGTCCAGAATCTGTTCAATTTCATACTCTTCCTCCTCCCCGTCTTCCTCCTCTTCCCCGTCTACATCCATCGCGTCGCGAGAAGAGGGGTTGTCTTTCCGCGACGCACGACGCGTCTCTCGCTCGCTCTCGCTGTCAGAGCGTGCTGGGGCGACGTCTCTGACCATGTTTTGGATAGTCGGGGCGTGTTCGACGACAACGAAGGCAGTAGGGTGTGGCTGCAGGTGGCCGTTGGCTGCCAGAAGCAAACAGCGAGGCGTGCGAAGTTCGCGACCAAGCGCGTCACGTTCACCCTCAACCAAGCCAGGCGTGCGTCACAGCTTTCCTGCTAGGTGGCCCAGCTCGCAGCGCATACCTAGAAATCAGAGACATCGACCAATATGACAGTAGTGATACAATTAGGAATAACAGTGGGCGCAGACTACATGGACAATCGAAATCAGCAGAGTGTTGCAGACCAAGTTGCGCACGCTGCGAACTTTCAGTCCCTGTCCCGACGACGCGAAGGACTGGCACTGCGACCACGGCCCTCCCTTCCGCGACCCTTTTTTGGACCAGCGGGAGGTGGCCGCACGAAGGCGTAGTCGCACTGAAGCGTTTGCTCCAACAGCGTTGTCCCTGAAGCACCATCAATGGCTGCCTGTGCTTCCGCCATAGTTTCGTATTCCACCAAAGCATAGCCCTGAGGAGAAAAAACGAGGGTGTTAGCGAAAACGTAAAGCTCCCATGTCTGACATGCGCACCTTCACATAACCTGTTCTCCGATCGAGGTTCAAGTGCAGGTTCTTGATCTCGCCATACTCCGCAAATTTGTCCATAACATCTTCTTCGGTAGCTTCTTCATGCACATTGGTCACAAGAACGATCCAACCTTCGACAGCTATGGGATCGATGCACAGTCCCTTAGAAGGGAGTTTGAGAAGGGTACCGAGAACACTCACATCTCGCTGCCCGAGTCCCCGAATCTTGGGTTGACTCCACTCGATCGAATTGCTGCTCCGAGGACACAGCACTTTCATTTGCCCCTGTAATGTAGATTGATTGCACCCAATGAGGCCGAGACATGACATGGATGCTCACCAGCAGCGCTCTGGAATCCTCTGCCCTTGCGGCGCACGACTCCGTCGTTGCCGCCTGTGGGCAGTGTTAGGGCGCGTTTCGGATGCATGTATTAGGATACGCACTGTCGTCGATATTCATTCCGTCGTCGGACATGGTGGATATGGGGTGTGCGATGAATGGAGGCGGTACGCGTCCAAACGGTGGAGGCGTGATCAACGCGGCGCCGAGCAGCAGCGAGCGTCTGGTGTGGTGTGACCGGATGGATGTGTGACATGTGACAGGGACGTGACGTGACGAGGTGAGCGGGGAGAGGTGTTTCGAGCAGTTCGGACTTGTTGACGGCTGCATGCGCATAGCTACAGCCGCAACGACTTGTCCTCAGCAGCTGTCTGATGAAATCAGTTCTCCTTTCGTCTGAACCGGTCGTGACCCGGCGTCGACATGCTGTGGGCTTCTGACGGCCGACCTTGCGCTCGTGAAAGCCTATCTGCCGCCCTGCGCCCACACACATATGGCCTCTCCACGGGAATTCTTTATGTATCTGATCGTCAGCACCCCGGATGACGGGTAACTGACACAAGTATGTATTCGCATGAATGAACGCCTGGGACCCATCTCGTCTTCGATATCGTTTTCCATCGCCGAAAGCATACAAGCTTTACTACCATATGCCGGTATCCAGCATTTGTCGCGGAACCAAAACACGGTCATTGGTTGGCTGGCTGCTTTCATCACCGCCAACGACGGTCCAGTGGGAATGATGGCAGTCGTAACCGGTGCCTGGCCTGGCACCCATACGTACTCGATCTCCTCGTCGGTGAGTCAAGCATGATTTTCCTCTTCCGTCTGTTCATCATCCGTCCCCATGCTGCAAATTGCCTGATTGACCGTGGGTGGACAATGCAAGCCACGCCGAGCGGTTGGCGGGATTTGTTCAAATAGTCCAGCTCGCTGGTCAACATGTCCTCCCAACACGGCCCGCCGATTTGCCCCTCCGCCCCACTTTACCGCTTGCGCAGCCTATACTATGGCCACCGTCTCGCAGCTCATTACCCATCCATGTGCGGTTTGCGGCCACTCAACGACACTTTGGTGTAGTCGGTGCCAGAGTGTTTGGTACTGCTCACCCGACCATTTGCAGAACGTATGCATCCCAGTCTGCCGGTTATACATGTGTGATGCTCGGACTGACGTTTATCACTGTAGGATTGGCCGCGCCACAAAAGGGAATGCGTACCGGTGAATGCCGCTGGGCACCCCAGCACGATCGCCACACCACCGCCGGCGCAGCAGCAATTGGTACATGTAACGGCTATTCTGTTCGCGCCAGCAGAAGGTGGGCGGTATAGTCCTCGAGCCGGGATCGGTTACTTAGCTCTTCACAGATCGCTCACGGCTAATCACGGTGCAATGCCGTCCTCAAGGCACTGCTTCGCAGGGAATGTGCCCCATGCCGCTTGTGCAAGATTACTTCACTGAAAGCGTGCCCAACACAATCATCCTCACGCAAGGTCTTAATGGGGAGCCACTTCGGTTCCCATTGCACATATGGTACTGTCCTAAGGCGCTTCAGCGCGGCTCACCGGTCAACCGCGCCATCCATCGAATCACCTCAGGAGCCGCGGCCAGGCCTTGGTGCGGTACTGTGATCGTGCTTAAATTTAACGGCTCGCGTAGGCAGGGCTACTCTGATGCGAGTACCAACGATCTACCCGCACTCTCCGCCTACTTCCTGGCTTACAAGTAATGTGAGTCGATCCGCCTCGGTGCATGCATGCTTGTCTGTTAAACGAGATCTTCTCGTAGATTGCGGTTATTCGTTGATGTAGCCATATGATGTCACCTAAAAATGCTTCCACGCGATCGATGTCCGCACTCCGTTTCTCGGACACTGATGCGCAACTCTCGGACTGTTTCGAATACCATCGCTATCGCTATGTATACATGTGCTTGGACTTCATACATACTACCAAGGGACGCGTTGTGTTGACACCCAGTCTGTTAGAGTACATAGATTGTCTGCCCAGCTGTGAACCCTGTTTACGCTTTCGTGTAGTACTGTATGTGCTTTCTCTATATGCTGTGACATCAGGCAAATTGACTGTGTGCAGCATGCTTCACTCGGACGAAATTCTGATGAGCGGCCTAGAGCACGGTTGCGGATGCCACGGACATTCTAGGATATTCCTGGCCCGCACAATTGCCACGTCTTCCGAGCCATGCCACATAGAGGTATCAATCATAGCTTCGCATTATAAACAGACCATACCAAACGAACAAACAATGAGAGCGAATACGAATAACATAAACCAAATGGCGCTTCGACCTATCATAGACGACCGAGTAGTGGTTATTATGTGGGCCACCAATAGGTGCCGACATCAGAGTTCTTCATGGGACACCGCCGCCGGTACCGGAAGGGCACTGGGAATGCTCTGCTCTGTGGAAGCTTCTTCAACGAGACTCTTGACCTCCACTTCCGGGTCTACTGGCTCGTCAGTTGCCTTTGCAGACAACGTTGCGTCACCGTCAGCCTGTACAGCTCGTTCGAGGGCCGCCTGAACCTCATCTTTGCTCCGACCAATAACGACGGGCGGAACATCGATGTTGGCGGGAGTCTGTGCCTTGCCTTTGTCTTCAATGGGTAGAATGGAGACAGTCGCGTCGTCCGTATCCGTTTCATCCTGCTTGACCCCTTCTCCGAATGCACGCGCGTTATCACGCCTAATGCGGCGCAGTCGTGTTTCAAACCCGAGGACGACATCTTCTACCTCAGCCTGGAGCGCCTTCAGTTCTTTCAGAAGAGGGTTTGCGGGCGGAGACACGGATGATCCATCTTGCATCGCCTCGGCCTCTGCAGTAAAGTTTTCACTCCCTGCATCAAAGAAGTTCAGATTCAGTTCCGGGAAGGCTTGGCCGTTCGTGAAGAGTAACTCACTCCTGACGAGGTCGTGATAGCGCTGCCAGTCTTGGTAACATACATCGTCGAGATAGGCATAGTCCATGCCAATGTCGACCTGTGCGTTCTCCGCGTGGTCTTTGACAGCTTCTGCGACCTTGCGCACCTGACCGCGGCGAAGGGCCGTGAGTGAAGTTCTGCTGCGGTGGCCTAGAGTGCTTACCTCTGCCAGCTCCTTGTCAAGCCAAGGCGCATACCAGCCATTCAGAACGGCTTCTGTTTCGCCCAGACGATCGGTAAACTTGTCCTGGACCTTGTTGAGTACACGTTCAAGCAGCTGCCGCTTCTCGTCGTCTGTACGTTGTTCCTTGACAAGGGTCTGCAGATACTTCTCCGCGCCCTTCAGAAGATCTTCCGCTCGCACGACGAAGCTCTCGATCTCCGCCCTGATCTCAGCGGACTCCTTCAGCTCCGCGGTGGCGGCCTTCCTCAGAGCCACCAGAGCCCTGCGGAGCGATCGTCTGCTCTCCTCTATCAGGGCTGCCTGCTCGTCCTCCCACTTACTGTGGCGCGCCTCAATTCCCGCGCGTTTTTCAGCCGTCTCTTGAAGACGTTTCGCCTTCTGCTCCTCAGTCTCTGTGACCTCCGGAACAGGCGGGCTAGACGCTGGAGTAGGAGTGCTCGAGGCCGAGTCTGCGCTGACGTCCGAATCGATGTCGTCAAGACCAAGCTCCGCAGCGAAAGCGTCAAGGTCGATATCGTCAGAGGCCCGGCTGGAGGCCGGTGCCACGGACTCAACAGAGGATGAAGCGCGTGCTGCTAGCGAAAATACCGCCGAGGACGCGGCCGAGATCGCACCGCTCGCCGAGCTTGCTGCAGCGACAGGGAGAGCATCAGACACGGCCCGCTGAACGGACGACGACACAGCAATAGAGGCGTGTGAAACCGCGGTCGAGGCAGCATCAGCAACGGCATTCGCGGACGAGCTGACGATCCCCGAACCGGAGGCGAGAAGGGACTCAGCGGCCTCAGAGACCAACTCCGATGTAGTGGCAGCCTTTCTTGGAGCAGAGTCGCCGACAGAGGACGCCGAGGACGAGACGTGAGCGGCTGAGCTTGAAACGCTTGCACTTGCTGTCAAGGCAGTGTCACCAAGGGCACTTGCGAGCTCACTTGCGATGAACGACTGCGTCGCATCGATATGAAGGGTGGCCTCGGAAAGCGACGTCGGCGACGTGGACTCTAGTGTGGAGGAGACTGAATTAGTTTCGGTCGGCACGTCCGACTTCACCGCGACGGCACCGTCAGGAGCCTGAGAATTGATGTCGGTAGCATGTGTCGGCGAAGACATCAACGAGGACGCCACTGATGCTGCGTCCTCGGCGGCCCTGGACACCCGCGATGACACGGAGGAGCGCAAGTCTGCAGGGGCCGGGACTTTCGGCGCCCCGCTACTGAGTTCGATGACGCGTTCCCAAATTTTGCGGACGTGTGGATCGACGAATTGTCTCCTCTGATCGGCGAGGAAAGCGAGGAGTTGGGCCACGAGTGTCTTGACCTTCTCCCATGCCGGGCGAGCATATGGAGCGACGCGCTGATAGCCGTCGTAAGTCTTGTGGGCGGCCATAATTACATACGGCCGTAGCTTGGTTTGCAGCCGACGGGCGTTGACCACAGACTGCTGCACGTATGGAGTAACGAATTGCACGACGGGTGCAACACGGCGCTCATACTCGTCTGTAACCCGAATTTGGTAGGGCGTCACTTTGGCCTTCAGCTGCAAGAGTTGTGGAGCGGCATATCGATACCATAGGGGGACGACATGACGCCGCCATTGGGGCGAAACGTAATGGTTCCACTGTGGGACGATATGGGCATTCCATTGCTGAATGACCCCTCGAGCGACCGGCTGCGCTGTGTTGAATGCACGATCAGCGTAGGGCTTCGCTTTCTCGACGTATGGCGCGACCGACGGATGAGAGAGTGCTAGACGGATGGGTGGCAACACGTAAGGTTCCAAGACCAGTCGCCGATACTCGGACAGAGCCCTGCAGATCGGACGCTCGCTATGAGTGTCTTCTGGACAAACGGCGAACGTGTAGATCGTGAACCAAAGGAGAAGCAGCCTGAGGAGGAAATCTCCTAGGCCGAGACCTTGGCGGGACTATTATCTCCACTATGAGTCTAGGCCATGCAGCACATCGTAGCATGACCTACCTTTCCACCTCTCTTTTGCTTCTTCGACTTGGACTTGGACCCTTTCTTCGTGACATCCTGAAAGAGCTGGTTAGCAACGTCAATGAAGCGGGGGACGCAAGGTAGCCAGAGAACCGCAATGTTGGCTTCCGAGAATACGGTGATCGGAGACTCCCCACCGGAAGGGGCTGCGAAGCAGACGGGTGGGGTTGCGGAAAGAGCGCAAGCTGTCACAGATGGCGAATGGAGATGCCTACTCACCAGTCTCTGGCCATTCGCTGCCACTCCTTCGATTCCATCCACAAGGGTATCAGTGTCGTTATCCTCCACTGTAGGCGGTCTACCCTTGGCTCGTTGTGCTGAGGTCGCGCGAGCTGGAGCCGGAGGACCAGCGGCGCGCTTGGCGACGACCATGGTGTTTGTAGAGCTAGATTACTGCTAATTTATTCCTCGACCAGCGGTAGTGAGATCAAGCGAGCGAAAGAGAGGAGAACATAGGCGGGGTGGAAGTCGACTGTGGACACGATCAACCGCCCGCCCTCGACGTTGTCCTCGCGCGCCACACTGACGTGGGACTCTCCACGTGACGGACGCGCCCCCCGCCGTGCGTGACGATGTGACCGCGTCCCTCGGCTCGCCTCGGACGACGACCTCGGCTCTTCACTCACTCGTCGTGCACGCCTGAGCAGCCTCGCTGCCCGCCACCATCGAAGTGAGAACAGTCGGACGCAATCTGGCCTCCGCTGAACCCTGACGGTGACTCAGCACGCTAGAACTCACCCCATCCGCGCTCAGTGAGTTGGGGTCATTCTAGTAGGGGTCAGAAACACCGTTGACGTGTCGTCCAGACTCCCCTCGTCTGGCGCGACATCGTCCGGCTCTGGGGCTGATTGGTGCATCCCTATATGCGGTCCGGACTCCTTACAACTGTACTCTGCCTCGTCTCAACATCCAATGGCGCTCTCCCATAAACCATTAATGACCTATGCTCGCAGATCTCGTGCGCGAGCGGTCAGTAGGACCAATCGTCAGACGTCCTCTCCCTTGCAGTCTCTTCCCGCAGACACGGAAGACGTCACAGTCACCGAAATGACCCGTAGGATGCAGAAACGCTCTCGTCAAACAGTGTCTTCTATTATCCACGACGAAGGACGAACGGGGGAAGATCTACAGAAACCGAAGAGAGCGAAGAGCGATGTGGTTCTTGACTCCACTGTGCGCGACATTCCTGCCACTGTGAACGCTGCTGGTCGCTTTGATGCCGATCACCCCAATACTTGCCCGCCACCGTCCCAGCGGTTAGGAGAGTCTAATATGGTCTTCTGTACCCCACGCCCTCCCGCCTGCTCTGATTATGCTATGATGCCTTCGTCTGTCCCTCGGTCTGCTTACTATGAGCAAGGGGAACTATCTCCGCTCCCTGCTGCGCACCACATGCTCTCTCGCACCAGGTCTCGTCATCTCAAGGAGAATCGTTTGCTTGCTCTTGGATCCCCTTTCAGTAGTCGGCCTGGTTCCCGCACCGCCTCACCCAGTATGTCCTCAAAGCAGGGTAAGGGCAAAGGCAAAACGCAGGGGCCGTTACGCCGCGCGAAATCTCGCACCTTGTCAGTACCTGACACGTCAAGAATAGTTAATGCTACACAGGTCCTGCATTCTGTACCTGCCAGCGACCCTATTACCGAAGACGTAAATGCTCATCAGAGACCGCCTGCTTCTGGTTTTGCTGTGCACCACCGTACTGGGTCAATACCAACTGTGCCATCTACCCAAGTGGACGACTGGCTAGCGCACTCGGCGACTCTGCACAAGAACATCACCATCGGCGCATCACCTACGCATGCATCATTCTTCTGTGACGTTCCGGACGAAATGTCTACACCTCCGCGAAAACGCCGCGCCACAACAGGTGGCATGCGCCTCGAGACGCAAGATTACGATCTCACCCTCTCCGACATGTCGCTGGATTCCATAGTGTCATCCGGCGCATATACGCACTCCGCGTCACGTCCTAGCTCGCCGGGATCCAATGCCGTGCCGCGGCGCCCTCCTATGCGCATGCGTCGTCGCACCATCACCAATCCATCTGGTGGCGGCCTATTCTCGTCGGTACTAGACTTTTCTGGGTCCGCTGCGGAAGAGCAGCGGGCATCTTTCGCGCTTGACGTCCACGGGGTAGAGTCTCACAACCGGACATTTACCCACAAGCCTCACCAGGACGACCATGCGTTTCTCGCTACCGCCTTCTCTGGGCTCAACGTGGGACTCGCGTCTGCTTTTGCTCCGGCCCCTGACTCAACGCAGCCTACTGCTGCACCTGCTCTACACCGCTCTACCTCCCTGCCTACCCTCCATGCCTCACCTCCGTCTGCAAAACTATCTAGCGACTCACCTGGAGAACTTGCCAGTCTCGGTCCTTCTGATCGGCAACTCAAAGACCTCTTCGTGACCCTCCAATTGCATGGTACGTGACGATTGGCCATCGCTGTCATGAATTGTAATCTGTGTCGATTTCCAATTGACCGTATGTCCCCTTCACAGATGTCGAAGAGACCGTCGCCGTGCCTCCTAGTGCATCTCGTGACTTCCCAGGACCAATACTCGAGCTGCAAGATGCACACCCACCACCCCCGAAGCCGTCGAAGAGGCAGCCCACGCACAAGCGTCAGCGCGCAGATACTATTCGTGCATCTGACTTCGCATTGCCCTCGGTTGCTCAAGTCTCGGCTAGTGCATCTAGACAAGTGTCGCTCCAGCCTCCCGCTGTCCTTACCAACGCCTCCGGAGAGGACGGATCATCTCACGCTCGAAGATCTCGCTCTGGCACGATAACTCTTGCAAGCGTTGCTGCCTCTACGGTCGCTGCCCGTCGTGCCGCTGGGCGTCTGAACGACCGTCAACAACACGGCTTGGTCTCACCCAACCGCGGCTACAAGCGGAACTTCACTGGCGTGCCTACCATACAGATGAGAGCTAACGCCGAACCCCTCAAGATCGACGCAGGTGACGACGAAGACGACGAGCTGCTCTTGAAGCGAGGTAGCACAGTCGATTAACGGACTTGTTCAAGTACCCTCATGTTCGCCCGTTTGTTACCCCGACCCTTATACCCCTCCATTGATGTCGATCGGTACGCCTTTCGCAGCTCGGACCCAGTGTCATCCGCTTTGTAGTTTGCTTTCCCAGGCTTTGCTATTCTTTCTCCCTTCGTATCCTTTATACCACTGCATCAGATGTTATCCTTGATCGCGCTGTACATGTTTTGTCGTGCGATTCTCGCTGCAGCGCTTGTAGAGTATGAGCCTAAAGATGATTCGAATTGAAGACGCAACGAATGCTGGGCACAGAGATTATGCCCATGCATCCACATATATCTCACTGAGTCGCTTGCTGCGTCTGGCGATAGCTCGGCAGCGGCGGTGGAGGTAGATGCAAACACAACGTTGCCGAAAGCGGACAGCCGGATCTTTGTGGCGTCTCGCGGTCGAGTCTCGTGACCGTTCAAGCAGTAACATTTACGGCAACCACCACCATCGCCTCATGGACCGCCAACCACCCACAGCGGCCCAAGGCGCGGCGCGATCTTCTACCGACGCCACAACACGCGGTATAAAGAGCCAGTCAAGATACATCTATGCCCTGCAAGTGCAAGGCTTCATCGAGGCAGGAGAGGTAGTAGACGTGGAGCCCGAAGTGATAGAGGACCTGCACGAGGACTATGCGCGTATTTCTTCACTCGACGAAGATGAAGTCGACGTCGAAGATTTTGTTCAGAACGGCGCGGATGCAGACGATGTCGCAGAATGGGATGCCCTCTTCACCGAAGGTAAGCCACTGGAGGCACTGGGCTTCATTATACTCGAGTACTCCGAGTCGGTTCTATCAAATATGCCGTCCGTACGACATATATTGAGCATGCCCGTTGATCAAACTCATATAGCCCAATCTGCCTGGACGAACGAAGAGGTCAAACACATGATGAGAACATTGAAAGAAGATGGTGAGCAATCTGTCCTGCGCTCCGGCTGAGATGAATCCAGGCGAAGTTGACCTCGAAATACAAGGCATGACTGCTTTCATCAAAGAGTTTGTCGTTAAGCGCGCGATACCAATCCCCAAACTCTTATACGCGTTCGGCATCTGCCTTGTGAGATCTTCTAACAGACGTCTCCGCTCATGACACGAGTGACACCGAGCCGATAGTGTCCCGAACTAAGGGCAAAACCACAGCGGACGCAGCTGTACTTCCTCAAGGTTGCACTGACTCGCGAGTGAGTCTGTTGTGATCACAATTTTGTGCCTCAGGGTACTCACAGTTCGGCACAAAGGCTGGAATCGCGCGAAAAGCTACCTCAGTATAACACGATCGACGATGCCGTGCGCCTGATTCAGGAACGAAAACGCATCCTGGTACTCACAGGGGCGGGAATAAGTGAATACCCTTCCTTGGTTTCGTAGCTTTGAGTGAATAAAGTATCAGGCGTTTCCTGCGGCATACCGGACTTCCGCTCCAAACATGGTCTCTATGCCACTTTGCAGGATAGCGGGGAATACGACCTCGATGATCCACAACAGATGTAGGTATATACTTCATTGTATCGCTCAGACATCATTGAGCTGATCATATAGGTTTGATATACATTATTTTCGCGAGAAGCCTACAGGTAAGCTATTCAAGGTCAATACACCCTTGATGCAATCTCACATGCTACAACTTCGCAGTGTTCTAGTATGTCCCTTATTCTTGTTATTTGGTTCCATACTGACATAGCCGAATCGAGCTCATTTGCTAGGTTCTAGCTGTCTTGCTTGCGCTCGAATACATGCTCATCATATCACAGTAAGATATATCCTGCTAATTTTACACCATCCCCTTGCCATAGGTTCATTAAGGCCATCGAGGACCGGGGGAAGGTAAGCATTCCTAACCAACTCATGGACCTCTGACATGGTGTAACATCCACCCTCCCCTTCGCCCCCTCAGTTATTGCGGGTACGTGATGTTTCCTTGTGTTGGGCAGAACAACTCTTGATCGCGCACCTCCCTTGCCAGAATTATACCCAGAACATCGATACTCTCGAGACATTGGCAGGTGTCAAACGGGTATTGCAGTGTCATGGCTCCTTCGCCACAGCGTCTTGCCTCAATTGTAAGGTTCGAGTTCAAGGGAGAGAAATCGAGAAAGAGATCCTCAGCCAAGAGGTCCCGCTCTGCAAAGTATGCAACGCCCCCTCCCAAACTAGCGTGCCCGTCAAACGTAGGGGAAGAAAGAAACGAAAGAGCAACGGGTGGAATAGCGATGAGTCCGACGAGTCCGACAAGCCCGAGTTCCCTCCGGGCATCATGAAGGTGAATGACGGCGCAACCTTATGATGTGTGGGACTGCTGACGAGATGATGGCGATATACAGCCAGACATCACGTTCTTCGGCGAGAAACTTTGCGACGAATTCGATCGTGCATTGCTGGAGGATCGCACGCAGATCGATCTGCTCATTATCATCGGGACCTCCCTCAAGGTGTCCCCGGTGTCTGATATTATCGGTACGTGCCGCACACCCAGCCATGTGCACACCGCCCGCTCATCGGTACCGGGACCACTGTGCAGCGAATCTACCACACTCGGTACCACAAGTACGTCGTGTATCTCTCCCATCGATCGGACCCGCGCGTGCACATCCGCTCACACTCGCGCAACCTTGCATAGATACTGATAAACAAAACGCCGATTCGGCATATTAACCCGGATGTGCGTACACGAGCACACAGCCTGCTCTACGGAGACCGCGCAGGTTTGCTGAAGCGCCGCTGCCGTTCTTCTAGATCGTCCTGCTGGGCAATGCTGACGCGGTCGTTACGCACCTCTCCCGGAAACTTGGCTGGGACTTGCCCAGTCCGACTCCAAACGGGCAGAACCTCGAGGCGCCCTCATCGCGCTCTTTGAAAAAGCGTCCGTCGGCGGACCTAGACTCTGAACCGCAGCGAGTCGGCAACAGGCGAGTATGTCGTGAACCATGCTCGAGTGGTAGCTGACGATGTTGGCTCTAGCCACGTCTGGCTTTTCGAAGGGGCTGAAGGTGGTAAATGGGTGCAAGACATCGCCATGCAGTACTCAGAACATCCAGAAAGCGATGCAGAACGGTCTCCCGATCCTCGCCAGACCGCTAAGCGCGCAAGGCAAGGGTGAGATCTGCCCGTCGTTACCGCCGCAGTCGGAGGCGGAATGCGTTCTTGGAAGCGCGTGATTGGGGGTCGAGGTAGTCCTCATAGAAGCCGACGATGAATTCCTCCGCCTTGAACCCGAACCTGTTGTAGAGGAGCTGTAGAATGGTCAGCCCAGTGTATGTTACATGGACGGACGGCAAGAGGGAGAGGGCTGACCATGGCAGGGTTGTTGATCGAGACGTGCAGTGTGATGTCTCTGTTTGGATTTCGCGTGATGAGGTGGTAGAGCATCGTCCTGTAATGTCGTCGTCGCTTTCGCATTATTATTTTAACACAACAGACTCAGGAAGACGGGCATACGTGGCAATACGGGCGTTCTCCCATCCTGCGCGAACGGCAAGATAAGTGATGTAGGTTTCTTGCGGCGAGCTCAGGAGCGCGGCACCAACGACGAGGTTTTTGTACATCGCAATGATCGTGCATTTCTCAGGGGAGTATTGGAGTGCGTCACTCACTGGGGTAGACGTATGAGCTAAGATATACCTGAATCAAAAGGAACACAGACCATCTATCCCATCCCAGAAGGTCCGCCGAAGTATATCGTGCACCTGGGGTAGATGCTCGGCCCGTAGGGTGACGTACTCAATGGGAGCTATGGTCTCTGTAGGCATATCGCGCTCTGGGCTGGTGTGCATCAGTGGTATCAGTGTCTCGTCGCTCAAAACCAACACCACGTACTGCATGAGCGAGTGATGTTCACGAATGTCGCTCATCAGGTCCATCCACGGACTTCGTGTCTCCCAATCAACAGCCACAGCCCCGGAGTTAAGTGGCGGCTGGAATCCAAGAATGCGAGAGAGAAAAGAATTTTCATAGGGTGTTGTCTGTATGGCGTAGAGCGCATCGAGCGTCTGGGGGTTGACAGTTGGACCGGGGCGTGTGGGTGGAATGGGTGTCACGGTCTCTGGAGCGTGTGTGGGTGTGTTCTGCATTGTTAGCAGTCGAATCATGCTCTAGTTAGATGCAAGAGAATGTGAGTGCACACATTATGAAGTCACTAGCTGCAGACAGGGATATTCACTGACTGGGTGCACAGAGAGTCTGCGGGCAATCAAGCCTGTCAGGACGGCGCGTGCATGGTCCCCGCCTTCGGCCAATAGCCTCTCCATAATTTTGGATGAATCCTCCCTGTTCAAAGGCCTGAGCTCGCTTCCCAAGTATCGTACATCGTCATACGCTTGAAGAAATTCAGGTAATACATCCGCGATGAGTGTGTCAAACGAATGGTCTCCTGGAAGCTGTGATGTTTCCTCGAGCGCATCCACAAGTGGGGTGACGATCGAGCTGGCGCCTGAGACATCTCTTTGCCTCTCGATCTTCCTACGTTTGGACCGTTTGCCAGTGCCAGCCTGTCAGTGATTGTTCAACAAATATTTGCAGTCAACGCTCCCACTGCCACAGATCACCAAAGGACGTTGCAGACTTACAGATGTTTCCTGGTAAGCACTGATTTGCGAGTCTTCCGAGTCATATTGCACGCTCATGTCGACTCAGTACTAGGCAAATGTGTTCACGGCATCAAGGAAACGACCTGAAATTGAGCGCGAGGCGGACTGACGCAAATTGCCATATGGGGACGCGGCAGTGGCGTGAACGCGGCTAGCGGACGGTGGCTGACATGACGAGTTCACGTCCCGCCGCTCCCAGCCCGTTAGCCTCAGTTCACCATCCGTGCCAGCCTCTCGCTCGCCCATATAAGAGCCCCCTCGCCAGGTTAGCACACCGCAGCATTCTACTCTTTCTTTGCACTCAAGCGACTCTTCAACCTACAGCATGATGGCGGAGCATTCATCGCTTTTCGACGCCCTTCAGGTAGGCTGCCTTGTCGTCCGAACGCTCCACAAGCCAACCCGGCGCAGGCCGAATTTTCCCCTCCCCTCGATAGTTCCCTCATCGCAGCAATCATAGCCGACTATGACATTTCTACCAGCTCGAACGATCAGCTCGAGGAGCTCAGAGAGGTACTATCCCAACTAGCAACCCAAGCAGAGAAAGAACTCGTTGACGAAGACAACCTCACCGAACAATTCTCAAATGTTCACATTTCGTCCTACTCAGTGACAGACGACACCACCAGCTCGCACGACGTCTTTTCGCCCAGCCTTTCACCTCAGTCCAGCCACACCGCCGCAAGCTCCACCTCCGATGCTTCCAGTCAACATTCATTCAGCTCTCCCCTCGGCTTTCTGCAAGCAGCATTTCCCCATGTTCCAACAGCCAAACTCCGCAGCGCACTAAGCAATGCTGACGATGCCGAATCCATCGACATGGAGTCCGTGGTGGAGGGGCTTCTCTCCAGTGAATTTGTACGAGAGCTCGAAGAACGCGGATTAGAAGGCGCGGACGACGTGGAAGCGGAGGGAGAAGTATGGATGATTGCCGACGGTCCGGGCAAGCGTAAGAAGGCAAGTCCGTCGCCCGTGAGGTTCGCAAAGAAGGGCAAGAAGCGTGGACCAACCTTCACATTTGGAGACGTACGCCAGAAGCAACTTGAGCGACCACCACCTTCATCGCCTCGCACTGCAGCTCCGGACCCATGGACGCAGCTATCTTCCGTTGCATCGTACCTTTCCAGCCTCTTACCTACGCATTCCGCATCATATTTCTTGTCCGCCTTTCATTCGCCCGATCACTCCTCTCCTGCCAAGGCCCTGCGCGCGGTTTTGTGCAACATTGCTGCATCGCCGTCAAGTACATCATCGTCGGACTCGGATCCTGACCTTCACTCGACACATACCGCGATGCTTTTCAGTATGTTTGACGTCCTCCGTGCATCTCCCGAGTACTCCGAGCTTAATGCCGAGGAGCGCGACCAAATGATGGAAGACGGACAGCTCGCTCTCCAAGCAACGCATGGTCAGCCGGATCGTGCCATTGACCTTGTATGGCTCCTCCGCGACCTAGAGCGCGACTCTACCTCAGGTGAGTTCGATTGGGGTGTATACCATTCGCCTGCACCCGCTCGCCCACTTCCCTCGCCAATCGTGGGCACCACTGCGCGGACCAAGCTACCGACAGGCCCTCCACCCGTCGCTCCGCCGCCCCGCGGGCGCGACGCTCTCCCGACCCAGTCCGTGAAACGAGACTCGCCAACGTCGCCGTCACCCAATGCGTGGAAGACCATCCCGCAACGGCAGCCAGCTGGCCCGCACCCGCTCGCCGCGTCCATACCCGCGTACCGCAAGAAGGTGCGCGGCGCGGGTAACGGGAACGGGAAGGGCGGGAAGGGCGACATCGGCGAGATTGGCGTGAATCACAAACATAGCCGGCGGATACAAGAGCTGGCAGAGAAGCGACGGGAGATGCTCCGCCAGGCGGGGCGTGCATGGCAGAAGGGCAGTGCGAAAACGCGTGGTGGGGAGGTCGCCTTTTACTATGCGGAGCGCGCGCGAGAGCTGCAGCAGCAGGCACGGGAGGAGCAGCTCGATGCAGCGCGGGAGATGGTGCATGCGAAGCGGTGGGTGGTTGTTTGGATGATTCGTGGGGACGTGTTTGCGGTGGCTAATTGGGATCTACGCAGGATCACTTCACTACATGGGGACACCCTGGATCTACACGGAACCACTGTGGCGGAGGCAATTCACATCGTCCGAGATGTTTTACACGAAACAGGTTCGACTCAGGGTGAGTCACTATCTGCTCTTCCTATCGACGTACTTGACATGCTCACCGTTCCGTCCAGCGAAACCGCTGAGGATCATCACCGGGAGAGGGACGCACTCTGCGAATGGCGTCGGCGTCCTGGGTCCGGCGGTCAAGAGTGCGTTGGAAGAGGACGGGTGGAACGTCCGCAAGTACGATGGTGGCCTTGTCGTGAGCGGTCGAAACGCGTGGAGGTCTTGAGGCACATAACTTCCGCTCCCGTTGCCACACTACATACCCTATTGCCTGTTTCTTGCATATTCTCCGTCTCTCTTTCCATCCTCTGGTACTGTACTTTCCTCTGGGTTCTGGATGAACGATGTAGCCGTACGCATTCATGGGTCCTGCTGTATCCAGTAGTAGTCTCTGTACCCTCTTTTCTGTCTAGATTTGTCCTCACCTTTATTTAGACCATTATCGTTCAGATCATCTCGCGCAACTATATGTGAGATATCGTCGCATACATTGAAGAATAAACAAAAACAAGTGGCAGAGACAAAACAAGGGGAAATAGGACAGAGCAGGCACACAAACACGCGAATGGGGCAAGTACCGTAAGCAAGCGAATCGGGCCCGCGCGGCCACAAGGAGTACGATCCGCCCGGCTGAATGAGCACGAGAGAACGAACAGGGCGGCGTAGCGGAGGGAGGGGCACGGCGCCACGCGGGCATAGCGAAGGTGAGAGAGGAGGAAGGCAGACGTAGTCGTCACGAGGTCCTTGTCCTAGGTTCGTTGCGCGTCGTGGTATGTGGTCTACGTAAGGTCTATAAGTGGGCTGTCCTAGCTGGTCCATGCATCGACGTAGTAAGACAGTACAGTGCGGACCGGCAGCAGGCGACGGGCGCACCGCGATCACGCCACCACCGTCGCCCGCCGCGCGGGCGCGGGGTCGTGATAGCGCGGAGGCGCGTGTCCTGTCGCCATCGATCCGCGTCGTTGCGGCCGCGTCTGTGTCTGCGGGGCGGGCCACGGCGCGGCGTCGTCCGCGCCGGGCGGGGGCGAGTCGAGCGACGGCGGGGGCGAGGGGTAGAGCTCGAACGGCGAGCCCTGTGCGCCGGGTTTCTCGTCCGTCGGCGCGGGCGTGACCTTGATGCGCAGGTTCGGCGTCTCGTGCGTGTGCGAGTACGACGAGGGTGGCGGCGGGATGTGCACTGGCGCGGGGCGCGCGTGTGGGTACGTCGGCGCATGCGGAGGGGGTGCAAACGCAGAGTTGCGCTGGGGGGCGGCTGCTGCTGCTGCTGTGGGTGCTGCGTGCGGGCGGCCGTACCCGGATGCGATGCCGACGGGGGTGTTGAGCGCGGCGGCGGGAGGAGGCGTGGGCGTGGGCGTGGGCGTGATCTCGCCGCGGTTGCTGGGGAGCTCGAGGTTGCGCGCGGCGGCGACGCGGCGCACGGCGCGCTCGCCCTGTTCGACGTCGCTCTTGGCCTGGTTGTACATGTAGAGGCCGCCGAAGGTGAGCGCGATGCCGAAGCCCTGGAGGGCGTGCACGGGCTGCGCGAACCAGACGATTGCGATGCAGATGACGGCGACGCGCTTGATCAGCGAGGCGATGCTGTACGTGACGGGCGACGTCTGGGCGAGGAGGATGAACGCGATGATGTTCTGCGCGAAGTGCACGGTGCCGTTCGCGAAGAAGGCCCAGATGACGGAGTGGTGCCCATGCCCGTGCGAGGGGTGTGCGACGTGCGTAGGGTGGTTGAAGAGGGCGAGCAGGGCAGGGAGGTCGTAGTACATCCAGATGGGGATCATCAGCACGAAGGCCATACTTGATGAGTAGAAAAGTAGGTTGAGCTTATCGAGCTTGTGCGTGGAGACCGTGCTATTGGAGGGCATGACTTTCTTGAAGAAGATGTTCGAGCTAACGAAGATCAGTGCAGAGCCAAATGCGCAGAGCAAGCCCATAGCATTTGACAGTGACATGTCCGAGCTGCAGGCCAGGATGACGCCAATGGTGAGCGGTAGGAGGGAGATGTACGTCTTGGCAGAGTATCGCACACCAAACAACAGGGCGTACGCCGCAACCGTAAAGAGAGGCGATAGCGCCTACGATAACGCCAGTAAGTGAACACGTCCAGCCGAATACGGAGTCGGCGCGTTCAAAGGGGAAACACTGACCTTGATAGTATGTACGGTGCTGACCGGTATCCTCGAGATAGCCATGCTAGAGAATATGTGTCCCCCGACCTGGAAGATGCCCATCGGTACAGTACTGTGGAAGATCGCCTTGGTGGGACTGCGAAGGGTCGAGAAGCCGACGAGAGGGCTCATGAAGAGTAGGCAGTACGCGGCAACGAAGGCGAACTGGACGAAGGTTAGGGTGATCGGATAGCGAAAGTCCTGCATGATGACTTTGCCCGTATTTGACGAGAGGGCAGAGGTAGTGTACCAGAGCGCACAGAGGAAGACAAACTGAACAGTCGCGACCGAAGGGACGAGGGTCGGCGATAAGCCTGGAGCAGAAGAGGACGACATCGTGCGGAGTGAGCCCGGTCTTGGGTAGCCATTATGGGTCCAAGACGAGAGGCGACGAAGCAGGGTGCGCTTGATGTTACGGAGACGTATTGAAGCGTTGCCGTGCAGGGCGTCCGGGCTCTCCCAAGGGTGCCTCGCACCGTTGTTGTAGGGAAAGAAGGTGCGCGCCGAGCCCGGAGTGAGACTGGCCAGCCAGCTTGCACTCCGCGTCGTCTGCGGGGGCTTTTCGTAGGTGTCGAAGGTCTTCCATCCTGGAGAGCCGTTCGGGCGGGTGCTGGGGGGAGCCCAAGCTAGGTGTCGCTGCCTGTCCATGGCGAGTCGGAGGTGATCCGAGTTCTAGGGTGCGAAAGGGAGAGGCTGTGGCATGCACAGACACGATTAGGGAGGCCGCGAAGGGCGACTGGGGAGTAGGAGTAGGACAACGTCGAGCTACGATACCGCACAATGGCTGTTCCTCCCGCGCGCCTATTCCGCCGTCGCTCGGTGGCGTCGCTGTTTGGCCGTGCTTGCTCTCACGCACCATTTTTGTCGAACTTTCTGGCCGCTTGCTCTGAATCGTCCCCGTCTTCGCTGTCTCGGTCGTCGCTTCTGTCCGCTCAAGAGGCCCCATCGATATCTTGCGGGTCCCTCTGGCAACTCATTGGCATCTGTTCCTACTACGTCCGCACCTGATGGGGGGCCCAGCGAGGGCGTAATGGTTGCGTATTAGGGGGCGTACGCGCGTGGACAGGCATCAGCTGGTGGGGGCTGGCCGGGGGCCCGGGCAGGAGTGTGGCGGGGGACGGGGGGCGGCCTGGGCCGGGGGACTGGAATGGGCGCGAAGGTTGCCAATTCTTGACGTACGTGCGGTGGCTATCGATCTGCCGCTTTCCATCGCCCCCACTCTGAAATGTCCTCCCGCTCCTCTCAAGTTATAACCTCCATCCTCCCCCACCCCAGTTCCAGCCTCCCGCCTCCCCCTTCCACTCCCCAACAACGTCCGCACCCCTGATCCTCCCCAGCCCATATATCATCAACCTCCCCGTGGGGCCCCGCTACACGGAAGCAGATCTTCGCCCCCCATGAGTGTCTCCGACGCGTCCCCTTCCAGCAGCCCCTCTCTCAGCCCGACTCGTTCCCGCAGACTCTCTGCTCGCCGTGGATCGATTTCCGCATCCGACCCCTGGGGCACGTACGACAAGATCAACAACAACCCTTCCCGGGCAACCTCCAGCAGGCTCACTATCGTCCGCGTACCCAAGGAAGAGGAAGATGGCTCCCAACGCAGGCATCGCCGTCACGGCAGCAACGCGTCCCTCAGCTCCAATTCCTCCAGCGGCAAGGGCGAGACCGGTCGCATGAGCTTCGCCTTCTCTTCCTTCACCCCCGCGAACAAGGATGGCCAATCCAAGGGTAGCGACGGCAGCCCAACCTCATCGCCGCGTATGCGCCCCCACTCGCCCAGCTCCCTGTCTCGTCGATATTCCGGCTCTATGGCCCACGCGAGCAAGCTCTCACCGGAACAACTTCTCGACGTCGTGCGCTCTTCGTGCAACCCGCGCCCAGCAGTCGCAGCTCCGAGTACAAGCCCGGTTACGCCCGCAGCGCCCGCCCCGGTCTCCTTCACGCCTCTCCCAGATTCGATTTACCTCCCGTTCGTCGATCGCCCAGGCGAGGTCGCCCAACTCATGACGACGCCGCCGTCGGCCAAGCTCTTCGCTCTCCTCGCGCAGGTGTACTCCGCAGACGCGCGCAAACCCACCGGAACCGAGTCAGTGGAGACTCTCCTCGCCAAGGACCCCAGACAGTGGACCTATGCGGACCTCGAGTATTGGCTCAAGAAAGTCGACCGCGACGCTGTGAGCGACGTGCAGTGGGTCATGAAGGCACGCGCCTGCATCATCGCCAAGAGTGAGCCCCTCTGGGAGCGCATCAAGGGCGCACTTGGCGTGCCCCACGAGCTTGACGTGGATGAGGAGGAACTGCCAACTATCGTGGAGCCCGCTGCGGATGCCGCCGCCGTACTGGATAACGAAGCCGAGAAGTACCCGTCCGTTTTTGAATCGCCGAGCCCAGCCTTCGTAGCGAACCCCGCCTCGCCAAAACTCGAGGGTGACGAGATGATCCTCATCGAGCCCGTGATCGCGCAGAACCACGAACACCCGCCAACGTCCTCTGCCTTGGAGCCGCACGCAACACACGAGCTCTCCGAGGTGCGCGAAGAGGATGAGGAGGCCGAGGATAAGGGTGACGCGTCCGGCGCGAACGATTCGCTGGAACCGGAAGTGCACGGTCTGCGCATCATGACCAGTCCTGCATCTCCGGGCTCAGCCATCTACGCGACGAGCCCGCTGGGCTCGCCCTCTCCGATGCCGCTTGGAAGTCCTGCCATCAGCCCAATGGCGATACCGCGATCGCACTCGTTCCATGACAAGGACGCGCCTTACGACGCACTTGCGGAGCGTGGCCCGGGACACCCGCTGTTCCCCAGCAGCTTTGCGCAGTTGTCGATGCGGCCGACGCTCGGTGGACAGTACGTACTTGCTTGCCACATCGCATATACACGCCGTTGCTGACGCGCTCTTTTCCTCCCCAGCAGGCCCAATCGTGCGCAGAGTTTGTGGAGCCCGCCCGCGCCGGCCTTTGGCAACCCACACTCCATCCGTACGAGTCTCGCCGGTGGTCCGCGGTCGATTGGCACCGGCTACCGTCCCTTCATGAGGGACCTGGCACATTCGTACGACCCAGCCCGACACGAGTTCGCCATCGCGTCGAGTGCGGGGAGCGTCAGTGCGCTCGGCGACTGAGCTAGAACAGTCAGTGGTTGTAGAACATTGCACAGAACGTACATTGCGGTTTGGTTGCTGGCCTTGTTGTCTGTTGTTTGGTCTCTAGTGTGAAAGCGAAGTTGGTCTCGCTGGTGAGAGCCACGAAAGTACGATAGCAAGCTCCTCTGCATGGACTCCCCATTCAGTCTTCTCATACTGTACACCTACACACGCTGTTGATTCCCAGGAATCGACGAATATTTTATTGCTCATGCTGTATCTCTTGTGTGTGAGGCACATCGGCGAGAAGCCCAAGGCACCGGTGCATTCGTGCACTTTCAGTCGAGGTCGAGGATCGAGGAGGAAGCACATACAGTTGAGTTTGACGCCGGAGACGCGACGCGTTCGCGGGGCACGTGTGCAGATCTGCCCGCACGATCTGTCTCTGCTTCGCGGGGCCCGTCGTCCACGGAGCGAGGCCCACCGCTTTGCTCGTCCTGCCAGACGCCCCCACCGCCACCCAGACCCACCCGTGCTCTTTCTGACTATGCCACCGCAACTGGGTGCCTTCGCCATCCCTTATTCCGCGCAGCACAAGGGGCGACCGACGCCGAACGCAGAGATCGTGGAGGTGGGCACCTTATATCAACACCAGCCCACCGCGGGGCCGAGCCGCATACATCGTACGTTCATCATCAATCCCTCACGTAACGTCGGGAATAGCCAACTGTTGCGTCCAGAGAATGGAAACGGGAGTTTGACAGAAGAAGCAAAGAGAGACAAGAGAAGAAAAGAGATGGTTGGGAAACTGGGCAAGGAAATGAGCGATCGGCGGGACGAGTGCGTTCCAGAGTCTCTTCATCTCCGCTACACCCGCTGAACACCGTGTGGCCCCCATCTCTCCAGGTTCGTCGGGCGACACTACGCAGAGATCATCTCCGAGTTGCACGCCACCGCCATGCAGCTGTCTACCCGCCCCGAGACCCTGCCCGCCTACAACCTGCGCCTCTACCCCATCTCCCTCGAGCGTTCCGCGCTCCTCGCGCAGCTCGTCTTCCAGGAGAAGCACGCGCTGGAGGTCGTGCAGACTGCGTACGACGAGGAGCGGGAGCGCGTCGAGGAAGAGTGGCGGAAGGGGCGGGACCGGATACGGGAGCGCTTATTAGAGGGTATCGAGGAGCGGAGGCGGCGGGCGAGGGAAGAGAAGGAGAGCGACGGGCCCGTGGCAGGTGCGCTCCTCACTAGGCTTGTGGTACTCGCTCCGTTGCTCATATGGGTCCTGGCACAGAAACGGGGCTCGACTCCCAGTCACGGACGCACAACACCCGCAAACTGCGTAACAAACTCGGCGGGGGCACCTCCCCGCCATCCACGCCGCTCTCCGCGGCCGCGCCCGGCGCGGGGGGCCTCGGTGCGGCTCCAACAGGGCCTATCACCTCTGGGCCGTTCCTCAACCCGCACTCGCTCGCAGTCGACGAGCTCCCCTCGCCGTTCCCGCTTCCGCTCACGTCGACCCATCTCAGCCACAACGCTGGGTACGCATACAATGGAGGGGCAGCAGGTGGCGGGAACGGAAAGCGAAGAGCGCGAGGAGGCGGGCGCGAGGCGCAGGCGGTGGGCGGTCTGGGGAAGAGTCTTGCGCTATTGAACACGATCAAGGACCAGGAGGTCGAGCATGACCTCATGGAGATTCGTAGAGGAAATAAGCGCCGGAGGACGGCCACTACCGCTATAGGCGCGAAGAGCTAGTGTTTCGAGTGCGTTGTCTTTGATTGCATTGGTCTGTATTTATTTGTCGGATCGCTCTGGGGTGAACTGGCTGCTACTTTGTAGAACATGATACACGGTCGTACACAAGCATTTAATCTTCGTAGCGGCGTGCTTCGTCGCATCAAGCACAACAAGTGCTGACCCGTGTTCTGTCGTGCTTGAAGTCCTCGAAGTGCACGCAGACTACTCGTCCCACTGCACCAAGACAAGCTCCTCGCGCCAACAACCTCCAGCTGACTCGTCTGAGCAGTCCTTTGCGCATGTGAACACCATGCACGTCCCCCACCCCATATCCGCACGCCCGTCTGGACCCTCGCCCTTGAGCTCCTTCAACACCTGCTGTCGGCGCTCCTCGTCGCTCAGCTTCTTTTGGGTCTGGACGTCCTTCTGCGACGCGCGCAGGACGTTGATGAGGTTCGGCATCAACTGGCACTCGAAGACGCGGGGGCCCGCACAGTGCGGGCAGGCGGGCACCGCGGATGGGGTAAACGTGCGTTTCTGGACGGGGACGACCATGAAGTCCGGTTTCGTGACAGGGAGTGTGGGCCCTTTGGGCGCGGGGAAGAGCTTGTTGAAGACGGCGTCGCTTGCGAATGGTAGAGGCGTCCCTCCAAGCTCGTACCTATGTCATAACATAAGTGGGGAGAGGCGGGAAATGACAAGCAACATGACTTACCGTATGCATTGCTCGCCCTCGTAGCCGACCCGCTTAGTGAAGCGCTCGAATGCGTGATCAACGTCGATTGAGTTCTCGTAGCCCTCTAGTCCCCATGCGCCGCCCTTCGAATTTCTATCACCGTCGTCCTCGTCCACATCTGCTTCTTTCGGAACCTTGATCTTCTTGGCAGGTGGGAGGTACTCGGGTGTAGTGGATAGGTACAATGCGTCGTATGCCGGTGTTTCCATCCATTTTGGATCGTCCAGTGTCGTGTTGGCGAGACGGGAAGCCAGGTCTGCATCGTCTTGGGGATCGTCCACGTCCTCTTCATCACTGACGACTTCGTCGGATGATGACGATCCGCCCTCGTCTTGATTTGATAAAGGATTATTCCCAAAAATCTGTCCGCCGAGGTCAAATGGATTCGGCGATACCGACGACTTCATCTATATCTCAAATGTCAACACTGACAGGGCATACCAGACCATCAGCGCTCACCGAGAACGGGTTCGATTTTGGTTGTGTGCCGCGTGCAGCCTCCTCAGCAGCTTTCCGCTCTGCTTCCTCCTTGGCCTTCTTTTGTGCCGCTTTTCTGGCTAGCTTCTCCGCATACTTCTTGTTGTATCGCAACTGTCTCCATGCGCGAATGCTTCAACAAGAGTTGAGCGGATGTTGTATGTGTCGAATGGGAGGACGTACAAGCTACTTACCTGCCATCCTTCTTCTGGCACGAGCCTCGCGAGCATCCCCACACGTACAGTGCACGATCATTCGGGCTTTCTTCCATAGGACACCAGACTTGGATGAGGAGAGCCATGGGTTCACCGCAGACCTTGCATCGAGCAGACTCCGTGGGCGGCGGGACTCTCAGAAATGCCTATGGTGCGAGTCAATGCCAGACGGTAACGATGCTGTAAGTAATGGTAGGTTTGGCTGATACATGACCCGGTTACGCACAGGATGTCCACCTATTCGTGACACGCGTGCATCCTGGAGATCTTCTGGAGAGTCGAGTGGCCCATCGGGGAGGCCCAATTGTACATTTGTCTCAATGTCGGAGAGGCCTTCATCATCTGAATCTGACCAATCGTCGTCGTTCCTTGGGGCCATGATTTTGTGATTGAAGAGGACAAAGTTGCAGTACTTGCCCCAAGCTTATTCTGAAGTATTTTTGGGATCACACTGAGCGCGATTTTGCACAGAATGTGCTGGAGTTGGGCCAGAGGCAGAGTGTGTCAAACGCGACTTCAAGTTTTGCCAAAGTATACGATCGTACCGGGCCGATGGCCACTCGATCTGAGATCTGATCGGTACTGAACGCCAGCCAGTGGCGCTCCACACTCGACTTGAGGCTCATGCCAAGTGATACGGCTGCCAGTAAGTAGTAACTGGATTTGATATACTCAACTGGAAAACAAAGCTACCATCTGTATATATCCCTCAGTATGCACGCTGAGATGATAACGATCTTGTAATATCACGCGCCGGTGGCATCACGTCATCTAAACCTTGAAGCTGACCTCGCGAGAGCAGCTTGTGCTTACAATGCGCCTTAATATGAAGTCATTTTTTATAGTCCCACACAGCAGGTAGAGTGCATAAATACAATGAAAAAGAGAGTTATGGGATTACTGACGCAGCCTAATTCAATCGTGAACATCATGTTTTGGAGTGGTATTGACACAGAGAAAAATCATATGTCGTCTTACAAGGTACGATTATCATATCGGTCTGACTCGAACGCCCTTCCAGTCCTTTCTTGTGGTTTGCGTGCCGAGCTGAAGGTCGTATCAGCACAGTATATCCAATCCTCGGCACGTAAGGCACGCTGAGTCGTGGGACAGACATCCGGAGGGCATTGGCCGACTCCGAGGATGTCACGAGAGCCAGCCGTTGCCAAAGATCGGACTCTCGCACTGCTCGGACTGGGTTTCCGTCGCATTTCTGCCGCAGTACGGAACGCCCAAAGATAACGCTGCTTTACATGTGCCCATCTATGCCCCAGACACTCGGTGCGCACAGCAGCCGCTGAATAGAGGCCTGGTGCCTTGCTATGTGTAGTGCCAGGCCGATTATCGCATCACGGCTGATGGTAGCATCGCAATATTAAAACTGACCTAAATCGGAGACATGTTAACCGCCTGCCCGACGGTCTGGATTGAAAGCAATACAACTCGGTGGTCCCAATATACATACCATTGCGATGTTCATCTTGTGTATAACTCATCGTCCTACGTTCGCGTAGAACGCCTTCCAGAAGGACTCTACCGCATGATCTCACGTAAACTGGACGTCTCCTTACACACGGCAACGGCACACGGATGATCGTAACCCTGGTGGGCATTGGAAGCCGTGAAAAAGTACACTAAGATTGCAGCGAAACTGTGGCTGGCTACATTCGGACTGCGGCACAGGCCATACACTACAAGCCAAGCCTGGATCTTGGGTTGACACGCACCTCGATGTCACTGAGGACCTGGATTGATGATCTTCACCACGCTGGCCTCATGACATTTGCTTGTAGCTTCGTTTTCGTCTGATGATAGTCGCGAATGTCGACGATTCCTGATAATCAGATATCAGCAACATTTCAGCCGTGAATCGTTCAAATGGTCGATCAGCATATCGATGTGTATCAACAAGCACCCTGGCCCATCTCCGCTTTGTACACTGGGAGACTTTGGTGTAGGCAGGGGGCATTCGTGTCCGCCCATCGAATGAGATTTCATCCGCAAAGACGGAAGCAAGGGACCTAGACTTACCCGGTCTGCTTCTACTCAATGACTCCGTCAGAGAAGCTTGCGTCGCACTGACGAGTTGCCAACGATCAGGTTCGTGGCTATCCACCAGCGTTACTACAGAGAGATGATCAACAACGGCGTCACATGGTTTAAGCGGCAAGAGGGAAGTCAGCCAAGGCTGAAACTATGAGATTGTGTCCACATGTATGCATTCGGACAGCAGTTGGACGTAAAGTTATCATCGTTCAAATGAGGTCGCATGAGCCAGTACTCACAAAGCAGGATGATACGTAGGATGATACGGGCAACATTGGATAGTCCGCGCACGCCGGCGGAAGAGCGGGACGGACGCGTCGACGGGCGTCGGGCGACAAGCCGCTTCCGCTCGAGATTCAGGCGTCCTTGCGAGCATCATGCAAGCCTAAAGTAACCACCAGAGCCTATATGAGAAAGGAGACATGAGCATGCGAACAGCTCGATGTACATCAACACAATGAGAGTCAGTAATGCATGAATGGTAGAATTTTTGTTGGTCATCTAACTGAGCCATGACGAGGAAGCCTCGCCACGACAGCTTCAGACTCGTCATCTAGAAGCTCATCATACTCAAAGAATGAGTAAAGAACATACTCACCCGTGTACACTTGGTTGATCGTGCGCACCATCGCCGAGAGGGCGACATGGGTGAAGACTGCAACGCTGGCGTTGACGTCGGCGCTTGAGCAAAAATCGAGGGATCGGACCGATCGAGACCAAACACGCCACCACAAGAGCTGTCCAACAAGGCAACTGACGCGGTTCCGTGGGATCATCTCTACCCACGCTGCTACCGGACACTACAGCCGACCTTTTGCGGTATCACTTCGAGTTCCAACTGTGTCCACGCTTCACTTTGGTACAATACGCTGTGCAATGCCTCTACCAGCCAGGACACTCCTCTGATGATACTGTCCTCACTCTTCTGATAGTACGACGGCCTCGGCAAATGGCAAGCCCAGGGTACTTCTCGTTTCGTAGTATGGCAATACACTGTCTATCCCCGCCCACGTCACCATTAAACCAGTCGGCCTCGAAGCGCGGACTCTCCACATCGAGATAACACCTGTCTCATACGTGCGGCCTCTTGACGTACAAAAGATCGCCCACCCAGTCAGGTGAGCCCTTCGTTAGGCTATATCCGCGGTCCACGCCCCATACACCCTCGCGCTGCTTCAGTCCCACCCTCCCGGGCTTGCACAGGCGGTACGCTCCCCACGAGGCATGCCTGCAGACCACTAAGTAGTGGTAAACCCGTGTCCCTCACAGTAGGTCATTGACGACGTAACCACGCTACCGACAACTTACCGGAGGTGATTCCGCCCCACAATCACCACTTCAGACAGAGCCTGGCCATTGAGTGTGCCTGCCGTATTTGCACTGGTCCTACTCCTCGTGTTCACGCCAATGCCGCACTGGAAGCTAGTCCTGGGTGGACTTCGTTCTCCCACACCAGTTTCCGCGAATAGCTTCTGTGCGCTTCCAATATGGATACGGGGGCGAGTATGTGCCCGATTTGCCCGATCGCATGATGTCTCATCCTTTGAATAGAAATGACAGGTTGTTGTTTCTCCCGCTGCTGATAGCGGACATGTCTCGTTGATGTGCTCTCTCCATCACAGCTAACGTATCGTACGGCCACCCATCTCATTGTAGATCAGAACTCGCACGTCTTAATGTCTGGCATTCAACTCGAGCAACCTCATATCACAAGCACTGACTGGCTGAAAATTGGAAGCGAGGATCGTGCTATCGCCGATAGGATTTGATCGTCACAGCTCCTCGTAAGTCAGTCGCCTCTCGTATGACAATCCCACGACAATCACCCGATTTTCCCCATTATGCCAAGGTTAGGTTTATGGTGTGTTAATTCGGCCTCCTCGCTTAACACAGCACTCATACCTGCGGCAGTCCCTGGCCGCTGGAAAAAGGGCCACCTGCCTTATCAATCTGTGCTCTCAGACCCTCCCGCCGTTATGTAGGGTTTGTTATTGACAGTTCTGATCCAGGGTGCACCGACTCTGCCAATGGTAATGGCGGTCAATTGCGTACTCCCCTACGTCAAAGTCGCGACCGTCGCAAGTCTCCGCTCCGCGGCGGAGACATTGGTGGGCGACCCACTGTAGAAAGGCACCGCCTTGGAATACACTTCACGTTGACTAGAGGCCAGTGAAAATGAAGGCGGTGCCTCGTGCGTGTGCTTGCCTTCGACTCCGCATCCGCCGGCAGCCCGCTTTTCCTATTTTATCGAGCCCGCGAGAATTGATGCAAGCATGGAAGAATGCGTGGCAGCTTCTGCTATCATGAGTTTGCTTGCGACTGGGATGGAAGGCGCTCCCGATCAAAGGTGGAAAGGCGGGGAGCCCTGGAACGTTTCGTAGGTTGTGTATCGAGATGTCCTCGTGCCTCGCGCCCGTATGCGTTCGCTTGGGGGAGCTTTTCCATCAAGAGGGGTTAAGTACTGGATAATTGGGAGCGGTAGCTTGCATGGAACAATGATCAGCGTGCGGCGCTAATGGAAGGACTTCGCTATTGAGTTTGCGCGCGACGAATTGTCCCAACAAACCAAGTGCTCTGCGCAATCATCATCACGGACTTCAGGTCTTTGGGCTTGCATATGTACCGGCCATTGTGGTGTGTATTTAGGGCGTCCGCAACACCAATAAGACAGTGCAGGTTGCAGGTCTGCCGTAAAGGTGGTTACGGTGCCGTCATACTTATCCGTGATGACTCCACTTGAAGGTGGCCTGGACACCGTACTAGGCCGCGCCGTCGGAGGCACCATGACATTGCGTCTGAGGCTGTCTGAGCCTATGACTTGGTTAATAGCCTATCTAAATTTTCATCTAGATACGGATGCTCTTCATTGGCTTCCTTACAACGCTGATCATCGAGGTGACATTTCGAACAAGGACGCTGTTCCGTCGCCGGTAGTTCCTGCGACGATCCTCAGTAACCGGCCACACTCGTGGTATATGACCCTGCGATGCATTACGCACCATTGCTAGCCACAATAATCGAGGTGAAGTGCCCTCAATCAAGGTTACGGCTTCATGTACAGCGCCTGCAACTGTGTGGGAAGCCTGTAAACGATGGGCCTTCCTTGCACGCGCGATGCGTTTCTTCATGCTGCCCGCAGACAAGAGGGTGGATACATCGTCCACGATTATGTCAAGAAGTAGCCAACAAAGCTGGTTACCGTCAACAATCGATCCGAGAACCATGGAGGGGCGTATGCACAGATGATTTGAATGCGTGCTGTCGAACGAGACGTGGCGTGGCACCGAAGGCGTCGCCCGTCGATGTCCGGCAGCCGATAGATAGTTATAGTTCACGCAGCGAAGTGTGGCAATTGGGCGTTGGACGATATGAAGAGGCAGCTCCGGACACGAGCATCCAAGTGAGTTGGGAACGGCGAAGGCACGGAAGGCCGGCTACCAAAAGATCCCTATCTAGATAGCGGCATATCGCTGATGAATCGGGCTTGATTGGTCGGGGGTGGGATTGCTGGGCACAGGGGGAGGTCAGAGGGCGGCAAAAAGAAGAGAAACGAAGTGGTTGCAAGCGCGAGGAGTGGACAGGCCAGTGGGGCGTCCGCGGGGATGGGACCTTGGAGGGAGGGATGAGGACGATGTCAGGCTATCGCCACGTGTGAGACGATCTCCTACTCGAGATCACGTCTGGGCGCCTGCCATCCTGGGGCAACAGACGCCCGCCACACAAGCTTCGCCGCCGCTACTTAAGCACTCGCCTGTCCCCTCCCCATCACCGCTCATGACCTCCTTCACCCCCGTATCCGCCCCCTCCCTCGCCGCACCGCCCGCCGGGCCCAACGGCGAGCCTCCAGTCTTCCCTAAGAAGCGGAAGCGCGGTGCGACGCGCTTGTCTTGCGCCGAATGTAGAAGGTGAGCATCGCTCCGACCGGAGTCGGGGGTTTGCAATATACTCCCACCACTAACCGGCCTCGTCCCCTACCTCGATCTAGATTGAAGCTACGCTGTGACCGCCAGATACCCTGCGGGTCCTGCATTAAGCGTGGCTGCTCCGCGATCTGCCCGGATGGTAGGTGAACCCGTTCATGATACGCGTGATCGTCTACATCTCCCCACAAAGGTTCCTTAACAACAGGGAAGGGCAACCGGTCAATAGCTCTCCACCATCCGTCTGACGCACCCAGGCTCACTTTCCTTTAGTAGATTTGTTCTCGCGTCAACGCAAGAGTTACACGAGAAGGTCGCAATCCTGACTTCCCGAGTACGCGACCTCGAAGATGGCCTTCGCGCATCACATGCCCAACAATCTCAAGAACCCCACCCGCTACTCGCCGAAGATTTGCTTACGATTAAAACACCGCTACAGCGCGAAGGTCTCGCGCAAATGGTCGCGGGGAATGAGCTTACTCAGGGCGATCCAACGAATGATATCGCGGATAACTTAGGCACATTACACATCAGTGATACCGGGAGGACCAGTTACTTTGGGCAGGCTACTAGCTCCTGGGTGCGTGGTCATGCTCGCACAGTTTTTTGAGCGGAGCTGACATCATACCTCGTTCGTAGTATTATCTAACGGTGTGTGGCGATCCTCATCGTGGGCTGACAACAGTGTATTTACGAGTGTCCACTAGAACGAAGAGCGTCGAGAACAGGAACTAGACAACCGGAGGGATAACCTCAAGAGGGTGCTTCCCCAGGAGATTCTCACTATGGCTGGCGTATTCCCCGTTGCGTCCCACCTCCCCTCAACTGCTGAGTCAGATGGGGACCGGCTTCATCATCTACGATCACTCTTCTGGTACCTCCCTCCTGCCGACGAGGCCGCGGAATTGCGCCAGATCTATTATCAACATGCCGCATGGATGTACGTCACCTAACCGTGGTCCAGAGACGTCCACTCATTGGCGCTCAGGTATAACCCTGTCTCACCAGAGGCATTCAACGACCAGGCATTCAACGTATTCTACAATGCGTCGGCACCACCACAACTGGACGATCCATTGGTCGCTCACCAATTGGCCTTAATGTTTATGGTTCTCGCCATTGGGTCTCTTATGGACCTATCCCGACCAGCGTACAATGTCGACGCGGAGAAATATCATCAATTAGCGCGTGCTGCTCTTTTCCAATGTCCTGTCTTCGAGGAGCCTACACTGAGCGCTGTGCAAACATTGGTAAGTGATATCCTTCTGTCAAGTGTGTTGCTCCATCACAGGAGAACCCCTCGGAGTGCTCGGAGACTGATGCATATGATGGTGGCGATAGTACCTGATGGCTTTCTATCTCTTCCTCTGCGAGCGGCACGGCACTGGTGTTGGTACGCGATGGGCGTTTATGGGACTCGCGGTCAAACTCAGCGTTAGCGTGAGTGCCGTTGCTTGGTTCTGTCATGGGGTATCCGTCGGGCTGACGGCTTCTTAGATGGGGTTGCGTGAGTAGCTCGATAGATCAACTGGTCGAAACTGACGCCTGTCAACCTCGGGCAGATCGTGATGTTGGGCGCTTGGCCCAGTTGGATCCAGCCGAGATCCAGCGGCGTCGGGAAACGTTCTGGGAGGTGTACTCGTATGATCTATTGCAAGTGCGTAATCTCTCATCCCCGTATGCGTTCTGGTGGCTGATACCATTGATTTCGTAGTCGTACACGCTCGGACGGCCGCCATCTATCTCGCCGGCACATATTGATTGCAAAAAGCCACAGACGCAAGACCCGAACAATGAGCAGACGTGTATGTGATAACGATTGTTCCGTGACCGGGAGTATGTTCGCTGACTCAGTTCCTGGGTAGTCCATTGGTGGAAGCACAAGTTCACGTCAGAATGCATGAATTCGGTGTATGACCAGGCGTTTGGGGCGAAGGTGCCGACGTACAGCACAGTGACTCAGTTAGATCGCCGGCTGCGATCCTTCCCCGTCCCGGCCTTGCTCCAGATCGCTGGCTTCGGTACGACGGAGGGTCGCGCAAACAACTACGCAGATAGTGTTCCTCTCATCTTACAACGACACACTGTTCTTGCTCTCCGGGAGTCGAGTAGGTCTTGCTCGCCTTGCTTAGATTGGCCAGCGCTCACAAAGTGCACGCTTGTCAGATCTCTTATACATGCATCGTGGATACTTCGCTCGTGCCATCAACGATCATGCAAACGACCCCCTTGGTAGCCCTTATGGTGGCTCCTTCATTGCTGCTTACCGCAGTGCAGGCTCCCTTGTCGCTCTCGTGCGAAATATCCACTCGCAACTCAAAGAGCTTACGGAGCGGATGTGGTTCTTGTGGACGCACTTGTTCTCATGTTCGGTACGTTGATCAAGGTTTTCCGTGGGTGGGAAGCAGGGGTACTGACGGGCTTCCTCGATCTTCGGAATTCGTAGATCATATTGGGTTCAATTGTGACGCAATGCCCGTCAATGAGCCTCGCTCCGTCCGCGCTCGTGCAGCTTGATTCAGCATGCGAACTGTTCGCAAAGGCAGCTCACTTCTTCAAGGCAGAAAAGGTCTTGGTACGTGTTCGATGCCATTGGGGCACCCTTAAGCACGTTGTCATGCTAACATATTTGGTGGCGGTTTTGCAGGACATAATGCGGAACATGCAGCAGAAGGCTCACGCGAGCCTTGCTGCGTACCGCAATTCCCCAACACAGCTGAAGTCTCCCAGCGAGCCAACAACACCCGCTGACTCTCTGAACACTGAGTTGAATATCCTTGGCGGACGGACAAGGCTGGTTGCCACCAAGGAGAAATCAATGTCTCCACAGCTCCAGGACCGGTCGCCCACTTCACTCAACCCAATAGTCCCACTTCCTCTGAAGCAGGGAGATTGGCAAGAGGAGAGTGTACACCCAAGTGTAGTACAGTACCTCCGAACCTTCCCTGTCACTGGCCAACCGCATATGAATGGCTATTCGAACGAGCGGTCTATGGCAGGGCCCTCAAGCATCGGGATGCACCAAGTGCACAATCACTCTGGGTCCTTCGACCAGCATCATCAACAACCAGAGCTCTCGCCCATCAGCACGTCCTTCAGCCAGGACATGTACCAGCAACAGCACTTGGGCATGATGCCTATGGATGGAGTAATGTCGACGAATTTTCCACAGTACTTTCCTGTGTTCGACTACGGTCTCGCAGGAGACCCAAACGCGATGTACGCGTCATCACCGGCGAACTCGTTGGACGGTGGGGATCCGCGATCGTATTCGCCCGAGAACTCGCAGACGGCATGGCAAGACTTCGTTGCACAGATGGGTGGGTCTATGTGATTGTCCTGGAGTACAGATCTTTTTTCCGGACGGTACTTATTGCCCTCGTGCATCATCCTGTTGTTCGTGTTCTGCTACTTGCTCTGTGCGATCTATATATCTTTTGGGTTTTTGTAGGTTAACACAGGATTTGTATCATAAGTAGTCAAGCTAATACGCTGTTACTGCCATGTCCCTTGCTTGCACTTGACCGCCCTGCATGTCCTACGTGTGTCGCTTCTGCCAAGCCCGTGTTAGGTCCAGTGAATGTAGAGGCCATTCGACAGGTAAGAATGGCTAAATGTCAGGTACAGCTGGACGGTATCACATGACGTAACGCGGATAGAGAGGCGCCACCACGCCTCCCCCGCGTTGAACCTGCACGAAGCAACGTCCGGCCAGGCGAGCCTCTGAACCATCCTCCCGCTAACCACGCCCTCGCCTACCTCCTTCACAGGCCGTTTTTGCAAGGGCTCTTGGCTTGTTATCTTCTTCGCTTTCCCGGACTGCACCGACATGCCCAGGTGCGGAAGTGCTGCAAGACAAACCTTTGGCAGGAGCCGACCAGTAAGTGGGGCTGTTCGGCTCGAATCCGGGGTGCTCACTCTGGGATCACTACGTGTTCAAGATACAACGCAAGATTGTGGTATGCGGAGACGGCGCGACAGGTGCGTCCATCCATCACCGATCGCCTGTAGGTGTGCACAGTGAAGCGGCTTCTCACATTCGTGCGTAGGCAAGACTTCGCTGCTCAACGTCTTCACACGTGGCTGGTTCTCTGCAGTGTAGTACGTGCCCACATTTCCTGTGTAGTGTGAGATGATTGACGACAGGGCAGTGAACCGACAGTGTTCGAGAATTATGTACATGATCTGTATGTCGAGGATCAACTCGTAGAGCTCAGCTTGTGGGACACAGCCGGTGTGTGTCGCTCCGTGCATCATTGTCCTTGCAGGCTCAACCACTAACCTGTCCAGTCCCCGCCCAGGTCAAGAAGAGTTCGACCGTTTGCGCTCACTGAGTTACGCCGAAACGCACGTCGTGATGCTATGCTTCTCCGTGAGTACTACGCATCCCCGCGCTGGTACCATGCCGTTGAGATATAATTGTGGGGTCAGGTAGATAACCCGACATCATTAGTGAACATAGAAACCAAGGTACACACCAGAACGTTGTAGCTCATCCTTGAAGCATACTCACCTTATTCCAGTGGATCGACGAGGTATTAGAGTATTGTCCGGGTGTCAAAGTGTGTAACATCTCACCTTCTACATGTCTCATGTATCTCATGCTCCCGTCTAGCTCGTCCTTGTCGGTGCGTTCTCATATGTTTGTAGCTGTCCGCATCGCGCCAACGGTAGCTTGACGTCATGCATCAGCTTTGAAGTGCGATCTGCGTGAGGACAGGGCAACGTTAGAACGACTTGCTCGCTATGGCCTTCATACAGTTCAATACGAGGAGGGCATCTCGGTCGCTCGTCGAATACGGGCGTCCAGATATCTAGGTCGGTAGTAGTCGATATATGCCAACGAGTACTCAGGCTGACCCGGAGTCTAGAATGCAGTGCGAAGCACAATCGGGGCGTCACGGAGGTTTTCTACGAGGCCGCACGCGTTTCGATCAGCACGCGTGCAAAGGGCGCAGGTGGCTATGGTGGGGGTAGTTGCGTCGTCGTATAGCGCAAACCCCTATGCGCGGCAGCTGCCACAAACAGTTGCCTGGATACCCGCCTTAGATGATATCACGCTGGTCGTCACCATCGTTCTGTGCTTGTCGTGCTTTCCTGGCTTTACTCGTGATGATCCGCCAATACGTGATCTATTCCTGCTCCACAGACACTACATTAGCCACGCCTCCGACTAGTCTCCGGTGCCTATCTGCACCCCCACCTTGTACTTGCTAACCTACTGTCTTGTATTTTTGGTAGTATCCTGGATATACAATTGCCTACTAGTTCGTGATGCTCAGGCCGAGGTCGTGAAGACATAGTACTGCCTCAAGCTCAGGGAAGAGACCCCACGATCACGGCACTGAACAGGAGTCTCAGCCAAGGCTGCTTCGCTAGTATGAGCGCAACATCGGACCACCTGCACGCGGGTCACTTCAAGTTCGCGGTGTTGACAACCTGGCCAGTATTCAAACTTGCGGGTGAACAGCATCCATGTACTATACGTCATTTTTCATGCCTGTAGTAGTCACAGCTCTACTTTTCGATGCGTGCATAATGACTAGTATGTCCCTTCACGTACTAAGTAGAATGGGCAAGTCGTTCTGTTGTGGAGAGAGAAACTCTGCACCCAGCGCTTATATACTATGCACAATGACTTGGATATCGATGCGGCGCGTCAATATTGTCGGCACCAAGCACAGACTGTCATCGAGCCTGCCTGTAGCGTGACTGTGCTAGTCGCGAATGCACTCCACGTTCAAGTGTTTGCTACGGCCATTCGTGCACTGTGGTCCACTTGTTTTGTCTCGTCTGCTACTGTCCAAGGTACGTCGGACTGGCGCTGTACGTGGGCATCCCCGCCGACGCCGCCGCCCGAGATACAGAAAGCTCTCCGCTCACATATGCATATGTGAAGTAGGTTGGCGACCATAGCAATGAAGTTCCACCCCTCGTCGCGGAACTGGTACTAGTAGGTGTACATTCTAGCCCTATGAACGGTGTGAGGTCCGGCGTCCTGGATAGAGTTCATAGATTCATAAGCTGATCACGCAGCTTCTTCCAGCGCAATCCCGAGTTCCACAGACGGCCTTGAGGCTGCAGCGCGCCTCGAGGCCTGCTGCTCCGTGCGTGTAGGTGCTGGTGCGACGTCTTGCTCTCATCTTCCAACCTACCTCCCTGCCTGCTGACGGCAATGGACCCGCGTCTTGCGAGGCTCACGCGCCAATTCAACGACCTTATTCACGGCAAGACAACAGTTTCTCGTTTCAACTATTCCACGATTCTTGAGTCAATCTACTCGCAACCAGAACCCATCGCCTGCGTACACAAGCTCGCTGCCAGCGAGCCTGGCCTGAAATGTCTTCAGGATGCCATGTTCATCAACCCATCTCCTTCGTTTCTTAACACACACCCAGCGCGCATCATCATTTTCCTCGGTGCTCAAGCCTTGAAGGACGTCGGGGGCGGTCGCTATGTCCAACAAATCGTCAAAAAGCTCGTCGGTCCTCCAATATTCTGGGATGCGTTCAAGCAGGCTTTCATTGACGGCCAGCTACAAGACGATGGCCAGAAGGCATTTGGATGGCTCTTGTTGCAGCTCGTTACCTTCGTAGCGGAAGACGCGCAGCAGTATCGCGAGTTCGCACGCGTGCATAACATCCCTGACAAGCTCATCAATTCCACGAACGGCGACGTGCGTGCTCTAGGGCATAAGCTCAAACACATCGTCGAAATCGTCGTGAATCCCGCAGGAGATGCCGACTATGGCCCTGGTGGGCGTCATGACAACGACCACATCGAGTTCAGGAAGATTGATGTCATGCCCACCGCCGACGAGATCACGTCGAAGGAGCCTGCGTTCATGCGCACGGCTGCGGAGGTAGACGACTCACCTGCAGAACAACGCTTCGCCACACATCTTGATAATCAATTCCGCCTCTACCGCGAAGATATGTTGCATGAACTGCGAGAGGAGCTCCAAATAGCCCTTGGGCAGCGTAAGGGTCGTCATCGTGGCCTTGTTGTTGACGACCTCGCTCTCGTTGACATGTACGGTGTTGCTGGGGCAAGGGGTCGCAACGATAAGTGGGGCCTTGTGCTGAGGATGGCACCAGCGGACGACCTGTGGTTCTTTCGAAGAGATAAGCCCAAGGACCGTAAACAGTATCTCCTGGACGATCGGAAGCTCATCAAGGATGGCTCGATGGCTGCCTTGATCATTGATGGCACAGTGGTCTCCTTCCCTACCATCCGCCGGGATGAGGATCGCCTCTCTCAGAAGCCGCCAGAATTCGTTCTACTGCTTGACGGCAAGCAAAGCACTATCACTACTCTGTACAAGTTTGTAGGC
Source organism: Fomitopsis palustris (assembly GCA_029783445.1). Lineage (NCBI taxonomy): Eukaryota > Fungi > Basidiomycota > Agaricomycetes > Polyporales > Fomitopsidaceae > Fomitopsis > Fomitopsis palustris. The sequence continues at coordinate 888,484 of JARAOQ010000010.1, forward strand.
GCACAGAGCGTTAGGCTGGTTCAGATCGACACCGCAGTGTTCTCTTACGAGCCTGTTTTGAAGGCTCTTCAACAGATCACTTCGATGCCGCTCGCTACAGAGCTTGCGCAAGGAGAGAGCCAAGAGCTCCCTCCGAATCCCCCCACCGCTATAATTGATGCTCTGCGTCTCGACCCCAGACAAGACCTCAAGGATCTCATTCAATGCCCTAAGAGCATCGTGCTTGATGATGCACAAGCACGTTCGCTGATGTCTGGTCTGACCAAGCGTGTCGCTATCATCCAGGGTCCCCCTGGTGAATGCACAAACTTTCTCTCCCTTGTGGCATGCTATTGACATCTTCATAGGGACAGGGAAGTCCTTCGTGGGCGCGCTCATCGCGAAGGTTTTCCATGACCATACGGACCAGAAAATCCTTGTCTGCTGCTATACAAACCATGCTCTGGATCAGTTCCTGGAAGATTTGCTCGACATAGGCATTCCACAGACTAGCATTGTTCGTCTGGGCGGGAAATCGACGAACCGCACGGAGCCCTTGTCCCTCTATCGTCAGAAAATGAACACACGTTTCGGCCGAACCGATTGGCATGAGATCGACATGCATAAGGTCAATGCAACTCAGAGCCTCGAAAAGCTCCAAAAGCACTTCATTGCGTACATGGAATTGACTAGGCGGAAGCTACCCAAAGCGTCAGCGCTGATGGAACATCTCGAGTTCGCAGATCCCGAGTACTACTATGCCTTCACAGTCCCAAGTCCCACTGAAGGGGGCATGCAGAGAGTAGGGAAGCGTGGTCGGGACATCACTCCGATCTACCTCATTGAGCGTTGGCTCAGTGGCCAGGATGCGGGTGTCCTGCGAGACGCCGAGAACGTCCTCGAGACTCCTTCCGTCTGGGAGATGCCGGCGGGCGAGAGGAGCAAGCGCGCGCAGGAATGGCAAGACACCATCACAAAGGAGTGTGTGGAGCAGATTTACGAGTTGGGAAAGGCCTTCAACGACTGGCAGGATAATCTGAATGTCAAGTTTGCACAGAATGAAACCCTCACATTGCTCAGCAAACGGGTGCGGATCATTGGGTGCACCACCACGGCAGCGGCAAAGTACACACAACAATTGCGTGACGCACTTCCGGAGGTGCTACTCGTCGAAGAGGCCGGGGAGATACTCGAGAGTCATGTCCTCACCGCGCTTGGTGAAGAGACGCGTCGCCTCATCCTGATAGGAGACCACAAGTGAGTTGTCATCGCTCCACCTCTACTAATAACTGACTTCGGGGGCTAGGCAGCTTCGACCCAAAGTCGATAATTATGCACTCACCGTCGAGAAGGGCGATGGCTATGATCTTAACCGTTCGCTCTTCGAACGACTCGTACTACGTGGCTATCCTCATGACACGTTGATCAAGCAACACCGGATGCGACCGGAAATCTCGTCTTATGTCAGACGCCTCACGTATCCCGACCTCATCGACGGTGCAAGTACACAGAATCGTCCCAACCTCCGAGGAGTCCGGGACAACATTGTCTTCATCAGTCATGACCACCCAGAGGACGACCATGGCCAGATTGCTGATAGGCGAGACGAGGGACGCAAGTCCTCCAAGCAGAACGCGTTTGAGGTAGAGATGATTCTCAAGATCCTCCGTTACCTCGCGCAGAACGGTTACGGGACGAACAAGATCGTGATACTCACTCCTTATCTCGGTCAGTTGCACAGACTACGTGAGGCGCTCCAGAGACAAGCATCCGTCGATCCCGTTCTCAACGACCTTGACTCGTACGATCTCGTCCGTGCAGGATTGATGTCTACAAGTGCTGCGAACTTGGCGAAGAAATCTATCCGACTGGCTACGATCGGTTGGTGCACTTTCTACATGGTCAATGATAGTAGCACTTATCACATAACAGACAATTACCAGGGAGAGGAGAGCGAGATTGTACTGGTCTCATTGACCCGTAGCAACTCGACACGAGATATTGGGTTCATGTTCGCCCCTGAACGTCTGAACGTCCTACTGTCCCGCGCACGCAACGCTCTCATCATGATAGGCAATGGAGAGACCTTTTCGACGGCCAAGAAGGGTGGGGAGCTGTGGACCCGTTTCCTCACCATGTTGCGCAACGATGGGCATATTTACGATGGCTTTCCATCGCGCTGTGAGCGTCATCCGACGAAGACAGCTCTACTGAAGGCACCCGAGGACTTCGATGAATACTGCCCCGATGGCGGCTGCAGAGAACCTTGGTATGTACTTCACCAGTTGTTGTCGACCTAAATCCTCCTCACGTTACCATAGCACTGCAATGCTTAATTGCGGGATACACGCATGCCCTTCGAAGTGCCACCAGCTGTACGATCATTCCAAGATGACCTGCGAAGCTGTGATGGAAGATACATGCCCCAAGAACCACAAAAGAACGTATCGCTGCCATCAACCACCCCCGAGCATCTGTAGCAAATGCCTGAAGGCCGCTGAGCTTGCCGACAAGAAGAAACAGAAGGACTTTGCAAAACAGCAGAAGCGTGACGAAGCGCTTCGCGAACATGCTAAACGCATTGCTGAGTTAGACGCGGAAATAGAAGCAGAGCAGGACAGACAAAAGGAGCGAGAGTTGGAGCGGCAGCGCGCGGACGCTATTGCTCAGAGACAGAAGGATCTCGCCGATGCGAAGGCTCGCACTGCCCGTAAAGAAGCTCAGGCTACGAAGCCTCCTCTACCCACCCAGGCCGTACCTACGCCGTCGGAACAAGTGAACAGCCCTATTCAACGTCCCTCGTCCCCGGCGCCAACGCAGCCTACTGCCCTTCAGCCCTCGACCCCTGTATCCCGCCCCAACCCCCAGCCCCAACAGCCTTCCGAACCCGCACAGCGACCCTCGACACCACGCCTCTCCACCGATAACAATGACCCACCTCCCCTCCCGCCTTCTAAATCTGAGCAAGAATGGCAACGACAGAAGGACATCGACGGCGCAGACAACGAACACATCGACGCCATCATGGCGATGACTGGCCTCGAGAAGGTCAAGGAGCAAGTATTGAGAATCAAGGCAAAGATCGATACCAGTCAGCGTCAAGGCACTTCTGTCAACGACGAACGCTTCAACGTCGCTCTGCTCGGGAATCCTGGTACTGGTACGTCCACCTTATGGTCGTGTTCCTTTTTCAAAGGTCTCAGGCCAAGTTCAACAGGTAAGACTACAGTTGCGCGTCACTACGCGAAATTCTTGGCTTCCATCGATGTACTACCTGGAAACCTTTTCTTTGAAACGACTGGATCCCGCCTAGCAACCGACGGTGTTCCTGCAATCAAGAAAAAACTCGAGGATATGGTCAAGGCGGGCGGGGGCGCGATATTCATTGATGAGGCTTATCAGCTCACCGGCGAGCACAACTTCGGTGGTGGCCAAGTCCTTGACTTCCTTCTCGCTGAGATGGAGAACAACGTGGGCAAGCTGGTTTTCATCCTCGCGGGCTACAACAAGCAGATGGAGAAGTTCTTCGAGCACAACCCTGGGATCCCCAGTCGTGTTCCATACTCGCTCCAGTTCACCGACTACGAGGATTCAGAGTTGCTACTCATGCTCAACAAGCACATCAAGAAGAAGTACCAGCAGCGAATGAAGATCGAGGGCGGGGCGTACGGTCTGTACATGCGTGTCGCGGTGAGGCGCCTCGGACGAGGGCGAGGGAAGGAAGGCTTTGGTAACGCCAGAGCGCTCTATAATATGTTCAGTGCCATCTCAGAGCGGCAGGCGACACGCTTGACGCAGGAACGAAAAGAAGGCCGGATGCCGAGCGACTTTTTGCTTACGAAGGAAGACCTCATCGGCCCTGATCCATCCAAGGCAGTTATCAAGAGCAAGGCATGGCAGCAGCTCCACGCTCTGACCGGCCTGAAGGAGGTCAAACAGTCTATCCAGAACCTGTTTGATCTCATCGCGGAGAACTACAAGCGGGAGCTCGCAGAGAAGAACCCTGTCCAAACTTCGCTCAACCGTGTGTTCCTTGGAAACCCGGGAACTGGCAAGACGACGGTCGCAAAGCTGTATGGTAGAATCCTGGCAGACCTCGGGCTCTTGAGCAATGGCGAAGGTGTGTCTTCTGCTAGCTATAGTGGCATTGTGCTCATAAGGCATGCGGATCAGTGGTACTGAAGAATCCTGCGGATTTCGTGGGGAGCGTTCTCGGAGAATCGGAGAAGAATACCAAGGGCATACTTGCGGCGACAGTCGGTAAAGTGCTAGTCATCGACGAGGTGCGCGCGTGTTCCGCACGCCTTGAGTTGCAAATTGACATCCTTCGCTAGGCTTACTCCTTGTACGGTGGAGGCGGAGGCGACGGTGGGAAGCACGTAGACTCGTTCAAAACAGCCGTCATCGACACCATTGTCGCAGAGGTCCAAAATGTTCCCGGAGACGACCGATGCGTGCTCATGTGTGGTTACGAGCCTCAGATGCGGGAGATGTTCCAGGTTGGTCTTTACTTGTACTCATATCGTGTTGTCAAGACTCAATGGTATCGCATGCACCCAGAACGTTAACCCCGGCCTTTCGCGTCGCTTCGCCATCGAGGACGCTTTCCGTTTCGAAGACTTCACCGATGCCGAGCTCCTCGAAATTCTCAACCTCAAGCTGAAGCAGCAAGATTTAGACGCCACTGATGAGGCGAAGGCGGCAGCGATTGATATCCTCAGCCGCTCGCGGTCACGACCCAATTTTGGTAACGGCGGTGAGGTCGAGAACATGCTCAGCAAAGCGAAGAACAACCATCGCGCTCGGCAGAGCAAGCTCCCCCAGGCGCTGAGGATGTCAGACATCGTCTTCGAGCCTGTCGACTTTGACCCTGACGTCGATCGCGCTGCTAACTCGGGAGCCAATTTGAAGAAGCTTTTCGAGGATGTGGTCGGATGCGAGAAGATCGTGACTAAGCTGGAGGAGTACCAGAACATCGCGCGTGTCATGAAAGCACGGGGGAAGGAGCCTCGGGAGGCGCGTGCACTTATCCCTACAAACTTCGTCTTCAAGGGTCCACCAGGTACGTTTGCGTAGGTTCAATATTTGAGTTTCTGTTATTGAAGGGACCTCAGGCACGGGAAAGACCACGACGGCACGCAAGATGGGCCAGGTCTATTATGACATGGGCTTCCTGTCTTCCACCGAGGTGATTGAGTGCTCCGCATCGGATCTCGTAGGTCAGTACGTCGGCCAGACGGGGCCCAAGACGAAGCAAGTATTCGAGCGTGCACTTGGCAAGGTCCTCTTCATCGATGAGGCATACCGTCTCAGCGAGGGACACTTTGCGAAGGAGGCGATGGACGAACTGGTCGGCATCCTCACACAGGAGGCGTTCGTCGGCAAGCTCATCGTCATCATCGCTGGCTATGATAAGGAGATGAACGCGCTGCTTGCCGTCAATCCTGGCCTCGCGAGCCGCTTCCCCGAGGAAGTGTACTTCGAGAACATGTCACCAGACCACTGTCTCCAGATTCTACGAAAGGATCTGTCGAAGAACGACATTGAGTGCGCGGCCCTGCATGCTCCCGACTCGGAAAAGTACCGTACCATGGCGAGCCTCGTGGCACAGCTGTCGGCGCTGGACTCGTGGGGCAACGCGCGCGACATGAAGACACTTGCGAAGAAGATGATGCGCGTTGTGTATAATCGAGTGGCGTTGGTGACCCCGGGTAACAAGCTCCCACTGTCCGGCCAAGACTGTATCGACTGCATAGCTGCGATGCTCCAAGAGCGACTCTCGCGCGCGACAAACTTGCCTTCGACATCGCGTGTGCCCAAGTTCAGCCTCCCGATGCAGCACCCCGATCCACCCAAGGCCAGCCCTCCTGTCGTCTCTACCGCACATGCTACGCGATCTGCTGCACCGGAGCCGGAGCCAGATGTAGAGGTTGATGAGAAGCAGACAGATGATGATGAAGACTCGGACTGTCGCGATCCTGGCGTGCCCGACGCCGTATGGAAACAACTGAAAGCAGACAAACAGGCTGCCATCGAAGAAGAACGCCGCGCCGAGGAAAAGAGGCGCGCTCTCGAGGAGGCTGCAGAGGAGGCTCGTCGCGCTGAGGAAGCCCAGAAACAACTCGAAGAACAGCTCGCGCGCCAAGCACGGGAGGCCGCGGCCGACGCAGAAATCAAACGCAAGCTTGAGGAGCAACGTCTGAAGCGACTCGCCGCAGCTATCGAACGCGAGAAGAGGGCTCGCGCGCTTGAGGCACAACGACAGAGGGAGATCGAGGAGAAGAGGAAGGAGCAGAAGGCGCAGGAGAAGCTGCGGCAAATGGGAGTATGTGTCGCAGGCTTTCGCTGGATCAAACAAGCAGGAGGTTATCGTTGTGCTGGTGGTGCGCACTGGGTGTCCGACTCACAACTTGGGATGTAGGACGTTCTATCCATGATGCCATGATGACTCGGTCTTGTTCCGATATATGCACGCCATAGCATGGATGTTGGTGGTACTCTGTGCTTTGTAGATGACTGTAATATAATGTAAATGTTTTCCGGATCATACGCATATTGCATGCTTTTTGCTTTGTTAGCCTGACCGTTTTGAACACCAGGAGTCTGGTTCAAGGTCACACTTTGAGTCGCCACGATTGTGTGGCATAGCTAGGCGCCCACGAAACGCGCTGGTGGCCAAGCCACGTGATGCATATATGCAAGGCGCGCGGGCCACTGAGGCTCAGTTGAGTGCGTCGCTGCAACTGATGCGTTCGACCACGGGCCGCGCGTACGATCATCGAGTGAACGGAGGCTCCCATGCACAATTGTTCCATGTAGGACCCTTTGCTTACGAATCTCTCCGGCGAACAGGACGGTGTAGGGTACCCTCCTAAAGTCGCCTGCTCTCAGGGCAGACGCGAGGGCACGCACGGCTCCTGAGGGTGAACCACCCGCCCTTTGTTGTTGTTGCTCTGCATTGTGAATGCCTCGATGCCGTTCAAGTTGTGGCCTGCCCACTCATCTGCGGAAACCCTCATTCTCCGAGCTGCCTCGCGCATTGTTATTGATATGCTGGCGTGTTGGTCTTATTTGCTCTGTACTATTGACATACCTTTCGGCCGCGAAAACGCCTTCCCTCATGATGACCCTTTACCGGTCATCTTCAAGACACATCGGTACTAGGCCAGACACTGAGCCAGAAAATCTGGCCGATCCTCATGCGCATGGACCAAGCAGAGCCATGCACCGTACGTGAAGACAGAAACGAGTTGCATTAATAGCCAAACATGAGAACATCGACGTGCATAACTATGTCCAGTATATACGGTATGGTGGCGGTCGTCTACAAACAAAAACTAGAAGCTTGCGAAACCAGTCATCGCCTGGACAACTGCCAGTCAGTGAAACGCAGTGTTCAGTGGAGGAAGCTACTCACAGGTGGCATGCCCATTCCGGTACCGTTCGGCATCATCGGAGGCCCAGTGTTGGGGAAGCTGCGGGCGGCGGTCAGAATGCGGCGACGACAGGCGACAGGGAGGACTCGAGGGAGGACTCACCCGTTCCCTGCTGTCAGCATCAGTCGGTTGCCAATGAGCCCCGGATTGATGATGGGCGCCTCCGCCTCCAGTTGCTCCTTTTGCGTATCTTTCTTCGACAGCTCCTCCACCTTCTTCTCGAGTGCGGCCAGCTACACATGCATTCGTCAGCAAATGGCACATACAGCATGAACGCAGCAGAGCAGAACGCACCTTCTCGCGCTGGGTCCTTGAGATTTGGATCTTGTACGGCATGTAGAAGTCGTTGAGCCCATGCTGCCACGACGTTTCCTCGACGACGTCCGGCCGGAGGAGGTCGAAGCATGCGTAGAGCATTGCCGCGAAGCACTCCTTGTTTCCAATGTCCACGAAGTATGACAGCAGGTCCTCCGCGACCTCCGTCGCCGCCGACGTCGCTGCAGTCACAATCGCGTCCTTGTACAGCTTGTCCTGCTTCGACAACGTGATTGACTCTTCCCAACGAGAGTTTTTCTGGAGCATACGTGTGAGCGACCGCTGTCTCTAAGGTAGAGGTCACCAGGTGTCACATACCTTGTACAAGTGAGCGGCCAATCTCCGGAACTCGAGCAATTCGTGCTTCTCTAGCCGTTGCGCCAGCTTGACATTGTTGAAGTTGTCGAAGCTATCGATCGAATCACGGAGCGTCTTGTAGTCTTCCTCCTCAATGAGGAGGTCGTTGTACGCGTCGTTGACGGCCTCGATGTTGAGCTAGATAATACTGTCAGCGCAAGACATAATAGAGTCAAGGACGGAGCATACATGTTGCACGGCGATCAGGTACGAGCGAATGAGAGGGATGTGGTCCATTTGCCGGAACATACGGACAACGCGGGAGTGGTCGATGCGGGGAATGAGAACGGTGAGGAGGTCGGTGAGGAGGGTGGGCTGTTCTTGGAGGTAGAACGTCAATGACTTGTAGTAAATCTCGATGTTCGCCACCCGGACGATGACATCCTTGAACTGGTTGTGTTCCCAAGCATCCGCCGACCGTTCGATCATTGCCAGCGCCGCGTTGTCAAACTCGTCATACTTGATGTACAGGAACACGAGCTCCGGCCAGAGGTGTGCGCGTTCTGTCGCCTTGATGACCTTCGGTATGTTGATCCGCGAGACGAAGAGCTTGAGGTGCTCCATGAGCTTCTCGGGCTTGTACTTCGAGTAAAGAATCGCAAGCTCGGTGAAGATACCCATGTGCGCGCGCTCCAAGCTGAGGGCAGCCTCGAGCAACGAAAGGATCTCCTCGAAGTGGCCGCGGCGCTCATACAGCTTCACGAGTGCCGGGAGCTCCTCCGCATGTACAACGATGTTGAGACCGCAAATCTGCGCTAGCCGGAACTCGCCTTTCTCGAGACATGCTTGGTGGACCTGTTTCCAAACCTGCGTGTTGCCAGCCTTGCGCGCGCTCTCGACAGCTGCCTGGTTCTCGCCGAGGTAGATGAGGGTCGTCGCCAAACGCGCCCAGTTGGAAATGCTCTGGAAAAGCAGCTTCGCAGCCTGATAGAGCTCGTCTTCGAAACACTTCTCGCCGACTTCGAGGATGTCTGCGACGTTTGTCATGGACAGGAAGTCCTCCATGTCGTGGAGACGGTCGGTCTTCGCATACGCGTACGCGAGCTCAGTGTCGATCTTTGGCTCACGGAGGGTCTTGCGCGCCATCTGGAGGTATCGAACGAGATCATCGTGCTTGCCTGCACGGCCTGCAATCTCGATGACTTCAGCATAGTTGCTGGGATCCTCGGCCTTGATGTACGAGTCTATAGACTGTCTCAGAGATGCGTATGAGTGATTATGACTGAGATCTTACCGATCGCATCCTTGATACGCAAACCATCGAGCTGCGCCTTTGCCAGCCTGCTCCATACTTCCGGCTTGTTGACCTTGATGGCATACTCAACACCACGATCTAGCGATACAATGTGCTCGACGAGAACATTGATCGCGTTCGCGTGTTGCTCGTACTTCTTGTAGATGAGGAATGCCTCTTCGTACAGCCCATGGTCGGTAGCGATCTTCGCAATCTCCGCGACATCGTAGTTCTTGAGCTTGTCGATGTATCCGACGACCTTGCCCTTGTCGGCACGGATGGCAGTGAGCATCAACAAGTTCTGGAGGTTCTTGTTGTCGCTGAATGGTGAAGGCTCGAGGATCAGCTTCTCCAGCAACTCAATCAGCTCGATGGGCAGATCTGCCGATAGGAATGCCTTGACTGTCACAGAGACATCGTCGGGGTCCGTGGACTCGGGCAGTGCAGTCGCGATGATCTACGAGCATGTTGAGCAAGACGAGATGGTCTCAAATTGCGAGTGCCTTACCTGGTCAATAAGCTGGCGCCGATGGATGTTGTCCGGAACTAGGACCTGGGCCCATAGTTCGGGTTGACGGCGGCGGACGAGGTACCGAGCCTGCTGCTTGAACATGGAGTTTTCGTTCGTGATCGCAATGAGCTCATCATCGCAGAAGCCCTTCGCGTAGGCAATGTACGCGAGGTAAGGATCGCGCTTCTCGCAGAACTTGCCGACTACCAAAGGCTCGTACAACTGATTATTGCGTCAGATATCAGTCGAAGCGGTGTGGAAGCTAACACCTACGTTGTTTTCCTTGAGGAAGGCCTCCGGGTTGTTGTTCGAGTCGATGTAGATCTTCGCAAGAGCGTTGAACACCGCAGGGTCCTGACTCCCCTGTTGTACACGTGCCTCCAGCCAGGGCAGAATGAGCTTGAGCCGATTCCTAACTTCTACCTCATGAACGAGCTCGTCAATAGGGAAATTGCCCGGAACTGAAGCCAAAAGCGACTTGATGGTGGTCTCGTCGCAGTCGACATCCAGCAGACCACCGATGACTTGCGGGGTCCTGACCGAGTTGACGCGCTGTACATATACTTCGATGAAGTTCGTGAGACCATTCTGGTACAGGTAAAGGACGAGGTCGTGGACAAAGTCGAATCGGTCGCAGACAATGATGAGCGGGAGTTGGTCGGAGAGCTTGGCCTCCTTGAGGAAGTTCTTGACCTTCTCCGGGTTGTAGTAGTTGCTCTCCCGGCAGATACGCTCGACCTCGCGAATTTGGCCTGTGCGCGTAGCAGCCTGGATGTACTTGAAGTGAACCTCTGGGTCCTGGCTGAGGTTGACGATAGAGCCAAGGTAGTAGTAGAGGCCTGCCGAAGGACGATCAGTAGGAGAGTCTAGTGAGGACCTCAATGCCTTACCCTCGAAGCTCTTGAAGGACTCGAACATCTCGATCAACTTCACCGGACCCAAGATGTCCGAGTACTTCGTCGCGACCTGGATGACGATCTGAAGGTTCTGACGGATGTTGACGCGCAACATTTCCTCCAAGCAAGCCATGGATTGCTCAGTGGTGAGACGGCTGAAGTAGTTGACGATCCACTAGACGTAGTCATGGTCAGTAGCGCTGTCACAGCATTAAAGCATCCTCTCACGTCTGGCGGGAACGCAGCCGCATGCACTATGACCCGCTTGATGTCTGCCAGATCCTCGTAGTGTTCAAGCGCCTGGTATGAGGTTAGTATCGGCTGAAAGAAGGCTGAAACTTATGCGCACCCTCTGGAGCAGGCCGGCTTTCTCGCAAAGGTTGGCGATACGCGGACGGTCGTAATGTGTGAACATCTCATTGCCAAGGATCGCATCCGCGACTTGAGGGGCATGAACAAGGTTCATCTCGAGGAGACGTGTCTGGAGGTGACCCTGTTCGGGCTTGTTGTCTTTAAGGGCATCGAGCAAGAATGAAGTAGCAGGTTGAATCATGTTCTGTGACATGAAGATGTCGACCACCTAACGTTCCAGGTCAGAGACTACCTCCGTCGACGCCGTTCTGAGGGCACTCACCCGCTCGATGTCAACCATCGGACCCTCCTCGTTGTTCACGAGCTGCATTGCGAACTCAGCGCCCTTCTCCGGATTCGTGCGCATGATGTGCTGCAGGAGGCTGATGTAGTCGGGCGTGTAGCCGACCTTCTTGGCATAGAGCACAATCTTGTCGGTCTGGCCGGTCTCGGCGAAGCAAGCAACAACCTTGTTCGGGACATTGGCACGAAGGTATACGCTAAGGGCCAAGGTCATGTCGTAAAGCCGTACAATGTCACCGAGCTCCTCGCTGCAGGTGAGCTAGAAATTATATGCGATCAGTCTAGGCGAGGCATGGCATACGTCGGCGGTGCATACCTTGTTCTCCTTAAGCCACTTCTCGAGCAACTGCTTCCTGCCCTGTTGGAGAACGGGCCGCGCGAGCTCCACGGACTCGAGGTGGTTGAGCTCGCCCTTCTCAAGGAGAATACCAAAGTATTGCAGAATGGGGGAAAGACCACCAGGGGGCGCGGGTGCTGCCTTGAAGGACTCGATGACTTGAGCCGTCCGGAGGATGCCCTATGCGAGCCTCAGTATGCTGCTAGAGGAGCGTAGACGATAAACATACCCTCGGGGAGTTCGCCGCGACCTTCGCAGCCTCACTATACTGCCCGCTCTGGAACAGCTGCTGGTATTGCTTAATGTACAGGTCGTCTGCACCAGGCAGGTTTCCTCGACTAGCGAGCTTGAATGCGAGTTCAGTGTTCGCGAGCGTGTTGAGGATATAAGGAATGATCGTCTGCTCGTCGACGCTGACACTCAGCACTTGTCCCTTCTTGTTGACACCGATGATGCCGTTCGTCGCCTCGTGCTCCGCCGTCACGAATATGGTCTCGCCAGAAATGCGGTTCATGTAGATGCACGCCCCGGATTCGAGGTCGTACAGGTGGATGAAGCCGTACTTCGTGACGAGGTAGACGATCCCGTGCTTCTGCGACACCTGCATTGCGACCGGGAAGTCGTTTGTCGCCTCGGGCGGGAAGTAGACGTCGACGGCCTTCTTCGTGAACGGTGGATCAGGAGCCTGGTGGTCAATCTCCACTATGTGCAGCTTCGCCCCGGTTGCAGTGCGAACAGAGAACGTGAAGAGCTTTGTAGGCTTCTGGTGCCCATCGAGCTTCAGCTCAGCAAACGCCGCCGCGTGACCCTCAATCGGCTGGCTGACTCCCCGCTCCCTGCTGTACAACTGAATTGCACCCTTGACTTTGAACGCGGACGGGTTCGTCGCGTTACCCGAGATGCCCACCAACACCAACCACTTCTCGTCAGACGACGCGCGGTAGTTGATAATTTGCGCGCCGACAAGCGTTGGATGCCGGTCGAAAATCTTCTGCGGGGGTGAAGTCGCGTCCGCCATCGTCCAGTGGTATACAGCAGAGTCGGTGACCATGCCAATTGTCGTGTCGGATATCCACTTCCAGAAGATGACATCCTCAGCGTTGACATGCGACTTGACCTTCTGCTTCGTCTCAAGATTGAATATTTGTAATGTCCGGCCAGCTGGCATACGTTGAGTTCATGAAACTTTGATGCAGACAGGGGACACGTACCCTTCAACGCGAGGATCTTCTGGTGCGGGTGCATGATCGCGCTGTCCGCGGTGATGGGTCGTCGAAGGACATTGTTGGCATCCGCGAGGTCGACGATGACTACTTGGTTCTGCTCTCCAACTTTCTCTCGTACACAGATGAAGTGGTCGGACTCGAGAGTGAGGGTCTACGCGTGACGCATTGGTGTGAGCTCAAGCGCACGTCCATTCGTCGTACGCACCTGGAAAGAGATGGAGGCAGGCTGCACGCCTATTGCCGACAATTGGAGGTGCTCGCAGAAGGAGATGGGCTTGGAGATGTCCATGACTGGCGGGGATTTTGTGAACACGTCGCGCCCGTTGTGAGCTGCGTTGTACGCAGTGGAGGTGGTAGCAAGGCGAGAGGATTTGGGACTGTTTACCCGAGACCCATAACCGGTAACTGCTGTGTACCGCGGGTACATGCTTCCGAGCGCCTGTGGCAGGCTGTTCATGCATACGCGACCCGTTCATCGCCTTCTTGTCCTGGCTTTTATGGCAGTTCGGAGGTGCAGCAGACCCTTCGCCCTGAGAGGCATTGCGTAGTTATGCACAGTAAAGTACAGATAGATACATGCGGACGACGATCTACACGAGGCAAAGGGATGGTGTACTAGCCCCGTCCCGCTGGAATCGATTATTCCTCGGCCAATACCAAGGCTTGTTCAATATCGTCCTCAGCTAGCAGTGCCGATGCAGGGATGGCATTTCCGAAGTACAACCGTTGACCGATAATAACTGAAAACACCAGCATGAAGCATTTAACAAGTATAAGGGGCTTTGTGCTCACCGAAGTCGATAGACAGTTGGAATATCGAGCATATTTTGAATTGCAACGGTGAGTTCTGCACAAAAAAGTACACCGTCCTATCAGGAGCATGCGACGTCATCATCAGGATGAACACGTGGGAATAAACTCACTTGAATGCATCTCCTCCCACCCAACCAAGCAGTGTCGACAACCTGAACCCATACAAAGAGCGTTGTTTGTAGTTGCTGAATAGCATAGCCATGGTGAGACTATGCTTATATTTAGATATAGGAAGATCTCAACATACCTTATCATCTGTGGTATTGGTAGGGTACTTTCGACGCCCAAGGCTACCATACCCAGGACGAACACGAAGGCTTGTGAGCGGCCGAAAATTAGAAATAGGATCGCCTGGCATAGGCTGCCCACCGAGCATTAGTCCCGGGATCCGTAGTGGAGAGAACGATACACACATAAAACCCGCTAGAAATTCAAGGTATTGCGTATACGTCGGCCACTGCCAGAAGGCGAATGGACGTGAGGATGCGCCAACGTTCTCTGGACTCGTAACAGGGCGGTATTTGATACAGATGTACAACAGAGCTAGCTTGGTGTGCGTCAGTCGACGGACCTATCACATGCAAATATGGGACACGCACTTGTGCAAGTATCATGAATATCGATTGCAACAGCAAGGCCAACTCAAAGCGACTCCCGAGCCAGAAGAAACACCGGGTGATGTTCGCAAGCAGCCTGTTCCGCAAGCTCCATCAAATGTTTCACTCCGTGCAGCAAAGTACTCACAAGATAGCACAGACATCACGAGAGAACCCAGTCGAATCCCTTCACCCGAGCGGGCTTCATGTTAGTCAGTCATGTTGCAACTCGTGCGCGAAGACGGGACGTACTTCTTCTTCACAATGGAGTATGCCTGGTCGGCATACACTAGCGGGGGGCCAACGGCCATGCCGACAGACGCAAGTGCGGATATCCATGCAGGGACCATGATGCACAGTACCGTCGTTCGCGGGCGGAGGACCGAAGCAACTTGGACTGCGGCGGTGCGGCCTGGAGTGCTGACAGCGTGGCTGAGGCGCGCGTCGCGCTGGCAGCATGTATAACGTCGCGATCACGTGGAATGCAAGAGACCGCGTCCCACCGCAGAAATCCGGTGAACAATTGTATAGTTCCATAGTCCAGATTATGCTTGATCATATAGCTATGTCTCTCTTGGAAACCTATCTATGGCCGTCCGTATACGTTTCAGCGTCCCAGTTTATCTATGGAAACCTCAGGGAGCATGGCAACAGCGAAGCTAATTCTCGACAAGTAACAGCCTAGGACGAGCGACCCCAGAGCGACCATTAGCCACGCTTCCCAACAGTCAGAATATGAAATCTAGCGAGTCTCCGTCATAGCCATGTTGTCTATTGCTTAGCAAGCCGGCACTGTCAAAGGTATCTTCACCGTTCGCTGTCCTAAAGTTAGACAACGCCACATATCATAAAGGCAAAGTACCACTTACAGCAAGACCCTTAAGAATGAAACGTCAACGCCATCATCATACAGCGGCGTAAAATGATGGACGTACCGAGAGACTGGTCTCTTTATACTTGACGCTCATATCTTGTGCAGTCAGTCGCATGGCTTCGATAGCCTCGTCGAGCGTCACGCTGTACACGTTCTGGCTTGCCATGGACAGTTGTGCAGCGGTGACCGCTTTTACAGCTGGTAAGAGGTTAGCATGCCTGTCGTTGACTAACAGGGACTGGTATGCCTACCTCCAAGGCTGTTCCGTTCCTGGACACGAAGTCAGAGTGGGCATGCCCTCCGAAGTAAAGATTACTCACGATACAAGGCACTTGAACCAGCCCGTCAATCGGGTCACAGGTGAGCCCGAGGTTATGTTCAATCCCGATTTCAGCAGCCTAGGAAGGGCCGGTACAACGTTACAATTGTTCTCCCATACCCGTAGTGTCACCAACGCACCTGGAGCACGGTCTCCGGGTCGGCTAAAGAATCAAGAGTTAAACGCAAGCCATCTTATGTTTTCCGTGCATACGACACACCTCCCATGCATGCGGCGAATCCAGCGCTCGCCATCGAACAGGCCACTGCGGTGGTCGGACATCAGTAGCCCGCAAGGCACGCAGGTCATGTCAAAACTTACCTCCCACTTCCGCCTGACACCCGCCTTCTGCAGCCGAGATCGTGCTCCCGCGCTTGAAGAGCATCCCGACCGCTGCTGCAGTGAGCAAGAAGGTCACTACGCTCTTCTCCGGATCATCGCTCACGAACTATCACACTCATCCAGGTCAGCCTCAGGCCCCGACGTCAACAAGTCGGGGAGGGTCGGAAGCGCACCTCGACGATGTACTTGAGCACGGCGGGAATGACACCCGCCGCGCCGTTCGTGGGGCTCGTGACGATCCGCCCGCCACTCGCGTTCACCTCGTTCACCGCGATAGCGTAGCACGAGAGGAAGTCCATCGCAGGGATGTTAGTTTTGCGCTGCACATCAGCAAGTCGTCAACTTCTTTGGGGACCTTGCAACTGAACTGAATGGAGAAACGGGACGCACCGGAGGCATGGGCAAGATGGCATGGTCGAGCGCACCCACCACGCGTGCGGGGCGCGCAGCCCGACCGACAGCATTTCGGCTGCGGCTGAGCGCATTTAGCTTCCCGCCCTCGACCTGTGGCGGGTTAGGCTCTTCTCCCTCAGGTGCGTCGAGCTGGCCAAGGGCAGTGCCGGCGGTTAACTGAGGGTTCTCCGACATGGGAGCAGCGAGGCCGGGATAAAAGCTACGTAGCCTGTTGGTTCATGACAAGGGAGGAAGGCTGGGAGACGTACCCGCGCATTAGTCGGCGATAGAGGATCGGAGCGCGGCGCCGCAGCTGGAGGCGGCCAGGGAGTTTCGTCTCGGAAGAGGACACACCGGTGCGGATGCAGTCGTCCATAACGCTCCATATCCGCAGAAGCTATAACATATGACGAGGTTGTGGTAGGCCAGAGGTCACTCCTAGAAGGAGAGTGTACATACCTTGTCGTGTACTTCCTGATCTGTGTACCCAAAGTGAAGCTCGTTGTCGTAAACAATCTGTGCGATGGTCATCTGCGATGACTCTACATCAATATATATGCATTTGCTGTGGACAGGCGGACGCACATTGTGCTTGTGCGTTAGCGCGAGCAGGCTTTCTCCAGACTGTCATACCTGTGAGCTTCTAACAGCTACATATCCAGAGTGACCAAACGCTCACGTGGAAAGGATAAGGGGGCTGGCTAGGGTCGCGCTCTTGCTCTGGCACCTCCTCGCTTGGGTCCGACAAACTGTGGGTTTGGTGAAGGCGCGCGCCATGAACCGCGCTCTTATCCACACCCTTGTAGAACAGATTCTCATCGACTACCAGAAATGTGAGCTGTAGCCTGCATGCTAGAGATATGATGTTGAGCATACCCTTTGTCTTATCATTCACCACAAAACCGCCGCCCACACTTCGCTCTGCCTTTCAGCATATGTCACCCTGACCCCTCAAAGACAAGCACACCTGAAGTACTCGTTCGTCGCCAATAGCTCGCCTTCGTTCCCAAAAACCGAGAACCGCATTCCGTTCGGATGTGTCTTGAGCACCTCGTCCCACCGCCAGACCATGTCCCTCTCTGGCTCGTACGCGATGCGGTGCGTGCCGCCGAGCATGAGAGTTTTGTTCGTGATAATGTTTGCATAGCGCGGCGGAATAGTGCCGGTGTCGATGGTCTCGGGGTCCGAGCCCTCGAGCCCGAGGAGTATGGCTTGCGGGGTGTGGTGGCTGGGTAGCAGTGTGTCAGACTAAGAGGTGAAGCTTGGGGGCCAAGAAACGGGGCGGCGCACCCTTTCCCTGCAACCACGCACACGTATGAGTGCAGTGTTTTACATCAGCGCTCACGACATACCTGTAGCAGCCAAAGACCCATAGCTTCCATCATGGTTAAACAGGTGTTCTGCAGACCATAGCTGCGCTCTCGCACTCACAGAGTGATCTTCACGGTCTTGACCTATCAGAGCGCTGGGTTTAGTAAAGAAGTGCAAGACCGAAGCTCGACTTATGCACACCTTCTCCAGCAATCCGAGCTCGACCAAGTCGTTGATGAAGATCTTCCCCGCACGCATAGGCCCGACTGTGTGTGACGAGCTGGGCCCCACTATGATGATCGACGCGTGCAGTGAGCGCACATGGCAATCTTGGAAGGCTGCCTACCTCCGATACTGAAGAGATCAAACGTCGAGATGACCGCATGCTCCGTCTGGTGCACTTGCAACTCCTTCTCTCCCGAGGGCACTGGCTCCTTGCCACCGTCACGATCCGGGTCCCTGTCCTGCGCGGCGCGAGCGCTCGTGTTCGTGCAGTACAGCCGTGATTCTGGGCGAGCTATACGACGTTCTGCCTGTGCACATACCGAGATTCGATTCCCCCGCACACAATAAGCACTGGGTGCTCTTATGGACAAGATAGACGCGGTAGTCAGGCGCGCCGGGAGGTGTAGCGGAGAAGCGCGACGTCCAAGCCGAACAAGCATCCGAGAGCAAGCCAGTCTCCTTATCCGCGCGCGCACAAAGTCAGAGAGGAGCGGGTCACAGGCAGAAGTGAGGGCAGCGCGGATATGGGCGGAGAGACGGAGGCGGCGGAGAGGCGGTGGGCGTAAGTATACCTGTGTGTGTCTGAGCGAGCACCGCGAAATGAAACTCGGCGCACAAACCCCTAACCCCACAGTCGGTCCTCCTGTGCACGTGCGCGGGAGCCAATCCCCGCCCGCGTTTGGTTGGTGCCTGGATTCCTATTCTCGTTCTCTGCGCCGGACGTTTCGCCGCACGCGCTCGGTCCCGCTCTATTCTGCACGCCTTGCTGGCCCCGTCGACGTCCGCACACGCCGTCCGCTCCTTTCTCTCCCTCACCGCCTCTCCACATACGCACTGGGCTTACTGGCGGGGCCTTTCTCACCACCGCACACTATTTACCCAGACTTTCCGAACGGACGGAACCCCCGGATATCGGCGGTCGAAACAGCATCAACAACTGCGCCCTCGGACGATAGAGTTTGTCTCCAGCACCGCAAGTCACTGCACTCAGACGCACATCGACGACAACATCACTGTAGCATATAGCCACCCGCATTATGGCTAGCTCCTCAAGAAACGGTTCCCCGATCATGGAGGAGGAAGACGACGTCGTGGAGATCAAGAAGGCGATGGCTACCGGCAGTGTGAACAGGGACAACACGACCGCGATGTCGTCAGGTATTGCAGGGTTCGTTCACTCGCTCCGCGCACTGGCTCATGTTCCTCCCAAGTCCCACCCATTGTATGCTACTGCCTCGCATCCATCCTGATGACGGTCGTGAACAAGGTATGCCCGTTGTGCCACCCCACGCGGCGTGCGACTTACACCGCACGTAGTTCGTCGTGTCCGGACGGCAGTTCAACATGACCTTCCTTCTGCTATGCATACAGTCCACCGTCTCCGTGCTCTGTGTCGCGGCGGCGAAGCGCATGCGCCTGATCTCCTTCCGCGACTTCGACGCGCGCGACGCGAAGATGTGGTTTCCCATTAGCTTCATGCTCGTCAGCGTGATTTACACGGGGTCTAAAAGCCTGGTGGGTGCCTGTAGGGTATCGGGTACTGCGGCGGGATAGTCGCTCATGCACGGTCCGCAGCAATACCTGAGCATTCCCGTGTACACGATCTTCAAGAATTTGACGATTATTCTCATTGTGGGCTCACTCCACTATGCGTATTCTTCCTGGTAACAGAGGACTCACAATCGCTCAGGCATATGGGGAAGTCATCTGGTTCGGCGGCCGTGTCACCGGCCTAACCTTCGCCTCCTTTATCCTTATGGTACGCTCTCCTGGCCTCGCTCAATGGCGTGACAATGACAGCCGCCTATGCAGGTCCTCTCTTCTGTAATTGCTGCCTGGGCTGATATTAGCGACACGCTCACCGGGAACGACCCTGCGGTGACAGAGGGTCTCGGCATGCTCGCGACGATGAAAGGTGTCGCGACGCATCTGAATATTGGGTACTTCTGGATGTTCTCGAACTGTGCCGCGAGTGCGACGTACGTACTCTCGATGCGGAAGCGGATCAAGGCCACGGGCTTCTCTGACTGGGATACGATGTTCTACAACAACCTGCTGAGCATTCCGGTCCTTGCCGTGTTCTCGATCGTCGCAGAGGACTGGGGAACCGAGAACCTGAACAGGAACTTGTGAGTGACTTTCCCCGGAGGGGTGCGCCGATCGCATGTGTGTTGATTGAGTTGCGTACAGCCCGGAGGCGACGAGGAACTTTCTGCTATTTGCGATCGCGTTCTCGGGCGCTGCAGCGGTGGGCATATCGTACACCACTGCTTGGTGCATCCGCGCGACGAGCAGCACGACGTACAGGTGCGCCATACATACCCAATTGAGATGTGTGCTGATCGCCTCGCAGTATGGTCGGTGCGCTGAACAAACTGCCTGTCGCCGCGTCAGGGATGATCTTCTTCGGCGACGCTGTCACGTTCGGGTCTGTGAGCGCTGTCGGCGTGGGGTTCTTTGCCGGGCTGGTGTACGCGATAGCAAAGAATAACCAGAAGAAGGCAGAGAACATGGCCGCGGGCGTCATTACGATGAGCAGGAAGGCATAGCACGCTGCCGCGGAGAAGAGGGTGCGCATCCACCGCGAAACGCCTCGCAGGCATTCTGATATCATACGAGGATGGCAGGCCGTGGGGAAGCGTGCTGGGCGATGGTGTCTATGGCCGCAGGAATCATCGTGGGGTGCGGCGAGTGGTGTCTCGCTACGCACGGTGGTCCGCAGGGTCTGGCACGCAGGGCTGCCTGCTGTGGGTTCGGACAGGGATTGATGTCGGACAAATGGGACAGGAGCACGTAGTAGACAGGGCGTTCGATATACCTGCATAGATCGTATAATTGTGATGTGTATGTAAGGGCGGCGATGTAGGCTGGCGACTGGGGGTGAACGATGGCAGCTGCTGGCGGGCCGGGGCGACTTCTGTGCGGGGACAGAGACGGCGGACATATGAGAGGGACCGCTGTAACGCCGCCGAGCGCGATGGGCTGCGATGGGCTTGTGGCGCCAACAGAGGCCGAGCGCGATAAAGGGCGGGACGCGTCGATGAAGTCACTTGATTCGCGTTCCGACGCGTCCTCGCCCTCGTCCAAGCTCAGGCCCCAGCCATCCCCTCGGCCGAACGCGCCAACCCTTCTTGCTTTCTCCCTCCATCTCCCCCCGCCCCGCCCCCGCGCGAGACGTCCCCCACCATGCCCGTCACGGAAAACCCCACACAGACCCTCCATCCGCCCCGTCTGGCGTCCATCTTCGCCGGGTCGCCCAGCGCGCCCGGCACCCCTGTGCACTCCATCCAGACGATGCGCAGGAAGGCCGCCGGCCACTCGGGCCCACTCACAAAGATCCTCGTCGCGAACCGCGGCGTACGTACCCATCCCCTCGCAGTGCTTCTGTACATCGCTTTCTCACCACCCATCCTACCTTTGCCCTGCAGGAAATCGCCATCCGTGTATTCCGCACAGCGCATGAGCTCGCGCTGCACACCGTAGCCATCTACTCCTTCGAAGACAGGTTATCGGCCCATCGCCAGAAGGTGCGTTGCCGGGCCCGCATACATCGCTCACTAACACGTGATTGACTTCTGCGTTCAGGCCGATGAGGCCTACCAAGTCGGCAAGGGTCTTACGCCCGTCGGTGCATACCTTGCCCAGGATGATATCCTACGTATCGCGATCGAGCATGGCGTCGACATGATCCACCCGGGGTGAGATGCCCCTCTATGGGTCGCACAAGCTGATGTCGAGCCGAGCATCCTCCACCGCTTCACAGATACGGGTTCCTCGCGGAAAATGCAGAATTTGCACGCAAGGTCGAGCAAGCAGGTCTATCCTTCGTTGGCCCCAGCCCCGAGGTTATCGACCAGCTCGGAGATAAGACGAAAGCGAGGACGATTGGTGCGCAAACACTTGTATCTCTGTGTGCCGGATATTCATCTCTGTACTTTCGCAGCCATCCAATGCGGTGTACCAGTTGTGCCTGGTACTCCTGGACCTGTCGGTTCCTACGAAGAAGGCGATGCATTCATCAAAGAGTACGGTTTCCCAGGTGAGCCTGATGCGCTCTTCCGGATGCATCTTGTATCTCACCGTATGCAGTCATCATCAAGGCTGCCATGGGCGGCGGTGGCCGCGGGATGCGTGTCGTACGCGAGCAGTCCGACTTCCAGACCTCGTTCGAGCGCGCCGTCTCAGAGGCAAAGTCTGCGTTCGGCGATGGCACCGTGTTCATCGAGCGGTTCCTCGAGCGCCCGCGTCACATCGAAGTGCAGCTCCTTGCGGACGCGCAGGGCAACACCATCCACCTGTTTGAGCGTGACTGCTCCGTGCAGCGCCGTCACCAGAAAGTCGTTGAGGTCGCGCCCGCGACGCACCTCCCTGAGGAAGTCCGCCAGGCAATCTTGTCGGATGCTATCAAGTTGGCGAAGAGCGTAGGCTACAGGAATGCAGGAACGGCGGAGTTCTTGGTCGACCAGATGGGACGGCACTACTTCATTGAGATCAACCCTCGTATCCAGGTCGAGCACACTATCACCGGTACGGGTACTGACCCAGAACCGAGGACATCTGCTGACATCTGGATACTCGTGTAGAGGAGATCACGGGTATCGACATTGTCGCTGCCCAGATCCAGATCGCCGCTGGTGCGACGCTCCCGCAGCTAGGCCTGACTCAGGAAGCTATCACGAAGCGTGGCTTTGCTATTCAGTGCCGTGTCACTACGGAAGACCCCGCACGCAACTTCCAGCCTGATACTGGGAAGATCGAGGTATACCGCAGTGCTGGCGGTAACGGTGTCCGTCTAGATGCCAGCTCCGGTTTCGCTGGTGCCCAGATCACGGCAAGTAGACGCATTCGATTGAGTCAGGGTGCGCACATTGACGGGTAATGGGTATACAGCCTCATTACGACAGTCTGCTCGTCAAGGTCAGTGTTAGCGGAACGACGTATGAAGTTGCGCGAAGGAAGATGCTCCGTGCTCTGGTCGAGTTCCGTATCCGTGGTGTCAAGACCAACATTCCCTTCTTGCTGCGTCTTCTTACGCACGATATCTTCATCGGTGGAAAGACTTGGACGACGGTATGGTTTGATTCTACTACGGACTAAGCGGCTCTCTCACAATTATGCCAGTTCATCGACGACACGCCCGAGCTCTTCAAGCTCGTCCAGAGCCAGAACCGTGCACAGAAGCTGCTCTCCTACCTCGGCGACCTCGCCGTCAACGGCTCGTCCATCGCCGGCCAGCAAGGCGAACCGGGGCTCAAGGACGAGGTGGTCGTGCCACCATTCCAGAACCGGGAGGACCCGAACGGGCCGCCGCTCGACACGACGCTGCCGTGCGAGCAGGGATGGCGCAACATCATCGTCGAGCACGGGCCGGAGGCGTTCGCGAAGGCGGTGCGCGAGTACCCAGGCGTACTCATCATGGACACGACGTGGCGCGATGCGCACCAGAGCTTGCTCGCGACCCGTCTGCGGACGATCGATATCGTGAACATCGCGAAGGAGACGAGCTATGCGCTCGCGAATGCGTTCAGCTTGGAGTGCTGGGGTGGCGCGACGTTCGATGTCGCGATGCGGTTCTTGTATGAGGATCCTTGGGAGCGTCTGGTGGGTTTCTGATGGAGCTCTTTTGTTATGAGCGACGGGACTTAACAGTCGTGTGCAGAGGACTCTCAGGAAGTTGGTGCCGAATATCCCGCTGCAGGCTCTCGTTCGTGGCGCAAACGGTGTCGGCTACACTAGCTACCCGTAAGTGCAACATCGGTTATGTTGACTGGGTATTGCTCATCTTCGACGCAGTGACAATGCCATATATGATTTCTCGAAGAAGGCCGTCGAGAACGGTTTGGATATCTTCCGTGTTTTTGACTCTCTCAACTATATTGGTGAGTCGCCATACTGTTGTTGACAAAGTTCATCCTGAGTGACTCGTGTTTGCCAGACAACGTTAGTGGCAAATCAGTTATGATTAGCAAATAAACTGACCATTCTGCAGTTGAAGCTTGGTATTGACGCTGCCAAGAAGGCCGGCGGTGTCGTCGAGGCTGCGGTCTGCTACAGCGGAGATGTCGCAGACCCGAAGAAGACGAAGTACACGCTTCAATACTACCTCGACTTCGTCGATCAGCTCGTTGCTGAGGGCATCCACATTCTCGGCATCAAGGATATGGCGGGTCTTCTCAAGCCCCAAGCGGCTACGCTGTATGCATCTCCTCAATTGTTCGCTAATTGCAGATACTCATCTGTTACGTCCTACAGTCTCATCACTGAAATCCGCAAGAAGTACCCCGACTTGCCCATCCACGTCCACTCTCATGACACTGCCGGCATCTCCGCGGCGACGATGATCGCTGCTGCAGCGGCAGGCGCCGATGTTGTCGACGTCGCAATTGACAGTGCGTCCATCTGCCTCCTCATCTGACCATGTACGCAAAAGCTGACCGATGATCACCAGGCATGTCCGGATTGACTTCGCAGCCTCCCATGGGTGCCGTCTGTGCAGCCCTCGAGCAGACGGGCATGGGAACCGGTATTCGCTACGCCGACATCCAGGCGCTCAACCTGTACTGGAGCCAGGTGCGCATGCTCTACAGCTGTTTCGAGGCGAATGTTCGTGCCTCGGATTCGAGTGTGTTCGACCACGAGATGCCGGGCGGCCAATACACGAACCTGATGGTAAGTGCTTTGCACCCTCTATTCGGAGCACACCCACAATTTGCTCTGTGCTGCAGTTCCAAGCGGCCCAGCTTGGCCTGGGCACGCAGTGGACCGGTGAGTGATTTCATCCTTGTTGCGAGCTCCGGAAAGGGGACTGACGCCTTCCCAAAGAGGTCAAGAAGAAGTACATTGAAGCCAACGAGCTTGTAAGTGGTGTCGTAATGCCTAACGCAACGGTGGGCCTAGACTGACAATTATCATATGAAGTGCGGGAACGTCATCAAGGCATGTCTCGGGATCAGCTTCGCAGCGTTTGTAGCTGACGTCTTGCCAGGTGACGCCCACGTCGAAGGTCGTTGGCGACTTCGCGCAGTGGATGGTATCCAACAAGCTCTCGAAGGAGGAGGTGCTCGAGCGCGCAGACCAGCTCGACTTCCCGTCGTCCGTCGTTGAATTCTTCCAGGGCTATCTTGGTCAGCCTGTTGGAGGCTTCCCTGAGCCATTCCGGTCGAAGGTCATCAGGAACAAGCCCAGGATCGATGGCAGGCCAGGCGCCAACTTGCCCCCTGTTGACTTCAAGAAGACGAAGGCGGAGTTGCGCAGCAAGTTTGGCAAGCACATCACGGATGCGGACGTCTCGTCGTACATCATGTACCCGAAGGTGCGTGGCATGCGCCGCAAGGCTGACGACGTGCTGAGTGACCATCCCGATTAGGTGTTCGAGGACTACCAGGGCTTCGTCGCGAAGTACGGCGACTTGAGGTATGCCTGGCACCCGTCGTATCTCCGCCGCCGGACTGACGTTGTTGCGTAGTGTGATCCCTACCCGCTACTTCCTTGGTCGCCCCGAAATCGGCGAGGAGATGCACATCTCCATCGAGAAGGGCAAGACGCTCATCATCCGTCTCATGGCGGTTGGCCCAGTCGTCGAGGGCCGTGCACAGCGTGACGTCTGGTTTGAGGTCAACGGCGAGGTACGTCACAGTTCCACGCAGCCTAATCTTGGTGCTTCGTGCTCATTATGACGACTAGGTTCGTGCGGTCTCCGTAGAAGACAAGAACTCTGCTGTCGAGACGGTCTCGCGCGAGAAGGCAACCGCTGACCCGGGCTCGGTGGGCGCGCCGATGTCAGGTGTCGTCGTCGAGGTCAGAGTCAAGGAGGGTGCGGAGATCAAGAAGGGCGACCCCGTCTGCGGTAAGCACCGTCGACCAGTCGTACATTGCGGATTGTTAACGATGATAACTTTCAGTGATGAGCGCGATGAAGGCACGTTGTTTTAGACATTTGACTCCGAGATGGAGATGTGCTAACACTCTATTTGTAGATGGAGTCTGCCGTCACCGCGCCTGTGTCTGGCCATGTGAAGCGCATCCTCATTCGCGAAGGTATGTTTCCTTGCCACACGGGCGTTGAAGTCATCGAGTGACGCCATTCTTCGCAGGGGATTCTATCAACCAGGGTGACCTCGTCGTCGAGATCTCGCACTAAGTTCACCGGACGTTCTCACGTGTTGCATTCTTGTCGCGCCGCATACTGTACGAATAGGAGATAGAAGTAGCTACATACACAATGTTGTCTCGTATACAATCCAAGTTGCTTTCACGATCGTCGGAGTGTGCGCTGTGAGGGTTCCATGTTCGCTTCGCGCGCTATACGCGAGGGACTTGTGTGCGGAATATAGTAGTACGGTGACTTTTGACGACATCAAGCGGCTTTTCCTAGCGTCGGGCGTTGTGGGGAGCTGGTGAAGCCGCACAGAAGTACCGATACTCCCTCCGCCATGAGGATAAGCCGAGTGAGTGACCTCACGCATCCGGATCTTGGACGATGGCGCAATTCCAATACGTAACGAACTTTGGTGGGTGGAGGTCGCCGTTCAATACACTCAGTTTGTACCTGATGGCGAGAAACATCGGCCGGCGGGCAACGTCAATGTCCTTTTGGGATGAGCAGTGTAGTTTCGAATACGGTCGGACCGATATGTACAGGTTCACCTCAGCGCCTTCAGCTCTCGGGATTGATTGTGTCGTAACCAAGTGCGCATGGGGACTTGTCTCCACACCAGCGTCCTCGGTCGTGTGAGTGTGACCATCCCAGGGCATCTGATGCGTGGGTCAGACGACCCAGTCACATCTATATCCACGTTGCATTACTTGTTGGCGGTGCCTATGCGCATCGGTCGAGGAAGGTCCTCCTCCGAGTAAGAGAGCCCGTCTTCTGCAGACCCCCGTAAGAGACGGACTTGGCGGCGGTATCTTCCAGCATTTTCTCCCACTTGCAGTACCTCCCCCGCGCTGGAAATTGGCGGCACGAACTCTCAGATGGAAGGTTTTTCACCACCTTTCACCCTGATCATCGAGGTTTTAGTCCAAGAAATTTTCAAGCCTACTCCACTGATCCCGGCCGCGCCCATACACGCCTCTGCCTGCACGTATGATGGTCACAGCTCACATTGATCAGAGTGTCCAATCGAACGATTGACGGCTCACAGTCCGATGGCGGGATGCGCCTCTGCCTCTCGACCGCCCACACTCAATCAGGGAGTAATGGTGCCAAGGTTAACTATAACTCAAAAAAGTGCATCGAGAAGTCGTTCATTGATCGAGGTGCGTGACGCCTCGGTGGAGAATCGAGTAAGATGGATGTTCTTGCGAGCCCTTCACGCCGTCTGACATCCCAAGAAACGTAATTGTCTGAACCAGCTCCGTCAGTCGGTCTGCAAACCCGTTCTAACCACGCACCAGGCTGGGGCTCGAGCATCAAGCGATATTAATAACTCACTATGCCATGCTGAAGCGTACGAGCGAGCACGAGCTCTTTTGACCCTGCCGGCAAAGGCCGTGAGGAAGCGGATGAGATGAAGGTTGTGCAGCGTGCATGCCGTCGACAGCTCACATGAGGCAGTAATATGGGGTACGTCCGATACAGCCTGTGCTACGATGCCCCGGTGTAAAGGAATTCTATAGGATGGCATCAGCTGAAACTGACTGCTGGCGGAACCACGTCAACGACTCACCGCGGAAGCACTGGCACGGTTATCGGAGTTCACGATGGCCACACGAACTGCGCACTTGGAGGCACCAGTGGCCGTAAGAAGACGGACAAATGGTAGTTCCGGTGTGACACTCGTCAATAGAGAACTGACACACATACAGTCGGAGACAATACGGAGCGCACTAGGAGGTTTCGTGGTTGTGGCCCGTCCCAGCGTATCAGCCGTTGCCATCTCCGGTGCCGAATGTTCCCATACAGCGTTCGCTGGTATTGCTAGAATAAATTATCGGGGGCACTCGGAACCTCCCGGCGTTCAGTATGCATGACACTCTGGCAGAGCGTCCGATGCAGCGATACGGCAGGCTGCTGCGAGCCGTGCGCGAACACGGCAAGCATACTGCTACTTGGACACGGACGACACATGCTTGTGACTGTGCATTGCAGCGCGTCTCACGGCCCAGCCGAAGTCCTGCAACGTTGACGTCGCGAAGGCGGGCGGCGATGCCCACTCTATTTTGTAGCCATACTCGGACGAGGTCCATGGGTCAGCGGACCCTTCGTGCGCGTCCAGGTGAGGTGAGGAAAGCTGAAGATCAGTGATTTGGTTCCGCGTGAGGGACTCCCTGTGCTCATGTGCCTGTGCGTGGGGTTTACGAGGTGTGACCCGGTCATCCGATAGTAAGTAGAAGGCGAAGGCAGCTCGGTTCGACTCACTGGGGTCCCTTCGTTGTGAATCATCGACGCGGAACTTGCACTAAAGTACCAATTATGTTGCGGAGAGTCTGAAATGAACCCTGGTATCTTGTCACGTCTCCAGCGTGCTCTTGCAATGGTCGGAGGTGTCAATCAGAAGTCGTCCCGAAATGCATATACGTAAATGCGCGTTCAGCATGTTGTTGGAGGCCGTAAGCGGCTTTTCTCAGCACCTTTCGCGTAGTGAGACAAGGAGGTGCATACACCGTGCTGAAGAAGAAAACATGAGGCTAGACCCAAGTGATCGGTTGCAGAGATGAACTTCATCGTCTCTGGCGTTGAGTACAAGATCGCATAAGCGCCCGACTGCCGCCCGGCGTGTTTGTCCGTGTTTGCCGCACTCAAACTCGCTCGATCCTCGTGCTCGACATCGACAACGGCCAGAGACCACAGCCAAGTACATTGTCCACCATGGTACGCTCTACAGGTTGATCGTCTCTAGACACGATGCTGATCCATCCGCGCAGCCTCCACCAAAATCCAAGGGCGGAAAGATGCTCAGCCTGATCAACTGGCGGCTGAAGGTCACGATCAACGACGGCCGCGCGTTCGTCGGGCAGATGCTCGCGTTCGACCGGCACATGAACCTCGTCCTCGCGGAGTGCGAGGAGTTCCGGCGGATCCGCCCCAAGAAGAAGCCCGGCGAGACGGAGGCGGGGCCCGTGCAGGAGATGAAGCGCACGCTCGGCCTGGTCATTTTGCGCGGGGAGACGGTCGTCAGCCTGTCGGTGGAGGGCCCGCCGCCCGTCGTGGACGACGACAAAAAGAACATGGTGCGCACGCTCGTGCCGCGGCACGCGCCCGCCAGATGTGGATGTGCTGACCCCCCTCCCGCGACTCTCAGCTCCCGTTCGGCCCTGGAAGAGGTGCGCCTGCCGGCCGTGGGATGGGCATGATGCCTCCGAGTGCGTGCGCACTCCCTCTGTCTGCGTGTTCCCCGCCTGACTTATATCCCCCGCGTAGTGGGTGCGCCCGCACTACAGCGTCCACCGATGCCCTTCGGTGCGCCAGGCGCACCGGGCATGCCCCCGGCAGGCTTCAGGCCGCCCGGCTTCCCTGGTGCGCCGCCAGGCATGCCCCCCTTCGCGCCGCCGCCTGGCTTCGCTGGTCCTCCTCCTGGGTACGCTGCTCTTAAGATACCTTCCGTTCGGGAGCACTGACCGCGCCCTGTGCAGATTCCAACCCCCGCAGTAAAAGCCCCAGCGCAAGGCTGTGTATTGTATCTGTTCTTTTGCTCTCTCATCGCTGACACCAAGGAAGAGTGTGTTTCTTTGTGCCGAAGTGGGCGGCCGCTGAGCTTAGAGGACCCTACATGGTGGGTATGTCGATACGTGACATCATACGTCTGCGCCTCGTTGTCCGCGAAACTGGGTGGGTATGGATGCGGTCTGTGTGCGGCATCATGGTGAGACTCACAAAAGGTTTGTATCACACCACACCATGCCTTGATGTACGTACTCGCTCTGGAATTGCTCTGTTGTATCGAGGCATATTTGCTCGTGCCACTCGTGCCTCACGCTATGTCAACATGCAACCACTTTGGTTCCGTTGCCATCAGAGAATAAGGCGGCCCCGAGATGAGACTTCGCCCAGGACCAGTCTAGTTGTCCCTGGGCATCCATCTTACCTGCTGTCTTCTGCCGTGGATGGTGGCGTCAGGGCCTTTGAGACTGCGAGCGGATGCCTCGAGGCAGGCCAATAGCTTGGGCCGCGATAATTATGTGAATTTGTTATACAGGTGGGTCAGCACAGCGAGGCAAGCACAGGCAGTTGATCCCGCAGTGATGGTGGATCTGGGCCACCGATTCGAGTCGCACCCTCCATTCTCCTCTTCTCGTAATAGCGTCCCCCCTTCGCGCCCTCGCGAAGCTGCGCGTGCCGTAAGGCGAGTCTCGTCCGCAGGGAAGGCGCGAAGCACTGCGAACGGGGCACGGTGCGGGGCGTGCGCGCGCACACGACCGACCGCCTGACCGGTGCGCGGCCGCACCCTGTAAAGCAAGAAAAGAGAGTTGGCATTCAGTCGCGGAGGCGCCCGCGCTGCAGTCAGCTGGCGTGCCTCGCGCAGCTGGCATCCCTGTCTTCTCGCCACGGCAGGCGGTGCGCGGTGGGAGCGCGGGCTGGAGGAAGGGCCCCGGAGATGGCAGGGCGGCTTCGCGAACGAGTGCTGTGGTGTGTCCGTGGACGCGGCGGATGGGGTGTTTCGGCGCGGAGGACGCGGGCGAATAAATGTGCAGCAGCGTCGTTCGTGTGGGGTGTCACGCTCTGGGAGAAGTCCTGTGCCCAGCGGCTGTCCGTGAGCTCGGAGGATTGCTTGCTACGGCGCATGACGATGCTGGGTGCGTCTAGCGCGGGTGCCTCGTAGATCCGGATGTCTGCTGGCTGGAGGTACTGGTACCAGACGCCAGGGAGCCTCTATGTCACCCCGCGCTCGCGGATACGGATGACGTGAATGCATGTCGACAGTACGCTCAGCGCCCGCTGCCAGGGCTCTTTCGCAGTGGTACCGTACGCTCGCCGCAGAGAGTGACGATTGCGCCTTGGTCGCGTCTTTGAGATAACGAAGAACTGTCGTGTCGTTCTTCGTGCGCATGTTCCGAGGGCACCTAGACAGCACGGAGCTACCCATGGGAGTACTAGCCTCGTACGAAGCAGTTCCCATTGGGTAACAGCATCGAACGTATGCGACGAACTCGCCCATGCACGCCTGAAACGCTGTGACGAAGATGATGCGTCTGAGGGCCAGGCATAACCGTGTTGGATCAATGCATGGCGCACTACACTGCTCTGGACGAACTTGCAAGCGAGGCGGGTTCACAGGGCGGGCAGTAGAAGCGCCGTGCGTACCTGCGGTGGAAGCAGCACGATCAACGTAGTGCCCCTAGAACGTCACTCGCACTACGTTCGTCTGGCTGGGGATATCACGCGTAGGCACCACATAGCGGGTTAGTTTGCTGGCGGACGCAGAAGTCTCCAAGCCCCAGCGCACGCCGATGAATTTGGCTGCCAAACCTAAACGGACAGATATCGACGCGGCGTCGAGCGAAGGGGCTACAGCAGCAACGCAATCAGATGAAATCATCACAGGTATGGACGAGGAGGGCGATACGCCCGGCGCATGACCGTTGGGCGACCTTGGCCTGAGAACCCGCGTTAGGCGCAGACACCTTGGCCGGCCTGCGGGTTGCGGGACGCACACGGACCCATGGCCGCGGTGCGGCTCTGCTACAGCCAGAACCTGCGAACAATGCCACGAGGAATGCAGCCGGTCGAGGGAGCGCGGGCAGCGACGGCGACGGCGGTGGCTGGCGGGCGAGGCCGCTCTGCGCCACCGTGCGCAGGGGACGTTCATGAAGGATGGCAGGGAAGCGCAGAGCGAGCGCGATTGGATCGTGACGGCGAGGTGCCTGCATTTGGCACGGCAGATCTGGGAAGGCGTGCGGCGTGCATCGCTGGCTGCCAGTCGGGAGTGTGACGATGTGATCTCTCCGGCGATAGATGCATCGAACACTCTGCTGCTCCCGCGCACCGTCCGTCCGCGAGACTCGGACTCGGACTCTGCGGTGGTGTCCTCTGATGCGCCGCGCTCGGCGGGCGGCGTGCTCGGGCATCCTAGTCTGCAGCTCGGGCCTGGAGAGAGGCACGGTATAGTCGGTTTCGCACTTGTCCTCGTGAGGCGGGACGGGCGGGACTTGCGCCTCCGAGACTAACGCAGCGCGATCGGACTGTCTCGAGGAGCGACGATACCGCGGTGCGCAGCCTGTGATTAGCAGCCGAACTGGACGCCACCGACGATGCGGATGGGAACATATGTCGCGCTGACTTGACAGCACCCAGTGGAAGGGCCAGCACCATATCAGGTGCAGAGCGCAATCACTCCACATACCAGCTGCAGGCCAATTCAATTCATTGCACAGAAGGCCATTGAGAGGGAACGCCACCGTCATGATGCACTGCCCTCCGACATATCGCCCGAGGTCTTGTCCGCAAATGGGGATTATTACCTTCAGATCGCCATTGCCCTACTAGCAGCTGATCCCCTTGAGACGTTCTGTCCATATCTTGCGTTCGCGAACTGTCGGATTGCTGCATTGCGGCCGGCGTGACGAGTGAGCTGCCCCCGCTGGCGGGAGTGTCAGCACCCGCGGCAGCCAAGGGGAGAGAGAGAGAGGTCACGCTAGGGTGGAAGCACTCGGTGAGGATGATGGATGCACTTCGCGGGAGCTTCGCGCGCGTGTACCTGTCCGTCCCAGTCGGGCCCGCTATGCCTATTTGCGGCAAGGTCGGCCTGCGCGCCGCGGTACCAACGGTCTCGTCTGATGGGCTTCCCGGGTCCCTGTCCCGCGACCTTCCAAATGCATCCGGTAGCCCGCCATGCCATTCTGGGCGCGTCACGCGCTGTGACACACACACACACGGACTCCGCCCACTGCGAGGGTCCGCATGCCCGTTCTGGCGAATACCACCACCACGAGATATCGGGCGGGCGCGGCTCCCACGCAGCGAAGTCAGAGCGTACTGTTTCCGGGCCTTCCTGTGTTCGCGAGCTTGCCAGCATGTCCCACCGCGCCTTTCCTTCACGCATGGCTGGTGCTGCGCGCTCGACGGCGGCGTTCTTCTGCTGCCGCGTTGTGTCCCCTGCGAAGGCGGCCGCTCCACCTCTCGATCGCGCCCGACCGTCAAAATCGGGTGCTGTATGTTGGGACTGATCATCGACGCGGCATCGGCGCGATCGTCTCCAATGTGGGGAAGCGCCGGTTCACTCGAGCTCCCCGGCGAGTCGTCTCTGTCGGCCATCGTGGGCAGAGCAGAACCGTCTGCGGAGGATGGTTATCACGAGCGGGAGAGCGCACCGCTCAGGTCGCGTCTACAGGCCTAACGACGGAGGCGAGAACGTCTCCTTGACAAATTGTGAACACAACATACGGCATGAGTGCAGGTCTGGACTTCGTAGCAGGCTCTCGTTATACGAGGCCTTCCGTGTCAATTGCCAACGACAGACAGTCCGGGTCCGATACATTCGGCTCTAAGACAACGGTACGCGCGAGTCGGACATCGCGGTAGGGAGCTGGAGAGACCGACATGAAGTGCGGACCATGAACGTATGTATGTACGATGATCCCCGGGCGTGTTCTCATTCCAAGTAGGGCGACCGCGCATCGTCGCGGCCGCGAATAGCCTGCCAGGACTCTATCGGTGCGGGCGCAGACAGCGTCACGCCCCGACAGCGCGGCAGCCCGACGGTCAGGCTCCGGGACCCGCTCCCCAGCGGAACCAAGCCAATAGGGGCCACGCCCGGCCTTCTCCCGCATCCGCACGGGTGCGACGACGCCATGGTGTGGAACGGAGAAGCCAGGGGACCGCGAGAACAGACTCTGTGCTTTCCCAACGCGTCTGCGGCAGGCAGCGACTGGGCGGAGGCCGGACTGTCACCAGCCTGAGGCGGACGCGTGCACCCACGTTCGCACTGCGCGATGCGCCCGGCCAGGCAGGGCAGCGCGATCGGCGATCGTCCCATAGAGTGCGTGCCGGGGGCTCGCCGCAGGTGCAGGAGAGCAAGGGGCCGGGGAGGAGGGAGGCAGAATGCGCACTGTGCTGGCTGCTGCGTGGGGAGGGAACGGGGAAGCGTATCAGCGCGACTGTATTGAGCACGCCATTGCGTGCCACGGCACGCGCCTCGGCGCTGGAGAAGACGAAGCCCGTCACGCTCGTGCGCTGGAGCGTCGAGTTTCTGCTGTCCGTGCGCGTGCGCTGCGGTGCGTTTGGGTGTGCGCGACGAGTCGGAGGGGGGGGGGAGCGCGGAACGGCCAGTGGGTCCCCGCGCTACGCCAGAACTATGGAGAGTCGGTTCGGCTTCGTGTTCGACGCGCACGGCCACGGTCCGCGCGCGCGGGCCCTAGCGCGCAGTGTACGCGGTGCACCGGTCGCGGTGGCGAGCCAACTTGGAGAGCCTGTCCAAGTCCCAGCGCGCGATCGGGGGGCAGCGTCGTGTGGTGCAGACCCTGGGCGCCGCGCTACGTCCGGGCGAGAGAACAAAGCTAGTGTGCTGGTAGCCCGACGGGGCCCAGACTCTATTGAGAAGAACGGTGGCAGCTAAGCTGGGTGCGGCCAATCCTCGCGCGCACTGGTCACTCGCGCAGGCACCCTGCGAGCCTGTGCTGCCCGGCCGGGCGTCCGATCGCGCACTGCGTGTGGGCCCTGAGACAACACCACTGACAGGGCCTCCTTGTGTGCAGACGTTGGCAAGGTCCTCGACGACAACGTCAGTGTTCGTATCGAGATTGGGCATACCGACCCACAGGCGGGGTTGATGGTGTGCGTTGGCACGGCACAGAGCGGTCCAGAACGACGAGAGACAGGTGACTCCGTCCAGAGAGGGGCGGCGGTCAGCAGTGCTCAGTCTCCGGGGCTCGTCTGGTCGTGATGCGGGCCCGGGGACGACGTAGCTGACAACAGCGAGCCTCGTGTATCGCGAACGCGCCACGCGTTGGCCAATCGCGGTGACAAACCGGCGCAGTCTGGCCCGCAGCCTCTGCCCACGCAGGAAAAGGACGAACCTCAGCCTCGACCCTCGGGCCCTTCTTGTACCTTCACGACGGCGCATCCGGAATACGCTATCAGAAAGATTGTATTCCTTCTATGCGAACTCTATGTGTATGTGAACATGGGCCGTGGGCGTATTACTGAGGTACTCGGGGCCCGGGGGAACACGACGACACGCGCCATACGCACTACAGAAATGGTACATCCAGGGGCCTAGCGTGCACAGTACGGGCATAAGAGTGGGAATGGGCGCAGGGAGCGGCGGCGGGGAGAGCGCTATGTACGAAATGCGAAACGGAGCAGCGCACTTTTCGCGTCGCGGGAGGGACAGGTGGGCGGCCGCACATGCGGCCGAATGGGTGGTATCAAGACGAGGGATATGAGCGACGATGAGATGAATGAGGGGTGGGTGTGTTGTTGAGAGCAATGCGTAGAGCGATGGGTAAAATGCAAGGTCAGAGTCCATGTGTACAAGCAAGCGATGAAGGTCATCTTTTGGGCGGCCCGCCGGGGCGATGACGAGCTCGGGGGCAAGGGCATAGTATACAAGAAGGGAATCTAAGGCGCGGCGCGTAGGGAGTGGGGCTGAGGGGGCAGAAATCATGAGATCACGCGCGAGGACGAGCGGCCCCGTGCGCGGAAGGCAGGGTGATCGTCGCACAGGGGCGCCTTCTCGGTCGCAGGGCCCCATGAGCCGTCGAGCTCATATGCGAAGCCGTGCTTCGGCTCGTGGAAGACGACCGCGGGATCGTCGATGGGTGGATGGGGGCGGGGGCGTGCGCGGATAGCAGATGCTGTCCGTGACTGCCGTGTCACGGTCTGCGATCGCGGGCACTCCTTGGAAACGGTCCAGGAGCGGACCTGCGCCGTGAGGGCGCTGATGAGGCCGGCCTTGGCCGTCGTGGTTGTTGTTGTCGGAGGGCAAGGCGAGGAGACCTCGATTGGGGAGACGGGCGACATGGAGGATGCGGGTGTGCTGAGGGAAACGACGCTGGTGTTTGTCGGGCACTGACTGGATAGGGAGGGCACTGAGGAGGTAATGAGTCGTGCGGGGCCTGACGGCGCAGGCGCGGGTATTGTTTTGGAGATACAGAGGGCTGGGGGGACAGGGCGGCGGGTCGTCTGAAGTAACTTCGGGGGGCGAAGGTCAGCAGTGGATGAAGAGCAGTCGGGGCCGCTCGGCGGACCCGGAGGCACGTCCCTCGCCCATGCATAGATCCCTGCGTTTCCCTTCCCGATCCACCTGCTCCGTTCCGTCGTCGGGAGCGAGCTCTCGTAGCGAGAGCAGAATTCGCAGTCGTCGAGCTCGGAGATGGAGTCGGCCGCGAAGGCGTTGTCGGAGACGTTGTAGAGGGGCGAGGCGAGGGCAGAAGAGGTCGAAGGCTGGTCAGCGAGATAGCATTCGCGCGAGCAATAGGGCGCATTCCCCTCCTGATTGACGGGCCGGTCTGAGTGAATGAAGTGAGTGCGCGAAGAGGAAGTGACGTACCACGTCGATGTGCCGAGAGCATGCGAGGCACCAGTTTACGTCCATGGCATCCATGACGATGAAGTTGAGATGAAACGGCGGGGGCGGGAGAGAGCAGCGTTGTCGGGGGAGGGGGGAGCAGCGACGGCCCAGTGAGGCGGGCGGGTACTTAAGTACGAGAGGTGGAGGAGTGGTAAGGGGGACCCTGTCCTGGGCAGATCGCGATCTGAAGGACGCATCGTTAATTTAGTTCACAGCGATAACCAATTGGTGTCTAACCAAATACGGATTTGCGTGACGAAGTCACAACTGCTGGATCTGACGATGTGCGAAGGCAGCGCGAAGCTGGTTTGCTTCCGCCGGCGAGAGCCCAGCCGGGCTGCCGAGACTCTGCTCGTCTCATCCAGCTGTGCCCCGCCCGCCCACTGCGGCTGCCCAGAGCACACCCCAGCGTGACGACGCACCCTTCGACGCCCACCGCGCGACTCCCCCTGCGCTGACGTCGTTCGACACCGTGCCATCATCGTCTGCACGTCTGATGGCACAGCGGGACCCGCATCGCACGCTGAGCCGCTGTGGCGGACGGCGGCGGGGAACGCGAGCTCGAGCGCGCAGGTGGTGGTGGCGAGGCGCCGTGCGCGACAGCTTCGCGAGATCCATGCGGTACGGTGGGCGGACGGGCGCTGGCACGCTGCCCCCGCTGCTGGCCAGCGTTGCTCGCCGACCGCAGTGGACGACGGATGGAATCGTCGCTGCTCTGGCCGTGCCACGTCTGCAGCACTGCGAGCCACAGCTCGGAAGTGGGTGCGTTTACCGCCGAGGATACCGCTTGGGTAAGGCACTCGTAGTTGCCATCCCCGGGCGAGCTTCCTTTGCCCATCTCATCTCAGCCAGCCGAGTCACAGTGACTTCGTGCGCACAATAATGGCCGTGCGCGAGATTCGTCCCAATCTCGCCCCTCAATAGCACTCGCAGCTACTGTCCGCCCAATCCGGACATCGCTCCTCCTCCTGAACTCTACTTCTGACTGACGCGACCGCCAGCTGACTCGCCAATCCTCCATCCGCCCAAGATGGCAGCGGGCCCTCGCGTCGGCTCTCCCGTCACGTCCGCCTGCCCTTTCTGTCCTCGCGCTTCTGGCGACCGCTGCGCTCCCCGCTGCTGTTCGGAAAGATACGCACCTTTTGTTGCTCCCCTCGCTCCCATCCCAAAATCCCTGCCAACCAGCGCGTCGCCGCGAGGCCCGCCGCACACGCTATTTCCGCGCAGCGTACGTACATACAGGTTCCTTCGCTGCGAACAGTGCGAACCCATCTGCCCATCCGCACGGACCAGCTATCCCCACCACGTTCGCTCCCGCGTTGTTGCTGTTTCTACAGAGTACTCGACGGGAGCCGTCGGCGGGGGCCAAGACGGTGCCGTGAGAACACCATCTGCGTATGCTCCCCTACGTGCGCCTTCCTGAAATTTTGGGCCTGCCACTGATTTAGCTCGGTGGGAGCCGCTGTGCGTTTGGCAAGTCCACCCGTCATGCGTTCTAGTGATCCACTCGCGGCCGGCTGGCATCATCACCCCCATCTCAATGAACGCTGCTGGGCACGCTAGATGGCCGCTGTGTCCCCACATCTTGGTACCCTATCAGGTTGCGTTGTGGTAGATGTGTATATGGACACGCGCACGGGCGCGCTACTCATTGTTGGAATAGGATAGGCTATTAACACTTGGGCCTGGTCAGTGACAAGCTGACAGGGTGAAGATCGCGGAAGCGTGGACCCTAGACGGGGTGCTGGCGCCCGTATGCCGGCGGGAAGAGTGCCTGTAGAAAGGGATGCTCCACGCCCGTCCATGCACACAGCGTGGAAGTGAGGGAGAGGGAGGCTCTTCGCTGATGGTTCCACTGCTCTGTATCTGCCTGGCCTGATACAGGAGGCACGGGCGTTCTAGGTCCGCATACAGCTAGAGACTGTGGGACAGACGTTGAAATTTGCCGCAGAACCCCGTACTCGCGCAACAAGATACAAGGTTTTCGCATCCTTGTCCTGAGGGCAGTTCGGAGGGTTGGGAAGCTGGATATAGGGTCGTCGCCACAGTGGACGGTGATTGACTGGGCCCGCCCTGCCAACAGTCAGCGTAGTGACCGTGCGACGGGAACAGGCAGTGTCGGTGTTGTACACCTGCATCCTATCACGGTCGACAACTGTTCGATATGAGAACATGCTTCCTGCGCCTTCCAGGCATGTGTACGTGTCGTATGAATTCGTCTGATTTTCCAGTCTTGCCCACCGCTGTGCATTTGCGAGCAGGACGAGTGCCAAGTTGGATGGACGACGCCGGGGGGCAGCAGAGGCCGCGGCGCGCCCGTCGAGACTCGAGTACATACCCCTCGCTCCACAGGCAGCAGGCAGTCTTCCCGCGAGGGCGGCCTGCGCGTCATCGACTCACCGCATCCCAATCGGGACGAGGGCGCGGCAAAGCTCGATCACACATCGGGGGCAAAATAATTAAATATCCACGCGCCCTCGACATGCGGCGGCCCCGCCAGCGCATGTTGCCGCATCCCCAGAATGGCAGGTGCGGCGGCCCAGCAAGCACAAGTATGCGCAACCGCAGCTCGGAGGTATGCGTTGCAACACCCGGCCTCCGACGCGGCAGCAAGTGGTCGCAACAGCATGACAGAACACCGGGGACAAAGTAGTAACAGCAGTGCTGCATGAGATGGGTGCTGCATCTGATCGTCGCGGACTCATCGCGGGAACGATCATCCCCAGCTCTCTTCGTGCTCTACGCCCGCTCTACGCCGTTCGAGAGCTGCACCCAACCGTAATCCTAAGCGGCGCTGCTGACGTCGTGGCTGGGACGGGCTCTCCCGAATTGCCAGGAGGATCCCAGTGATACGCGCTCCAGCAATCGCGCTCTCGCTATTGCACGACCGCTGACTTCCGCACCCTGTTTCCGAAACATGGCGTGTTCTGTAATGCAGGCGGCCCCGCGATAATCCTCTCCACCGCTGACGGCTCCTCGCTGCGCCGTCGCGCATGCTTTGACCTCAGCGCGCCCTTCACTGATAAGTGGCAGCCCAAACACCGTGCGGCGACTTACGAGATCAAGTAGCCGAGTACTGGCACTGTCAAGTCGCCGTCGGCCAGACCGCGAACGTTCTACAGAGGAAGATGCTGTGGGTGGGAGGACGAACAGGGAACACCCCCGCGTGCAATAGAAGGAGGGGGCGCATTGCCCCTGATGATACGGATCCATCCAACCGCTGAGCAGGCCCCCTGCTTCCCCTTCTAGAGCACGGCCTATCATCAGATGTGTGCGCACGTCCGTCAGCACCTCCAAACCTTACCGCGAGCCCTCTGCACAGTCAGCACCGTTGTGGCACGCACGGCCATACCACGGAGGTAGAAGATAGCCGAGGCGCATCCTGTGTGAGCAGAACCATCTGTCCTTCTCGAGGCTATCAGGACCCAGTGCGCGCGCACGGTCCGTCTGTTGGTAAGTAAGTACACCCAGGGCAGAATGTGCATGATACGTCGCGTAGCAGGTTGTGAAAAAATCTATCCAACATGTTGGCATCCGCCCTCCTCCGTCTGATTTTGGGTGCGTGGCACGCGCTCACTTGTCCTTCTTGCTCTCCGTCGAGGCATCGGCCTCCGACGCCTCGGGAGCGCCCGCAGGGTGTTTCTTTGCAAAGTCCTCCCTGAGCTTCGCTTCTGTGCGCCGCGCGTACTCCTCTCCTGCCTGCACACAAAAGCCACGGTACGGCACATCAGCATATGGCGCTCCGAGTGGGACGAAGGGGGAACAGAACAGAGCAGAGATACGCGAGGGAACAGTGATGGATGGGTCGGCTAGGGGCGCGGACGTACCTGGAGGGCGAGCACTGCACCTAGGCAGACGATGATGATCGTGTTCCCCGCCGACAGCACGCGCAGCGCCTCGATCTGGTCCCGGCGTGTGTCTTCGGGGCGCGGGACCGCGACCGAGCGCGAGGCGGGGATCCCGACGGATATGTACACGGCCATGGCGAAGACGTAGGCGGCTGCACATGCATGATGTTAGCAAGGCACACGCCAGAGAGGGAGAGGGGGACGCACCGAGAGAGGACCCGTCGAAGAAGATGGCGCTCTCGTCCCACCGGTTGAGCTGGCCGCAGAGGCCCAGGGCGCCGACCCCCATAACGGCATGCATCAGGGCCTGGCCAGCAGAGGATGAGAATCAGCGGCTCGCGCGTTCATCTATCAGAGGACAAAAAACGCGGTCGTGAAGGTGGGATAGCCATGGCAAGAATAACGAGAGGGGAAGACAGGGAAGGGGAGATAGGCGCGAGAGAGGGAAGGAGGGAGGATATGAGACCGGGGCCCGGCCGCGGCTGGGTGCGAAGCACGGAAGGGGCGAAGGAGGAAGGGGCGCGAAGGACGAGCGGGTGGGTGTACGGAGGGGGAGAAGAAATGCGTGCGTACCTTGATGGCGGGCGGGGACTTGTAGAACGTCGTGTAGAACTCGAAGGCATCGCGGAGGACGTCGTCGTCGAGCGGCGTGAAGAGCACGCGGTAGTCGACGTTCAGGCAGATGAGCAGCACACCTGCACACGGGGAGAAGCGCAGGGGCTATGGTTAGCACTGGTTCGCAGCTGGGGGCGTTGAGACGGCTCACCGAGGAAGAAGGAGACGGAGGAGAGGACGGCAGCCTGTCTGAAGCCCATGGCGAGGAGCACGGCCGGGCGGTGCGGCGACGCTACTCACGATGGCGGGACGATTCCACTCAATTTCCGAGTCCCAGACGACCCCGCCAGCTCGCCGGCGTCTCTCACGCACCGTTTAGGCACTTCTGATCGCGTCCTCGTCCGCCAGGCACACGTTCACGCACGCCTCATTCATCCTATTACTACGGACGTGTAACGTTATATTATGCCACGGGCGCGCCGCAAATAGTGCAGAGAAGGGAGGAGGGATCAGGCAAGGAATGATGCTTCGTGCGCGGGTATCATCCAGACTGTGCGTACACGCTCCATGATAAGTATCTACTACTCGTACTAATCTACCCGTAAATGCAGAAGGGATATGTCGTCGTCGTCTTGCGTCGGTGGTGCCCAGTATTCCCACAGACGCTTGCGAGGGAACAACACGGCGAAGCGACTAGCGTCCATATGCGCAAAGCCGGCGTCCGTAACGCGGCGCAGACGTGCAGAACGCCTACCTGGGAGTCAGCGGGCTACTCACCACAACACCAGGCGAGGGGGCTCCGCTGCCGGCGGTGCGGGGACTCGGCCGTGGGGACGACGGGAGACCTACGACGTGCGAGCTCCGGCGCGCTGCCTTATCGCTGGTGGTGGAGATATTCAGCCCGCGCGTCGCTGCGAGGTGAGATGCGCGCGACCGCGAGCCAGACGAACCGGACGTCTGCTCGGGCACCTGCAGACTATCTGAGGGAGACGGCCCACCAGCGGACGCGAGGTTCGCCGCGCTCGATCCCGCCGAGGATCCCACGTACTCCGTGTCGTTCTCAGCCGTGCCTTCTGTGCTGTCTTCGATAATGGACGCCTCTTCGCCGTCGTCCGACGGCGTGTCGTCATTCCTCACTATGAGAGGGGCGGGCGCAGATGATGTCAACACTCCGTATGGAACGAACCGAAACGAGCATAAGGCATACCTGGTAGAGCCCTTCCGGAGAGTCCGAGAAGCTGGTCGGCCGCGGCATCAGTGTACCGTCTGCTGTTGCGCCGATCCACGACTTCCTCTTCCGCCGGTTCGCTCTCTTCCAGCGTGCCATCAACGTTGAACACGCGTTTGAACTCGCCCAACATGAGACTGAACACGCCGGCGGGGATGCCGAGTGTGGGGCTGAACACGATGCCCACGTTGCGCATCGTCATCTTGTTCACATGCGCATTCTGCACGATCAAGATCAAGTGCGCAGTCAGCGCCCTAAGCAGGCTGTAGTTCGCGATGGGCAAGGATGCAATGAGGACGGAGAGTTCTTTGATGCGCTCTTGAGGGTCCACAAAGTCTATGCCAAGGCAGGTTAGAAAGCCAATTGGATGCTATCCGCCACATGTATTGACGCACCGATCACTGAAAGGAATCGCAAGTGAAGATCACGCGTCAGGATGCTCGCAGGGAGCTCCCGCAGGAAGGTCTTGAGAAGCCCAGCGATCGCATGCGGGTCCCAGTATTCGTCAGAGCTCAATAAGTCGACGTCACCCTCTGTTAACGCCGTCAGATGCGCATTCAATGCGCGATGCACGCAGATGACGCACCGGAGTTGAAACGATCCTTAAGGCTCTTGATGACGGCAGAGCTTCCACTCAGTCGGTAGATGCCTTCTTCTTGCTCCGCCTGCTTGGCCTCGAGGTATTGAATGCATCGGAAGACGATGGCAGGGAGACTAGCAATTTGCGCCACGTCAAGCGACTCCTCTAGAGGAACGCCGAACACGGCTCGCGGCGCCTGTGTGGGCACGGCCGGCTTATCCGCTGTAGAACGGTATGGCGTCAATGAGGTGCACACGGGGCCCAGTGCTCAATGGAGCCTTACCATGTTGACGGCCAAATGCTTGCCAGAAGCTGCGAGACTTGGCCTTTTCCCGACGATCGCTACTAGACGGGGCCGGTTCTGGCTTCTCGTCTTTGCCCCCGAACTTGTACCCAGCAGGAATAGGCGTTCCATTGATAGGCCCAGAGATGTTGATATTCTTCACCTTTCCATGCATATCCACCTTCGGTGTCGTGGCCATCGCAGGCTCCTTCTCTGGCGAGGGTGTGCGTTCGAGAATAGGCTGTTTAAGTGGGTTGACAGACATGCGACGGTTGTTCTTCTTGCGAGACTGGTCTGGCGTCCGGAGGTCGGGATAGTGACCGAGCTCCGAGTTCGCTCGCTGCGAGAGAGGAGCGGGCACCTCTGGGCCCTCGCTGACGAGGGGAGAGGTCACAGGCAACGAGTTGGGCATCGGGGCAATGTCGAGGGAGGGACGCTCGAGGGGAGATGGTATCGACATCGACTTGACTGGGCTTGGGGTGCTCTCGTATGCGTTCCCGTACGGTCGCCCATTCGGTGGGTCGCCCCTCCCCACATCTCGACGATTGCTCGGCGTGCCAAATGCGTCATTGGGGCCGTTCGTACTAGTGCTCGAGCGAGGCTGCGCCTGTAGATCCTGCGCGCTACCGCCCACCGCCAGGGGGCTCGGCCCAGTTTGGACAACCGCGACCTGATCTTCGGTGTAGGTGCCCGTCACATATCGCACTAGCTCCTCGACCCAGCTGTCGCGCTCCTCGTCACTGTCCGCGCAAAGGACATGGCGCGAGCTTGAGCCACCGGGCCCGCGCCGTGCTTCAATAATGAGGAATGCGTGGCGGTATTCGTTGTCCTCATCTGCGTCCCGCCTGTCGGCCGCTTTCTGCTGTCGGCCGATTTGGGCACCGGTGATTGTGATGGAACCCAAGTGTGCGCCTCCACGCTACGTCACAGGGAAGCACTCGTTAGCGCAGGCACGATAATGAGAAGGCGGGACCTCGGCACACGTGTATCGCGGTGGGAGGGGCGGGGGAAGGACAATGGAAGACACTCACGCTTTCGTAGTACTCCAACAACGGGCCTTGGAGGACGAAATATCTCGTCTTCCAACCGCCGAAGTTCTTGCCGCGCTTGG
Organism: Fomitopsis palustris; assembly: GCA_029783445.1. Taxonomy (NCBI): domain Eukaryota; kingdom Fungi; phylum Basidiomycota; class Agaricomycetes; order Polyporales; family Fomitopsidaceae; genus Fomitopsis; species Fomitopsis palustris. The sequence continues at coordinate 932,356 of JARAOQ010000010.1, forward strand.
TCAGGTAGCCTTCCTTGTACCCTGGTTGCGACACCGGCTTCTGCGCCTCCCGCACGATGTCAGATGTGAAGAACGCGATAACTTCATCTTTGTTCTTGACAGGGAGTGCTACGAGCGAGCGCAGATACTCCTGAAGCGCGTTCTATGAAAGAGATAGTCAGCAATTGAACTCAAGAGTTTCAGCTTCGTAGAAGGTGACGCGTGGGAGAAGCACTGTGACTGTGCCTCGCTACGAAGGGCATTGAATAGGACGATAAGCGGAGAAGCAGAGACGTGATGGGCCAGCAAAAGTGTCCGTGACTACGGATGCACGACGCACGGCCGCCAACAATTCAAAGTTGTCGGAGACACGGGCTCGCCACGGGAAACGAAGTCTGCACGCCATCAACGCAAGGGGCCGTGCAATAGCAAGCCATCGCACACAGATGGCAAAATGAAGGCGAAGGCATCCACAATCGCGTCAAGTGAAACGCACCTTCCGCTGGTCCACCTTCGCTGGTGCGTGATCTCGCCACATCCGCCCCTCCGGCAGGGTAACCATTTTCTTCAGCACGTTCTTGCTCAGGCTCGCACGCACCCGGGCATCGAGCGCGAGGACGTCGCTGTACAGCTTCTCGACCTTCCACGGCTCCTTGCCCCCGCCCGGGTTCACAGCGATGACGAACGACAGCACCTCCTTCCCGCGCTCGTTCGGCCGGATGGTCGACGTCACGACGTTTATTTCCGTATGCGGTAGGTCGCTCGCGAGGAGGGGAAGGGCGCGAAACTTCATCTGGGGCGTGACGTCCGCAATAGGGAAGGGCGAGGCGGGTGGCTTCATCGGATCGGAACCTGGAGGTTGTACGGCGCGTAGCATCTCGCTCGCTGGGTACCCAGAGCTGGCGGTGGTAGGAGGTAGAGGAAAGTCGTCTGGTATCGCGTCTTTATCCCGTCCACTCAGATCTGGGTCATCATAGGCCAACCCGTTCTCTGCAGTTGAGGTAGATGGCCGCCCTTGCTCACTGGAGTACATGCTGTCTCCATCGCCCATATCGAGGAACGGTGCAGCTTCGTCGCCAACGGCTGTTGTCGAGCGGGACCGCGCCCCAGAGGAACTCGGTGTACCAGATTGGCTTCGCAGTGACTCCGCTGTCTCTGCTACGAGGGGCAGCTGAGCCTTTCCTGGCGAGGCATATCCTGCTGAAGAGGATGTTTCTGACGAACCAATGCCCGGACTAGGCATGGGGGAATCCGTAAGGTTGGCGTAGTAACGTTTCGCCTCCTCAGGAAGTGAAATACGTGATTCCCGGGACAGTCCGTTGCGAGCGCCGCCGTTTGGGTGGGGGCTCAGAGAATTGCTAGACGGGACATCTGGGGAGGACTGCTGCGTGGAAGGGGATGTATGGGAGGAGTAAGGTGCGCGCGCTGGAGACGAGTCGCGTGGCGGATGGGCATCCTCAGGCGCACGAGTCAGTACCACTGTCCCCATGGGTCTGGCTGTGTCTAGCGAAGGTCGATACCCCGATTGCCACTGTCCGAGCACGGGGTCGGCGAGATCGGCGTTGGTCACAGTGTTGGAAGACGAGATTGACGTGTGAGAAGACGTTTGTGAAAATGAGGGTTGTGTGGGGCTCAACGTTTGGTTGCTCGTTGATCGGCCATCCGGGGTCACGTCGCGAGGAAAACTCTGCCCGCGTATGGTTGCAGTTGCGGCTTGAGACGACGAGTTAGACGGTGTGCGAGAGTTGGAAGCCGGCAGGTTCAAGCTCGATTGAGAACCTAGCTTTTCTCGTGAAGAATATGATCGCAATGTCTGGTCTTGTGAATGAGAGTGGTGGAGGTTCCTCGATGCTGTCGGGGGTTGAATGACAAACCCGAACATGTTCGCAAAATGCACGCACCAATGTCCTCCGAGTGTTTCCGTACCATCCGAGCCCGAGGATCTGAGCTAGTACTGCTACCATCGCTGCCTCTGAGCTGGGAATGTGAAGACGATGAACGTATGGTGGCCTCCTTGGCGTCGCGCCGGTCCTTGTCACGATGTACACGGAGTAACATGTCTGTATTCTCTCCCGCTTCTTGCAGTCGTGCTCGGAAGAAGTCGCGTTCGCCACGAACGCGTTCAAGCTCCTTCATCAGCTGCCCATAACCAGAGCGCTGCTTCTCTATCAGCTTCCACAGTTGAGTGTTTTGCACGGAGAGGGTGTTTCGCTCGGTGACAGCAGCGTCGAGAGAGCTGCGTGTAGGGTCTCGTGAGTTTGCATGCGTGGCAAGTAGACCTTCCACGGTGAGTGGTATAGAGCTCGGTGCCAGCGGCTGCGAGTTGTTGAACGAGGGTTGTGGGCGGAGAGTCGCGGCGGACTGATGCTGCTGGGAGCGGTTGCTGTCGTGCCGCTCACGGTCGCGCGACGACGAGCCGACATTGGATCGCTCTTCGACACGACCGTTGGCCGAGAGCATGTGGCTGAGAGCTGCCGCCATGGTCGACGGTAAAAAGTGACAGTGGGTTGACCTTGGCCTCCGAAGTTTCTGTAATTGGGGACGACAAACTTGCAGATCCCAGATCAGGTTCGCCTTGGCGCCCACGGGCAGTGGCGTACGCACCACAAAGTCCGCCCCAACCCTCTGCTACTAGTTGTTGCGAGGGCCCGGCGGATTGTAGTTGGGAGAGGGTGTCGAGGACAAGCGGAGGCGGAGGAGGATATGGGGAGATGGCAAGCGGGGGTGATGGCCAAGAAGCTCGAGTGCGAGCCTCGAGACGCGTGCCATGACCACCGCTCAGTCCGCCACACCCGTCCGTTCCATTTGCCGCCCGTCCCCGTTGCGCATCAGTTGGGCGTCGCGCTCAATCCCTATTACTCGCCCCTCGTCGCGACTATCTATCGCTTTTCCATCCCCCAGACTCCCGTGCTGTTTTCCCGTGAGCTCGACCAAGATGGTCGTCGCGCATGCAGCATGGCTCAACCGACAGCATCTGCCGCACTTTCCCGTTGGAAATAACATTCACTTGCAGCGAGACTAGCCTGCTGAGGGTACATGGCGACGCCTCAGGTGCTCGCTACTGCTACCGTCTCCTATCAACTTCCCCAGGCCCGGACATCCAGGATCGACACTCTAATTGGCTGCCACGGACAGAATCGATATCTTACTCGGCTCGGTCCTGGATCGTCAATGCCGTGAGTGGCCTCGTCCCCATGCTACTGCAGTTGATGGCGTGCCGAAGTATCGCAGATGCTCCCGAATTCTTGGCGGCGATACAACGGCGTGTCCAACCCTGCCTGTGCTTGTCGAACCTATTGATATGTTTGGGCATGACACTCCATTGAACGCGCTCATGCTTCTGACTATATCTGTGGCGACGCGCCGCCACTGATGGCCCATATTCTAGTCGGGCGAGCGGCCCTCTCCGAACGGTCGAGAGCATAAAGTTTAGTTCTGACCGGGATGCACGCAGCATAACGGCATACCTGTGCATACGATTGGACCCGTGTGCGACTCAAAAGCTTCATGCCCAACCTCTCCCATGTGGTAGCCCCCGAAACCTTGTGTGTATTTACGTCGCGCAACGACGCCACGTCGTAGTTCGCCGTTGCCGTTGTGTGGCCCCCAATGAACGGCATGCAGGGACTTAGACTCTAGAACGGCATGAAGCTTGTTCGCTACAGCATCAAATCTTGCCCACCTCGTGCCCCTGTACAATAACTCTGAGGAAGGTCTACTGCCGAATTGTCATGCGCGTTACCTTACGTTTCTACGGAAACCCTCGTCCAGGCCGCACCGACCTACCCTCGCTCTCCACCACTCTCATCCGGCGTGCGACCGCAGAAGTATCGCTATTCAGTGGACCCTAACGAGTTGGCCCAACGCGCAGCTGTCGGTTGGCCTTCGAAGATGTGTTTCTCAGAAACTAGCCGAACGCTATTCTACTACGTCGTGCCCTTCGTAGGCATTCTGTTCTTGCGATGGCTCAGGATAAGGAGCCGTGGAGTGCGGTTTCCTGCAGGTCCCCCACAAATTCCCGTCCTGGGCAATATACATCAAGTACCGAATGAGTACCAATACTACCAGTTCACGGACTGGGCGCGAACGTACGGTATGTCATCTCTACGCCTGTAAATCATAGGTTGATCAGGTTCACGAGCATCTAGGTAGCATCTTCTACGTGCGCTTCTTGACGAGGAATGTCTTTGTCGTGAACTCCTCTCGAGCCGCGCAAGGACTCATGGAGAAGTGTGGTGCAAAGTACTCCGGACGACCGCCATGCACATATGTTTGTGATATGTAGGTCATCCACAGCATAGCCTAGACGCTTGAAACGTTATGTACAACAACCTCAGGGGTGGCTTCGAATGGAACATCGGCTTCATGACATACGGCGACCGCTGGAAGCGCCACCGCAAATGGTTCCAGCAGAGCTTCCAGTCGAAGCAACGCTTGGAAAGTTATGTCCCCATCCAGCAGCGCGAGCGGGCGAGACTCCTAACGGACCTTCTCCGCGAGCCAGTGGCATATGCGGCCCATGTCAAGCGGAAAGCTACATCCGGGTTCTCCTCATGGCCGTCTTTGGCTGACGCCTCTTGATAGGTATGCTGCAGGGGTGATGCTAGATATTGCGTATGGCCACTCCGTGTCCTCAGTCAACGACGCGCGCATTCAGCGCATCGATGAGGCCATAGGAGGCGTTTTGGGAACTGGCAACCCCGGCTCGATGCTCGTGGACTTCTTCCCTATCTGTGAGCCATCTTCATGCATCTCACGTGGGTATAGACTGATAGAGACTAGTGAAGCACATCCCTGCCTGGATGCCTGGAGCAGGTTGGAAGCGGACCGCCTTACGCTTGCGGCCGGAGATCGACGCCATGAACCTTGAGCCATTCAGAGAGGTCGTGAGGGAAATGACGAGTTATTCACTTGGAGTCGGACAGTTGATTGTATGTCTGACCTGACTAACACATGTATTCACAGCGTGCTGGCACTGCGAAACCGTCATTTGCTGCGACCATGCTCGACGAAGTGCCTGACGGTCAGCCCCTTTCCGCGTCGGAGCAAAGAGAGATGAGTGGGGCTGCGGGGGTAGTGTACTCTGGTGAGAATCTAGTTCCAATTCTTCCGAGTTACTCAGAACGGCACTGAGTGCACATATGTATCATAGCCGGGACCGAAACGGTTCGTTGCTAACATCTCGTTGCGTTGTAGCTGATGCACTGACGTTGCGGATATGGAACTCAGACGGTCTGTGTGATCATGACATTCATTCTCGCCATGATCCTCTATCCGGAGATGTACGAGGCAGTGCATGCGGAGATTGACAGAGTCGTCGGATGTGGCAGGCTGCCTGAGCTCGACGACAAGCTACCCTACCTGAGGTGTGTGTTGCAGGAGGTATACAGGTATGTATGCAATCGATGGCTTCGAACGTGAATGTGACGTGTACAATTCGCGTATACGGTAGATGGGGTGTACCCATACCCTTGAGTGAGTACGTTGCTCTGTGGTGGTTGATTGCTAAGTCATGAACTACGTAGGTGTGGCACACCAAATCACCGAGGACGATACTATGCACGGATATCATCGCAAACTTCCCGGCAATCTTACGAGGACTCATGGCACTAATAAGCACTGATAAGATAATAGCTGATCTACGAGCGCCTTGTGAGTGCTTGTAATGCTATTGTAACCAGGCCCGATTCGTATGAGGGGCTCATGAGTGCTCATGAGCACTTCTGGGGCTCACTAGCCTCAGATATGTTTCGCTGTTGCATGGTCCGTGCGCAGGTCAAGTCGCCCGATGGGCGTCTATGGGTGATTGCTCGTTTGCGGTCAGGTCTTCTCCCTCTTTGTGTGTTCCACCCCTTCGACCTTCAATGACTTGACAATACCTACAGTCCATTGCTTGCTTGGGCCATTAGGTGAACATGCAGGTCAGATAGGTATCTCCTAGATAGGTATCTCCTGACTTGTGTGCTCATCTTGATGCTCCAAAGCTCAATCCTATCAACTGGTTGGATGCTACCGGGAAGGGGGGAGGGTACTTTATCAGGTATGCACCAAGTCTCAGCCATGCTTCATAGTGCTCTCAGAGCCAGCTCAACCCAGTTCAATAACATAACATAAGTATTGAGGGAATAAGCCCGGAATCCACGGTGTGTGACTAGTTGCAGGACTTTGCACGAGTCTTATGGGCACATGCCCATAGGGCTTGTTCCTTGGTCTGCTACTCTTAGTTGCGGGACATGCCTATCGTGAATACGGCGCGATGTTTGAGCGGCGAATGAAGCTGCGACTCAGGTGCTTAAGGTCTCGCTGCAGACTGGAGAGCCTTTGCTGGAAATCTCTAAGGTTCGTACTTCTTCCTGGCTACTTATATACACCCTCCAGTGCTAATTCAGTATGATGACAGCGGACGATGCGCGCCATGATGCGTACCATCCTGGTAGCGTCGAGGCTATCGCGCGAGCGATGTTCGCTGGCACTTAAGCGCCGCCGTCTTACGCAACGTATAAGGTACGCTGTTCGTATCGTAATCATCTAAAATGTTCTACTGATCTCATTCTATCTTCCTTCATCAGTTCGGGGATACACGCCAACCTCGAATCCCAACAATGCCATCCACTGCGACATCGATCGTGCACGCAGCTGACAATTCACTGTCGGAGTCCGCAGTAGCAGTATTACGACTTTAACAGTACAGTAGTATGTTTTAATGTAATTTTTTGATCATTCAATTTGTGCTTTTGTGGGTATAGTTGATGTGGGATGGGTGCATCAAGGGTAGAAACCGTATTACTATGGAAGCCCTTATGAGCAATCATAATGTATCATAGCCTATATAACTGCTGTAAGCCTCATGGCTCATATAAGCACTACTAGTGATCACGTCAATCATACGGTGCTCATAAGCCATGCCACATTAGGGCTGAGCGGATGCCACAAGCGCTTACAGCCCTTATGAACTGATCACAGCCCTTATGAACGCTCGTGAGGGGCTCATTAGCAATCCGGAAAGTTTGCGATGATACACACCCTCGAGGAACGGTAGTCATACCGAACTTGTGGTGCGCTATACTCAGGCTTCACTCTCATAGGCCGATAGATGCTCATCTGCCCCAGGGCCATGTCGCGCGACGTAACCGTCTACGAGAATCCGGACAAGTTCAACCCGCGTCGCTACTTGGGCATTTCGCCCGAGCAACATCCTGGCGATTATGTCTTCGGACACGGCAGGCGGTACGTTTGCTCAACGAATCTGAACACCGGGTATTATCCGCTGTGTATTCACGTTTGGTGGGGAAAGCATATGCCCCGGGCGCGCTCTGGGGGACAGCAGCGCGTGGCTCGCCGTCTCCGGCATCGCAGCCTGCTTCGACATTCGGAAGGCGCGGGACTCGGAGGGAAGGGAGATCAGCCCTTCGCCCGACTTCATGCCTGGCTTCGTCAGGTCCGTTCTCTTTTGCGGTAACACATATATTACCCTGACACTGATGTCGACTTGATGAAGGTGCCCCAAGCCATTTGTTTGCGACATTCGGCCTCGATCGAAGAGACATGCCGAGTTGGTGTCACGTCTTCAGCATGTATGATGTGTGCATTTTCTTCGCCTGTACCGCCGCTTTTCCTTGCTTCCCCTCGCTGTCACTTTCTCCTGGACCCGAACCATCCAAAGTACACCACATCCTGAGTGAGCCTTGCCCACAGACCACATGAATCCGTCCCGCAAGGACCTTGATCAGATTTGACGAGGAGGAAGACACTCTTAATTGCTATCTTGACAGCGCTCCCAGCGTTCCTCCGGTGGCGCATCGAATTCCGTCACGGGTTGCAGGGTCTTTGCCTGATGTTATGAACGTCGAGCAATAGAAGTTGCACACGGATGAGTAAAGGCCCTGACCTTGTCTGTTCATCCGTCTGGACACTTGAATAGGGTCAACATCGGACACTCCGTGCTCCGAATCTTCTATGCGCCGAGTATTGGCTCACAGAGGGTTTTGCAACAGATAGCAAATGCTTCGCCCAGGATACAGCTATCTGACGACACGGAACAACAGGCTTCCCTCTCAGGGTCCCGCTATGATCGTGCATCTACCACAGGGTCTATTCAGACTTGATGCAACAACATGCATACATTGAATGGGCTGGCTCTTTGCGTCGACATCATCTAGCCTGCCACATTTCCGCTAGCTTCGGCCTCCGACATGCACCGGCTGCACCGACACTCAAAGAACCACCCTTCGCGCAGCTCCTTCTGGCGCTCCTCGAGGGACATCCCTTCCACATGCCCGTAGCTGATACACAGCTCTTCCCCAGGCTCGACATGCCGCGTCGTCACAAACTCCAGGCCGCGCCCCTTCCGCACCTTGGTCACGTTTGGCGCGCAATCTGCAGTGTCGTCAGCGCAACGAACGTCATCCAGGTTCCCGACCCGGCAGTACACCAGGACCGGGGGAGGGGACTCACGATGGTTGAAGAAGGACGGTTTCGGATAGACTGCGAAGCCCATTAGCTCGCTCTCGTCCGTCACGGGGGCCTCCCAGATCCCGAACGAGTTTCCCGGGTCGACGCTGAACGCGCGGCGGACGTTTTCGATCGTGATCGTGCTCCCGAAGCTAACGACAACTTCGCGAGACCCGTTTGCGGATTCTTCGCGCCCGGTTCGCATCCTTTGCGGGACATGGTTCAGATGGACGGGCGCATCTTGTGGACTATGTTCTGAGTTGGTTTGTGTGCGAGAGTGTCGGCTTGGCTCGGATGGAGACGGTCCGGCTGGGTTGGAGTTGCAGAAGCGGCCCTTCAGGGCCTGATACGCCCTGATCTGGTTTTCCAGCAGTTCGGGGTACGACTTGAGGTGGCGGAGTTCGTTCGACTGGAGGGCTACAAAGTCCTCCCAACCGGCACCTCCGAAACGCAGCGCGGGGCCTGTACGCGTCCCGTTATGCGACGTGTTCGCCGCGAGATCGCCATACCGCGACCGTTCGTCTTCCTCAGCGAGGGTTTCTCGATGCCGATGTGCAAGGGCGATGAGGGCGTATCTTGCGATGTCCGTCTCAAAATGGTTCAACTGGAGGTTCTTCCACTTTCTCACTTCCTTTGGGGACCTCTCCTTCTGTGCAATCATGCCCCAAGCCCGGTCGATATTCTCCCGCGTGAGCTCTGTGCACCCGAGGTCTTCTAGCCTGAAGCCACCGTCCTTATCCTTTTCAACATCCTTCTGCCGGCGTGCTTCCTCAAGTGAACGAAGGAGATCCATAGTCTCCGTGCCTTCTCTCTGGAGCCACCGTTCCTGGCAAGTCGAATCGCAGAACCACAGGCCAGCTCCTACGCTCGACTTTCTATGATGCCCACCGGTTCCTTCAATTCTATACACCAGATCTTCGAACACACCTTCGTCGTCTCGACGAGTCAGGAAGTTACGTCGACCGCCATCATACCTCCAACACTCGGCACAGACTTCATTACGGAAAGGCTTCCATATAGTATAGGTGTACGGCGTGTCGGCTTTCAGAATTGTCGTGTCTGCCGGGATGGCACAGATTGCATGGTATGAACGGCCCGAATGTTCGTGAACTTGGACTTGTAAGAATCGTGTTTGGTTTTCCGTGCTACCGAGAGCGAGAATCTGTCCGCGTTCAATGGCCTTGAGTTGACGACGAGGAAGGGCCGTACGATGAAGCCTGAGAGTTTTGTATCATCATTTGGTAGCGTTAAGTTTGCAGCTTCACTTTGCGAATGAGCTGGGCATGTGCGGATGGAGGGAGCAGGCAGGGCAGTGACGCACTCGGAGGACCCTGAAAGTTGGCGATCGAGTCCCGATCACCAGGCACCGCATGAGGCAACTCCCTCGAGTCCATGGCCACCTCCGAGTCCTGCAACCTCGAGTCCACAAAGTCGTGGTTTGTGTGCGTCGCGCATATGGGCGACATTCCCGCAGAGCTCTCGGAGCCGATGGGCGTAATTTAGGCGGTTCCTGGTGGCCAGATCCAACCACACAACGGCCGTTGGGAGATGGCTTCGGTGCTGTGCCGCAGCGGCGGCACCTCCCCATCGGTCCTTGGCGCCTACCCCAAATAGCATACCGACCTCTCTCTTGGATGGCCACGTCTTCCCCCCCACCTTGTCCTTGCAATAGCCAGCCTGATGTCCCCTGGGAGCTCAAAGTATCCCGGAAACCCGCCAAAAGATATTGACATAGTGAAAGCGAACGCACAGCGACCGGGGAGCGATGACGACAGGACCCAGGATGCTCACGTCTCGAGAGTTGTTGCGGGCTCACTTGTGGACTTTACGCTAATACTGAGCCTGTTATTTGGAGGATGCTGCTCGTACGTTAGCCGTGAGCTGCTCTCTCTGGTGCGGTCGTTGACACATATCCTGTAGCAATGTGTGGTCCTACGAGTATATTCTCAAGATGGACCCACATCTAGGTGTGTAGCCTCTACCCTCACACTGACGCACGGACCATAACACTGCTCTATAGGCACTGCTCTCACATTCTCGCAGATGTGTTTTATTACTCTGCACTCACTACCATCCTTCCTGCAATGGGACCGCTCCTGCATACCCCACCTGCAGAGGAGACACGTACCGATCCGTCAGTGGGTCGCACAAGTACTCGTTCTCACCTCTAGTTCGCTCTTGAACAACTGGGCCTTTGCCTTCCACGTACCGCTTACGGTACAAATTGTGTTCCGCTCCGCAGGTAAGCTCTCGTAACTCTTGTCGTGTTTCGATGGATGTATGGGGCAGCGAATTGTGGCGGGGTCGTATCAGGACATCGGTTCTTGTCGGTCGACACAGTTACAAACCGCGAGCGTAGCCCCGGGCCGCGTAGATTATTGTCGGCTTGGAGAAACATCGCACGTGTGCATTTGTAAACCATTCACTGCTTGGATCCAGCGTTGCTCGTGAGGGCGTAGTCCACTAATCTAGACTTCAATAGGATTGGCGGTATCCATGCTCTTTGGCTTCCTCTTCTTCAAGAGGCGCTACTCCTTACCACAGATGGTGAGCTCCATTCCCCATTACCGCCCCGGAGGTGACTGACGCCCGCTACAGACAGCAGTGGCAGTTGTGACAATTGGTGTTATGCTCGCCACGCTATCTCGTCCTGGGTCATCATCAAACTCAGAAAACAGCGACCCCAAAGCCGACCTGAGATATGCACTGGGCGTACTCATGATGACAGCATCGTTGTTCCTCACTGGGGCACTCGGCCTGCTCCAAGAGCGAACATACAGCGTATACGGGCCGTACTGGAGAGAAGGCGTGTTCTATACAGTAAGAAGCAACGCCTTTCTCATTCTGATTGACCTCATTGGCTTTCAGCATCTACTCTCATTACCCATTTTCATCTTCCTGGGCTCTGACGTCCGCAGCGGCTTCCAGAGCCTCTCCGCACATACCGCGAACTACACTCCCTCCGCTTCCTCACATCTACCTGCGCCCATCGCGCACTACACGCCCTACATCATCCTCGCGCTGAACCTCGTCACCCAACTCATGTGTGTCTCCGCCGTGAACCAGCTGACCTCAGTGCGTCTCTCCTGCTCTGTTTGCCTCTAGCGAATAACTGACACCGCGTCGCACAGCGCGTCACGTCGGTGTCTACGAACCTCGTGCTTACCGCACGCAAGGCGATCAGCCTCTGCATCAGCGTCTGGTGGTTCGGCAATGGGTGGAACGCAGAGCTCACCGCAGGCGCAGGCATGGTCTTCGCGGGCTCGCTCCTTTACACGTTCGTCAGCTCCGGCTCCCGCGCGCCTCCCCGCACTGAAGCGACCGCGTCAGGTGGTATACCTCGGAAGGCGCCCTTGAAAACGCTCAAGAACGATTAGAGCTGCAGCTCGAAGATTTCAAGCCTCCCGCGACACCGACAAGCCATGCTGCTTGAGATACTAGTAACTTATGTTCGGACTAGTCGCAGTACTTCTTGTTCAACGCCTCAACCTCGCAAATTATGTAGACAGATGGCCCCGAACGCAATGGAATGTATACCTCATAGTCACAGCCAAAACGAAGCGGTTTATCATTGACTGTGAATGTGAGCGCCCTCCTAGACGTCCACGACAGCGCTATTATTGTACTAGGGAGCGGGTTATATGATTGCGTAGGTAACATAAATGTTAGAGCAGATACCGAGGACAGTGCAACCGGGGCCAAGTGAAACGAGACAGCGACGAAGGGGGTAACTATGCACAGCCGGACCGACCATCCATAAAACAGTGGTAAGAGGAAGTGCGAGAGAGGGGGTAACCTGTGTCGCGACCGGGCGCAAGGGAGGGTAGGAAGGGGTAGGAATACGCAGGAGGAGGCGGGGGGAGACGGCAGACGACAGGGACGAACTATAACGGGTTGTGAGGTAGTCGCAGGAGATATACAACGTCACTGGACCGTGAGGGACATGGCATAGAACGTGAGGGACATGAACGCCTGACGCAGGCTGGGAGCGGGAGGATGCGCGTGAGAAGCAGACCGCCTGATGACAGCAGACGACGCTCGGAAGGAGCTCACCAGCACAGCAGGCCAGGCTGTCGTGAAGGGCGACACTGACACGCAGGGCTAGCATGCAATGCCAGGCTGCTGTTGTGGCTCCTTCTCGTTCACGTACTCGGCCGGATTCATGGACATGGGCGTTGTGGGTGTCTGGATCATGTCGCCCTCGAAGGAGCGCGGGGCTTTCGAATTCGGCTTGACGAGGTACTCCTCATGGATCCCATCTGCACCGACAGTCGTCATTGGCGTGACTGGTCTTGACGATGCAGGGACTGAAGACGTCGCCGTGGCTGTCGACACGATCTGGTTCTGCGGGTAGTACGACCTCCGCTGCATCTTCCGGAAGTCATATGACGTAAATCTATAAGTACAATCAGTAAGATCCTGTGAAGTGTATCCAGACGCTTCGACGCACTGTTCCTCCATTTGACGCATCTCTGCACTGAGGTTGTTAATATCCTGTACTTTACGTTGTCGTGCCTTCAGGGGATTATCCTCGAGCAAAAGTTCTTCCAGCTCGTGTGACGCGTCGAAGTTTGCCTTCTTGGACTACATCGAAATCAAGCCAACCAGGAACGATCATCAGTCCGTGACTAGGACACATTGTCAAGCACGATGCACGTACGTCAGGGACAAATGGCGGGGTCTGCTTCTTGTCCTCTAGAGTATCCCAGTCAATGGACTGGAACCAAGGATGGCTACGGACGTGATCCAAGTCTTCGTCGGGTTTCCAGCCTAGCCGTTTGGTGGGATCCCGGTCGAGGAGCTGGAAGAGATAGTATAGTTAGTACTGCCCCTATTGATGCACGTTCAAAATATCCAGCCATCCATCAAACGCAGGCGCCCATTGCGGCACCGGCTGAGAATAGCAGCGAATGGAAGGACACTCACCATGCGTAACGCCTGCATGCCCTCTCGGGAGCACTTGCTGGCACCGTCCTCGGGGAAGCGGAGACTGTCCTTGACGATGCTGTGCGTGAGGTCGCTGTTGGTCCTGCCTCGGAACGGCCGCCTCCCAAAGATGAGCTCGTATGCGCATACGCCCAACGACCACCAATCAATCTGATACGAGTAACCACGTTTCGCGAGGATTTCCGGCGCCATGTATGCCATGGAGCCTGCCACTCCCGATAGCGGTCGGCGGTCTGAGTAGTGAACAGCGATGTTGAAGTCAGTCAAATGAGCGTGTCCGGCCTCGTCCAGGAGGATGTTGTCCGGCTTGAGATCTCTGCGTGAATTACCATGAAGCGTCAGGAATGAGTTGAAATGGGGGAGATGATACGTACCGGTGGATAATCTTGTGCGAATGCAAGAAACCAAGGGCAGAGGATAATTCGGCCATGTAGAACCGCACAGTTGTCTCCGAGAGAGAGCCCAGTCTCTCCAGATGGACTGTGGACTGATATTGAGAACATTGGGCACTGCGATGATAAGATACGTACATCGCAAATCTCCACCCAGCATAAGATCGAGGACGAAGAAACAATTTTCGTCATCCTGGAAGGCATATCGCAAGTTCACGACGAAGGGATGATCAATCTGGGACGCCGTCAGCAATGGGAGCTACACCTGCGGCGTTATGGGCTTCACCTCCTCTAGCAACCTCCGCTCTTGGATGATGTTGTTGACCGCCCGCATCTTGACACATTTCGACTTGTTGATATACTTGAGCGCATACAGCTCTCGCGTCTGTTTGTGCTGAACGACGCGGACCTGAGATACGCTCCCCGTCAGCAGCTTTCGTCAAAGGGAGCGTGGCTACGACTCGCCTTGCCAAAGGCACCCTTCCCCACACATCGCAGGAGGACAAAATGGAAAAGGTTCACATCACCATCGAAGTCTATGGGCTAAACAGAAATGCGTGAACTCCCCACGGCCAAGAGCAAGACGGGAATAGGACGGACCTGGGCACGACAGCACACGGCACCCATGCTAGCCTGTTCGTGCTAGAGACAGGATGGAGGCGGGTCGGTCGGAGAAGAGAACGAAGGAGAGGGGGATTGAGGGCCAGAGCGAGCAGCGAGGATGACCCAGAGAGAGAAGTCGGCGACAAGGAATGGTGGGAGATCCCCCAGGCGCACGATGCCCAAGCTGGATGCTAAGCGAAGTACCTCAATCCTACTGGCGCCCAGCGCTGATGGCAACATATCCGCCTTATGTCAGCTTTTCTTCCACCAATTTCCGTCGATAGCCTTCTTACTGCCGTAATGCGGTAGCGATAACTCACAGCTGCGGCTATAGAGAGCAAAAATAGCCCCGCATATCTGCCGCCCGCTATTCGTTTCATCTTGCCACCGTCCCTGGTTTCCTTCCACTGTTCCACTTCCTCCGGCACCTACGACGCCGGCCCCGTCACTTGGTCTTCGCGCACTCGTCTTGACTACCTTGTCCTCGAACAATGTCGCCCATTATCGACATCGTCCGACCTCTTGTTATCTCGGGGCCGTCTGGCGTCGGCAAGAGCACCCTCCTCACCCGTCTCTTCACAGAATACCCAGACAAATTCGGCTTTAGTGTTTCTCGTGAGAGCACAGCAACACCCTGTCGTGGAGCTGTCCGTCTCACCGACTCGTCTCCCTGACAGACACCACGCGCGCTCCGCGTCCGGGCGAGGAGGATGGCAAGCAATACTACTTCGTCACACGGGAAAAGTTCACGCAGCTGCTCGCGGAGGGTGCTTTCATCGAGCATGCCGAGTTCTCGGGAAACCTCTATGGCACAAGTTTCATGACGGTGCGGCAAGTAACAAGTACGGGCCGTCGTTGCATCCTAGACATCGAGGCGCAGGTGTGTCTGCCGTACTGTGCCCCCTCCCTCTGAATGGATGCCGAGCGGCTGCGACCTCAGGGTGTCCGCCAGATCAAGCAGACCAATCTCAATCCGGTATATCTGTTCATCTCGCCACCGTCTTTGGCAGCCCTACGTGAGCGATTGCGCGGGCGCGGGACAGAGTCTGAGGCGTCCGTCTCGAAGCGCCTTGCGACCGCCCTGAAAGAGATCGAGTACGCGAAGGAAGGTGTCCACGATTATGTCATTGTCAACGACGATCTGGAAAGAGCCTACAATCTGTTCAAACGCGTGGCACTGGGAGAAGAAATACCTAGTGACTCACTACCTCCATTGGACGATTGACCGCGCGGCGGAAGCATGGACGCGTAGTTGCAGCAGTTAAAATACATAGATTATCACCACCTTCATAGAGCAGGTGATGAACAAGGTACACTGAAACGATGACATGCTGCAAGTACACACCTGTGGTATTATATGCTCCGACCAATCTATATCTACATAAGTATACCGGAAGCGTCCTTATACTCGGAAGCGCAGGTATGCCATGAGCAAAGCGGAGCAGCCAGTGACTGACGCGCTCAGTTTGAGTAAGGGGGGTTTGTAGTGTGATGGTCACTCACCGAAGCCAACGAGGTACTGAAGTGTCGTCGCCTTGGATGCCTGTATTGACGTACGGAGAGCAGCGATCTCTTGTTCAATACGTGTATCTACCTCCTTCATCTTCAACTCCTGTTTGCTGCTCTCTTCACGCATGCGGCCCTTCTCCAGATTAAGGTCCAGGCGAACACCTGCCTGCGTTCGCGTAATTTCCTCTCGGAGGCGCTGCTTGAGCTTCTCGATGTCCGTCACAAGCCGGTCGTTCTCCGCCTTGACCATTGCGAGCTCGTTCTTCTCCGTGAGCTGCAACTCCGACTTGAGTTGTGCGAAGTCGACCTGTTGTGTGTAGTGGTGCTGTACGTGTCGCTGTACTAAGCTTATCGCACTCAGAAGGGGAGAGAATGAGGCGGCACCTTCTCCTGATCGGCCTTGGTGACCATATTGCTCGTCATGTTGCGAATGCTCTCGTCGATGACCTCGGCCATAGCGGCCATGATACCCTCCGCTTGTGCTCGGTTCAAGCCCTCGCGTTCCAGCCGCTGAACGAATTGATGTGTGTCGAAATGAAAGTCGTACCGAGGCAGGCTTGGGTGCAGCCTCCGTGCCTG
This sequence comes from Fomitopsis palustris, assembly GCA_029783445.1. Classification (NCBI taxonomy): domain Eukaryota; kingdom Fungi; phylum Basidiomycota; class Agaricomycetes; order Polyporales; family Fomitopsidaceae; genus Fomitopsis; species Fomitopsis palustris. The sequence goes on from JARAOQ010000010.1 coordinate 948,816, forward strand.
CGAAGGTAATGGGGTCGCTTGCGCCGCACGCAGCCGGGTGAAAGCACGAGACAGGGCGGACTGCGCGGCGGAGGCAGCAGGGCGTTGCATAGTTGTGATAGTGCTGGTTGTGTTATAGAAATGGCTAAAGGAGGGGAAGACCGTGCAGACGTGGGTAGAGACTGGAAGGCTTGAGACGGAGACCCGCGGCTCACGCGATCGCCTGTGCATTGACGCGAGCACGTGTATCGCGCAACCCCCAGCCGTGCGAACGACATACCCGATCAAGATCAGCCAATCGCAGCGCTCGCCGCCAGAATTTACCTGCCAGTCTACATCCAGCGTCCGCCACCGACTCTTGAGACAGCATACCCACTTGACCTTCCTCTCCTACCGTGGCGTGAGCTTGGTACAACATCATGCAGAGCGACGATGTCATTTGGTCGGTGATCAATACCCAGTTCTGTTCATATAAAGTCAAGTGAGTGTGTTGCAAGTGCATACTTGGACGGAAGGACTCATCTGCATGCTCCTCAGGACCACAACACAAAACTTCTGCCGTAACGAGTACAATGTCACCGGTCTATGCAACAGACAGAGCTGTCCGCTGGCCAACTCGCGGTACGCTACCGTGCGGGAGAAGGAAGGCGTGCTCTACCTCTATGTGAAAACGATCGAACGGGCGCACTCGCCCGCACACATGTGGGAGAAGATCAAGCTCTCGAACAACTACTCAAAAGCCCTTGAGCAGGTGTGCATGCTGACCGGCAGCTGCCCCGCCTTTTTCGGCTTGCTGAACGACGTGCGCAGATTGACGCGGAGCTCATCCACTGGCCGAACTTCATGATCCACAAATGCAAGCAGCGAGTGACCAAGATCACACAGTATCTCATCAAAATGCGGCGCATGCAGCTCCGACAACAGTACGTCCTCTCCCTCCTCCTCTCCCTAGCCTCTGCTGATGCGGCCGTGTGCAGACCGAAGCTCATTGGCGTGAAGAAAAAGCTCGACCGGCGCGAGGCCGTGCGCGAGCGAAAGGCGCTCTCCGCGGCGCGGCTCGAGCGCGCGATCGAGGCGGAGCTGCTCGAGCGACTCAAGAGCAAGGCGTATGGCGACGCGCCGCTCAACGTCAACGAGGATGTTTGGCGAGCCGTCCTCGACCGCGAGAAGAAGGGCAAGGCGCGTGCGGACGCAGATGCGGAGGAGGAGCTCGACATGGTGGACGACGAGACAGACGAGGAGGAGCTGGAGGAGGAGGAAGAGGGCGAGTGGGGCGAGCGCGAGTTTGTGAGCGACCTGAGCGGAGAGGAGGACGGGCTGAGCGATTTGGAGGACGTGGCTTCTGGCGAGGAGGATGAGAGTGGGGAAGACGACGATGAAGAAGACGAGGAGAGCGGAGAGGACGAGGAGCCGACGGATAAGACAACGTTGGGCAAGCGGAAAGCGGCACCCAAGGCTCAAAAGCCTGCGAAGCGGAAGCCGGAGAAGAAGGCTCGGAGTGCGTATCTTATGTTGCCTGTCGTCTCGCGACTTCACTAATTGCTGCCTGCACAGGAGGGCCTCGGGTGGAAGTGGAGTATGAACACGAGATGGAAACTGTGCCTCTCACAAAGGAGGCTATTGCAAACTGGTAGCTACCAACCGCAGAGTCTCGCGTTGTTTATTGTGGTTCTTACTTCATTTCTGCATACTCACGTGTCACACATCCTTGTCACTTTGACAACCGACAGATTCGACTAAGGTATGGAGAGTAACATGAGGGGTCATCAACCAGGATATCGTCTACAGTGCTCTGTGGTTTGAGGGGTGGGTGACAACGACAAGAAACCTTCTCATGGTAGTGTAGGGGACGCTGTGACGCGGAGGGTATAAAGGTGGGTAGACTAAGGTGCGATACGAGTACATACTAATGATTACTACAAGATCGAGAACAGGCGCAGGTGCGGTATCCGCGCGTTTATAGCTGCTTCTTTTGGGACTTGCGACGCTCCTCGATGTCCTGGCGAGTCATCCTCGTGCCAAGAATGGTATCCCAGTGCACGAAGAACGGCTGTGCGAAGTTTGACTTGATGCCAATGACCTATAACATCGGTGTGTGAGCCCACTCCACGGATATCAACATATGCTCCGCGACGGCGTACCTGGTGGTGAATATCATGATAGTCGGCGTTGTTGCTCGTGATAAGTTGAAGGGGGTCGAAGGGTAGGCTGTATCCGCAGTGATCGTCGACTGTCTTGAGGCTGGAGACGAGGAAGAGCAGCATGGCCTCGCGCGTTGTCATGCACGATAGGAGCTCCGCGACGCCGGTGCCAACTGTGTCGAGGACGAGACCCTCCACCGGGTGGTTGTACAACGCGCCGAACGCGTAGGGGACGTATAGCCGGTGGTGCACCGAGTGGAGCTGCTTGTAGAGCCGGCGATTCGTGTGCATTGCACGGTGGAGGAAATACTGCCATGTGTCGACAACGAACCTGTGCGACGAGGATTAAGCGTAAGGGAGAGGGGTAACAGTGGATAGCTACGCACATGCCGAACAGGAACTTGGCCGTAGGGATGGCCCACCAATAGACGGTGTATAGCACTAGAGCACCGTCGTGATCCAAGATGCGCGCCCCCATCTTCTCGCCTACGGTCCAGGAAAGCAGGCGTGCAATCGTGGGCTCGAGCCGCTGCATGTTACCGACGTGGTCGACGAGCTCGCCCGAAAGCTCCTTCTCCATCCAGAAGAACCCAATGATAGTCTGCACGATCTGTTGCAGAATCACTGCTCGAATGACCTGCGCACGGGTGACGAGGTTGCGGGATTTGACCTCTGCAGACTCGTGGATGCGGTACTTGTCAAGCCATTTCCACTCGGAGATGTCGAGGATGTGGAAGAAGATGGAGGAGATCCAATATGCGATGACAGGCACTGCCAGTGCGAGGAGGTGGTCAGGCAGCCAGTCGACCAGGTGTGCCCGTGGACTGTAGTAAACTGGTCGGGCTGTTGACAGGTAGTGCACCTGTGCTGGGCTGAGCATCGAGGACGTCGGCACGTCGCTGGTGTTCATTACGCAGAGCTGAAATCCCAGGGGCTGGTAGAATGCCGCCTGCGCAGAGTTGCTCCTGGCGAGAGGAAGAGGAGGAGATTGGCAGAGCGCTGCCAGTGCGTGCGCGGGTCTCAAGTATGAGCTGATCACGGAGACGCCGAAGAGACTCAAAGTGGCGCGCCCCCCGCCAGCGTAATGCCGCACACGTGATGGAGGAGTGCCCAGCCCGCCTCGGCGAATCTCCGGCCGCCCGGCCCCGGCCATCCCGCGGCGAGACCTCCCTCCGCCTCTCCTCCTCCGCCCATCACCGCCGCCCGTACGCCCAACGTCCCCCTCGCAACCACAGCATGCAATCACACCCGACAAATGCAACGCAGGCGAAGGACCGCCACTACATGCAGCTCTCGAACTCCCTGGCTCGTCTCTCCCAGGCCGTCGGCCACACCGCCGACTTGTGCGAACTGCTCAAGTCCAACCTAGACGCGATGCGCACCCTCGCGTCGTCTCACGCTGCTCAGTGCGTCGCTCCACATATTGCTTGTTGAATTGCTGCTCAGTCTCTACGCGTCAACAGGTTCATGGCTGTGGCATCAGAACTCAATGCAGAGCCCGAAGACGGATCGGACGGGTCTCCATCAACCTGAACGTGAAGCGCGGACCACTTTGACGCGACAAGTCATCTTCTCGGCCCTGTATGTTCTCTGTTATGTTTCCTTAGTACGGTTCTGACAGCTTGGCACTCCGTAGATAGTCCCAGCGTGCTTTGCACTACATTGACGGATAGGTTGAGGGTTTCCCTCGCGAAGCATCTTTTATACGCCAGCAACAGCAAAGGTGCGAGAGTGTACACCCTTTGGCCGGTTGAAGATCGAGTGGACTGGAGATGGGCTTTCTCCATGTTGTCCCCATAGGGCACCGAACACTAAACAAAGGGAAGGCGGTGAATGTCTGCCGTACAGTGCCAATCGTCCGTGGGAGGCAGCATCGGTTCTCTGGCAGGCACATGTTCTTCTTCGACTTTCGTTCTACGTGCTGCAGATGCTATGTACGGCTAGTGAAGGGTTCAAATGCAGTCACTGTTTGCCTTTTCCTTGGTGCTTACGCATACGTCCCTTCTGCTTCGCGTCAGCTAATCGGGCAGGTGTATCCAACACTGCAGTGCCCTCGGTTATGCAGACCATGCACTTGTCTTGTTGCAGCTATGATTATCGGCACCGTGAGACCGCCGATTGTGCCCGTAGCAAGCGCACATGTTGCCAGGTGAGGCCGGTGAGGTTTCACATAGTCTAGCCATGGCTAATCCATGATTCACGCAGTTTACATACTTTGGGATCGGGGGTTACAACCGCCGCTCAAATGCACCGCAGTGTAGATGGCGTCCGCGCGAAACGACGCTCACTCCAACCGTGTTCTCAAAGGGAGCTTGGCTGGGCCGGGATGTGCAATTCGTTTCATCTGCGGCGCTGAATGAGGTCAAGCATATAAGCACGCCGTCTGGTGGGCCCTCAACCCACGGAATCAGTCCGTTCCTCCACTCCACCGTGCTCGACTTTGACGCACTTGCAACTGTGCTCGACCCGACTCTGGCGAATATGTTCAGCCTCAAGATCTTTCTTGCTGTCGTTCTGGCAGTAACTCTCACGCAAGTGCAGGCCATACCTGTCCCAGAGAGTGCTGAGTGTGCGGCTGTGGAGGGTGCTGAGGATGTCGCCATTGGTAGGCCCTTCCGACAGCTCTGCACGGAGGGCACGCGCTGACGCTGACCCGTCGTGGGTTTGCAGACTCTGCGAGGCGCTGCCCGTGAGGCCATCCTCCTTGCAATGTATTGAGATACAATTTCATGCACCCGTAAGTGCTAATTTGCTGCTCCAGCATCATCATTTATATCAAACTCACATGTGTTCCTCATGTTGAGGTATTGCTCCAGAGCTCAAGTACATATTCATCAGAAGGGATCCACTACATGTATGCTCTAATGTACGGGTTCATAAATATGACAACACATGTTCTACGGAGATCATCGTGCCTGATCTATATGGAGAATACAGCATACTAACTGACAAGACGACCCGCAAGGACGCTTTCACAATCCGAGATCCGAATCCGACACCCAATGTGTACCACCTTCGCAACGGTATCCTCCAGCTTGCTTGACCCAAGGGTAACCCATCTGGCATGCGCCCATGTGCTTGATCAGCATTAGCACAGCGGGACCACTGGATGACCTCACTCGATCGCTGGACAAGACAGCAGCGAGCGGAGTGTCGGCCAATCCCTACAGGTAGGCGATACTCCTCAGTCATTGGCGATCCCATACGGCCTGAGGAACTGTGACACAGACTCTTGGGTGTCAGCGCGTTAGGTCAAAGACGCATCAATGTTATCGAGGCCACATAACCGTCGGCGCACGGACGCCCATGGCAGATGAAACGCAGCTTGCTCCAATCATCCCCAGTTCGGGCTGAGTACGCCCCCTTTGAATATCGTTGAGGGGTGGGGGTGCGAAAACAAATAGGCGTAAAAGCGGGTTGGTAGGAAGGTCTGTAGTAACGCTCTGCTCACCCATATCCCGCGCCTTGGTTCAGTAAGCCTCGACATATCCGTTGCTATTTTCGCTCCAAACCAACCTTGTCGTCGAAGATGTTGATCCTCAGATGTGTCGTTCTGGCATTCATGTTAGCAATGTCGCTTCTTCAGGTGCAAGGAGTACCTACGCCAGAGGGCGCTGAATGCGGGGTAGTTGGGAGTGCCGAGGATGTTGCCATTGGTAGGCTCTACCAACCGCTCTGACAGTACGTGTGCTGACCACTCTGCCCTAGACTCCGCAAAGCGCTGCCCGTGAGGCAAGTATGCTTTGGACATAGGTCAAGCTAATCCATGTGAGCAGTTCAGTGCATGATGGTGCATCTCCAAATTGACTGCAAGCAAAGGCGAGCAGAGCTGCTGGTATTGTTTCCGTGTCCCGTTTGGTCGGTATTTGTTATGGATCTCGCTCCTGCATCTAATCCATGACCCAAGATGGTCTACACATACTTTTGCTGGTCCAAGATGATTGGTCGGAATGAATGATACTCGAGTCAAAACTGACTTGCGTTGATGGGCAGGCAACTTTTGTCAGTCCCTGGATGCTTGGTAGTCCCTACGTGCCCTAGAGTGTACCATGGTTCTGCGTTCGCCCTTCTTGAGATCAGTCGGACGTACATGGCTGAAATACGAGGGACTCGGATGTTCAAGTTACTTACGTGCCCCAAAGTTCGGAACGGCACCAACGTAGTACGTATGCGACAGTGACACTATTTATCGATTCATGGAAGTCTCAATCCCTCGCACCTAATAATGTGCGTAACAGACTGTAGTAGATTAGCGTATACCTGATCCGGAGGCTAAGTACATGCTGGCAAGGCTTTGAAATGAATTGATGGTAGGCTGAGCGTTGACGTCGGTGGCGGCGGCGACATCATTGCAGTACCGACTTATGTAAGCTCAGTCGCTGCCAACTGGGTCCACCAAACGTCATCACTAAGTAGTGAAGACAATCAACGTACATATGGCCCATGCAGGCTTGTCATAGATCTCAATAATGCTTACTATATCGTCTCAGAGCCGTCCTGGCCTGCATCACTAGTGTTGGTGAGTACGGCCTCCTATTGTATTCCCGTGTCGTCCAGGTGACCTCCAGGACCAATACATAGCGGTTGGCAACTCAGCCTCGGAGTCCACCATCTTCTTCCGTCTCAGGTCATGAAGCACTAGACACAGGCATGGTGGATTGAGCTTCAGATAACCTGAGATGAATTGCAACTCTCGTCGGCCGTCGGTCGCGTGTCAACTGATGCATGTCTCGCCTGAGTGTCCCCGCCGAGTCCTGGGTCCACAGCACAGGTAACTTCTGGCAACTTGCATGTACCGACGCCTCGAGGCCGCGGCTTTGAAGGGCCTTAGCTGGGTTCGCGCGCAAATACGAATGTATGGCGAAGCAGTAGACACTCGCGTGACGGCAAGTTTTAGTCCGAGCTCTGCGCGGCGAGGGTAATGTTTTTTTCAGGGTTACCATATGTGATCGCCGGTCGTGCCACCTGGCTGGATTTTCGAGCCGGCGGTGGCCTCGAGTGGGGGGGTCAATTACTGGCCGGTTCCAGGTATTACAAATCTGTGACGCCTGCGATCGTAACTTTTGTGCACTGACTCGCCGCACCAGTGTGTATAAATGCACGCCTCAGTTTCCCAGCACCCCCACGTCCCCGGACCGCCGGTTGTAAGTAGGAAGGAACCCTCTAGTAGCGGGGTCGCTCATACCCTTGTAAATGCCCACGAATAGAGCCGCAGAAAATGCCCTCGGCACCATAGGTGAGTGTACAGTGCATCTCTCCTCGGACGCACCAAGGCGGGGCGAAGCAGCTCTTTGCGTTTTCAGATCGTGTGACCTCCAATAAAGCATAGAGAATCTGACCAACATGTAACAGGAACCGTTTGCTGGACCATCCAGATGGTCCCGCAAGTATGGAAGAGCTATAGGGAAAAGTCTACCGAAGGGCTTTCTCAATTTCTGGTGTACGTAGTCCCTTCACGTCCATAACTTTTGCACGTGAAATTAAACTAATTACTGGCATGCAGATGCATCTGGGGAGCGGCAGGCATACCCATGGGCGTATACGCCATTGTACAGAACATCAACATTCCCCTCATTGTCCAGCCGCAGCTGTTCGGTGTCCTGTCCTTCTTGTCATTTGCACAGGTGTGTAACAGTCTCTGCAGAGCACTGAGCATGTCCCCGAATGCTCTGCCGGGCCATTTCTTGATCAGGACAGTACGCTATGGGACATGCTTGTGTAGGCAGCTACAGTCTTGGGTATGAAGCACAGACTAACGTTTTACCTCACAGTGTCAGTATTACGGGAAGAAGCGGCCATTATGGGTCTGCGCCATCATCTACATCGTATGCCTGGCGTTACTCGGCGGCTTGCAAGTAGCCTTTGTTTACGCCATTCGAGTGGGTCGCAAATATATGACGAACGCAGGAGCAGTGCTCACTTTGACTGACACAGCCGTCTTATGAACGCGGGAACCAAGCAGGTGTGGAGTTCTTCGGCATAGCAAGCTCTGTGGTCATCGCCATTGGACTTCTGTGCGTTCGACTAGTCACGACCCTCTCGCTCGCATCTGACACGCCATCTCTCAGTCCGCAATATTACGAGATCTGGAAGCACAAAGAGGTGATTGGGATCTCGGTACCGTTCATGACGATCGACATGCTCGGCGGGGTGTTCAACGACCTCTCGCTTGCGTTCAAGGACAAATTCATCGTCCTCGCAGCCATAACGTATACGCTCGTTGTGGTCAGTCTCCAGTATCACCTTATTTATGATACGATGTTGACCATGCTGGGCATCAGGTGATGGACCTGATCGTCATTGTACTTGCGCTCATCCTCAATCCCATCGCCAGGCGGCGCCGTAAGCGTGCCGCCATCGCCGCGATGGAAGCTGACACTGCACCAGCGGACACGGGTGCGACATCCGCTGGCGGCAGCAATGCGGTCGGGACAATGGAGCGAGGCGAGCCAGTTTCGCTTGGGCGTGACAGTAGGATTGAAGAAAAGAGGGAGAGGACAGTCAGTGACGATGGAGAGAAGGGTGATTCGACGGTCTCGACTAATGATGCTTAACGATAGATGTCAGAATATTCCTGACCACTCGATAGAGATCGCGAGATATGAGCTGTAAGTTAGAGTGCCGTCAGGAGTCTCCAATGAGAATTATATCGACAAGAGGCCGTCCATGGTACCGGCAGCGTACCGAAAGATCTAGGAGAGACTGTAGATTGGGTGTATTATGTGCGCAAAGTATCCAACAAACAACTATGAGACAAGAGACCGACGAACCATGACACACATTCATCCCAATATGCTGCGATCACCTAGCACCTTCATCCCCGCTGGGTCGCCCTGCTACTCCGCCTGCTCCCCGTTGCACTCGCAACGCTCTCATCCATCGATTCGCCGCTCACGCTCCCCTCCGTACCCGTTCCCGTGCGCAAATGATTTCCCGCACTCATCTCCTCCTCGTCGAATAGTACCTCGTCAGCGCCGTCCGCGTCGGCCTTGCCATTCCCTGCGCTGAGGCTGACGCTCAAGTTGGACTTGCCCGCCTTGCGTCGCGCGCGTCCAGGCGGCGGCGCAGAGACGAAGTCGGCGAAGCTCGAGAGCGAGGGCGAGGACCCGTGCGATGATTGTCGCGCATGGCCGTTGGCGGGGGCGCGTACCGGGATGCGGTAGAAGTCCTCGACATCATCGTCATCGTCTTCAACTAGACCGAGAGGAGCCTGCGTGATCGTCGGGGATGGCCGTGAGCGGGGCAGGGAGCGGTAGGAGCCCTTGCGGAGGTGGATAGCATACGAGTAGAGGAGAGCTGCGAAGTAGAACTATAGCGCCCGCCTGCCTTGAGTGGGGCGATGCTCATGTGAATGAACGAGACATACCTTCGCAAGCCACCCGAGGACGATGACGGCAGTAGCGAGCCCTTTCTCCTCGCTCCATAGCTGCATGGCCGCTTGCTCGCGCTCAGCCTGTGTCATGTTGTGGCTGCCGATGGCGGGACCGGACTTGGCGATCTCCTCTTGCGAAGGAGAGTTGGCCATGCGCCGACCGTCATGGGGTGTGTAAACCCACCACATGACGGCGAAGAAGATGAGCCAGGCAGTGTTGAGGATGTGGTCGGCGAAGAATAGGTGCGCGAAGTACAGCGTGTGCTTGGCGTCCTCCTAGTATGGTCAGACGACATGAGTCGATTGTAGTTTAAAGATATTAGGTCTACCCAACCTGCGTCGTAGACTTGATACCCCACACTAGGGCAGCGAGAGCAATAGCAGAATAAATGTACATGCTGAGCTGAGCGGCTGTACCGCCAGCGCCAGTGAACATCGCTATGAGACCATATACACCCGCGACCTTGTTCAATACCTGTGAAGCACAGAAGTCAGCATCGCTCAGTTATACGGTCTCGTCGCGTTAGGACATACCGCGAAGAGGAGGGTGATAATGACAGCTGTCTTGAGGTCAAGGAAGCCGAATGCCGACGAGAGCGGTCGGAGACGCCATTCCGGCCGGAGGGTGAGCTTCATGGGAAGACTAGTGATACTGGCAGTAGATGAAGGAGCTCATAAACCGAGGGCGAGGAGAACAGCGCAAGGGATGAAACCAAGTGAGAGGCAGAAGTTGGATGAGAGGAAGGGGGCGGAGCGCGCTGCCGCGACCTGGCCGCTGCGCGCCCGAGTCGATCCTCCACGCCCGTCCGCCGGTGGCGTCAATTTCCTCCTGACCATTTCTTCGACCGTCCGCACTGCGTCCTCTCCAGCCCTGCCGTCCCCTCCCTCGCTTCCTCGTAATAGCAACCACTGCCTGATTTCTGAGCGACACCACGCTACCTCGAGCACCTTTGATTGTTGACTCTGCCCGTCTATGGCCGGCTATTTCTCGAACCACTCCCAGTCGCGCTTTCTCGCCAACTCCAATTCTCAGTCGACGACAACCCAGACCACCACGACCCCCAACCCCGCGCCGGCCCCGCGCCCACGCGTGCCCTCGTCAAAGCACTTCTCTACCTTTGTGTCTTCCGCCTCGGGCGACGAGAAGTCCCTGAGCAAGGACAAGACGTCCACGAACGGGAGCCGCAACGGTAGCCCCGTAGTGCACCCCCTCCGACATACGTATGTTCGTGATCTTCCTCGTCCATTGTGTCCGTACGTATTGACGGTATCGTGTGATCCTCAGCTGGGTATTTTGGTTCCGCCAGCAACGTGGGCCGGGGATTAAAATTACTAACTACGAGGAAGGCATAAAGAAGATCTCTGCATTCCAGTCTGTACGTGTGGCATTCTACGCCGAAGTGCTGTGCCGTGTTTATCAGCGCTGCCACAGGTTGAGTCCTTCTGGTCCCTTTGGACACACTTGAATCCACCTTCGAGCCTGCTCCCTACGACCGACTATCTGCTCTTCCACTCGGGCATTCGCAGGCCAGTCTGGGAAGACCCGATGAACCTCTCCGGTGGCAAATGGATCATTCGTCTTCGCAAGGGTATCGCAGACCGCTTGTGGGAGGACCTCGTCCTTGCAATTGTAGGGGAGCAGTTCGCTGAGTGCAACACTGTCGGGGAGGAGGTTAAGACAGACGGGGACATCCCTCAAGGCGACTGGCCGGAGATCTGTGGCTGCACCATCAGCGTGCGTCAGAACGAGGATATCATATCTGTCTGGAACCGACGGGAGGCGGATGCTAGAGCGAAGGAATCAGTGAAGTATGTTCGCTCACGCTTTGACTCGTGATATATAGAACTTTAACGGTCATACCCATCACAGGGAAACTATAAGACGGGTGCTGAACCTTCCGTCGACCACCGTCATGGAGTACAAGTCAAACACCGGTATGTGGTGGCAGCATACCACTCAACCGTGGCGGCGACTGATGTTCTTCGCAGATTCCATGCAGGACAAGTCTAGCTTCCGTGTCCCTGCAAGCACGGACCGTACTCCGTTGTCATGACAGCTTTGTGTGTCCTTCGTGCGAGGCAATGGTTGGTAGCGCCCGGACTGAACGGCGCCCAACAGACAAAACCACTTGTAGCCTTATAATCTATGCTATTTGCTTGGGTCTGTCTGTCGCGGGGATGTCGGCGTTGAGTATGAGACATGTTTTGGTGCGTTTCTTCCTTATCTATGGGTACAGCACGTCACAGCGATGGTGGACGTACTGGTAGGATGCTCTCGGGCGTGGTTAGTCTTGCCGTCAATGTTGACATCATTCAATGATTACGTTCGTTCCTGGACCCCGGCCATGCCTCGTATCATTATGACTGCTGTACAGGTGATGATCCCATCCACCCGAGTTCTTACCTTGTTCTGAGTCCGAACATACATTTGAAACAGTACTTGATGTCACAGCGGCACACAGCCGCCTCACCTCACTGCTCTCCCTTTCGGAGCTGTAGTCCTATTGCGTTGTTTGCGCGCGAGCAACGAACGACAATAAAGCGGCCCACGCTGCAACGATGCGAGCGAGGTAGCCCAAACAACAAGGTGGGGGGACAATGGATGCATTGGGCGCCTAGGAACCCGACGCAGTGGCTTTGTTTAGACGTGACGAAGCAGGGAATTGCCATTCCTCGTAACGATGCGAACAATGGACTTGGCCGTCCTGAAGCCGCCCTGCTCAGCCTCGTCCAGCAACTCGTCTTCTCCCAAATCCTTTTCCCATACTACCATCTGCCATCGCTCCTCCTGTACCGCCTGTCTCTACCTGCACTCACTTACTTGTTATTGATCCATTAAAGATGCCGGGAGTCACATTAAGTCCTGCGAAGCTACGATCGAAGCTGGACGACCGTCTCAAAGCATTCATGGCTCCCAAGCAGCGGCCTCCTACCCCAGGACGAAAACGCAAGCTCCTTGCCCAGAAACCCCGCGCCGTAGAAGAATACCCCGAGATCCCGCCACCGCCTCCACCGCCTAAGGACCTCAGCCCAAAGGCACGGAAACGCTACATCGAGAGCTGGCAAATGCTTTACGCCGCATATGAGACATCTGAACTAGCACGCACACCGTCTCCCGACTCATCCTCCGACGATGGCCTTATAGGTCTGTCGCCACGGACCAACCTCTTCCTCGCACGGCAGTTCCGTCCGTCACAATCTAACCTCGTGGATGTGCCGGAGGACGTGGATTCGGACGCCGAGCTAGCTTCCCCTTCTAGCGCGCACTCTAGAACGCGTGCAGCCACGGGGCCAGGTGGTAACGGCGTGCGCCCCAGGATGGCCTACACAACCACTCCCCCACCTGCCCCCTCGCGCATCCCGATGCTGTCCTATCGACTTCCGCTTGCCCGCGGCCGCGTTGACGACCGCCGCGTCGCGTCGACACCCGACGAACGCGAGATCAGACGTCGGGAGGCGCAACGCCGCAAAGAGAGGGAGGAAGAGCAGGCCCGAAAGGAAGAGGCGGAGCGCCAGGAGCGCCTCAGGCTCGCGAAGGAGGAGGAAGCACGACGCTTCGAGCAAGAGGAACGGGCGCGCAAAGCCCTCCTCCAGTCACAGTTGCGCTACGCGGCCGAGCAGCGTAAGCGAAAGGAGGCGATTGAGCGCGAGGCTGAAGAGATGCGGAGGGCGGCATTGGAGCAGAAGAGGCGCACCGACCGTGAACGTCGTATCCAGGAGACACAGAAGCTCCAGGCATGGCGACAAGAGCAAGCCAAACGTGCGCAGGAGCTATCTGGGAAGCGTCAAGAGATGCGACGCAAGGTTCTGGACGAGAGGCGGGCGCTGGTCGCTCGCCTGAAGGCGGCAGCCAAGACAACAGGTGGCCGCCATGTGCTATTGTCGGGCTGGGTTACCGTCCAATCTGAGCAGTCTGGAGCATGGAAGCGGCGGTACTATCAGCTCGACGACCAGACGCTGTACTTGTTCAAGAGCAAAGAGGTACGTGACTTTACTGCCGTTGGTTTGGAACGGTGCTTGAGTGAGCTTCCATGCCAGGAGACCGAACAGCCCCTAGAAGCCGTCAAACTGGCTGACGTTTGCAGTGTCAAGGACTGGCAGGAGGGCTATGAAGAACTCGAGGGTATACCACACTCATTCGCCATGGAATTCGGGGTCGGACGGTGCGCGTGGTCCATGTATACCGATTCTGCTGAGGATAAGGTGAGTGGCGGGGAGTGTGCGTCCTCTGCGGTTTATTGACGGCGAATCCAGGAATATCTTGTCGCTGTTCTCAGCCAGAACATGAAGTAGCTGGGCCCACACCGCTCACGATCGTCATGGCTTGTTACGAATGGCATCGACCCGTTACGAATTGTGTCCGGACTCTTAGTATGTGGATAGCTCGCACCGGACCCGTCTCTCCTTTGGTGTATCCTGGATTATTTAAAGTGTATCGCCCGTGTACAACAGTTGATAGGATACCCACTCGTACTACTCGTAATACATTAAGCACCCTGTCTGGGTTGTCGCCCCCTGTGGAACTGGCCAGTGGGTGTGCCTGCATATGTTTCTCGTGCGCAGTGATTTGTCAGCAGGCGTGGGCGCAGAGTGTGGCAGCAGGGTGGAACCGACTTGGACGGGACGCTCGCCGCTTCTTGAACCCTGCGTGACTGCCCATGGCGGGCTTGATCTCTCCCAAACCCCTCTCGTACATGCAGCAGATGCAGTACAACCCCTACAGCCGCGGCGTCGCGGGCTACGCCGACTCCCCCGCCAACGCTCTCCCCCCGCTCTCGCACCCGACGCCGCAGAACATGCTCCCCAGCTACAACGGTCATTCGCCCGGTCTCATGGGCGTGCACGAGGAGGCGAAGATCTACGGTTTGGTGATTGAGCTTCTGGACGCGAACACCCGTGAAACCGCCCTCTTGGAGCTTAGTAAGAAGAGAGAGCAATATGACGACCTTGCCTTGGTCCTTTGGCATTCCTTTGGTGAGCTGCTTCCGGGAGACGGTCCAGAGATATAGGAAACTGACCCTCTGCACCAAGGCATTATGCCCGCACTCCTTCAAGAAATCGTTTCTGTCTACCCTTTACTCTACCCACCTAACCTCACTGCCCATGTTTCCAACCGAGTCTGCAATGCGCTTGCCCTGCTGCAATGCGTGGCTTCGCACTCCGAGACTCGTCAACTATTCCTTAATGGTGAGTCGTTCATCTCCACTACTGTCTGATTGAATGGTGTATAACACGTTCCGCAGCTCATATTCCACTCTTCCTGTATCCATTCCTCAACACGACTTCGAAGACACGCCCCTTCGAGTATTTACGCCTCACGTCCCTCGGCGTCATTGGTGCCCTCGTGAAGGTACGTCATCTCCTCTCAGTGTGCTCTGCGGTAGGTCGGGTTATAACAGGCTTCAATTTCAGCAAAACGACAACAACACTGTCATACACTTCCTCCTGTCGACCGAGATCATACCCCTCTGCCTGCGCATCATGGAGACGGGCTCCGAGCTCTCCAAGACCGTTGCCATCTTCATCGTGCAGAAGATCCTGCTTGACGAGACCGGCCTGACGTATATTTGCCATACGTACGAACGGTTCTACGCCGTCGGCACCGTCCTGAGCAACATGGTCACCCAGCTCGTGGAGACGCAGGCAGTGCGGCTGCTCAAGCACGTGGTGCGGTGTTACTTGCGGCTGAGCGACAATCTGAGGTGAGTGAATTCGTAGGATTGCATCTCCGGATTCATGTGGGCTGCCGATGCTAACGGAACTGGTAGGGCCCGAGAGGCGTTGAGAGCGTGCCTTCCGGAGCCTCTGCGCGACAACACGTTTGCCAACCTGCTCAAGGTACGTGTGCGTGTGTACGGCTGTTCGCTGCTCGTATCACTAACGTCGCCACTCAGGGTGACATGGTCACAAAACGATGCCTGACCACCCTCCTCAACAACTTGAACGAGTGATCGGCAACCTCATCGCCAAGCCACACACAACCCAACGCACAAAACAACCTGGAGTCCTTTTTGTTATGGTATATCGGGAGGTCTACGGACATCCAGTCAGTCGCGCCGCAGTCCGCGCGCCCACCCGTATTGAGTGGGGGGTGCATGTAGCTATTATATACCTTGCTTTGTTTCAGTACCCGCCTTCACACATGTAGAGTTGCTCAGTGGCTCATGACCATCACGGACCGTCTTGTGGGAACGCATGCACGTAGCGTATTTGTGACTAGTACAGTAATTGTCCGGAATATAAAACCTGCATGGCGACTTTGTAATGTACACGAGTGCGTCGTCCCGCCGGTAGGCCCGATAGAGAGCGGTGGATATGTAAGTCTGGGAGAGAGGCCGGGTTACGATTCCTCGACCTGGATGGTGAGCTCCTCCAGCCCAGAAATGCGGCTACGCAGGAGCTTGTCCACCCGCTCGACGACGCGGTCGACGTTCGCGAACGTGGCGCGCCGCGCTCCGTGCGGGCCTGCGGGGTCATGCGATGCGGCGGAGGGCGCGAGCTGGATATGGATGCTGCCGATGATGCTTGCGTCGTCCTTAGGCCAGAAGCGCGGGCTCGTGAACGACGCGAGACCCTCGACGCTCGGGAGCTGCGATGCACGGTTAGTACGGGCACGGACGCATATCGGGGGCGGAGGAGAGCGTACCTCGGAGATGGCCTGCTGGATGCTCGCCTCGCGGTCGGAGAGGTCGAGCGCGAGGACCTTGCCCGTGTCGATTACCAGCGGGATGACGCTGGCGGCGATGAGGATCGCGATGAAGAGCGACGCGATGGGGTCAAAGCCTGTCCAGCCGTAGTACTTGATCAACAGCGTCGACACGATCACGCCGACCGAGCCGAGCGTATCCTACCCACACACCCCGGTCAGCTTCCGCTCATTCACGAGGTCACGAAGGCGAAGAATATGAGTAGACGTACCGCCATGACGTGCAGGAAGACGCCGCGCATGTTGTGCGAGTGGCCCTCGTGCGCATGGTGCTCGTGGCTGTGGTCGTGCAGGTTCGGGCCCGCGCCGTGCGTGTGGTGCGCCTCGAAGTGCGGGTCGTGCCCGAAGCGGTAGTTGGGCGTGAGCGGGCTCTCCGCCGCCGCTGCGGCGCCGTCACCACCGAGCCGGAGGTGCCGCGGGATCGGCGAGGGCACGAGCAGCTCGTTCGCTTGGAGCGGGCTCTTGAGCGGGAGCGCGTGCGCGTGGGTGTGCGGGGAGCTCGGGGAGTCGGTGGTGATGTTGATGAGGGGCGCGGGGACGTGCCGCGTCGGAGGGGTGATGGAGAGAGGGGGCGGAGAGGGCGAGTGTGCGTGCGAATGTGAGTGTGAATGTGAATGTGAGTGCGAGTGCGAGTGCGACTCGACAGCGGGCGGCGCGGGAGGAGCCTCGCCGTGGTCGTGCGTGCAGGGCTCGGGCTCAGCATGAGAGTGAGAGTGGGAGTGGGAATGATCATCCTCGTCGTGCGAATGCGAATGCGAGTGCGGGTGATCGTCTTGGGCGTGCGAGTGCGAATGGAGGTCGTCCGACGAGTGCGAGTGCGAATGCGAGTGGCCCTCATGCTCGTGGGCGTGTGTGTGCTCCCCGAACGTCGTCGCAGACGGGCTCGGCGTGACTGCGGGCCCGTGGCTGTGGCCGTGCCCGTGTGAATGCGAATGACCGCCCTGAATAGATGAACACGAGAGTGAGCGACGTGCGGGATTGACGGGCGAGGACCTACGTGATGGTGATGGCCACCCATCGCAAACATGCCGAACAGGTTCACCCCGAGCCCCAAGGAGCTGACGAGCAGCAGCTGGCTCGTGTTCATCTCCGGCGGATCCAGCCTAGAAGATGGGTCAGCTTGTTGGATGGTTCGTGCCTGGCAGTTGGGTGGGGACGTACAGGCGCTGGATCGCCTCGAAGATGATGAAGAGCGAGATTAAGATGAGGAAGATGCCGTTGGCGAAACCCGAGAGCGTCTCGATGCGCCCATAGCTGTTGGTGAGGTCAGCGTTGCGAGGATCATCCGTCTGTTGTGTGGTGCACACCCGTATGTGAAACGCTCGTTGGGTGGCCAACGTGCCATGACGCTTGCGATGAGGCCTACGCCGATAGCCATGCAGTCGAAGGCCATGTGAATGGCTGTGCGTAACCAGTTGACATCAATCACCACCGCACCAGCATTAGCAGAGTTGATACATGGGGACTTACCATCTGATATCAGACCGAGACTGTTCGTCCAAACACCGTACAGCATCTGCACAAGCATATAGCACATGTTTAACATGAGGAAGTAGAAGATCTTCCGCGACTCAGGGTTTGACAGGATAGACTTCAGGTAAGCCTTGATGACGCGCGTGCTGGACGCGTAAGGAGAGGGAACAGCGGCGTCCGCTATGCGCGGATACACCCCGTAGAGAAGCAATGGAGCAACGAGAAAGTCTGAGAACCGCGGGTACCGCCCGAGGGAGAAGAGTCCGAGGGCGAGCGATGTCCCGAGAATCAGGCCGCACGATAGGACGTAGTATTGCGGAGGGAAAGAAGGGCTTTTGGTGACCCTAGCGGCTTGGGGTGCTCTAAAGAGCAGCACGTAGGCGAGGAACGGTATGACGGCTAGGGAAGTCAAAGGTAGAGAGGGCGGGGCAGCCACATCAGTCTGTGCTGAGCGTCAGACATGTAAAGCAGGGTGGCTCAGGTATGCTTACCATGACGTGCCTGAGGAGATAGAGAGGGAAGCTGAACAAGGCCGCCCCTAATGTGCTCAGCGCAATAGACAAGGGCTCGCCGAGAGACGGTAGGAGAACACCTTGCGTGTGGTCAAACGCACTGGAGGCTGCTGCTTCTACGAGCAGAGCTCCGTATGCAGGGAGCATCTCGTGCATGCCCTCGGACGAGAGGCCGGCATCTGAAACGAAAGCGAATAGCAGGGCTGCTATGATAGAACATGTTTGCAGTAGCTAACTGGAGGTTACGTGGGAGCTACTACACAATGATTTGGCCACTTACAGATGTAGGCGCTATGAGCGACTTGAACCAGGCAGCAGAGAATTGGTGAATGATGACGACACTGACATGGGCGTGATGTGAGGCAAGGCACTTTGCGGGGCCGACAAACATACCGAGCAGCTGGTAGTCGGTATAATGCGGTAGCTAGCCCTGCTTGCCTGAGAAACACCAAGAGCGATGCCATGCCCAGTACCGACCACTGCAAGCCAGCAGCATGAACACGTCTGAAGGAAGGAATCAGTGGTGCGACGCACCTCGATTGACCTCTTCTTCTGGAGCTGGCCCGTGCTGGCAACCCATATCATCAAGCCTGTGGCACCGCACGCCAGTAGCCTCACGAGCAGCCAGAACACCCCCACATCATGAGAGAACAGCGAAGCCTTGCCGGCCTGGAGTGCCAGTACCACGAACGCGTCGGACAGCAGGACCTGAGGGAGTACTCTGCTGCTTGGCAGAGTTGAGTACACGCGATACAAGGTGTGAACATACAACGACATACGATTTGGCTCCTAACGCTACCGGGTTCAGAGAGACCTTGTGCCGAGTGCGAGGATCGACGGCGTCCATGGTCAGTGCACCGCGCAGCCCCCCACTCAGTATGTGCTAGAGAGTTATCCCGCTTCACTAGAATGTTGCCAGTGCAGTGTGTACAGGCGAGAAGAGAGGCAACCAAGGAGGAGCGTAGTAGTACCGCAACAGTCCGTCCGCACGATCACCGGCAGCCCAGGTGTCAGCGCCACCCGCCCGGCGTCCCCGCCCTCGCGTCGGCATCACGTGCATCGCGAGCACGGCCAGCGCTGCCCAGACGCGTCAATCGGAGATCCAATGTCTCCCTCCCGCCGTGCCGATCCTCTGCCCTGTTCTCTGCCGCGCCACCAAGAATGCGGGTAGACGCGCCCCGCTACTCAGCACACGCACCAAAACACACATGGCCGTTTATTCCTACTACTACTGCTCGCGATCTTCCTTAACAACAGCGAGCCTGATGGTCGTGATGAGCTGAGCACTGGCCCCAGGTCCCACAGCCGTCAACACACGTCAACAACGGGAGCCTGCAGTTCAGGCCCACCAGCGATAACACACACCCATGCCAAGGACCAATATCCCTCGCTTGACACCACGCTTCCCCGCAGCCCACCGCGACCTGATCAAGATCCCCGACACCGGCCACCGGCAGAAGCGCCACATACTGCGATCTCATTCGCGTCCAAGAAGAGCATATACGTACATTCATAACAACACAGCGACAGAGCGACGAGAGAGACAGCGCGAAAACAGTGCTATACATACAGTGGCAAAACCATACATGATACATCCAACATATCACTCACTCTATACGTGCACGATGATACCCCCTACGAGTTATGGAATTGCGCCACCAGCGTATGCCACGGGTCGCTGGCAGACTGCATAGTATGTCCGTTTGCGCCCCCGTGCCCGACATGCATGTAACTGGCCGTATATGCATCCGCCACGGGGTCGTACTGCGCGTAGCCCTGATGTGGATGGCCCTGTAGCGGCGACATACTCGTGTCTATCGGCGACGGCTGCACCATCTGCTGGTGTTGCTGGTGCTGGTGTTGCTGGTGCTGCTGGTGCTGGTGCACTGGCGCACCCATACTCGCGTGCATCATGCTTGCGTCCGGCATCGGCTGCCAGTAGCTGTTCATATCCGCGTACTGCTGGTACGGCGCGTACCCGTAGTCCTGCGCCGGCGGCGCGAAGCGCTCCGGCTCCCGCTCGTAGCTCTGGCTCCGCTCATAGCTGTTCTGCACGTACCCCTGCCACGACGACGGCCCCGCGTCCTGCATCCCCGCGTCCATCGGCGCGCCGTACTCCGCGAGGGGCGGCGCGTACGTGGCCGTCGGCGACTGCTCGGGTACGTCCCGTGGGCTCGACCCCGCCTGCGAGTTGCCGTCGCTCGGCGTCGAGGCCGTGGGCGACTTGCGCGAGACGAGGCGCGTCCGGCCCTGCAGCGCGCCAAGCTTGTCGTCGACGTCGTCGTTCGGGGACGACCCGTTGGAGGCGATGGGCCGGGACATTGACGGGCTCGCGTGATGATACTCGGACATAGAGGCCTCTGCGCGTGCCTTGAGCTTCGACAGCACGGGCTGGAGGCCGCGGAGATAAGTCAACCGTCAGAAGACGATGCGCGAGGAAGGAGCGTACCAGCACTTTGGCCGCGCGAGGGTCGCCCCGCACAGCGTCAAAGAGACCATAGGCGGTATCGAGCTGAGCCTGTGCGCTACGCGCGAGCTTCATCGAAGGGCATTTGAACGGTATAGCGCCAAGAACAATCTGGATACAGAGTTACAGCCTCTGCCCCCACGCGTACGCCAGAAGCCAATCGACTCACAGCAGAGGAGAAGACGTGCGTGAAGTAGAACCACATGCGAGCGACAAGTTTCGGGTATTGCGAGTACATGCTCTTGATCAGGCCGACGTACGAGCACGCGCTGTCGTACGCGGCGAGCACGGACGGCGCGTACTTGTGGCTCAGCGGGTCCTCGGGAGCCTCCTGCAGCGCCGTAGCGAAGAACCCGCGGTGCATGTAGAAGATCGCTGCGCAGGGTCAGGGGGCGTCAGCCCGGAGCGGACAATGGAGCGGGGCCGCGGAGACGACGCACTTATTTCCCGTATGGAGAACGCGCAGTAGCTCTGGAGGTCCTGCTGGTACGTCGGCGGGTTCCCGGAGTCGATCTTGTTCCCGCCGAAGCCGCGCACGCGGAGCGAAGGGGGCAGGTAGAACTCGCGGATTTTCTTATCGAGCTCCATGAGCTGCCGGTGGCTCGGGAGCCGCGCGCCGAAGACCTGCTCGTTCACGACGCTCTGGCACTGCGCGGCGAACTGGTGCTTCCATGCCGCGACTGCAGGGCAAGGCCCGATAAGCGGCGTCGCTGGGTGAGGGGCCGGGCGAGCTACTCACAGGACATTTCGGGCTCGCCACCATTGCTCTTGATCACGGGTGCTTGGGGCTGCTGGCAATCGATGAAGGCCATCGACAGCGAGGGCGGTCGCCCGAACGTGATGCTCTATCATGACAAGAGGGTGTGACTAAGAAGCCGGAAGCAAGCTGGAGGCGTGGAAGCTGGACGCACCTGCCACGAATCATATGTGAGCAGCTCATAGAACAACGATCTCCGCCTGAAGGCCTCGTCGGGATCCAAATTCCACTTATTGCCGTCGCGATCTTCACGCTGTGGTGTCAGTATGATTGACGGCTCTGCAAATATGTTTGTCCTTACGCAGCCCGAGCTGCAGGGGGTTTGTTTATTTACGAAATTACTCGAATTAATTAGAGCACTAACAGTCAGCGCCATCTTCGTCGCAAGACCCATAATCATCCAGCGCGGGCCGTCGATATTCGAGAGGAACATGAAATGGCACATCACGATCTGTACGCACGTGCCATGAGCAAGCGTCCGTGGACGTCGGAGCGATGCCACTCACCAATGCCTGGATAGCCGGTATTGTATGGTGCTCCAAGATCGAATCGAGGGACAATGCCGCACGGCCTAGCTGATAATAGCGTGCCGCGTCATTTGATGGCATACTATCGTCCAAGTTGAGAAGGCATCCCATGGCGAGGGCCATGAAGAGGACCGAGAGCTTGTGCGAATAGTCCGGATCTTGGTCAGCGTACTCCGCGCTTTCGTAGAAGCGCGAGAACACCGTCTGGTTGAACTCGGACTCGGGTATCGGGGTGTACCTGCCCAGAAGCGAGTCAATCGCACGATCTACGCTTCTTGTTTCTATGACATACATCCAAGCGGCATGCTTGAAGTAAAGGCCCACTAGTCGACGCGCCTCGGTCACGTCAGGCAGACAGCTCACCAGAGACGATCGGATGGACTCTGGTGATTGGTTCTCACCAATCGGGAATGCGTAGCTAAGCCAAGGAAGGGTCGTGGGCAGGATCGCCTGAGGGTTCTCGAAGGCAGCCTCTTCTCCCTCCTCGTTCTGTACGGCGGTTACTATTTCAGACGGCGACAAAGTCGCAGTGCAAACCTACCTGCAGTAGATACTACAAAAATGAGGTAAGCCTTCTGCACCACGTTACCACACGGTGGTTACTTTACCCATGCATTTGCTGTTGTGCCGTAAAACTTCGAGTGTCCCGAGTCGGTGATGGAGCTAGTGCGCCCTCGTATCTAGATGCTGTCTACGCGCATATATAGAGCTGACTCACAGTGACCCTACGGCGTCGATGACCTCTGCTGCCTCGGATTCTCCCTGCTGAGGCGAGTCTTCTTGGCTCTCCCGTTCTAACGGCCTCTTAATCTGCAATAGCTCGTCTGTAAGTAGAGGGTGTGGTTCGAGCGAGGTCTTGCTATGGGCTTCCTGAAGAGCATCTTCGAGTTGCCGGACTCGGGTCGATAGCTGGGTGATCTTGTCGTGCAGGGCTTCTGTGTTCGCTAAGACGAACCTACACCTCGTCTTAGCGGACACCGACGCAGTGACTGGCAGTAACTCACCTGTTGCCCTTGCCGGTGGTGAGGTGTCCTGGGGATGTCGCGTATCAGCGTCAGCAGGATCGCCGCAGAAGAAGGACCGACCGTCGGGACAAATAGCCGCACAGCCTTTCTTTACACAACTTGCACACGGAAAAACTCTCGAACACCTTCAGACGCGATGCGGGCTGGTGAGTAGGTACGAGAATTGCGCTACGATGACCACGGACCGAAGTTTAAGCCTGCAGTCCCCGGCGTCAAAACGACTGTTGGGTGGAGATGACGGAGATTCTTACCGTCTACACTCCGCGCAGGAAAGAGGCGCGTTGCGCCTCTTGGATCGATTGACGAGGGTGCTGGGTGAGGACATGGGGTGAGGGGGTCGCTTTTGTTGCGGGCCTGCGAAACCGAGTACGGCGTATCCGTCGTGTAACCTTACGCCGCCGCGGCGTGACGCGCATCAAGGTTCGATTAGCAGCCATCCGGACGTCACTCAGGGAATACCTGGCACTCACTTCAAGCGATAATGGGCAATGCGGTGGTCGGAAGACTGGGGCAAGCTGAGCTCATGTGGGTTGGAAAGGCATAAGATTGGGCTGGCTGGCGGGGACGACTGGTGTCAGACCGCAGAAGACGCCGGGAGAGGCCCACGATCATTGGCATGCCCTTTTCGCTCAACGGCAGCATGTTGAGTCCCCGGGCCTGCCTAATCTGGACGCGAATCTGACAGGGCGAGCCGACCCGGATCGGAGATGGCGCCCGCTCATTGGCTGCCCGACTGTCCGCCCATCGTCGCCGACTCGCCGCCTCCGCCGTCTGCCCCCGCCCTCCATCTTCTCCTCCCCTTCCATCCTGTTGAAACCCAGTCGCATGCACTTGCAATGACAGGCTGTGTTGTCCGCAGGCCATGGAGCACACTCACTCCACCCGCTACTGATCTACGGTCGTCGCCATATCGGCCAGATGGGCCACACGACGGGCGATAGGACATCCTGGCAATCATGTACAAATGGGCGTCGCAGTGAGTTTAGGTTTCTTGTTGCGCCACGGGATGAGTCCCACGAGCTGATTGTTTGCCATTCGTTGCTGGGGGCAAGTCGTTTCCGCGAGAGCACTGCGCACTACAATGCGCGGCGGCATCCACAGAGTTTGTACGCCGGATTAGGTGGTCCAACTGACAGTTGTAGGGGCTCTTGTTTGTTGTGATGTCTATTGGTTGTGTAGTCGTGTGACGGGACTTTACTGTCTTGGCCCAGATGCATATGCAGTGCATGTTCGTGACTGAGAAAGCCCGATACCACCTGCGGTTTGTCCAAGCAAACAACAGCCCCCAAGGATAGCCTGGAAGCCCAAGGCGAAGGATTTGGCCAGTCTGCTGATGCAAAGCCTATCGACGTCACGCTGCATGGAAGTCATCAAGATTCACTGTGCTTCTATTCGGTGGTAGCAGCAGCTATTAGGCGGGCTTGCTTCCAGCCTCAAGTACTCTAGATGTACCTACAGTGCTCGTCGAGCCGGACCGGGAGGGCGTTGCCGCGAGGGAGGATGGGTACCCACGTGGCATTTGGGTCCGCGATCGCGGTGGCCCAGAGCGGCCCCGCCCGCCTGCTACTTACTCAACTCGCGCCGGGGCGAGCGTTGGGAGTCCTGCGCGTCGTGACGGCGGGCGATGGTGATAGATTTTCGCAGCTCTGGCGACGAATTTGTAGAGTACGAAGCGAACGCGAGCGTATGTAAGCAGGCGTGGTTGCGTGATTGGCCGGTCGGAAGGTGGATCATAGACAGCGAGTTATGAATGCCATTTTGAGCCCCACGTTTCTTGTTCACCAACCGTCGTGATGCGGGGAGTTGCCTTCCCCTTCCACCTCCACTATGCTTGCTCCTCCAACGATTTCTATTCCACTGCCCTCTAGCAACCTCTCTGACACAGGCTCGCTCTCCGGCCAGGACCCCTCTGCCCCGCCCAAGTTCCCCCACACCCGTGCCCAGCTCGCATCGCTCGCGCGTCAATACAAAGTACCAGAGGTATTCGAAGGCGACCCCGACGGAGATGACCCTCGTGTCGACTCCGCCCTTGTGGCCAAGGTCGTCGTGCTCTTGAGTAACGAGCGCGAAGACGAGCTCAAGTCGCTCCTGAAGGATACATTCGGCCCGATAGATGAGGAAGACGTGAGTGAGATCGTGTCCATGCCTATGGTTACTCGCACGAGGCATTTGTCCTACACATTCTGTCTTCTTTTACGTGAGGCATTCTACCGAGATCGAGGCAGTCAGGAAGCCTGCGTCTCCCGCCGCGATCACTGTCGCTGAACCGTGTCGCTTACTCGGAGTGTATTCGCATACCATTCGCGGCCACCCGAAACGGAATCCCTCATCCCTTGACTGCTACTCTACATCTATCGCGTGCGCTCCGTTCTGGTGGTACTGACGCACTCCCTCCGCAGCTCGAACAACACGTCTTGGACCTTCTGCACAAACATAGAGATGACGTGGACAACGTCCCTTTCCTCTTCCTGACCCCGACGCGCCGCCCCATCTCGCGCCCCTCTTCGCGCGCGTCAACCCACTCTGCTCGTCTCATTCCTCGCCCAGAGACTCCTATATCTGCTCCTGGCTCCCCTCTCGCGATGATATTCAAGAGGCCGCATACGCCAGTCACGTCGCCCCTAGGTGCCCAGCAGCAGTCGGCTTCGTACATGACAGCCCGCAGCGAGTCCCCGAGCATATCCCCTCTGATTACCCATGCGCAGTTTACCGCAAGCCTGCCCGCGTCGCCCATCGGATCGCCACGCTCGCTGAACGCCAAAGCGCACGAGTTCAAGCCCATACAGCGCCCGCTCTCTGCCGCATCGTCAAACCCAGGATCACTGGCACAGCTCCGCGCTGAGACGCCCTCGCCTGATTTGTGGGCGCACAACCCGAGCCGTCCTACGTCGAAGCTGGCAATTGCAGCCCCTTTGACACCCGACAGTGCCCTCCTTCCGCGCGCGCTCACGCCGAGCTCCTCGCTGCGCTCGTCTATGCGTCCCGGCGAGAACAGCGACGACGAGGATCCATTCGATCCGTTTGCCCAGGGCAATGTCCCTCGTTCATTCCATCCCGTCGGCACCGAGCTCGACTCGCAGTGGTCCAACTCGCCCTTGTCACTTTCGCCAGACGACCCACGCTACATCTCCGGGGGCATGCCGGACCCGTCGTTCCCCTCGGTGGGCCCGGTTCAGCGGGATGAGGACATGGACTCGGAGGCGGCGGCGATGCTTACGGACGGGATGACGCCGTTCGACGTGCTCAGCTCCGTGTTCGGTGCGACGCTCGCACCGTCCGAGCTCGAGGACGCGCTCGCGCAGAATGGGTACGACTTCGAGCGTGCAATGACGTGGCTTGTGGATCGCTCGCTGAACGCGCCCGCGCAGCAGGCGGGCCCGCCGCGGATACAGAGCATGGGCAACCGCGTGATGATGGTCAGCAGGGATGCGAATGGGATCGTGCGCGGCGGGCGTGGTGGGTTTGGCAATCCGAATGCGCCGGGTGGGCGTAATGGCCAACGGTTCGTGAATGGGCGACCTGTGCCCGGTGGTAATAGGGTCTGCCGGTACTTCCTGGCTGGCGAGTGTTTGCGTGCGGATTGTCGGTTCAGGTGAGGTTTCTCCATCTCAATGTGCGAAGATATGGCGTCGCTGAGGAAATGTTCGTAGCCATGACTTAGAGCGCGCCTTGTGCAGGTTCTGGCTCCGCGGCACTTGTGCCAAGGGCGAGAACTGCGAGTTCTTGCACCACCTCCCCAAGGATATTGACGTTTCGGGACTTAACCATGCGATGGGGCGCGTGGACATCAACGCGGACCCTAGTGAGCGTGCGCGGAGTGCGTCGCCGGACGAATTCCCTAGCCTCAACCATGTTGCAAATGCTGGAAATGGGCGCGGTGGTTTCCGCTACGGCCGCGACAATAACGCGTACCATGATCCAGGGCGTACTAGGTTCGCGGCTGCTGTGAAGAAGCCTGTCCCACCAGCGGCTCCTGTCACGCCTGTCGTGCAGTCGCCAAAGGACCCTGCCCTCCTCGCCGCCCGGCGGGAGGCCATGGGTGCTGCAGCCGAGCCATTGCATCACAACACCTCTATTATCGCACCGAAGCCGTCGCCACGCATCAAGCTACGCCCGCCAACTTTGTTGCCTACGCTACCCACTGGCGAAGCTGTGAATCAGTTGTATATGAATTACCGGTCGAGGTGAGTAGGACTAGTCATGACATCACCCCGCCGCGCTCGCAAGCTGACTGTGCAAAAGGGCGTTACGCCTCGGCGCGGCGCGCAATGCTTGTCTCTCGCGCGCTGCAGACGCCTGGCGGCGTGGCGACGGCGCTGCCGCTAAGCGGTTCAGTCGTGAGGGTCATGAACTCAATGCAAAGATGAGCGCGGAGATGGTGGAGGCCGCCGGCAAGCTCGTCCGCGAGCGCGCGCACCTCGCTGAGCAGGCCGTGCGCTCGCGCGACGCGAGCTGGTCCGATGATTACGGCGACCGCACGGCGCGCGGCCGCATCTGCGGTGCGGGCCTCGGGGTCTGTCTGGGGATCGCGAGCCAGAACGTCGGTGGGGAAAAGAGCCTCACGCCGGAGGAGCGGACGGAGGTGATGCTGGACCTGCATGGTTTGCACTCCGCGGAGGCGACGGAGGTGCTGGAGGAGTTCTTACTTGCTGTGAGTGGCCGTCATTCGCGTTCCGTTTACTCCACCATGCTCATGCAGCGGTGCAGCTGGAACGTGAGCATTTCTATGGATTGGGTGGGTGCATTCGCCGTTCCGTGCGTGTTATCGGTGTTCTGACCGGCTGTTGAACAGCATACCTTGTGGTCGGTGAGGAGAAGCATACTGGCACGCAAGATCCTGCTCGCGGTACCTCGCGTGTCCGCCTCGCTGCCGGCGTGCGCGAATGGCTACACTTGTGGGGCTACCCTTGGAGCGAGCGCGACGGTGTTATCTGCGTTGATCCTCTCACACACCAGTGATGACCAGGTGCAAGCCTGCGATTATGGTTGATCTATGGCTCGCGCGAGAGAACGGAAAATTGGACTGGAACATGAATCCCCCCTCTGTACGTGCTAGTACGTGTATGTATATAGACAGTTGGAAAGAACACACGCGGATGTATGAATATATGTGGGGGGCCGTGCGGTTGTAGACGGCCTCCGCGCCGCTGGCTTCGCTGGTCCGCCGATGATTCTCGAATGCGAGCTGAGCAGAGGCGGGATGTTGCCATCACGGATGTTGCTGTGCGGCAACAACGCAACAATGCAGGTGCACGCGACGGCGTCCCAGTTTGGTAAGTGCGACGCTCCCGGCATGCCGTGCACGCGGGTTGTCAAACCGCGACTCTGCGCGGCGGTCTCTCCCCTCCTCCGCTGCGCTTGCTCCATCCCACCACAGCCTTCGTCCGGTGCAGGCACTGCTGCTGCTCAATCCTGAGGCGGCCGCGCCCACGCACGCACAGTTCGCACCTACTCGTCGACTCGAACCGTCACCATGTCTTCCGCACTAGTTATGTCCAACTCTAACGACTCCTTCGAACATGAATTTCACGACGCGCCGTCGCCCAAGTCCGACCGGCCACATTCTATCGACCTTTCTCTTGCACTTGAGCGCGAACTTGACAGCGAATCGCTCCCCAACTCGCCCGCGAAGCCAGAGATGCGGGGCGGGAGGCCACAGTCGCTGGACACCAACGTCCTTGCGTCAATCGTGACACAACTCCGGCTCAACCTCGAGGACATCACCCGCGAGCGCGACTCGCTCAAGAACGAGCTCTCAGAGACCAAGTTTCGTGAGGAGAATCTGAAGGACGCGTTGGAGAGCATTACCGACAAGTGTCTGCGTACGGAGGCTGAACTCACCGCTGCCAAGGCGAAGCAGCAAGAGGACGAGGAGGCCATCTCAATGCTGCGCCAGAAGGTTGAAGAGAGCAGGTAGAGTCGCAATCCAGGTGTGATCTACGGCGGTGGTCACTGATATCGTTGGCCCCTAGGCGCGCCTTGATGCGTCTGCAGACCGAGAGCAGACGCAGAAGTCAGATAGGGAATCTCTCCGTCGACCTCTCGCAACCTGGGGCGACCGCAATGAACCCGCCTCCGATGTCCAAGCGGGCCTCTTTCACACCGCTCACTGGCAGCCCCGTGCGCCCAGGCCACCGCCGGATCGTGTCGCTCTCTGATCCTGGTGTGGCAACTGCGCCGGCGTTTGTCGAGGGCGGCCACTGGCCGTCTTCGCCTGGCTTCTCGTCACCGGACCCCTCGCAATCCGCGCGCAGCCCTCCGCTCGCATCTGCACAGTCGAGGCGGATGTCTGGTATGTTCGGCTGGGGCTCGTCGCAGCTCCCAGACGTGCCGTCGCTCGAGAATGTGGAGATCGATTCGCTGCGCAAGGAGCTCGACAAGCTGAAGGAGCAGTTGGAGGAGACGAAGCACGAACTGAGCGAGGCACAGGAGGCTCGCGAGGCCTCTGAGAGTTGCGTGCGTGCCCTTCGCACGTTCATCGCCGAGAATAGTGTGGGCGAGCAGACGGCCCGGTCGAACATCCGCGCTGCAACGAAGCCTAGTGTTGCCCCTCCTGCTACGAGCCAACAGGGTGCTGCCTCGCGCTGGGGGTTTAAGCTCTGGTCAACTCCCGAGACTCCCGCGAACACCCCCGCGGTTGCTACATCGGGTACTCAGAGTGCCGCGGCACCCTCCCCGGTCGCTCGCAAGCTGACTGGCTTCTTCAGCCCTCGGTCGAGCATGTCGTCCGCCACGGCTCCTCCTGTGCGCGCCCCTCCAGAGGCTACGTACCAAGGCTCGGATACATCGTCTCTTGCGGACTCCACGACGGAACCAGTCAGCCCTGCCTCGTCGATGCCCCAAGCGAACGTCCATGTTCAGGACGCAGAGGGGGCTTCCATCGACTCCATCACCCTTCCAGAACTGAGCACCAAGCCGACGGCGGTCTCCGTATAGGCGTGCCACGTCTCGGACAGTATGCATCTCTTTGTTCGACGCACGCCTATAGTCAGGCGTAGTTGACACAGTGAATTCGGTTTGTCAGCGGCATATATGGATCATCTGTACACCCTTACACTACACCCACGGATCTCTTAGTCACGCATTCCTTTACGACCTAGATATGTACCTTCGGTTCCATCGTTTATCCGTATTGTATATTAGCCCTGGAGCGGTAGAATGGGACATAGCCGCATAACGCTTCCTCAGGCATCCACACCGGTTCACGAGTTGGAACGATGTCTTCGCGGATCTGGCGCAAACCTTGCCAATATTGCATTCAAAGGTGATCATTATGCTTCAACATATATACCACCTGTGCGATGTATATCGGATGAGTACGATCTGTCAGGAACATATGTTTAGCTTGTGAACACGATCACGTGTAGCAAGCAGCGCGATGTGGGCGGCGCTCTACTCTCACCGAAGACGCGACAACTGAAAGACGATGCAGCAGAGCCAATATTCCAGCACGAGAGCGATCAAATATAGAAGTGTCTGTATGTATGTCGTACTCAACCTTACCTCGATGCGCGGTATATCACACGGAGGGCAAGCGTGCATAACCAGGAGCGTCATCACTCATCGTCCGTTCACTGTCGCAGTCGAGTCTCTCCTAGCTGTCGCCTTGCCCGCCTCGTCGTCGGGTATCCGATTGGGATGGTCTGGTATCTTGGCGATCTCTGCCTTAGCCTCCTCCCAGGCCGCAAGGTTCTGGAGGGTGGGCAGTGGGCGGTGAGGTACGGTTACATGCGATGAACGGAAAAGACTACAGACCTTTGCACACCAATCCCGGTGGCTCCTCGCCATGCTGATCGCCATCTCTCTCAGGTCCGCGACTTTCTGACGCTGGAAGCGGTCAAGGTCTGCCTGGATGGTCGAGCTAGAGTACTTCAGGTCTTGCGCTGCCAAATGCAAGGCGTCCTCCAACTGCACATCCAAGGTAAGGCTACCCCCATTAAGTGCAGCCATCAGCGGCGTACGTACCTGTGAGATCGTCTCCCGCGTCTTGCTGATGTTATTCCGTCGTGCAGTCTCAGGATCGACGTCCATCATTCCATGCAAGGTATAACTGAGCGCACTGAGAAAGCCCATCCCAGGCGCTCGTCGTCTGACGGGGTTCGGTCCCGGATGCGGAGGAAGATACACAGACGACGGCTCCGGCTGTGGGGAAACGGGGCCATCGCTGGTCCCTCCCTCCTCCACGCCGTTCTCGCTGCCTCCGCTGACCTTACTTGTCCGCGATGCGCTGAGCGAGCTGACTCGCCCTTGGCTCAGCGCTTCCTCCAACCGCTTCGCCTCGCGCTCGCTCTTCTCAAGCTCCTCGAGCTGCTCCTTCTTCGCCTCGAGCGTGTCCTGCGTCATCTCGTACTGCACGTGCTTCTGGTGCCGATACACGAGCAGCTTCTTGATGATCTCCGCGAATTGACTGTACTCGTGCAGAGGCTCTGCCCAGTCCTGCTCGAACTCTTGTAACTGAGAAGGGGCATCAGACGGCAATTCCACGAGAATGAAAATTCACTCACGAGTTTAGTGGTAGACATGTATGTGGCGTCAATGGCTTGTCCAGTCTTCTCAATGGCAGTTGATAGCTGCCCGCTCTCGTTCAGACTGAAGCCGTTCAGATTCGCGCCCAGGTCAGAGTGATCCGAGGCAAAATCTACGCGTGCGCCTGTTCAGCCAGCTGGATACATAGCATCGGCGATGTACGCACCCGACCACCGTTTCATGGTCCTTCGCGTAACCTTCTCCATCGGGCCACTGAGGTGCGCAGCGAACTTGTTAGTGAAGACTTCTGAATCTAGGAAACGCTGATCTGGCCGCCGCAGTGGGTGCGCCGGTGACGGGTTCGGCAGGGCTGCGTACGCGGGAGAGGCAGTCTGATCTGTCGGGTTGTGTGATGGCGCCTTGAGTATATTCTTGGGCAGCAGTGACAAAGGCGGCGAATGGAGGACCTCAGACTGAAGGCATAGCTAAATCAGGAGACACAGAGACGCTGCAAATGACTGCGCACCCATGATACTTCGCCGTCCAGGAACCTGTGGAAGACGTGTTCGTTGGACAGGATGGGGTGGCGGGCGATGCGGTTGAGGAACGTCTGGAGCATACGCTTCCGACGCGCGATCATGGCGGCATCCTCCTTTGCCTTCGCCTGTTTGATCGCGTAGTCCCCTATGCTCTGCTTTGATGGGATGGGAGGTATGATGAGAGTGGGGTATAGTTTGACGAGGCTCAACCTCAGAGACTCGAACTCGGAGTACCGGTGTTGTGCCGACGCATTCTACTGCCAACGTCAGACACGACAGTCTGCCACAAGTATGGACGTACGTACTCCTGCGTGAATGACGTAGGCGATATATGGCGAGTTTGAGTTTACGGACGTCTTGACAGCGTCCACAATCTACGGATGAGTAGGCTTGCCATGAGCACAGGCCCAATACAAACAAGCCAACACTCCGGCAAGGATGAGTTTGACTCACCAGTATCTCCACATCTTCGCCAGAATGTAACCACTGGTCTCGCGCACAGCAGAATTCGCTCTTGAATGTCTGCGGCTGCCGGTGAGAACCCTGCGACGGAAATGTAGGTCGCCTCAAAGACGGCGATTGCGGCGGAGAGCTGAGAGCCCGGGCAACAGGCGGCAGCGGTGAAGGAGGCTCAGAGACGGCAACCCTGGAGGAAGAGGACGTGTCGGAGTGGTTGCGCTCGGGCTCAGTCTCGAAGGGGTTCTCATCTTCAAAGCCAATGTCCATTGCGCGAGGCGATAAGAGTAGCTGAAGGTTTCAATGAGCGAGAACAGAGTTAAGCAAGCCTTAGCGAGAGACGGATTGGACTGTGGGCGCGGGCGACGGGAACAAGCTCGGCTCGGCCGCAGTGCTTGTGCGTCACGCGAACCCTCTTCGCCTTCAAACGTGCAGGCGCCCATACTCAGCCACAAACTCCCTCACACTCCCCTTCTCGTCGCGCGTACTGGCATGGGACTATGTTCATTGATTGATCACTTCGTTGCAGGTACATACAGCATGAGAACCAAATATTGGGGCGGGAGACGTAGTGGAGCGAGGGGAGGATTGATGCGAATGAGCAGCGAACACGGCGAATGGAAGACGAATGGGAGGAGCGAACGTCACGACTACCAACTGGAACGAGCGACTGGGCAACAGACATTACAGGTACGCTAAACACTACAGGCGTACGATTGGTGGCAGCATAGGAAAACATACAAAACAGTGCCTGGGATACATCACAGGCCAAACGAGGGTGACGAGGAACCGGCGTAGCTGCTCATGCGCTGCACGGAGCCGGACGCACGCGATTTGTGGTTGGGATGGTGGTGGTGGTTGCGGAATTGGGCTTGATGGCGGGGCGGGAGCGGTTTGTTCATCATCTTGCGCTTCATCATCGCCTTCTCTCTCTTCAATTCCTTCTTGGGCGGCCTAAAGCCGTGCTGCGGGCTGGTGGACGTCGGCGTACGATCTCCATCGCGAGTCGATAGGTCGAATGGGAGACCGAACGAACTGGAACCTTTCGCCTTTCCGCGGCGGCGAGCCGAGTTGGACTTCTTCTCCACGGGCTTGGTTGGGGTAAGCAAAGCGTCGATGGAGCCCATACCGCCAAATACGCTCAAGCCGGTATCAGAGGCTGAGCCATCGAGTTTGTTGAACTCGCGCGTCCTGCGGAACGTCGCCATAGGGATACGATCCCAGCGACTGAGAAGGGCACCGCTTGTCGCAGGGCTCATCGTGGACGACACGTTCCAAGACGAAGTCTCATGATCTTGGGACATGGGCTCCGAATCGAGGAAGGAGGCATCGAGCACGTCGTCCAGGTCGATCACCTCGGCACACGACATCTCGGAGGTTTCCAACTGCGAATCGGGCACAGCTTCTTCGGATGACTGGGTAGAAGAAAGCGCTACTTCCGAAGGTGTCTCGGGCTGCACATCTGTCAGCGAGATGCGGAGGTACGTCAATGAGGCGAGACATACCACGGCAGAGTTCATTCCGTTCGAGTCAGTGGCGGTT
Source organism: Fomitopsis palustris (assembly GCA_029783445.1). Lineage (NCBI taxonomy): Eukaryota > Fungi > Basidiomycota > Agaricomycetes > Polyporales > Fomitopsidaceae > Fomitopsis > Fomitopsis palustris. The sequence continues at coordinate 982,778 of JARAOQ010000010.1, forward strand.
GTGGAGCGGCGGCGCCTGCGAGCTGCCTTCGACCTCGGGAATGGACTGGGTACGGAAGGGCCTTTGCCATCGATAACTGCAGACGCTTGGGCACCTACACTAGGCGACGTGAACTCGCCCATCACAGGAGCACCCCCTGCTCGCTTCCTTGCCGGGGTCTGTGCTTCAGCGAAGGACCTCTCCATCTCGAGTTCTTCCATCTCCTCCACGGATACCCTACCGGCGAGGATATCTGCAGGCGTAGGAGCAGGTGACCCCCGATGACCAGCGTAAGACGCCAACGCGATGCGCAAGCTCTCGGACGCGTTGGGAGGAACTTGAGGAGAGGGGCTTCCTGCGTTGCTGATCGTAGATTGAGGATCAACCGTCGACACGACAGTAGGCCAGCGGAAGAGCATCATAGCGCGGGAGTTCGGGAGACCGTCAGGACCGATGAGCTCATCTTCTGTCGTTTCGCCGTCGCTCTCCTCAAGCATTACTTCGTCGACAGTTGCAGAATCGTCGTCCGTTGAAGTACTGTCCTGGTGTATTTCGTCCTCCGTCTCATCCTGCATCTCCACGTCGCCTTGAGCTTGGAAGCCAAAATCGCGGGTGTGCTGAGGTGAGGTTGTAGTGAAGAACACCTGGCCATCCCAGCCGAAGGACAGTTCGCCTAGTTCCAGACCGAACTCGAACTCGCCCTGGCTCCGGCGTACTTGAACAGAGGGGTCCATACCCATGAGCAACAACGCGTCCTCCTCGTCAGCGCTCATAGAACTGGCGAAGTCGAAGTCGGACGAGGGGGCGAAAGGGTCGTGGTGCGGCTCCGGTGAGGAGTCTGAGTCTGAGCCGTCCAGATTCGCGAAGAACAGCTCAGCGTCGTAAGACGACTCTTCGTCGTCACTCCACCCAGCACCCCTGCCGTCGCTGTAGGTGATACCGATCCGGCTGCTCGTTTCATCATCATCGTCCAGATCTACATCCTCGAGCCCGCCCCCCTCCGTGTCCGCATCCACATCCTCTTCTTGCTCTTCCTGCTCAACTTCATCGTCAGTGTCTTCGTCCGACGCCTCACTTCCTCCGTCACTGCTGTCATCACTCTCGACGTCTGCGTCATCATGACCCAGACCAACACTTCTCTGACGAGGGCGGATCTCCCACCTCTTATGCCCACCGTCCGAACCCGACGCTTTTCGCGCCTGTGCCTTGTTCCCCTCCTCGTGCACGATAAGACGCGTCTCCTCCTCGAGGTCTGAATCGAGAGGAGATAATGACGACTCAGAGTCAGAAGACTCCGAAGAGCTGCTGGGCGACGAACTCGACGCAGCGGAGACGAACGTCGGGTACTTCGCCGATGCACCATCGTCGCTGTAATCGGCTGACGAGTACGACCTCGGCAGGCCCTTGACGAAGGGCCTGCGGTCGGTCGTGGTTTTGCCCCTCTGCCTCGGCGCCTTCTTGACGGAGGCCGAAGGCTTCTTGGCTGGCATATATTTGGCAGGGTGCTTGCCCTTGCCAGTATACGCCTGCGCCGAGGCGCTTCTCCCGCCGGCTGCGTCGTGTGCGTAACTGCCTGAGGCATTTTGGGCGGCGAGTGCAGCCTTGGCAGCCTCCCGCGCAGCGACGAGAGCTTTGGGAGGACGGCCTCTGCGCTTCGGGACGGTAGGGTCCAGTACGCCAAGCGCTAAATGGTGAGCGCTGGGAACTGGATGCGGTGACTGTTCGGTCGTTGTGGATGATGTGGACGCGACGGAGTTTCGCGACGGGTTCACACCGCTGACAGAGGAGCCCTGAGCAAGCTGTGGGCGGTGTTTCAGGCTTTGGGGAAGTGTGAGTTTGATCTTGAGAGACTGTAGGCCACTCGTGCTCCCCGACGACGTCACCGAATAGCCGTTGAAAGTAGAGGTAGAGAGTCCTGAAGCTGCGGTTGCGCTGACGTTGTTTGTCTGCGAGGGCCTTGACCTGTTCTGGCAGGTGCACTCGCTCTCGCAGACGGGACATATGTCGTCCTCGTCGTCCTCCGGCGAGAGGGGGTTGAGGTTGACCCCGGTAGCGACGCCTACGATAACGGAATGAGAAGCCGGCATTGGAAGAGCTTGCGGTTTTGGAGGATCTACAGAAAACGATCAGCACTGGCTCCACGGGCATAGGTATGATATAGTTCAAAGTGCGCAGAGGGGGGAGCACGCGAGCAGTCGCTGCGAGCGTCGAAGCAAAGATATCGATCGCAGGAGCCATCAGGCCAGGTTCTATCGGCAAATTGAGGTGGATTGCGATCGAGACGCAGCATGAGCGTGCGGGAAGGGGGGTATGAAGCAACGAGGCAAGAAGCGCATATGGTGCCTGTGAAGTGTAGTGAGGAGGGAGAGACGTACATGAGACGAAGTTCTTTTTTGCCATGGTCTGCCAGTACAAAGCATTGGTTTTGCAGAAAGGCGTCCAGGTTGGCTGCAGGGTGCCCGGGGCGGGTACGCGAGATGAGGGTGAAGCGCAAAATGCTCCGGCGGGAAAAGGCGCTTGCGCAACCGAAACTCGATCCGACTCAACTTTCCTTCCGCCACCCTGCACGCGTCCCCCAAAGCCTCGCCGCTGCCTCGCCGCATCGCATCAATCTCATCTTTATTCTAGACTTATTCCACGAAGCCCCTCTCCGTCGACCAGCGTCGTAAAAAAGGCAAAAACTCGACGTTCGACCGGCCCCCCTTGCTCAGCGTGTCGTAACATGTCGCGTTAGTCCTTCAGTATTCCGACTTTTGTATCCGTCCCGCTCACGGCCCCTCTGCAGGCCTCACCCTCGCCCAGCAGCTTGCCCAGTTGGCCGAACCCGCGCCTGCTGGTAGGTACGGCACCCCCTGATACGTGGGTAGTGCTCACCGCTATTTGGTCATCAGACCTCGACCCCGAAGACGTGCAGGCAGGTGTGGACCCGGAGGAACAGCCGGTCATTGATCACTCTGCGGCGAGAGAACACTACGTCGAGGTCGCGTGAGTGGATACCGTGTCCATATCGCTGCAGCGTGCTAACTATGCACTATTGTACTCTTCTCAAGTCCGTCTGCAATACGTAAATTGCACGACAGTGTTACGGATCCAAAATATGACGGCGTGCGTACAAGCCGCAAGCAACTACTGGAAGAATCGGACGAAGATGTCCCCAGCGATGGTGAAGATGTAGATGGGTCAGTCCCCAGTCAGTCGGAGGAGGAGGATTTTTCCGACGCTCCAAATGAACGTGGTACAGAAGAAGATAGCGAAGGCACAGACGAAGAGGGCTCGGCTCCTGAAGAAAGTGACGAGGAGGCACCACGTTCCATTCTTGGACAGTCCAGTGGCAGACCTGTCAATGAAGCCGGTAGCCAGTCAGTAGAAAACACAGAATTCAATAGCGACCTTGCGTCGAAACTGCGCAAAACTCGGGAAGAAGACCGGGAGAAGGGGAAAGCCGTGTCCCGCCAGATTGTACGTCATTCTATTCAAAAACGCAGACGGCAGCTGGGCCTTGAGCGTTAAACCCACAGGCACTATGGGATAGTTTGCTCGACGCACGGATACAGATGCAGAAGGTCGTGACAGCAGCGAATCGATTGCCGACCGTACGTGTGTCGATAACAAGCCTTGCTGTGCATGTATGCCATGCCATACTCATGCCTGTAAGATAGGGATCATATCTCAGCGATCTCTCCCAGCACGACTCTGCGCGTGAAGCGTTACAGGGCATGTTCGGCGAAGCTGCCGCACTCTCCGAAGAGCTATTCTCGCTGCAAGAGGTATGTGGCATCGCGGTCCGTGTTCTAGGCTGGACCAACGCTCGTGTAGGGCCTTCTCAGGGACAATGAATCAATCGAGCCTCCCCCACGCAAGCGACGGAAGGTGGACTTGGAGCACGACACCTCGTATGACTACCCCGACCATCTTCGTGACCTGTCCGCGGCTGCTTCAGCGCTGGAAGCAAGCTACCACTCACACCTCGTTCACACGCTCGCTAAGTGGTCGGCCAAGGTGCAAGCTGTTGCTCCGAGCGTGCTCCTCGGCAACAAGACCGCCTTCAACAGAGATGACAAGAGTAAAGTCGGAGTCGTGAGCATGGTCGACGAAATCCTACGCACAGACGGCGCCAAGCTGCTTGCGCGAACACGGACGCGCAGAAGCAACACCAAGCGCCTCGGGTCAGCTGATCGCGAAGGCGAACCTCGTGCCGCTAATGACGGTGATGACGACGAGAAGGAGGACCCAGAGCTGTTCGACGACCTCGACTTCTACCAACAGCTTCTCAGGGATGTCATCAAAGCTCGCACCGGTGACGCTGGAGAACAAGACTGGATGGCACAGCAGCGCGAGCGGAAGGCGAAGAAGAAACTCAAGGTCGACACGAAGGCGAGTAAGGGTAGGAAACTGCGGTACGAGGTACATACGAAGCTGCAGAACTTCATGGTTCCCGTACCCGTGACTCATGGAGGGTGGCACGAAGAGCAGATAGACGGCTTATTTAGTTCTTTACTGGGAGCGGGCTAGGCGTTGTATGAATAGATGTTCTTTGCTCTATGTGAAGGTAGCTTCGCGAACACCAGACTTCCGCGAGAAGCAATTACTATCGAGATGTACCATAATACACTGATATACAAATGGTCCGGTATACAGGGTCTACGAGACACAAGATTCAGCTCACATGAAGCCTGCATGTCCTACCACAGTTCGTGGTCGAAACGTTCGAGCTGGGCGTTGGCATCTTCAACGTCCTTTTGGGCCTTCTTCCTCATGTAGAAAATGGGGCAATCCCTGCTCGTGCACAGGACATCCTGCGGACAGCAGTCATCAGCAGCGTCCTGCACATTATTCACAGTACACGCACCATATGCAGAGAACCTTGGCAACGCTGGCATTGAGTCCATAGACGCGAGAAGCGGACTTGCATATCGGACGTTGCGGTCACCTGATCACATCGCATCTCTCATCAGTACCCGTTTAGTTGTGCTCGCACGACATTGCACACCTGCTTCTGGAACAGCTCGCCTAGCCGCGGTCTGCAATTGTTGCAGACGGCGCCACCTGCATCGTCGTTAGTCAGTAGTTTCACGGGTATGGCGGGACCCGCGTACCCTCGATGCTGTTGTTGCCCCGCAGCGCGGTCTTGCAGCCCATACATGTCGCAGTCCTGGTCGCGAACTTCATGAGACCGCCGACGGTCGGGGTTGCGATCTGAATTGTCCTGGTGTGGTCACCCGACACTGTATAATGGGCGTTAGTTGAGAGTGCATTGGAACCGTGGTGATCATGCGACGCACACAACGAGGCTGCTTTCTCGCCAAGGATGGGCTCGAAGATCCTCATGAGAGGATTGGACAGCTGATTCTCGAGATAGTACTTTGTATCTATTGGGATGTTGTTCTCAAGGACATAGATCGGATCCTCTGATTTTTCGTATGCAGCAGCACCTGAACGATAGGTGAGCATCGCGAGGTCCTAGCTCAGGAAGCAGGAGGCATACCCTTCACGCCTTTGATGATGACATACGCTACACGATCACCCAGCGCAGGTGCAGAACCTGCATCACGTTGTTTCATCCGTTCTGCTAGCTCTGCATGCGCTTGCTTGGCGGCGTAATCTACGGCGGGTGGCCTTAGTCGGTGTGCAGTATGCAGCGAGGGAATGCTGACGTACCTGTCTTTGCGAGAGCCTTGGTAATGACAAGCTGCGACATATCTACTTTGTTCTGCAAGAGATCGGCGATGATTTGCTTGGCGTAGCTGGAGAGTGGATCAATGACACGCCCCCGCAATGCCAAATGAATGCCTACGCTTCCGCCCCCTTCACATCACGGTCAATCAACATCTTATGCAGGCATGTCTCGATAACCGTAGAAACGAGCCGGCAGTTATCTCGTCGGACGGTCTGATGGGCGTGTTAAACATGCAACTCCTGCACGGCTGTTTTCGATACACACCTCAATGCCCTTCGTATCCATCTTGTCGTATTTCTCCGGCCGCGTCCAGTACAGTCCAGCATACCGCTTCTTGCTGATGAGCAAGTACGGGAAGTAGACCTTCTCGAACTCGAGCTTGATCGGTTTGATGAATTTAGCCGTGACGAAGTCTGCGGCTTGGCTCCCTGCAACCGGTAGTTAGCTGAGCAGTCAACGGCCGCGACCCAACCGCGTGAACCATACCAAGTTGCATCACGGTAGGTAGGTCTGTAGGACCGAACTTCACCATGACCGAGTCAGTGTCACCGTAGATGACCTCCGCGTCATGCGAGTGGCCATTGGCGATACAATACTCAGCCTCCACTTCCTGTATAGTGATTGAGTCTTATTCCATTGGTAGACGTACCGTCGCTCGGCGCACCTGTTTCGTCTTCTCGATCATCTGCCGTCCGTACGCCGTCGTACTGGAGGAGATGGCCAAACACGGTAGTTTACCGATGGTGGCACCAGTAAAGCCGTAAACAGAGTTCGCACTGATTTTCAGCGCAAGCTGCCGACCGTCCAGCACAGCGCGTTTGAAGGGATCTGTCTCCTTCTTCAGGTCTGCCTTGGCACGTTTGCGAGCTGCGATGAGGTCCTCCAGGATGGTCGGGAGGAGACCCTTGCGCCGGGTGGATGTGACGAAGAAGTCTGCCCCATTGGATGAATATACGCGTCACATATTGGTAGGAAGCACCCTTACCGTTATTGGGCGTCTGGATGTAGTCCTTGTCTTTGACGAGATTCATGAGGTCGATGGTCTTCTTGTCGGTCAGCGTCGTATAGCATAGGTTGTGCGCCATCATGATGGAGGGGTACAGCGAGCTGAAATCCAAGGTTGCAATCGGCACGTCATAGTAACCCTTCTTTGGCTCGATGACCGTTGCGCCCTCATACTGCTCATCCGTACCTAGAAAGCAACTCAGACCAATGTCCGCGCGGACACATTTCGCAATGACATACCTTCTCCCTTCATGCACGGAACGAGGTAGCCATCATCGTTGGCCTTACGGTAGAGTTGCGACAGAACCTTGATGGACTGACCGCGCGCGAGCAGGTAGTTAAAGGGCACACCCGTGACACGGGCCATCTCAGTGTAGTTGATGAAGCACATAAGCTTGTCAATCAACCGCTGCGGCAGGTACGCATCCTATCCAGCCTATTGAGATTGAACATTCACAGCCCAGAGCGCATCCGCACATACCTTCAGACAGTATACGGCCAGACGTCGCCGCGATTCTGGGGTCCCATTCTGTAGCTCAGTAATCACAGAGTGGTGCACGTCCTCCTTTTGCTCTCCGAGGAATTGAGCACAGACAGAGTTGAGCGTGTAGCTCCGCAGCTTGTGCTCGCGCTGCATGTACTGGAGCACATCGATCTGCAGGCGGCCGTCGAGGACGGTGTCCTTCGAGTCGCGCTGGCCGAACGCCTTCGACGAGAAGTGCGTCTCCTTCGTCTGCGCTTTGATACCTACATCGCCGGCATCAGCGGTTCGCCTGATGTGCTCAGTATAAGAGCAGCTGACCCTTCATGCGCCCGAGGAGAGGGAACTTGTCGGTTTTCAGCGCCTTGGCGCGGTCGAGGAGATAGGGCAAATCGAAGTTGGCGATGTTGTACCCGATAACAACGTCGGGATCAACCTCTTCCACGAACTTTTGCCACGCATTGAATAGGTCAGCTTCGTCATCGAAGCTGAGGACCTGCGAGCCGACAATGTGGGAGCAGGTATTCAAGGTAAAGACATTCCGGATGAAGGGCTTGCTCTCCCCTAGATGACGTAGGATACCGTTTAGTGGAACACGGGCGGAGGGCAGCGAGACACCAACCTTGGCGAGTCACCATGCTCGCAATCTGGATGACAGGGTCGATCTGTGCTTCGGGGAAGATACCTTTCCGACCCGCGCATTCGATATCGAAGCTTAGGATGCGGAGCGGCGCAATCTTCTGCCACTGGCCTTCGGGGCTGTGCGAAATGAATCGGTCCCAGCTGTTAACGGGCTTCAGCACTCGGCGAGACACACGGATTGATGACACTCGACACTCACCGCACGGAGAGTTCGATTTGGCAGTGTGACCTCTTCTTGCTCTCGGGGATCAACGTGTAACTGCCCGCAGGGACCTCGATCCAGTTCATGCCAACGACCTTCGTGTCAATCATGAATCGCAGCGTAAATTGGACATTGCTTTCATATGTGGTCGTCGTGTCCTTGAATAGGTCATGGAAACTGCATTCGCCCCGCTCGAATATGCGTGGATAGTTCATTCAAACCATGAGTCTCGCCGAAACAGGTCATAGTCGGGTGGACTCATCTCGGATTTTTGGGACACTGCGTGGCTCATTACACGTTATCTTGATGAAGATGACCCAGTCGTCGCCTCTGTAACCCCAGAGGCTCCGCCGCTTGATGAGCTCGACCCCCCTCACGCCACCTCCAGCGACGTTCTACTGTACTTCAGCACCGACATGTATGTCAGGTAGGGCCACTCACGTTCAGGTATTCCGTGAAAGCGAACGAGTCGCTTTCGGCGAATCCGCGAGGAGCGGCAACGTAGAAATAGGGCAAGAAGTCCGTGATATTGGCCATGACGCTGTGACCGGCCTGGGAGACGCGCGTGGGTCAACCCCGTTGCCCGTGGTGGCATGAAGGCTCACCTCAGTTACACCAAACATGCGGAATCCCACCGTTCCGCCTTCATAGCAATCTTCGACGTCGATTTGCTGGAAGACTGGACCAGGCGCTCAGGACATGCATCGGGGCATGCATGGTACACTCACTGATAGCGTCCCGTTTCTCGTCGATGGGGCCAAGTTTCGGTCGCGGCCAGCAGTCAGCTCCGCCTTCCACATCTACACATGCCTGTGAGAAATAGGGAATTAATAGGACCAGTGCCCATACCCTTGGCTTCGCCTGCATCCTCCTTGAGGCGTTCTAGCACGTCCGCAAATGACGGCTGGTTGGTGGGCTGAGAGCCTTGGAAAGAGTCACCACCAAGCTTCCGACGCTTCGCCAGAGGCTGTGAGTGCGCGCCGTTGGAGTCGCCGAATGTTTCCGACGCGGTGCTACGCGGTGTTGTGAGCATGGTAGTGAAGATGAAGAAAGGTGGTTTACCGAGTGAGTGGAACATTTTCCTTGGCGGAGCTGGGCATGATGTTAGGTACTGTCGCCATCTACTCCTCTTCGACGACAGAGGATGACAGAACCACGGAGGCCAACGCGAGACACAGAGGTGGTGAAGGAGGAGCCACGAGACGCGTCTCACTCATAGGCGCGTCAACGACGCGCTTGGTTATGTTTGGCTCGTGGCGACGCGGTCACGTAAGTAGTCGACACATGTGTTCTATTTCTCTCTAGGTAGTTTCTGGTACGTTACAATAGAGCCACTGACTCCGCGGGATCATACACATAATAATGCATCAGTGTGTTGACAGATGCAGGCTTCAACATGGGGTCATCTCTTCTAGTTCGTGAACCGTCTATTTGGCCTCACAAGTCTCCCACCTGATGGTCCCACCGTTCGTAGAATCATGGTGAAGATGCCGGCTCCCGAGGTTGGCGACAGAGGCTAGCCGATAGGTCAGGTGCACGAAACAGCATGACGAGCCACAAGAACGGGACTGGGCTCTTCGTCAACCAAACACGAGTCCAGAGATGAATGTTCGTGCACACTGCAGCCGGCCAGGTCTAATGAGCTCTTGCTAGGTTCTCTAGGGGCGGAGAGTATGGATCATTAGGCATGTCTCTCTAGAATTCTGGGTTACCAGGTACCTCGTAGTACGACCCGGTGTCAGCGCGACGAGTCTTGCAAGTAACGTTTAGACGCGGACGTTAGTGCATGATCACACCACCTCTTTAACTGTCGGGTGGCAAGTCGATGGAGTGCGATGTCGGTTGGGACTAGCGGCCATGTCCTGAAGTTCTAGTAGATTGCTTCGTTATTTGAGTTGGCGTTGAGTACTACAAGCTCCCGAGCACAATGTTGAGTAACAGTTGGTCGTGGCAGTTGCGCATACAAAGTGATTGGAATTGACTCGTGTGCCGCGGCCTGGCGGCCCGATGCTGAGTGGCCCTCGGCAAGATTTCGACGCGATCGTGGCGCACCCGCCGCGGCGTGAGTCTGCTATAGATCTTGACCAAGTCAGAGTGTCTGTGCTCAGGACATCTCCATCAACCCTCGCTGCCGACACCGTCCACTCCAGCTTATTCATTGTTATCTGGGGCTGACTCATCTGTGTCTATATTATCCTTGTGTCACACAGCATTGTAGCCGTATCCTTTGGAGCCCTGCCTGTAGCACCACGCCCACCAGTGTATCGGTAACGCAGCACGACAAGTCGGTGTTCGACCATTCTATCTCTTCACAAGCATGGCACAACCTTGGTCTTATCATGTGTTTTCGCTTCCCAAGGAGCTCCTGGATAATCTGGTAGCTCGTAACGTCGTCAACCAAGCACCCAGTCCTCCTCAAGATGACACTCCCGTCCCCATTTCCACCTCCCGTACGGAGGCTCGTGCATGCAATATCTGTTTAGGAGCTATCTTTGCAGACGTCGACGAACAGCGCATGCACTTCCGTTCCGACTGGCATCGATACAACGTCAAGGCGAGATTGAACGGAGGGAACCCCGTCTCAGAGAGTCAATTCGCGCAGCTCGTCGATGGTGCGTGCGTCCACTGAATTCCCGGACCCGCGTCTTATTGCGGTATGCAGGCTTGGAAGATTCGCTCTCTGGCTCTGCATCTTCATCAGAAGATGAATCTTCGAATGATTCGGACGACGCCGTCGCGACTCTCATACACAAAACGCGCAGTCTGGCACGCTCTCCATCCCCTACCGACTTGGCACCTGCTGGTCCAGGAACTCCGCTAGCATGGTTCCACTCGCCACCGTCAACACAGATTGGGATATACAAGGTCCTCTTCCCCGCATCGACGTCGCCTACCTCGTACCTCGACGAGCTGAAGGAGATGCAGAAGGGCGGTGAAGCGGGGCGTACTTGGGCGATGTTCATGACCGCTGGCGGGCACTTTGCTGGTGCGATCGTACGGGTAAAAGCACCAGACTCGGAGATGGACGAGCAACCGGGCACCACGAGAAAAGGCAAGCAGAAGAAGCCAAAGCCAGAGACGGAAGTGATCAAGCACAAGACGTTCCACCGCTACACAAGTATGTATGCTACATAGCTCTCTGGGGAACCGAGGGCTCATACCAGGTAGCCCGTCGAAAACAGGGTGGATCCCAATCTGTCAACGACAATTCCAAAAGTAAAGCTATCAGTGCCGGCGCCATGCTGCGTCGTTATGGTGAGCAAGCATTGCGCGACGTGAGTTTCGTGCCCGGCGGGAAATGTCAGTCGTGCTGTGCTAATCGTGCACTAATGTAGGACATCCGTAACTTGATACAAGATTGGTCGGAGGAAATCGAGCAATGCGAACGTATCTTTATCCGCGCAAGCGTCTCAAACCGGCGCATATTCCTTGACTACGAGGGGGCAATCATCAACAAAGGCACGTTTGTTCCCAAGCCCTAGCGAGGCGTGCGTTTGCTCATGGCCCTATAGGCGATGAACGACTGCGCACGTTCCCTTTCCCAACGCGCCGGCCTGTGAGTGATGCTCCAGATCGGCTCCATTATGTACCCTCTGACCTGTATTGTAGACGCAATCGGAATTGAATCGATGCCTGATGGAACTCACGCGTGTCAAAGTGACACACTTTACCGAAGAGGAGCTGCAGGCTCAGGACGAGGCCTACCTTGCTTCACTTCCGAAGCCCAAACCAAAGCCATCGGCTGCAGCTCCTGTAGAGCCCGAGAAGCCGAAAGACAAACCTAGGCAGCTGTCACGAGAGGAACAACTCTTGCGGGACAAGTGGGACCGTCTCCTAGACATGGTGACTAGGGGGCGCCTGGATGCCTTGAAAGCCTTCTGGGAGCGAGAGGGTACCAGCTTGGGCGGCATCGACACGCCTGTACCCGAGTGGGCTGGACAGAAAGGCGGGACACTCCTGCAAATCGCCGCACATGCAGGCCAAGCGGACGTCGTCCGATGGCTCCTCGAGGAGATGCGTGCCGATCCGACGCGGGACGTCCCAACGAGCGTGGCCGACGATGACGATGGCAACCGCTCCGACGCCTCCGATGCGCCTCCAGCACAACCCATGGGCTCGCGGCGTACGGCGTACGACCTTGCGCGGACCCGCGCTGTGCGCGACGTCTTCCGACGTTGTGCTGCTGCGCATCCCGAGTGGTGGGACTGGCTCGGGACAGAGAACGGCGCGCGCGTGCCAAGCGTATTGAGTGCGGAGATGGAGGCGGGGCGAGAGGAGAAGAAGAAGGCGAAGCGGAAGGGCTTAAAGGACCGTGTACGAGAGCGGGAAGCGAGGGAGAAAGAGAAGGAATCGCGTACTCCGAGTCCCGTCCCGGTCGAGGTCCCGGAGGCGAAAACGAAGGCGAAGAGCGTCGAGCCTGCGAGTGGGCCGCGGCGGTTGGGTGGCGCGACGGGGTCTGCGGAGGGCATCGCTGGATTGACACCGGAGATGAGGGCGAAGGTTGAGCGGGAGAGGAGAGCGCGGGCTGCTGAGGCCCGGCTGAAGGCTTTGAGTGGTGGTCGATGATTGTAGCATGGCATATGTTGTAAATCGAGAATGTAGCTTTACTTTCGTGTATGTCAGTCCAGTACACGTATCACAGACACTACTGTGAATTCGGTGCTTTTGTGCGATCGCGAGGCGCGGAGATCGTGCGGAAGCGATGTTCATTGAGCGGGCGCTCCGACGAGATGATCGATCGGTCCTTTGACCATGAACGCGGCGACTGCGCCCCGGACGCGACCCGCCGTCGTGTCCTACACGTTACCCCAGACTGTACACGTCGTTATCTGAGCCCTTGTCCGACTACTTGTCCTGCCGCCGCAGCGCACCCTGGTTTGCTCCCCAAACATGGCACAAAGCGTCTTCGCCGATCGTCCTAACAAGAAGCTAATTCTCTTCGATGTCGATGGTACCCTGACCCTCGCGCGGAAGGTATGAAGGCATCGTTACCGTAGTTAGTTCTTGGCTGACGTGCGAGGCAAGACCATCACACCGGAGATGCTCAGGCTGCTCCGCGCACTGCGCAAGAAATATGTCATCGGAGTCGTTGGCGGATCGGACATTGTCAAGGTCACAGAGCAACTCACGACCCCGGACTCGGTCGGTGGGTCCTCCTGATCGTGCATACATGCATGGTATGCTTATCCCACCCAGCGGTGGAGGAGTTCGACTACCTGTTCGCAGAGAACGGTCTGACCGCATTTAAGATGGGTACGCCTCTGCCGACGCAGTCCTTCATCAAATTCCTGGGGGAGGAACGGTACAAGCCCTTGGTCAATTTCATTTTGCATTACATTGCCGATCTAGACATTCCCATTAAGCGGTGAGCAGCATGAACATGCGAAGCTGTCTCATAGCTGAGCTGCCTTGGTAGCGGTACATTTGTCGAGTTTCGTAATGGCATGATCAACGTCAGTCCGATCGGTCGTAACGCGAGGTGAGCCACTCCTATTTCTGAGACGTAGCTATTCTTATAGCATAACGATACAGCTACCAAGAGCGGCTTGACTTCCTTGAGTACGACAAGGTTCGTTTCTATCTCTGTCTGGCAGCTCTCGATTGACCTGCGTGCGCAGAAACACGGTGTTCGAGAAGCATTCGTCAAAGTCTTGAGGGAGAAATTTGCTGACTATGGCTTGACGTTCTCAATCGGAGGGCAGTTGTCTTTCGATGTCTTCCCGAACGGATGGGACAAGACGTACTGCCTACGCCATGTCGAAGACGAACACTTTGAGGAGATTCACTTCTTCGGTGACAAGACACACAAGGTATGCTACCTAGCTTCCCACATCATGCATTTCCTCAGCTGCTCTCACAGGGAGGAAACGACCACGAAATCTTTGCTGACCCACGGACAATTGGCCATACTGTCATTGACCCACCCGACACGGCACGAATCCTGAAGGCAGAGTTCCTACCAGACTCTCAGTGAGAGGAATACTTGCAAGATGTACTGAAGAGATGAGACCAAGGCTAAACACATATGCTGGCTGAATCAATGTATGTACTACAATATGCCGTCTTGTGCATGCAGTTGGCAATAGTGTGAGAGGGTGATGGAGGGGTCAATACTTGGCACTGCAAATTTGATGAGAACTCACAGAGTGGGGGCTGTGTAGAATGCAGAATGCAATCTGGAGTCCATTTGTGTTCACTTCGGCGAGCCAACCACATAGAATAGGTGTCATGACAATACATTCAAAGAATCAAAGTCCATGGCCCAGCAGGTCTAGATGCAACATTAGATGAACCATCAGCATGTGGATGGATGATAGTCAAAGTATCTCTGAAGGATGTAGATATTGTACTACAAGCTTCATGATCAAACTCCAAGAGCTGGACATCGTCCGTGACTGTGTAAAGTGGTGTGGCGTCCAGTGGCGTCCGCAATTGAAAGTCGCTGTGGCGGTTCCCACGGTCACGAAGAAGTGGCGTAAATGAAGCCTGCCCTCCACTACCACCATACGGCACCACCCAGGTTTACCCAGGCATCTTCTCTGCATCCTGCTTCATTAGAGTGGCCTTGGGTATTTCATGGTAAATGTTCTCACTGAAGAGAATGTCATCATTTTTGCTCAGGATGTCATGCCATTAATGGTATTTGACTGTGAATGGGGTGGTATATGTGAATCAGAGCTGAACAGCTGGAATGCACTGAGGGAGGTGAGTGTCACTGTCATAGTTCTGTTCCATAGATGCTGTACTGCAATCACTCTGGCTTCATGTTATGTGAAGGCAGGGATGTAGTATATCTCAGTGTGTCTGTTAGCCTTAAAGCATAGTTTGACTAATCAGTGATCTCTACAGCACATAAACCTTCATCTCAGACATCTGAAGGAGGAGGTAATTTTTGAATTGCTTGCCAAAGGTTCCTCATTTACTGAATGTCACATAGCCTGATGGTAGCTTTCGATGTCGGCTTCCACGGTGCTCATGCTTTTATCATGCAACATTGCACGATTTAAGGCAGCATGTAGAGTCTGGACATATATCCAGGCTTCCATTGCCATGCCCTGCAGCAGGTGAGCCTGCATTTTGCGAATTTTACGCCGCATTTTTGACATGCCAGAACTAGATTGCCCCATGTTATTCGCCAACCATGCCTCCCTTTCTACCCATGTTTCCGGTGTCCATGCTGGCCTATTGAACAACCGTGCCGTACACAAGGCCGGCTTACTGAAGAGAGTGCGAACGCCGCAAAGGGTTTCTCCATCTCGGCTCTCGCATTTGCCGCCGGAGTTGCCACTCACCCCCGTCCTGACACACACCATCCTGACACCGCCCGTCGCCCGCGCCCGCAGGCGGGACTTGGAGCTCAGCCCAGCACCCACGGCGTCGCAGGTGCGCCGGAACTTCAATAAGATGCGCGGCGAGGGTTTCATCGTCGAGGACGAAGAGGACGAAGAAATCCCGTTCCCCCCGCTGCCCGTCGTCAAAACGAAGGGCCGGAAGGAGTTTACCGACTTTCTGTTCCGCCGCAAACCGCCCGAGGACATCCCCCCGCTCTCGCGCCCGCCACGCCTCGTCATACCTCCCATCCCCGAAAAGATACCGCCCGCGAGCGTGGGCTTCGGCGTGTTCGAGGGAAGATTCAGGGAGCTAGAGAAAGCGGGACTCATCGATGGGACGGGCGAGTGGCCTGACGAGGACGATGCTACCCCTGCACCTGCCTAACAGTTTGCTCTCTATTTCATTGTGACGATCCGGAAACCCGATGTGGACGACGCAACTTCTCCTTCATGTTCCATTCACCGCTGTGCATCGCTGTCCCCGCTGCAAATACCGGACATATAGTACGTTTCGCTAAATGTATCGGCTAGATTATACTACCCTCCGCTGCTGCAAATACAATCTGTGCTACAAGCGAGTAGGATTGCCTAGCAAGCGAACAAGCAAGGTGATCTCATAGCTATGAACAAGCCGGTGCCACTCGCTATGACACAACGCCAACCATATAGCGCGCGCGCGACAGTGATGACGTGGCCACACTAACCGCGGCCAGCTCAATGCGTACCGCCGTTCTGGTGACCATTTCGACGTCCTTTCAGCTCGTTCAGGTAGTGATGTGCGCGACCGAGCATCCAGATGGTGAAGGAGAACTTGAAGTTCGGGTACGCGATCGTCACGCTCTTGTTGAATATTCCCTCCATCGCCTCCTGGGACCACGAGCCGTCCTGCAACGAGCGCGCCACCGCGTTAGTGCGCGATAAACTCGCAGAAGGACAGCCAAACGCACGGGGTTTTGCCGGGACATGACGAGGCGGACCGCGCGTTCAATAGGTTCCGGCTGTGGGTAATGCGCGTAGATGAGCGCCATCGTCGCCCAGCAGGTCTGCACGACCTGCGTCTGCTCGTGCTCCACCCACACGCTCGTCTCGCACGACTGTCCCGCGCGCCGTGTCAGCACGGCGTTTAATGTCGGCGCAGCGGAGCCGCAGACGCACCTTGTAGCTCTCGCCCCAGCCGCCGTCCGCGCGCTGGTGGCTGAGCAGGAAGTCGCACGCCTTGCGCAGGTACGGGCTGTTCTCGTACGTCTCGCCGACGAGCGCGAGCGACTCGCATGCAAACTGCGCGGCGTACGTGAAGCAGATGCCCCACGAGCCGACCCAGCCGCCCTCGAAGGTCTGCGCTTTGTGAAGGTAGTCGACTGCTCTCTTGATGACCTTTCTGCAATGCTCTGTCAATCAGCTGGTATAGAGGAGAAAGGCGAACAGCATACTCGATGTCGGCAGAACGATACTTGGGATAGTACTGCCTGAAGATGGATAGCGCGGTGATCACGGACGTGGTACACTCTGGATAGCTGTGTTCGATCATAATGGCGCCTACGCTCATAGTCCATAGTCAGAGGGGGTTACCACTGTGATAGGCCATAGACATACCGAAGACCTCGGCAGGGTTCAGCAGCTCCAGCCATCCCGGTCCGCGGATGCACTCGTAGCTCGCGAAGCCCCCGTCCGGATTTTGCATCCCCAGCAAGAGGTCTACAGAGTCACATAACCGTCGTTCGGACACGAGCTTCGGGGTGGACCTGTCGCAAGCATCGTCAGACGTGAAACATTCACGTATCAAGGCCGACTTACTGGACATGCTCCTGGATGTACATAACAGCCTTCATCCCCTCTCCCGTACAGTCGGTCACAGTATATCCCTGCGTGCGCGTACTGAACGGCCACGCGCCCTTGGTAGCATGGCGGTACGACGACTCGTAGTGCTTCGGGTTCTGCTGGATCTGGCACTGGTCGAGCCAGCGGAGGGCGCGCACGAGGTTGTCGCGATTCTCCGGCTCGTCGCCCAGTCCCGTCTCGACGAGCGCCTGGGTGATGAACGCGATGTCCCACAGCTGGGACCCGTTCGTGCCGCACATGCGCATGCCCTCGCGGCCGACCCACATGAAGTCGGCGCGCGTCTCCGCGTGCCGCCGGTACGCCTCGCTCTCGGGCCCGTCGACGACGGTGCGGATGATGAGGTTGATCATCTTGCTGACTGGCCCGAGCGTCTGGTAGCCCGTGTTCTCATCCTCCTGCACGACGAGCCGGTAGCACTTCTCCATGGCGAGCTTGCGCAGGGGCGGGAGCGCGCAGGGCTCGTAGATGTTGAGGACGGAGTAGAGGAAGTCGAAGAGCGCGGTGTGTGGTGCGTAGAGGTCGACGGGGCAGATGTTGTTGCGCTGAGCGGGCCAGTCGATGCTATAGTAATTTTGGGTGTAAAGTTCCTGGAGACGGCATGAGCGCGCTCGCGTCGACGGGGGATCCAGCGTCACGTACCTCGCGGAGAGCGAGAATGAGGTCATTCTCTTTCATTGTCCAGCGAAGAGCGTACAGGTAAGACATGGGTATGTAAACAGTGCGACAGTGAATCCACCATCTATGTGGGTGGAAAGGCGTCATGTCGGGAAACACCCTGACAGTACTGTCAGCATCTGCAAGTTGTCCGAGTTCAAGGGTCGCCACAACACGCCAGGTATAATTGAACAACAGCGGGACACTCACCAGAGCTCGGGCGGGATGGCGTTGTTGCCCTCCCAGTCGTATACGTTCAGCACGGATAGCCAGAACTTGCCCCACGACGGCACGCAAGCAGCTCCGCCAAGTTTGTGCAGAGTAGCTCGAGCCTTTACGAGAGTGGGGTGCTCCGGGGACACGCCCAGGATGCGCAACACAACGTAGTTCAACGCGGTGCCGAAACAAGTGGAATGGCCTTCAATGTGCCTACAAACTCGTCAATGGTATATACAGGCGTAAACGATGAAGCAGTGCGTACAAGCCCCAGCCGCCATCCTCAGGGTGGGCGAGATTCATGAGGTAGCGGATGATCTCGAGGCGCTCCTCCTGCGTGAACGTCATGCCCGTGACATACGAGCCGATGACGAGGCCAGGGAGCAAGAACATGGGTCCGCCGTACTCCCCCGCCCAATGCCCGTCTGCGTCCTGGAGGTGTTTGTAGAACTTGAACCCGTTGCGGGCCGCATCGAGGGCGTCTTTTGGCTTGGGGAGGTCGGGGAGGCCGACGGGGAGGCCTAGCCAGTACCTGTCGATCTCGGTCTGCGGCCATGCCTGGTACTCTGCGTCTGTCTTGAGGTAGTGCCAGGTGTGGCGGCCGTCGTCAGAGGAGCGGAGGCGCCAGCGCGAGTAGTCGGTGAAGGGCTGCTTGCCCGAGGGAGGGATGTCGATGGGGGTGTAGCACGCGGCGACCATGGCAGCGAGCAGCAGGGAGCAGGAGGGAGAAGGCGACTGAGGGCCGTCGCTGGGCTGGGAGAGGGGCGGCGGGCAGGAGGACAGGCATAATATGAATGGGGACGGGCGAGGCCTCGAGGTGGTACGACTCCATCGCTCGCTCGCTCGCTCGGTCCGCGCTGGCCCCGCAGACGTGATCGTGTTCGCGCGTCGCAGGCGCTTCACGCGTCTCCCTTCTCCTCTCTCTTCATCTGGTGGCCGTGCAACATGTCCATACGAGACTCGACCGTCGTCATCCTCGACACCAGTCGCACCTCCATCCGTGCTGGCCTCGGCTTGTACGACCTCCTTCGCACGCCTTCCGTCGTAAGTCATGCACTGTCCCAACACACATAGCATCTGACCCGTCCGCAGGAAACCTTGGCACGGGTCGGCCTGCCAAAGGCTTTACTCGCAAATGGCCCCAATGGCGACGCACAAGGCAGCCCATCCACTTCTAAAGCCACCAACGGGGTCACTGTTCCTAACGTCAAGGTAAACGACTATCTCGTGGGCACACAGCTCGAGGAGGCCCTCGCTGCTGGTCAGGATGTCGTCGAGTACTGGCCATTCGCGGAGGCGGACATCAGTGACTGGACGCAAGCCGAGGCTCTGTGGTGCGTATCGAGTGTAGTTCACGCCGTAGTGAGACTTGAACCGTACGACGCGCAGGAAGTACGTTCTGTTCAACCAGCTCCATCTCCGACGCACCCAGATGGAATCCCCGGTCCTCCTCTCCTTCCCCCCAGGACTCTCGCGCGACGCGTGCGAGCGTCTCTGTCAGATGTTTTTCGAGCGATTCAACGTCGCCGGCTTCGGCATACTCGAGCGGCCCGTCGCTCAGTTCTACGCTGCTGTGAGCGCGAACAGCGGGCTGTCTGGCGTGATCGTCGACGTCGACCGCGAATGGACAGACATCTCTCCGATCTACGACGGCTTCCTCGCCCACGGCGCGCGCGCGAGCGTTGGCGTCGGCATGCAGGACTGCAAGAAGTACCTGGCAGGCCTCCTTCGCGCAAATCAGAGCGTCATGGCCGCGCTGCTGGAGCCCGTTGAGGGCGAGAAGCCGCTGGACGACGCGGCACAGCAGACGGCGCTGGAAGGACTCGCTCAGCAGCTCTGGATGGACGGCCACATCAAGGTCCTCGCCGAGGGCGAGGCCGCAGCGCAAGACGCGGAGGACCTCACCGCCGACGGCGACATCAACATTGCCGCGATCGTCGTGGCGGGAAAGGAGAAGGCGGTCATCGAGAAGGGCATGAAGAACAAGGCCGCGCGGGCAAACGCCGCGGAGCAGGCGCGAGCGAAGGAGATTGAGGCGCGGGACCTCATCGAGGTGCAGTGGCGGGGAAAGACGGTCACCATCGGGAAGGAGCGCCACCGGTTCTGCGAGCCGCTGTTTGACGTGAGCGTGCGCGAGAGCGTGAAGGGGAAGGAGCGCGAGAGGGAGGGCGTGTCGGTGCTCTCGATGCAGGCGGCCGTTGCAGAGGCCGTTGCAAGGACGGAGATTGACCAGAGGCAGTATATCTGGCAGGGTCTGTTCGTGACTGGGGAGATCACGAACCACATAAAAGGTGAGTGTTCTGATCGCGTGTCTGCCCGGAGAGCAATGCTCAAAGCTTGGTCTCCAGGCCTCGGCGCCGCGCTGCAGACGCGCCTGAGTTCGCTGCTGCCTCTCAGCGTCGACCCGCAACACAACGAAGTACAGCCCAGAGCCATCAAGACGCTGAAGATACCCGATTACTTCGCGGAGTACCGGGACAAGGGGGACGGCCTGGCCTCCTTCCTGGGGACGAGCATAGTGGCCAAGGTCCGTCTTTTCCGGGATCGCACTTGGCCGAGCGGATCGCTGACGGCGGTGCCTGTAGATAACGTTCAACGAGTCGGCGGGAAAGAACTTTGTGTCGAAAGGGGATTATGCGAGTATGGGGCCAAGGGCGGTGTTGGGGATGTCACCGGCTCTGTTGTAGCCCCCCAGTTCGTCTCAGTGCTCTCATTGCAGACGTTAAGTAGTTATAATATCTATCTTTGTCGAGTCCAAACTCGCAGCCAGTCACCACATCCTCACCTGGCGATGTACGAGTTTGGTCAGTTGAGTTGAAGACGAGACGCCGAGGAAGCGAGGTGACCGAGGCGTGTGTCGCTCGATCAGGCCGGGGGAGCGTGCGAGATCGGAGCGAGGCTTGTGTCGTCTGGGTCACTGATACACTTCTGCCAAGACATGTCGTTTGCCCTCCGCCCGGCCATATAACGCCTCCTCCTCGTCCCCGCCGTCCACCTTCTCCTCTGCCTCGTTCATCCTAATTTCAGCACCCTTTCCCTTCCTTTCCTGTGCTTTGCAAAACCGATCATGAAGGCTGCTGCCCTCACCGCCGCGGCTCTCTACTCTGGCGGCGCCCTCGCGGCGACCAGCTACAGTCTCGTCAAGGACTACGCGGGCCAGAACTTTTTTGACGGATGGGTGTTTTACGACTACTACGACAACACCACCAACGGTGCGTCTCGCGTTCTCTCGCGCGGGGGGGATGTCTGACATGGTAGTGCAGGCGATATTGTTTATGTGAGCCAGAAGAACGCCACCCAGGACAAGCTCGCCTATGTCAACGACAACGGCGCGGCGATCATCAAGGTCGACAACACGACCTTCGTCCCCTGGAACGAGAAGCGGAACTCGGTGAGTGCCTCCCCCGCAAAGAGAGTTCGAGGACGGGTCATTACCGAAGCGTCCTCGGACCCCCAGCTTCTCTTCTCTCCCCCGCTGACCCTTCCCCCGCTCCGCCCAGGTCCGTATCACCACGTCCGACTACTTCGCGCTGGGCACCGTCCTCATCATGGACGCGAACCATATTCCGTACGGTTGCGGCGTAAGTCTCCATGCCCTCCTCGCACCCTCCGTCCCGTGCCTGCTGCCTGCACGCTGTGTTACCGTGCGGCGACCTCTCACGCCTGACGACGGACTCCCACCGCGGGGCTGCTGGCCGCGTTCTCGACAGCTGCCCAAGAGTCCGGCGAGGCGTGTCGGCTCCGACCCCACGCATGGTCGAGGTGCGCTTCGTAGACGCCCGCTAAGCCTTTCCTCGGCCAGCCAATCGCATTCCGCGCGCGTTGTCTCCGTTAGGGAGGTGCCGGCGTCTGTGACTGGCAGCCTCGTCGCAGAGGCGATGAAACGTGCCCCGACGTGCAGGCGCAAATACATCATTGAGTCGCTCCTAGACATGCTTACTCACGCTGTTGACAGATTTGGCCCAGTTACTGGACGAAGGGCGAGACATGGCCCGCAGGCGGCGAGATTGATATCGTCGAGGCTATCAACTCGATGACTGCGAACCAGTACGCTCTGCACAGTAATGAGGGCTGCAGCGCTTCCAGCAGCGCGAGCTTCACCGGATCGCTCGGTGATTCGAACTGTAACGCGACGGCTGGTTGCACTTTCGTAAGCATTGCTACCCACAACGGTCTGACTTGGCGTTGATTTCGCTGTCTGCAGGGCGAGACAAAGGACAACAGCTACGGTCCTGGCTTCGCCGCGGCAGGCGGAGGTGTGTACGCAACCAAGTTCGATGAAGAAGGCGTTGCGATCTGGTTCTGGAGCGTGAGTTCCGTTCTCATAGACTTCGTACATCCTAGTGCTTAAATGCCTTACAGCGCAGCGACGTCCCCAGCTCCATCTCGTCGGGCAGCAACGACAACATCGACCTCTCCGACTGGGGTACACCGTCCGCAAACTACTCGACCGCGGAGTGTAACGTCGCGGACTTCTTCTCGCCGCAACAGATCGTGCTCGACATCACGATGTGCGGTGACTGGGCGGGCACGCCGTCAATCTACGGCGCGATGTGCCCGATCACGGGGGCGTCGCAGGCGAATGCGACGTCGTGCTACATGCAGAACGTGTACAACAACGGAAACCAGACCGCCCTTGCCACGGCGTACTTCGAGATCAACTACATCAAGGCTTACAACGCGAACGGCACCCTCGTCTCGAGCGGTGGGTCGACTACGAGCATCAATCCGAGCAGCGCCGCGGCGAGCGGGACCGCGACGAAGAGCGGCAGCAGCACGTCTTCACCGTCGAGCACTGGCGGATCGTCTGGCGCTGTTTCGGTCGTCGCGTCGGGTGCTGCGAAGGCGTGGGCTATGGCTGCTGGCGTCGGGGCGCTATTTGTCTGGACCCTGATGTAAGGGTCCCGCGGAGCGTTCGAGTGGGGGAGGAACGATCCGGCCCCCAGGACTTTATTCTTGACACTTGTCTGTCTTATACCAACAGTACTACAACGGACCTAGTAGTTGTCCTCTAATGTCACCCTAGTACTGTCCATCCTGAATCTTGTTGGGACCTGCGTACCCAGTCGACACTGTCCTTACTCGCGCTGGGGTGCATTCAGTGGGTACAAGTCGACAGGGCGCCCTACTTGTGATTGACTGCGTGTCAGTTATGAACTGAGTATCCACAGACATGGCGGTCGGCACCTCAGTCTATCTGTAGGTACTACTTCGGACGGTCTCACTCACTGATCTAAGTGCTCGTTGCTTGATGCCTTGTTGAGGGTGCTACTAGTATGGCGGCATGAGTCTCAAGTCGCCACGAGGAAGCGGTCGACCCCAGAAGGATTCCTTTGTGTGGAAAACATAGTACCTAGCTGACAACGTGAGTTTAGGGCATGGTCGTACATGTAGTCCTTATGTCAACGTTACAGCCTCACAGGGGCGAAGTTGCCGATAAGGCGACGCACGGAAGAGCCTCTCGAGGACAATCAGTTTGAGATGTAGCAGTTTATGTAACTTCCATATTGCTGATTCTTCAAATCTTGAGACGGACGTACCGGTTGCGGGATGGTACTAGACATGTTGGCGAACCATACGAATTGTCACCTGTCTTTGCCGTGATGAGTTGACAACAGTGACCATGAATAGAGTCTTCTCAATCTGGCATTTACTCGAACGGTCGGATGTATGGCCCTAGATGGGTGGCATGGCTGATCCATAGTGCATCGAAAGCAAGTATAGGAGCATACAACAGCGTATCATAATATACTCGTGACTCCGGCCCCCTAAGTAGCGTATGTTTTATGCGGCTTGGCCCTCAGCGACCGTGAGGAGGTCACTGTCTCCGGGGTCGGTGACGGTCATAACACTGCAAGCACTATCAGCCTATGACCCGAGATATAACTTTGCAGAAAAGACGTACCCAACCCGGAAGAGCTTGCCGGCGGCGGTGCCGAGCGCGACGTTCGTGCCCTGGAAGTGGTGCACGGACGTCTTGGAGAGCATGGCATAGTACTCGAGCTCCGACTTGCGGAGCGGGGGGCAGTTACCAGCGATCAAGACAAGCTTGGCTGCAATATGATGCAAGGACGCAGGGAGAGAAGAGCAAACACAGCGTCAGCACAAGGGACCTTCTCAGCCTCACGCTCCAGTCCCCGGAGATCAAGGCAGAGGGCGAACTCACCCTTGCCGTTGCGCATCTGCTTGAGCGCGGACTTGTAGCCGAGCGAGTACTTGCCCGACTTGACGACAAGCGCGAGACGGGAGGCGATGGACTCGGTGGACTTCGCCGCCTTGGACTTCTTCGTGGGGGCCATCGCGAGTTCTTGAGGAGTCGAGTGGGCGGACGGCGGGAGTGGATGGCGGATGGCGCGCTGGCTGGTTGCTCGGCGTTTTGCCCGTTCGATCGTTTGTCCACGGCCGTGGCGCAAAACTACACAGCTGCGCAGCAAGGTTTGATGCCCTTTCGGAGAGTGCCGGAGCCTGGGGCTTCATCCTAACCCCAGGCTAGGGTCGGGTCTGGGCCAAACAGAAGCAAAGCGATCGCGCGAGGATGGCACGGCGGTGGCTCACCGATCAGCTGCCCGATCGTCTTCGACATCTTCGCGAACAAGTTTGCACAACCGGGCGCTTGCTTCAGCCTGTCCCTGCCGCTCTATTTCCTCCATCCCTAGCGCTCTAGCGGGGCTCATCCTCGTCCGTCCGTCGGCCTGCCCTCTAGCTACGCTCCTTCTTCCCGTACCTCTCCGTACACGCAGGTGAGCGATCATTTGTTGCTTCCCGCGGACGTTGTTGTTTCGGAATGGCGTGTACGGCTCGCGATGGGCCGCTACGACATGAGGTCGTCACGACCTGCATAACTAAGCGACGCCTATGGTAAACGCGGGATGCCTATCGGACGCTGGATGAGGCCATTCTTTTCCGGAACAACGCGGTCCCTAAATTCCGAATAGCAAAGTATCATTTATTGACCGGCGCGGTGACAGGGCTCGCTGCATTCTGCAACCACACGCGCGAACGACATGACGCCCTCTATCAATGCTGTTGCTCGGATCGCCTCTCTCGCTTCGGACGTAGTCGTCAACTCCGCGTCGCTGCGCCCGGCGGTCTCGCCCTTCACCGCAGCCCTCGAGTCCCGCCCTACGCTGGTCCACCATATCCCGTTCGGAGCGGACCCAGGTGCGGCCCTCCTTCAGCAACACGCACACAACACCAGCAATGGCGCGAAGTTCGGGCTGGTCTCCTACACTACCGTCTCTCACTCTCGGGTGCTGCACCACCTGATTCCTCACCTGGCAGAACTCTCGAGTACTACCACTGTCCTCCATGTCGCCGTCCCGGCAGGTGACGACCTCTCAGATGTCCTTGTGCTGAGGGCCTCTCTGCCATTCTGCATCTACTCGCGCACTGCTCAGCAGGCTCACGACCATGCTCTCCTTGCCAGCAGATTAGCAAGGACAGAAGGCAAGGCCGTCCTGCACATCTTCTACGCCGACACCGACTCGGAAGACGTCAGCGAGGTCACTGACGAGCAAGCCGAGTCTTATCTGTCTGCACCACCCCCTTCTGCGAACGGCCATGCGAATGGACATACCAACGGTCACGAGAATGGCCACTCAAATGGGCACGTCAACGGTCACGCAAATGGCGACGCCAAATCGAAGGACGATGCTGCTCAGTTACTCCGAGCATTCCATGCTGCTTCTGCAACAGCCGTCTCCGTGCTCCGACGGCCTCTCCGCGCGATACACACTCATGGTGCTGAAGAGCCTCACACTGTCTTGGTAACCCTTGCTGCCCTCCCTGCCTCCCTGGAGCTTGATGGTGTCGCGTTCGTGGACGTCAACCTTCTGAAGCCGCTTCCGCCCGCGAACCTTGCTCACGCTATCCCCGCCTCCGCGCAGCGCATCCTTGTTTTGGAGCACGTCCGCCGGTGGAATGTCAAGTGGACGCCGCTGTTCCTGGACGTTGTAAGCGCACTGCAGAGCGAGGACGCAGAGCGGGACCCGCGGCCATCCGTGCAAAGTGTATTGGTGGGTGATGCGCGGGGGGTCACGCCATCTGACGTGGAGGAGCTTCTGCAGCAGCCCGCGGCGGGCACGGGCCGGTTGACCCTTGGCTCATCCGCCAGTGCGTCCGCGCAGACCATCGCGGCGCCGCATGTACCGAGGCACGAGGGGTCGTACACGAAGCTGCTGGACACGCTCTTCGGTGCCCGCCTCGAGATCGCAAACGACCCAGCGCGTGTGGGGGAGCTGGGGGCGGTGGCGACGTCGCCCGAGTTCACGCTCGGCCGGCTGCGGGGAGAGCTGGAGGGGCTGAAGAAGCTGGAAGACGATGTGAAGCAGGCCATGCGTGAGCCTGATCTCCCCGGCGACCTCCACCAGCTCCTCGGCGCCTGGCTGCACACCGCAAAGGGGAAGCCCGCCCCGGCCACCGACGACCCCGCCACCCGCCTCATCGAGGCGCTCGAGGAGCACGCGCCCGTCCTCAAGAGCGCCGCCGCCCGCCACATCTACGCCAACCGTGCCCTCCTCAAGACCGACGTCCGTGCAAAGTCTCGCTGGATCATCGGCAGCGACGCCTGGGCATACGACCTCGGGGCGTCCGGACTGCACCACGCCATCGCGTCCGGCCTCAACGTCAATGTCCTCCTCCTCGACACAACGCCTTACAGCACTCGTACAGCGGCATCGCGGCGCAAGCAGGACGTCGGTCTGTACGCTATGAACCACGGCGACGTCTACGTCGCGAGTGTCGCGCTCTACTCGTCCTATGCCCAGGTCCTCCAGGCGCTCGTGGAGGCAGACCGCTATCCGGGTCCGTCCATTGTCCTCGCCTACCTCCCGTACACCACAGAAGATTCACCCGCCCTCGAGATTCTCAAGGAGACGAAGCGCGCCGTTGACGCGGGCTACTGGCCGCTCTACCGCTGGGACCCTTCCAAGGAGGGCGAGGCTGCCTTCACACTCGACAGCGACGCGATCAAGAATGAGCTGCGCACATTCCTCGACCGGCAGAACCATATCTCTCAGCTTGTTGCAGCGCAACCTCAGCTCCACGCCGAGCTCGTTGGGTCTCTAGGCGAGAAGCTCCGCGCGGCACGCAAGGCGCGTGCCCAAAAGGCGTACGCCGACCTCCTCACTGCGATTGACGCACCACCGCTCGCCGTTCTGTACGCCAGCGACGGCGGCAAGGCAGAGAAGGTTGCAAAGCGCCTCGCCGCTCGCGCAAAGATACGGGGCTTGGTCTCTAGTGTTGCCCCTATGGACGCGGTCTCGCTGGAGGATCTCGCCAAGGAGCAGTACGTTGCTTTCGTCACTTCCGTTGCGGGTCAGGGCGAGTTCCCTCAGAATGGGCGCGCACTTGTCAAGGCTCTCAGCGCCGCGGCCGCGCGTGGTGAGAAGCCTCTGAGCGGCGTCAAGGTCACCGTCTTCGGCATGGGTGACAGTCACTACTGGCCGCGTCCCGAGGACGCACACTACTACAACAAGGCTGGCAAGGACCTCGACGCACGCCTGCAGGCGCTTGGTGCGGAGCACTTCGTGCCCCTGGGACTCGGCGACGACCAGGACGCAGATGGGCCAGAGACGGGCTACAAGGCCTGGGAGCCGCTCGTCTGGAAGGCGCTCGGCGTCGACGCGGTGGAGGTGCAGGAACAGGAACCGGAGCCAATCACGAACGAGCACATCAAGGTTGCCTCGCAGTACCTGCGCGGGACGATCTCAGAGGGCCTCGAGGACACGTCGACGGGTGCACTCGCGCCGAGCGACACGCAGCTCACGAAGTTCCACGGTATTTACCAGCAAGACGATCGCGATATCCGCGACGAGCGCGTCGCGCAGGGTGTCGAGCCCGCGTATAGCTTCATGATCCGTGTGCGCATGCCCGGTGGGGTGTGCCGTCCTGACCAGTGGCTCCAGATGGACCAGATTGCGGACGAGCATGGGTGCGGGACGTTCAAGATCACGACGAGACAGACATTCCAGTTCCATGGCGTCATCAAGCGCCACTTGAAGTCTGCGATCCAAGACATCAACAGGGTTTTGCTGGACACGCTCGCCGCTTGCGGTGATGTCAACAGGTATGTGCGTTGACACCATGTCTCGACGGCTTGGACTCATTCTGTATGCAGGAACGTCATTGTCTCCGCTATCCCATCTTTGTCGAAGCTGCACGCTCAGGCTTATGACTTCGCAAGACGCGTGAGCGAGCATCTGCTCCCTCGCACGACTGCGTACCATGAGATCTGGTTGGACAAGAAGCTAGTTGCTGGGGACGCATTGAAGGACGTCGAGCCGCTCTACGGCGAGTTCTACCTGCCTCGGAAGGTAAGTTGTTACTCGCGCTGCCGATGGCCAACAGCTAAGATATGCGTGTAGTTCAAAGTCGCCGTCGCCGTCCCGCCGACAAACGATCTTGATGTCTTCGCGAACGACGTCGGCTTCATCGCCATCGTCGATAAGAACGGCGACCTTGCTGGCTTCAACGTGTCAGCGGGTGGTGGTATGGGCGTGACGCACGGTAACAAGAAGACCTACCCGAGATTGGGCAGCATCCTCGGGTTCTGCACTGTAGAACAGGGTGTTGCTGTCGCCGAGAAGATTATGATCGTCCAGAGAGACAACGGCAACCGCGAGGAGTGAGTACATGTGCCCTAATTACTGTCCCGTCAACGTAGTGACCGTTCGTCTTGCGACAGCCGGAAAAATGCACGGCTCAAGTACACCATCGACCGCATGGGCCTCGAAAACTTCAAGGCCGAGGTCGAGCGCCACCTCGGATGGAAGCTCGCTCCCGCGCGGCCGTTCACGTTCGACCGCAACGTCGACGACTACGGGTGGCACACGGGCGAGGACGGGAAGCACCACTTCACGTGCTTCATCGAGAATGGGCGCATCCAGGACGAGCACGGCAAGGAGTTCAAGACATGCCTGCGCGAGATCGCGAAGATCCACAAGGGCGCGTTCCGCATGACCGCGAACCAGCACTTGCTGATCACGGACATCGCGACGGAGGACTTGCCGCAGATCAAGGCGCTGCTAGCGCAGTACAAACTTGATACGCTCTCGCATACGGGCTTGAGGCTATCCTCGTCGGCCTGCGTTGCGTTCCCGACGTGCGGGCTTGCGATGGCTGAGTCTGAGCGGGTGCGTAATGTCATCTGGTTCATCTCAGGAGAGTGCTTGACTGATTCTGTATCTTAGTACCTCCCCATTCTCATCGACAAGGTCGAGAAGATTTGCGAGGAGAACGGCCTGCGCAATGACTCCATTGTCATGCGTATGACGGGCTGCCCCAACGGTTGCGCACGGCCTTACGTGGCAGGTGAGCCCTCCGGTATTCGTGTATGGCCATATCGCTGATAATCTGAACAGAGGTTGCATTCGTCGGCAAGGCGCCTGGTACCTACTCGATGTTGCTCGGTGGCGGATACCACGGCCAGCGATTGAACAAGATTTACCGAGGTCAGTATATGCTAGACTCAGTCCTTGTGTTCGTCGCTAACACACCCATCCTCAGAAACTGTCACAGAACCAGAGATCCTTGCTATTCTCAGGCCGATGATCAAGCACTACGCCCTCGAGCGCCACGAAGGCGAGCACTTTGGTGACTTCGTCATACGCACCGGCTACATCGCGCCGACTACTGAGGGCAAGGCCTGGTATGACCGTATGGGCGGTGAGGGTGCACACCGAGAGGGCGCGATTGCCGCATGAAAATATCGGGTCCCCATGGATTAGAATGACCGCGCCCCGATGCTTTACCAATATGTATGTATACCTTACAGTGCCACTCGCAGTCAATGTTGTCGGGTTCCAGAGTTACGCACCGAGCAATGTACTTTTACCGATAATGCCATCATCCAGGATACTCTTCTCCGCTATCAATACATGTACCACCGCGATTCCATAGAACACAACACTATGTAGGCCGGTACGAGCATCCATCTTCAGTGAGTGGCTGCCCACCAGGACACGTCTATTGAGGACATCGCGTGCCGAGCGCGCTCAAACTCTCTTGACGCACCACACGAGGAAGTACCAACGACGCTCCGGCTCCTTCCCATCCGGGGAGCGAGGGGTAATGTCCTCAAGACGTGCGTCAACCTCTATCTTGCCTGGCTCAAATACGGACAACCACAGCTCCCTCCAGCTTTCGGGCGAGTGGCAAAACATGGTGATCGGTTTGGCGCCCGAGCCCGGAGAGCCGAACACCTGCGTGCTCTTCTCAGATGCACCACCGTGCGCGCCAAATATCATCGCGCCGGTGTGCGGAGCGAGAAGGCCTGCGAGAGCGTGTGCGAGCGCGAGCTGCCGCTCCTCGTCAAAGAGATGGAAGAGCGCAGATGCGTGGATTGCGGAGGTGCGGCCCCGAAGCTCAGTCAGCGTTTTCACCTCGGATAGTGCAGGCGCAGGTGTATCGAGGGGTGCATAGATTGGCGGAGCGGGCTTGAGGAAGGCGCTGTCGAATGCATCACCTGCAATGAACGGAACGGGGAAAGACTCCTGCGTTGTTCTGAACAGGCGATGGCCGAGCTGCCAGAATGCTGAGAGAGGTGTAAGCCTCGATGCCCACCCTCTAATGGCTGCGGGCGTGCTCACCTGGTTCGATGTCCGACGTAATGACATTCTTGACGGGATAGCCATCAGCAACGGCCTTCCTAACGTCGTTTCCAACTGAGCTCCTATGTGAGCTGTTGTTGCTGTGGCAGTGCTTACATTGGACTCACAGCAGCAACCAATATCTAGGAGAATCGCATCGCGCTCTCTGCCTAGCTTCAATAAGTCTTGATAAGATGGCAGACGAGATATCTTCAGCCTGGTCAAAGAAGTCAGGTTCCCACACTGAAGAGCAGGACGTCCCGAATGGGTGAACATACGATGTGAAGCCGAAGCGGCGAATGCAAGGATACGGGTAAACCTGTGAAAGAGCCATGTCAATGTCCGCCGCATATGAACAGTCCCAAGTATGCATATCTATGAGACCAACATACTTCATACGCCTCCGCTTGAACGCGCAGAATGTGCTGCTTGAGCTCTTCATCGTCTTGTATGCCAGTCGCCTGTTTGAAGAAAGCAGCCTCGTCCTCTTCGAGCTTGTACAAACTCGAATCGAGAGGCATGACCATGAAGTCGCGAGGCGGAACGTTCGAGCTCCCGGACGAGGTAACCTGAGGGATGCTGTCGGGATCGGACATCTTGTCCGCCCTGCTCGATGCCTATCAACAAGAGGACGACTGACAGGGGAACAAGGGTGAGATGCGAACCAACGTACCTTTATATGGATGGGGGGCCCTGCGCGCACGGTACCGATCGACCTGACTCACTATTCGACTCCACGTAGCTGTCGGCAAAGCCCAAGTGGGTACCTACTGTCACGGTGGTGATATCTCCAGATAATGCAGTAGTACATGCTGTACAGCCCTGTCAACGCATGCAGTCGTATCAGACGCTTCCAACCAACCGCGCTGCGTAATTGAACCCTCAGCCTGCAAAGGCTATAACCCGCACAGTGAAAAGGGAAAGTTTAGTCTCATAGTACTGCACAGCACCTGTGAGCGCTAGCACTGACAGGGAAGCACTGGCTCACAGCCATGAGCTAACCACACTGGTCTCAGCCTTGCACATCAATGCGTAGAACTATACGATGAATGTGTTGTCAGCCTCACCCTCGGAGCGCGGTGGGTGGTGTTCGGGTTCCATGGGGCAGGCATATTGCTTTTGGACCATGACGCCGCATATACTAAGGTCGAGGCTATGGAGATTCGCATGTGCACCTGCTGTGCAGACACTGCCATGAACTCTGAAAGCCATTACGCCAGAATATCGCATACGCACGTACTTGTCCATGCAGTAGTCACTGTTTTGCAGCTATACTGGCAAGTGGCAAACGAGTCTGGTTTGCGTGTCAGGGACCACAGCAACGTACCCGGGGCGGATACAGTCACGGTGGCCCGGGGCGTACGAGGAGAGACTGTTAGCGAAGTGCAGTAGTGTCTTTGGAGTGACTGGATGAGTCCGCGATAGGGCTGGATACTGGTCATTGCAGCAGTGCGACATTATTGTCCTCTCATGGCGCGACTGGTGGTACACTGGCGGAGCTACTAGCCATTATGACCGTTGCACAAAGTGTGAAGTTCAAGTGAGTGCCAGCCGGCGCCTGTACACAAGGGGCCGGTCTGGTGCAGCATCGTCTTGAGTCACTGCTTGCTCGAGCGAGTCGCGCTAGTATGTCTTAGTCTAATATATAAGCTAGCATACCACTTGCCCCTCGTGTCAGCCCCCTCTAGCGTGCGCAACCATGCGACTCCATCATCCGCCGCATGCATCGAAAAGCGAGGCAGCGATCACACCGGGCTATAGCCTCATGAGCACACAGATCGCGACAACCGACATTCTGGATGATGGCCCCCAGATATTGACTACAGAATCACAGCATGAATATGAATTGATCTGTCCGTCGGAATCTTTTGCGGAGGATTCGAGTACTACTACATGTCCTGAGATAGTACCTGTTGAAGGTACTCTCGACACCATACTCGTTCACGTTCGTTTCACCGACCACGCAAGCCAATACCATGGGCGTGCGTCTGGGCCAGAGCCACGAGTTACCTCCTGTAGCGACGTCTCGACCACGATCTTGTCCGACCCAAAGATGGAATCCCACATCTCCTTCCAACTTCCGGGAGAATGACAGAACATGGTTAACTGGTCGCTGTCTGGGGTCGGTGCCCAGACCTGCACGCGTTTCTCCGGTGCCGCACCATGAGATCCAAATATCATCGCACCAGGATGCGAGGCAAGGAGGCTCGCGAGAGCTCGCGCGAGTGCAAGCTGCTTCTCCTCATTGAACAGGTGGAAGAGTGCCGATGCATGGATCGCCGAGACGTGGCCTCGAAGTTCAGTCAGCGTTGTTACTCGAGAAAGATCTGGTGGTGGAGTGCTAGGAGGGGAGTGACTGGGTGGCGCAGGTTCGAGGAAAGCAGGGTCCAAGGCGTCTCCGGCCAAAAATGGGACTGGGAGGGACTCGGGAGATGATTTGAAAAGACGGTGCCCGAGCTGCCAGAAGGCTTATGATATGATCAGTATCGTACCGTGTACCCCAGTGTTTTGCTTACCTGGTTCGAGATCCGAGGTGATCACCCTGTCTACTGGATAACCATCTGCAATAGCTTTCCTCGCGTCGTTTCCAACTGAGAGTCAAGGGTTACTAAGAAGGAGCTCATGAAACCAAGACACTCACAGCAACAGCCGATGTCGAGGAGTATACCGCGGTGTTCCTTTCCCAGTCGGAGCAGATCGCTATACATTGGGTGGCGAGATATGCGAAGCCTATGAGAGCCATGCGCTTAAATCTATTGAAAAATATATCCATGACCATTCTTTTACTGACGTTGTGAACCCAAAGCGACCAATGCAAGGGTATGGATACACCTGTTCACAGGAGTTTCAGTCCCACACCTCGAGGGCCAGTAGCAGCACATACCGCATATGCCTCCTTCTGGACCTGCAATATGTGTTGCTTTAGCTCCTCCCTATCCTTGATCCCGGTGGACTGTTTGAAGAAGGCTGCTTCCTCATCGCCGAGCTTGTACAAGCTAGGGTCTAGCCGTAGGACATGAACACCTGCGGTGTTTGAGCTTGAGTCTGGCATATTATTGTGGCTTTGCGGTCCCTTCTTGAGCGAAAGAGTGAAGCCGGGCCTGAACAGGAGTGCATCTTGCGCCTTCATATAAACAGACGGGGAACACATGCTGTACCGTCGTAAGTGCAGCTTGTCCACAGTGGAATTAAGTGAAGGCCGGCGAGATTTCTTGGTGGATGCCGGCGACATATTGGAGTGGCGTACTGAATGGTATATGTCGTAAATCTGTTCGAATAGTGGTCAAGTGCGCCACGGCCGTGGGACAACGACGTGGAAAATACGCTGTGCGTTCCTAGCGGAACCAGCAGACGCACTTCGATAACGTGCTTCGCAATGAAACGTGCGCAGGCGAAACGGTGACAGCCTTCACTCGACCACTGGTACAGCGAGTAGGTGCACCTATTGACGCGATCAGTTCTCATTGTAGGCACTTGGCATACATCACGAATGTGGGACACTTACACTCAGGATCCCATCACTAGCCATGCTCTCACCTAGGCGCAGAGCTCTAGGTGTGTCCCGCTGCTCATCACCCTTTAGCAATCCCTCCGTCCAAGGGAGTAACAATACCGACTCTGAATGTTAAATGAATGTGGATATTATAGAGCAGCAAATACGCGGTGTACTCAACAAGTCGAGGTTCGTTGC
The DNA here is from genome assembly GCA_029783445.1 of Fomitopsis palustris. Classification (NCBI taxonomy): domain Eukaryota; kingdom Fungi; phylum Basidiomycota; class Agaricomycetes; order Polyporales; family Fomitopsidaceae; genus Fomitopsis; species Fomitopsis palustris. The sequence goes on from JARAOQ010000010.1 coordinate 1,017,082, forward strand.
GGTATCGGTCAGCCAATTTGGCTCGCCCTGACGAACAACGCCATGTGCATTCTCAGGCAATACGTTGTTCATCTTCTGGGTAGCGTCGCACGCCCCCAGTACTCAAATTTGAATGAATGGCTATGGTCCCAATGCTGAGTTTGGTTGGCAGCATCTCATTGATCCGGAGAGCACTCACGTTGCGTTGTGTTGTGAATCGTAGCTTTCAGACACACCTAGCCCTGCATAGCGGAGGGCCGTAGCCTCGTCCCTCGGTCCCCTTGTACAGGTAACGAGACATGCTCGACTTGGTCAGGATGCGCGAGATATCCGGCAGACTCTGATAAGGATAGGGCACGACTATCACAAGTCCTGGACGAGCCGCCTGGGCCGCAGTCCACGGCGGCGTAGCCAGTGGTTAGATTCATAGAAGCGTTGGAATGCATCCGACTCGGCAGCTCCCCTCGGCATTGAAAGGTCCTGAGAAGGACCGGTGATCGAGCTGTTAATGGGAAACTGGTCAGATTCGGGCACCAAGTGATGACGGTTGTCCGCGTCGATCGCAGCGCAACAGACGAGTCCAAAGGATAAGACCGCGTAACATGTCATGCGTGTATTGTCCAAACACGGATTAACCCATTTGTACAGTACATAGTGACCCAGTAGATTAGAGGTGGTCGATACCTGATACTTGGCATCGTCTCGTCAACGAGCCTGCACTTCCGCGTGAGAGGGTCACTTACTGTTCACTAGTAGATCGCACACCATCTCCACACGGTCTTCGATAGCACTTATTCTCGGCACATGTTTCGCCGGGGTGCGTCCTTTTATGCTTCCTCCGGGCACCTAAAGACGAGCCAGCAGCGGCCGATAGATTTCCGAAGTGCTTTTCGGGACATCACAGCGGACAGCGCGAAGCCCGTCAGGACGGAGTTTCGCTTCAGCTTTCATTTGCTCATCGTACAACTGTATTACTGCTCTCTCACGCTTTCTTGCTGCTGGCCTCCGCCAACGCCTCTGAGATGCTCTCTTTCACCGCAGCGATGATCTTGTCGACGTCCCCGCGCTCCTCCTTCACAACCGTGACGCCCATGTGCCTGCAATACCAGTCAGTACTCACCCAATGCCAGAGACCGGCGAGAACGTGCGCACCCGATACGGAAGTACTTATCTGAGGGCGGCCGCCATCGACGTCAGTGATCCGCTGTAGAGGAAAGGACGGAGAAAACGAACCCTTGTGGTCCTTGTGCAGGCCGCCGGCGACGACAACGTCCTTCTTCAGTAGGCGGGGAATAACGTCAGGCGCCTTAATGCCCTCAGGGAAGTACACCTGAGAACGTTATTCAACATCATGAGACATGGCTGATGAGTACTCTTAGCACGAGCACGACGTACTGCCGTCATGCCGTTCGCCGCATAATACGGGTCGAGTGCCAACTGCTTAAGACCGATGGCGGCGAGCTCATCCTTGATACGCTGACTTGCTTTGCGATGCAGGGCAAAGCGTTCTTTCAGAGATGGCTTCTCCTTAGTGAGCTGGGTCAGAGACGCGTTATACGCGTAGATGAGGTTGACGGGTGGCGTGGCGAAGTAAGCTGGTGTGCCGCTCTCGTACGACTTCATGATCGGCAGCCACCTGAACAGTACCTGTCAGCAATCGGACCTAGCGCTAAGTTGTTAAGAATAGTCACTTCTTCCAGCTGGCATAATATGTTGCTGGCGGGCGCGTGCGATCTTGGAAGACCTGTGGGGACGGCCGGCGTAATCCTAAAACGGATGGGAACGCCAGATAGCCAAGGACAAACCTTGATGGCCTTCGGGCTAGCGAGCAGAATACTCAGGCCAGGGGGCGTAGAAAGACCCTTTTGACTGGCAGTGAGGATGACGTCGAGTCCCCAGTCGTCAAAGTGAATTTCTTCGCTTCCAACTGAGCACACGCCATCCACGATGACCTGTGCAACGTCGGTACATGAGGCTCAGAGGCTAGGGGGCACGTACTAGGGTATCTGGTGATACTCTCCGCACAGTTTCTGCGATTGCCTTCGCATCAGAGAGTACACCTAGGGAGTTGTCATATTTATGTGTGCTGGTAAAACATGACACCATACCTGTGGAGGTGTCTACGTGGGTAAATGCAAGGAGCTTGTACTTCTTGGCCTTGAGTGCTTCCTCTACTTCGTTCAGATCTGCTGCTGTCCCGAAGGCAGCCCGGACCTCGTCTACGTTTGCGCCGTACGCCTGGAAACTGGTACTACATGAGGATAGTCAAACATGATGAACAGACGTAAGCGTACCACTCAGTGAAGCTGTCACCAAAATATCCGCTATTCAACAGCAGTACGGAGTCGCCTGGTTCTGTCAAGTTCGCCGCGACCTGCATACCAACTGGTCTTAGCTAGATCGCGATCGAGATCATAGCACACACAACGCACCTGATCCCAGCCCAGCGTACCCGACCCTGAAATGATGAACGGCTGACCGGTCTTAGAAAAGAGCACCTCGCGGGTCATGCGTATGCAGTCGCCGATCGTTTGGATGAAGTCTGCGGACATGTGCGAGACGGAAGGGTGGGCATTTGCGTAGAGGACCTGCAAAGCATGTGTGAGCACGGCGACATGTATCGGGTATCTCGACGTACCTCATCGGCGACCTCAACGGGGCCGGGGATACTATGGTAGACAAGACAATGAGCGAACGAATAGTATCAAATAAATCGCATGAGGGAACATACACCAGCAGTCTGAACGAGCGCCCGGTAGGTCAGATAACGCTGAGCGTGGCGAGCGTGGTGACCAACTCACTTGTGTGGTTCCTGGAGACGATCACGGTGGTGATGAGCGGCGGACGACGTGAAAGGCGGTGGCGACGCACCTGTGTGAAGCCAGACATGTTGCGGGACGATGGAGGTCGCGGAGAAGAAGGTGGGAGGTAGGATCGCCTGAGTGTGGCTGAAGAGAAGAGCTTGCCCGGGCGGAGAAGGGGGGCCGGTAAGAGGGAAGAGGGCAGAGCACGGCTGAGCATTGAACCGTCAGCTGACGGTATTTCAGGCTCGGGAGGACCGCGAGTGTTGATTGACCGCTATGTGCCGCTATTTCCGCACGGATGAGAGAACGGGGACGAGAACAGCGCGCGGTTGGCGATCGTCCAGCCTCTGCAGCGAGTGTCTCCCCTCCCTCTCCTCGCCGAAGCGCGTCTGCGTTTATACTCGCACGGTCGCCCGACCCTCGCAACCTCGGAACCCCGAGCGGCCACCCGCCAGGCTTTCCCGTAGTCCAGGGTATATCATTACTACAGCTCTCGTATGGCACACCAGACACAACACATGCAGACATAACACGAGCAAAAGGCAAAAGCCGCTACCGCCCGGCCTCGATGATCCCGTTCTGCGCTCCGCCTCCGACCACACCAGCGATGGTCCGCTGCAAATCCGTCCACTCAGACTCCCTCGCCAGCGCCATATCGCCGATATCGTAGATGTACAGCTTTCCGTCGCTGCCACCCATGGCGGCACGTCGTCCGTCCTTGCGATCCCACTGCAGTTTATTCAACGCTCGGCCAGATCCCACTGTCGTTGATACGGCAGACACCTGACAATGTGTGAGCGTGCCTATCGCGGAGGTTGTATTTGCGAGCATCACGATTTACCTCTGTGTCCCAGTTCAGGTTCCATACATCGAATCGGCCGGAGCCGTCTACGACGCCGAACAATGCGGGGTGGGACGGGTGCCACTTGACATCGTAAACGTAGTCATCTGCCTCGTCGAACGAGTATATCGGTGAAATGGCATTCACTGCGGTGGACGGCTTCGCAAGCGACTTTGCGCGCCATAGCTTGACTGTCCAGTCGACGGAACACGTGAGGAACATATCGGAGAAGTCCACCGGTCCGTGTTGTGGGTGGAAATGAAGCCCCATGACCGGACCAGAGTGTCCCTTGTAGACATCATATTGATTCAGACCCGCCTTCGCCCCTGCGCGGTCGTACCGATTGGCCTGGTAAACGTTACCCTCCTCGGTGCCGACCCAGAATGTTGTCGTTTCATTGTCCGGGAAGTCCAGCGTCGTGATTGCGACCTCACCGGTCTTGTTATGCCCCGCATGCACGAGCTCCAAGGTTTCCTGGACGAAGACTGTCATGCTATGGTCCATCAGTCGATTGTTAGAGTGCTCACCTGGGGCTGCGCGAGCATGTCGACCAGCCAGCTGCACACTGTACCATCTGTGCTACTCGTGATCAGGTTGTGCGCGTTTTGCGTTCCAACCATCTGCATCGCATATACCGGATGTGTATGTCCAGCAGCCGACAAGGGCGTCTTGAGCACTGGCAGGTGCTTCGAGCGCGTATCCCAGAGTAGTATTTGCCCAGAGTAGGTTCCGCCGAAGATTAGGTTTGAATGGAATGGGGAGAAGGTCACTGACAGGACGTCGGACTGTGTGTTTCAATTGGCGATACCCGTTAACGATCGGAACAGTGTGCACACCTGAGAATGGAACACAAACTCCGGTCTTTCCAAAAGGTGGAGGTTCCAGACCGCGACAATTCCGTCAGGCTCATTGAGCGCTGCGGGGTTCTTGTTATAGGAGGCACAGCTGAGCTCTGGGAACTGGATGTCCGTCAGTCGCAGCGCACTGGATATACGGGTGGTTTCGGACCTTTGGGGACCAGCCAACATCTGTGATAGACCGGTTCTTCCCATATCGCTCGTTGTAAAATGCGCATACGCACTTCACGCGACGGCCCTCTGTGTCGTCCCTACCCGACGATGATCAGAGGGCGTCTCGCGGAGTTCTTTGACACGTACCCGCCCGTCTCCGTTCCGATTGTATAGTCGCGGACATAGTCGTAGTTGTCATTCAGTGCACGCTGGATAATTTTTGTGGACTGCTCCACAAAGTCAAGGAATTCTGGCGCGGAGAAAATGCTGGTCTTCTCTTCTTCCGTCATCTCTGCGGCGCAAGAATTGAATGTCAGGGCACACTGCGTTGAATGCTGAAACCGACCTCTGATTTCTTCCTCTATTTGCTTGTCAAGCAAGATACTTTCCGCTTCCAACTCTCGCTCTCGAGCGGCCTCAGCAGCCTCCTCAGCCTCCCGCTCCTTCTGAGCAAGTGTCTCGCGAGCATCGTCGTCGGATTCATCGGAAGAGGTTGTGACGATATCCATCGTCTGAACTTCCTTGTTATATATCACACGTTCCTACACAAAGTTCTTAGATGTGTGAGACGTAGAGGGAGCGTGGGTGTACCTTCTGTGGCAATTCAAACAGTTCCTCTTCTACGTCGATGAGGTCTGGAACGATGCGCGGGGTCATGACACTACACCCGTGAGCCATATACGAGGATGTAGGACGAGGTAACATACCGGTCTACGACATGATCCGTTGTGCCAGCCGTTGACTGCACGAAGGTCGTTCCAACACTAATGCGGTCGGAGGCGACATCGCTCTGTCTGCTGAGTCGTCCAGAGGGCGAGAGCGTGGATATACCAGCAAGAGACCTGCTCTGCGCAAGCAGAGGAGTGCCTGGAACGGAGGGCGGTCCTGGCGAGCCAGCTCGACTGTCTGTGCGCCGTCCAATGTCGGTGCCTATGAGTGAGGTGACGAGGTCATCTACGTCTCTGCGGACAGTGGATGGCCCCGCAGTCTGTCCACCGTCAGACCTCGTTCTGCTCTGTACTGTGGTAAGACACACCTCGGAGCTGCGACGCTCGGCGTCTGCCTTCTGCCTGTCTGCCCTGGCCTTGCGCAGCTCCGCAAGCTTCGCCCGCTTTGCCTCAATCTCAGCCCTTCGTTTATCCGACATGTTAGTAGTGCGCGGCCAGAGCGAGGATCTCCCCGGCGATGGAAACCAAGTGGTAGTCGTACAGATGCTTGGGCAAATGCGGGAGGCAGGACGGCGCGCTATTGACGCGCTGTTTGGTCGCCACTCAGTCGATCGTCTTCACCCTGACTTTCACTTGATCAGCTTAGCCGTTACCTCTACCCCCGTTTCAAGTAACGTTTAATGTCGCTCATTGCTCCCCCACAGAACCGCCACGGAGGTGCAAGAAAAGGCGGTGCACGACGTGCAGAAAACAACAAAATCTATGGCCACCCTTTGCCAGTAGCTTTCGAGAGATCCCACTCATGGACGAGTCACATCCTTGGGCTCTTCGGTGTCTCGAGCACTAGGATACTCAATCCACATTGTACTGGGATCTTTGATCCGGACACCCGATCCGTCTGGGTAGTGGAGACAAAAGATGCACTGATTCTTTGGCAGAGAGGCTTTTTTGGGAAGGGTGATCTCTCTAGGAGTGAGCCTTCCTGGCGGACACGACAGATTACTGCAGGAAGAGCCGCTGCTGGGAAATGTGCGCACAATGTTCTCATTTGACCTGCGTGGGACCTCATGACACACAGACATGACCGCTGAAGAGATCAGAGAGAAGCGCAGAGCTGAGCGCAAGCAATTCAAACTCGACCGTGCTGCTGCGATTGCCCAAGCAGCAGCCGAAGCCGAAGCCGCCTTCGCTGAGGGTCGTGAAGCCAAGTCATCTGTCATCATTCCTTCTGGAGCGACATGGAAGCCCCAGCAACTTATCACAGACGATTCGGCGCGCTCAAGCCCAGTCCCGGATGAAGAGCCCGTCGAGTTTGATGAGAGCAGTGTACCGGAACTAGAACATCTGCAGCTCACCCTGCAGGAAGCATTCTTCCTTGCTTGGAACCTGGACTGTCTGACGATTCTTGACCCGACAACGGTAGCTGAGCAACGTTCTGAATATATTTCATGTTGCTGAAACGACCTTTGTGTAGTCTGAGCCAATGACCTTGAAGGAGATTTGGTTAACATTCCAAGGAGTGCACGGCATCGCACCCATACCGGGCGTGTTGTCAGATACCTATGCCAATAGATTCGACAACCCTTTCCTGGTGAACTACGCTGCATACCACTATTACCGCTCCCTGGGCTGGGTCATCAAAGGGGGTATCAAGTTCTGCGTCGACTTGCTGCTGTACAAGCGTGGACCAGTGTTCCATCACGCAGAGTACGTCGCGTGTGGATCATTGAGCCGTAGGTTGTTGACCACTGACCCTAGGTTTGCTGTCGTTGTCATCCCCGTCTATGAGGATCCTGCAGATCAGGAGACATCTCCTTTTGATCTCGCAAACTCACAGCCGTTCTCCTGGACATGGCTCAGCACAGTCAACCGCGTCAACTCCCAAGTACAGAAGGTACGTCACTCCGACTTCCTCGTGCTAATGGCCATACTCACACAGTGTAGACCTTAATTTTGACTTATGTGACAATCCCTGCACGATCGCGAGTCTCACAGAGTATTCTCTCCTCACCGTCCTGCCTTGCACACTACTCCGTTCGAGAGGTCGTTCTTCGACGCTTCATCCCGGCACGCATGCGGGATTAAGCTGACCCGGCCACAACAAAATGCTGAAGTTGTATTACAAGCACATCGCGAATAGCAGATGTACGGTCAGACGACAAACGGGCTAAAACCTACACCAATTACGGCCAGCGGTTGTTCGGGTCTGCCTCCAGTTCAGGACTTGTGGGGACGGAGACGTACGAGGGTGCGAAGAGGACGGAAGAAATCGAGGGCATGGTAGTCTTGACGTACGATCCGTGTGAATGCGACCGGAGAGGAGACGTCGACATATGTCATAAGGATATATGCGGAGCAGATGAGTTGCGAGTAAGACTGTGCAGAGAAGCAAGAAGACCGGACACGGGAAACGAATGGGGAACCGGGCGCATCTATACGGCACCCTTGATCTGTACTTTCCGATACTTCTCCTCGAAGGCTTGCGCGAGTGGTGCACCTGCCGCCTTGCAATCCAAAACTTTGTCGGAGTCCGGAGCATTTGGGTTCTGGAAGATACCCGCCTTGTTATCCATGAGGAAGTCGCCGGCTATTGCCAAGGTGTCGAACGCTAATTCGTTCTGTATGAACGACAACGGTAGCGTGCGGTACCTGCGCAATCGTTGGATGAGTGAGGAGGGCCAATTGGGAAAAGTCAGGGGCATACGCCTTTGACATGACGATGAGGGCGCGGATGCGCTCCCTGTCAATGAAGTGGTCCATGATGTATGCACCCATGTTGGGTGCGTTCAAGTATAAATCGAAAAGTCTGTGATAGTTCCCCATCGCCAACGCTCTCTGCACATCCAACGCATGCCGTACTGCAGGGTCGGCTTTCTGTTTGTCGGTTAGCTGACCTACGTATAAATTCAAATCTAGGATGATGCACGAGCGATGAGCCCACATAGACAGTCGTGCGATGAGAGTGGTGTACTAACCACTTCTATTCCGCCCATGCAATAGCATCAGGATGCGATAGGCGGTAAACTCTTCTACTTTGCCTGGGATACCAAGCTCATAGAGGTTACGTAGCATGGCCTGGCACTGGTTGTATTCCACCATGTCGCCCTAACCGCCACCTTTCAACCGTAACCCTGGAGGACGCGACAGAATACGTACAACTTCTAGCGCCATGCGGGCATGAATCTCGTATACCGTCACTGTGAACTCATTCTTTATTCGTTGCACCTGTTAGAGGGGATAGGTTGTCATCTACAGTGAATGCCCTGACTCCGGAGTTTCGCCACTTACGGTGAGGTCTTGCCGGAGGCTCTTGAATTGACTACAGATCCAGTTATAGTTAGCCTTTTCCCGCCATCGCTTCTTCAGTTGAGCGAGGGTCTCCTGCAGGACGGGGTACGGCCGGATCTGCTCCGGTTTCGGTTCCTAGACGGCTGGGAGATGAGCGAGAGTCATTTTGTGTGAATATGCACACTCGCTGAAGTCAAGCGGAGATAGTCCTTGAAGATCTCTCGTGAGGTGCCGACAATCGTGTACTTGTCCCAATTCGCTTGCTGCAGACATGCCCCTAGCAGTGAGCGAAGACGTAGAGAAGCAACGGTGAAGGCGCACTGAGTTCATCTCTGGGGCATCGCCATCAAGCGCAGGGGTCCCGGATCGGTTTGCAAAGATATGAGAGTAGGGAGAATATGCGTGACCTGTCTGTCCATGGGGACCCTTCTGCCGTTCGAGCTCATGCTCCCGCTGGAAGCGGGCCGCCCTGCGGTTCAGCGCTGCTAGATCATTTGGGTCAAACGAGTGCCCTGCAGACTTGTTCACTGATGACTTCTTCGCCTTTTTGTGTGCATTGAGAGTGATGTGCGTGTCGTTCCTAGGGACACGCGTGAGTCGTAGGGCGAAGGGCGAGTTAATGCCACACTTACAGCTTACGCTTAAGGTTATTGAGTGGGTTAATGTTGGGAGGTGGCTTTGGTAGCAGGCTCGAGGGATACATGGTGTAAGCTGGCCGTATTGAGAAACTTGACAATCGCAGACACACCTCTGCAGCTGCACACCTCCCCAGTCTGTCGTCCAGAGGGTCTTGTTCAGGAAAGCATCAGCAATTACCTTTCTCAATTCCGCCTGAGCTTCTTCACGATTTGAATCCGTCATCTGGCCAAGACATTTCGCGACCCATTCTCTGAAGGGGATGTGGATTGATCAGTCTTCACACGGAGCGTGGAGAAGGGACGCACTTGAGCGGTGGTGGCCAGCTTTCCGAAGACATGGTGTGCTGTCGACAAGTGGGTGAGAGGAGCGGTTTGAGTGGAAAGGGATATGCAGAAAGTTGCGATCGCTGGTATTATCCACTTGTACTGGCGTTCGTTGATGAAGTAGCTGAGGCAGATGAGTCGCGAATTGAAGGAGGGTGCAAGGTGGTCAAAGTTGCCAAATTAGGGCTTCTCACGGCCGCCGTACAGTAATCGGGGCGCCTCACATGGGCCGTCGATGCGTGAAGCCAAACCCTGCTGCTCTGTTCGATAAATAGGCTGGCGGCAGACAAGGATGATCCTGCCTTCCCTTCCCTTCTCTCATTACAGTGCAAGATATAGCGACGAGAAAACTACTCTCGATTGAGAATACTATTTACTTCGTGAATAATGTTCCCCGATCATAGCTCTATCTCTATCCGCTAGTGAGTCGACTTATCCGCAGGAGGGTTGTAGACTGCACAGTAACAGGTGAGAATTCACTCCAACGATTCTGCATAGGAGCACTCACTGATCTTTCGCGACTTAATGACGGACCACTTGAAGCGCTTCACATACAAGCTGATCGCAGTCAACGCGGAGAAGAGGATGACGGCCTTGAGACCAATCTTCTTCCGCTCATCATGCTCGGGCTCCGCCGCCCAGTTCAAGAATGTGACGACATCCTTGGCCATCTGTGACGTTGTCGCAGGAGTGCCTAATATGCTCCATCAACCTCGGATATTACCGGAAGAGCATGCCTGCCTTACCATCATCGTATTCGACGAGGCCATCAAACAGGACGCGCGCCATGGAGATGGCGTTACCAGGGAAGTATGGGTTGTAGTTCATACCCTCTCGGATCTCAAAGCCCGCCGGGGGGTCCCTGTAGCCGGTCAGAAGAGAGAATATGTAGTCCTACGTCGCAAGATGAGTTCTACCAGTCATGACGTCTTTCTAAGGAAGAGAGCGTACCGCGCCGCCGTGACGAGCTTTGACAATCAGACTCAAGTCAGGGGGGAGAGCACCGCCATTGCCGGCACGAGCAGCCTCCTCATTGGGATAAGGAGGGGGGAGGTAGTCGGAAAGTTTTCCTGGCCTCTGGAACATCTCGCCCTGGTCGTCCGGGCCATCCTCATACTCGACCTCCTCTGCCATAGCCTTCACCTCGTCCACAGTGTGGGAGACACCGACAAGGTTGCGCCAGGCAATGCGGTCCAAGGAATGGCAAGCAGCGCAGACCTCACGGTAGACTTGGTAACCTCGGCGGATGCTAAGACACGGAGAGAATCGTGAGCGCGTTTACCGAGGTCCGCATGGGGCGGAGTTAGAGGACTGACCTGGCATGGTCGAAGGAGTCCAGCCAGCCAGAGTGTGACCAGGGATAGTGCGGTGGATGAAGACCCTCGTCAGCCGCTGAGCTAGCGTGCACCTCGCCAACAAAGGGCAGGGTACCGTAGAGGCTAGTGTACCACGCGATGGAGCCGGCAGTAAAAAGTGTCACGGAAGCAAGGGTTGCACGGGAGTTAATGAAGGACTTTATAAGAGCAATAAGCACCGCCGTGCTTTCCGCAGAACATGGAGTAGTGCATACCTCAAAAGCGGAGGGGGCGGACGAGCCCGAGCTTGTCGACGCAAACCGGGCGCGCTGGTTGATACGTGACGTTGAGCGGAGGTGGTCCTGTGGTGTATGCGGATCCACTTACCGATGCAAAGCGCGCACTTGAGGTGAGACTGGAAGAGCGGGGGCCTGCGACGGCACCGACGTTCCTCAGTGCACCCGCAGGGAGCCTGGACAGCATTTTGGCGGAGGACGGTCAATGACGGGGAATTGAAACGACGAGGAGAAGGAGATGACCGTATAGGTGTCACGCGTCACGCATGTCACATCCGGGGAAACACGCTTCCGCTGCCGACTCGTCCCGACCTATCAACTGCCTTGAATTTGCCCCATGCTCAGTCCCACCTGTCTCCGTGGGGAGACTTTGGCAGAGAATCCGGCTTCTGTATGGACCTCATGGACTTCGCGCTACCTTGAGGCATGTTCACACTGTGACTCCAGCAGTTACCCATCGCACAACAGACAAGTCTTCTCACGAATACCGCAGAATGTGCAGTCGAAACTGGCTCGTGGCCGTACATTACGCGCTGTAGACTCAGAAGAGATACATAGCTGTAGATCGCAGAAGCCGAGAAAGTCCTGATATACAGATATGAACTAGGAACAACACCACGGTCGAGCCCGAGGGTATGAAAGAATCGCTGATCATAAAACTCGCCAGTCGCCACTCAATGGCACAGAGGAAGCATCCATCATGAGGTCATTAGTGCTCTAGAATAGGCAGTCACAGCAGAGTTCTATGGAGCGCGATTAACGGTCACTTCACGCCTGAAGTCGTACAACTGACGACACCTACCTTCAGCGCAGCAACACAAACAGGCTCCAGCTAGGCAAGCGCAGCAATCATCTCCTCCGCCCTTCTGCTGGGCAGGTTGTTGTCTGTAGCGAACGACACGTCAGGAGCATAATCTCGAGAGGAGAGCATAGTGGGACGCACACATATACCGTCTGCGGTGGCGGCTGAGGCTGGTACTGGCCACCGTAGGGTTGCTGGTACCCTCCGTACGCAGGTTGCGGCTGCTGAGGGTAGTATCCACCCTGGCCCGGGGGAGGACCTAGAGACGGCATATCTCGTCATCGAGTCCGACGCGGGCCACATTGTTATGAGCACCCACCCTGAGGAGGATAGTACTGGCCCTGTCCTTGTTGATAGTAGTCTCTGTTAGACATAGGGGAGAGCGAGTGTATGGCACGAGAGAGAGGAGGAAGGGCGGCGAAGCCAGATGGTTGTTTTATGTCAGTCGAGGGTGCGTGAGAGACTGCGCGGACACGTGAAGCGCCCAAAGTGAATGCCGCAAGCGCAGCGTTTAGCTGTTCACTTTTCCTCTCAGACACAGCCCCGGCCGCGCGTTGGCACACAGCCTGCACGCACCATTCCTGCGGCCGCTAGCGTCCTCCGAACGTTCCGGTACGCCCGTCGGCATTCATCAGTGCTGGACGCTGCTGACGAGTACGCGATGTCGCACACGGCAAGCCGACCCGGAGGCTTCGCACCGATGCCCTACAGCCATCACTCGCATTCTGGACAGTTCTGCAAACATGCGGCAGGCACGCTGGAGGACGTAGTTCGCGAGGCCCTGCGACAAGGTTTCGACATCTTCGGCCTCACCGAACACGTACCTCGCTACCGTCTGGCAGACCTGTACCCCGAAGAGGTAAATTCGCATCCGCTGCTGCTCGTCGCTATGCCGAATGCTCTGTTCTCCGGTGTCCCTGCCACTTCGTTGGCATGTGAAGAATGGCATGGCACTCGATGCACTTGCCTCGCAATTTGATGCATTTCTAGTGGAAGCTCACCGACTGAAAGATCAATACGAGGGCGACATCACGCTGCTCGTCGGTCTAGAAACAGAGTTTATCACCGAAGACGACCTCACGGGGTTGGAAACGCTTCTTCGCAAACATGACCGGCGAATAGAATACCTTGTTGGCTCCGTTCATCACGCCAACTCAATTCCCATCGACTTTGACAACGCCACGTTCGAAAAGGCTCTCGACAGCTTCTCCGATGCACGTGCCGCAGGCAAGGAGGCTGAACATCAACGGATGGAGGCACTGCTCTGTTCGTACTTCGACGCTCAGTACCATCTCTTGAGGCGATTCCACCCCGAGATTGTTGGCCATCTCGATCTCTGTCGATTATATGCCCCCACTCTGCGGTTCCATGACTACCCAGCAGCCTGGGAAAAACTTGAGAGGAATATCAAGTACGCTATAGGCTACGACGCGCTCTTCGAGTTGAACGCGGCCGCATTCAGGAAAGGTTGGGATGCGTCGTACCCGGGCGAAGACGTTGCCAAGGCGAGTATGCACTGTTCGTATCGGTGACCTATTCCTGAACCTTTACGTGACGGATAGGTCATCATGAAGCATGGTGGACGGTTTGCCCTGTCAGATGACAGCCACGGCCCACACGCAGTCGGCCTCAATTACGATCGGATGGCCCAGTATGTCCAGCGATTGGGAGTAGAAGAGCTGTGGGTGCTTGAGCGGTCCCAGAGTCCCAATGTGGGTGGCAGGTTTGTCCAGTCGCGCAGGATCGAGAGGTGGTGGGAGCATCCTTTCTGGAAGCAGCGAGATGTCGGATTCAGGACGGAAATGTAAATGGTGTTCGTCCCGCCCGAATGGCGAACTTGATATTCATCTCATTGATCGATCAGTCAAAATGCATTTCGGAGACGAGTGACTGCAGTCTTGTCTTGGCTGGCGCGATCATACTGAGTCGTTCGCCTCTTGACATCGCCGGCATTCAGTCCGCTGCCATCATGATGAATCTCGGAAAGCCACTCGCTCCTGAGCAAACTGCAGCTTACCTTCGCACGTTACCTGCTATCCGTGAGCGATGTGGACGTGTGCACGCGCTGGCGAAGGAGGGCAAACTCCAGTACTTCACGTATTATCCGGAGAAGGAGGCAGATGTGGCCGCTTTCTGTGTAGACATCATGAAGGTACGCATCAACAATTATGGTGCTGGTGGTCGGCATTGAGACGGTAGGCATACTTCGCGCGTAGCGCGATTTCGGCACAAACTTCGCCTCGGTGAGTCAATTCGTCAACCTCTTGGATCAGCTTTCCCCTATTTAACCCTAGTGCACACAAGATCCCGCCCCATGGGCGATGGAGACATCTCGACGCTGGTCGTCCTCGTGTTGAGCCTCTAATCAGCAAGTGGAAGTCGTCGCCCAACCCTCCCGATGACAAGGAGATTACCAGACGATTGCTCGACTTGTTCCTCGTCTCTGTGCTTCTCGACGCTGGCGCAGGCAGTACATGGTCGTATCACGAAGCCGAGTCTGGGCTGAAGTTCTCAAGGTCGGAAGGCCTTGGTGTAGCCAGCATCAACATGTTCGAGCAGGGATTCTTCTCTTCTGATCCCCAGGACCCGCATAAAGTCGACGGTAGGTTCCCGCACATTGTGAGCGGCTGCGGCATCAACTTATCCCTCACCCTGGCTAGCGGATGGCTTGTCGTGTATCACTCCGGAGAGGACTGCCTCGGCTATGCAGGTCAGCTCGACCAACCCGATGGTAGGTTTGGAAGGGCGATCTTCACTGCTGGTTAATTTGGCGGATGCCCTGCGCTCGAGTCCAAATTACTTCGGGACTACCGCCAGACCAGGCAACCTCGTAGGTGAGTCTGAGGGACGAAAACTGCATGCGCATTGAATCGCTCATGCCCCCTCTCTTTGACAGACTTTCTAGAGTCTGAATCAAAGCCCGATGGTTCGACGCGGAAAGTGCATATATTCTCGCTGTGGTCAGCGCTCATCGAAGGTCTTGCGCCCATCTGGCCCAAGACGCGAACATCGCTCGGCGGTGTCTCACTCGGTGATGTGTGGCCTTGTGACGCGCTGAAACCGACTGCTACAGCGGAAGGTGACGAGCTTGTGCCGTTCCACAAACTCACGGGGTGGATCACATATAGTCTGGTCGAACCTATACAGAAGATCCTTGGCTGGAAGGTCGAGGGCATTGAGCATATGACTGGGCTTCCGGAGTATCGCAATGGTTCGTAACCTTTGGACACTGCTCAAAGTCCTCGAATCTAACGGCAGCGCAGGGGGCTTGCTCGTGGACCTCGGTGTATTGCAACTGAAGCCAGACGCATTGTCTCCATCCCTCTATCCTGACCCAAAGTCAGGCATACCAAAGCTTCCGCCCTCACACCCAGCGATCGTCGAGTGGCGAGCGATGACCATCATTGAACTGTAAGGCACAGATGCGATCAATCTGAATCTGAGCGACTCTGACCACATGGTCATCGCAGGGACCGGGTAGCTGATGCCATCCGCCAGAAGCTCGGGCTGAGCACGGAGGAGTTGACCTTAGCACAGGTGCTGGAGAGCGCGACTTGGAAGGGTGGGCGCGAGATCGCAAAGCAGAAGCGCCCTACTACCGGGGGTCCACCTATCGATATTGAGAGCGATGGGACCGTGTTCTAGGCATTAATGTAACGGTGGCATGGAATCGGCGACAATCATGACATAGGTAGTCGATTGGAGATATACAGTAACGTTGGTCTAGACATACATCGTAACAGTCGTGAAGGTTCCGGTGCTACTAGCTATACAGTTATGGCAGCGCTTTCATGCACCAATCGGTATGAAACGGTGAACAGGCATCTGTGAATGGATTCAGTGAGGGAGCGCGAAAGGATTATGTGAGACGTTGCCAACAAGAGGGGGAGACGGCGGCGAACGAATGTGAACGAATGCCGACTCGATCTGTTGCACTGTGATGAGCTTTGGCGAGTGCTCAGTACTGGAAATGATGACACGTGCCTTCAGAATTCATCTCTGCATGAGAATTCTCCCTAGCCTCGGTATGAGGAGGATGGGGGTGAGGCAAATGCGTACAGGCGCGCGCCTTGTTGGAGGAAATATTGCGTCAGCGGGGTCTGAGCTACAATGTACAGAGATTCAATGTCCACTAAATGCGTTGGGGATGGCTTAACCTACCAGGTGCCGCGTAGTCTTCACGCGGAAGGACGTCAAATGGTAGAGACCGAGCTTGGGAAAGGGTCGAACCGGATCTGTGGCCGAACAAAAATTCTGGAGAGTCTGGTCTAGAACGTAGTTGAGCTAAATACACTACAGGATCATTGCGGCGAGCGGGTGTCGATAAATACCTGGGTATTTTGAGCAGAGTGACATCGAGGTAGTATTGGCCTCGAACGCGCACACTTACGTCGGGAAACAGGAAATACACTCCTTGTCGCCCTTGCAGATTTCGCAGTATATGCGGGGACGATACGAGATTGCCATAGAGGAGTCGTGGCGTGGTCTGGCCACCGACGTATCCCGCCGTTGCCTCCAAGGGCGCGTTCTCATGATTCGAGTGGATTGACACCTGTGCTACGAGAAACGGCAGGTCAGGGTCGCTTACGATAGGGTAAGAGATTTGATGTATGGCTACAGAGCACGATAACGAACTCACTCGATTGCTTCTGCGTCTGAGACACCCGACACAACGAGTCTTGCTATCAGCGGGGGCGCCAAGGGAAGACGGGTGAGGGTGGTGTTCCCGAATTCGGCTGTTTTGACGGGGTGCTGTACAATCTCAATGGAATACGATCTGATATTATGAGACTTTGTGAGGCACAGGTTTAGGAGTTCGACCCACTTCGTTTGGCTACACTGTTCCGGCGAGGTAGTCTTGGTGACTGTGGATGCATTTGGGTACCGTTGCGCCCTCTGAGCGTTGCGCTGCGTGCTCCCTTTGCTTATTCTTATCGGGTTGGTGTTGGAATGGGATGATCGTAGGCTGGCCTGGGCGGTAACCGACCCTTTGTCGTCAGTCGGTGTATTTCGCAGACCTGACGTAGGCGCATTGACCCCATGTACAATCCTGTATAGAGTAGTTGCTGGGACCGCATCGTTTTCATTCGCCAGAGTATCTGGTTATAGTATCGGCTCATAGGCTCGTGATAAAGATAGCAGCCTCACGCACCTGGGACATATGCATCAACACAGACCGGACGCAGGACCGGGACACTTGTACAGATATATCCATGTGCGTCGTTGTCGTCCCTATGCTTAGCCTGTTTCCGTAAATCAAGATGTAAACGATTAGAAATTCTGGACAGATATGATGATTCGGCTGGAACTCCTAGCAAGTTCGCTGACAAGAGGGCTAGTTGTTCGCAAGGCGGCAGAGAGCATATGGCTGGAAAATGGAGCATTATTGATCCCCTGGTCGCAACGGCAACGAGAGGAGCGGGGGAGCGGGGAGAAAAACAACAAGCCACCAGATCCAGGCTCGATGCAAGGATCGCACGGACGGCAGGCAAGACAATAAGGGCCTGCGCCGCGTGAGCATAAATACCCAGAGGATGGGAAGCGCAGGGTGCCCTTTTCAGCGTTGACGCACAACCCCCGGGTCCCAGGACTGTAAACGCGGCCTCATCGCAGTGAACGGCACCAGATGGACCGACGGTACGTCAGACCGAAAAAGGTCTGCTCGAGCTTAAAGGGGGATTCACAAGTGATGCGGCATCGGATCTGAGCGGTGTAACTCACGAACGAGTATTAGGTATATTAGACGTGTAAGTACTATAGATCAAACGCTGCGCTTGACGTAACTCCAAAGACCCGCGAATGACGAGACAAGTGTCGCTGCCGCGAGAGCGGGGCGCACGCCGGCTAGATGTTCATGAGTACCCAGATTTATGAGGACAGTGGGACTGAACCCACCTGTGCACTTGTATAGTGCGCCTGTCAGCGCGCCGGCTGCCATGCTCCCCATCGTGTCGTGTTCGCCCCGAGCGTAGTCGATCGTGGAGTTGATCGAGTTGTAGACAAGTGCTAGCGTATAATCCAGGTGAGAACAAAAAGTAGGCTGAATTGGGAGAAGTGACTGACCAAGGACACCCGCTGAGTTGCCAATGAAAGTTCCACGACGTGTCACAGAGTTCAGAATGCTGTTTATGCGGAGTCTCGCATTTGAGACTGCTAGGGGTCTTCGCGCGCCTTCACGCAGGCCCCACACACCGCCCAAGGCGAGACCTGAAGGAACGAGCGGTAAGCATGTGATGGTGCAAAGACAATAAGAGGACTGGTCAAAGATGGCATGGAATGCGACCCAAGTGCTTGGATGAACACGAGTTGAAGAAGAAGGCGAAGGGAACGCCGCGGCATGGCGGGACACGCACCGGATAGATACATAGTCCCGGTGCCATAACAGAGGTCGTCACTCCAACCCCTTGATGGAATGGCGGTACCCGAACCAGGAAGCTCGCTCGTCTTGTCGTCGTCCAAGAGCAGATAGTCTAATTTGTCTTCTATCGCGGCCAAGGGGTGCAATTTTGTAGGATCGTAGGAGCCGAGGAGAACGTCAGCAGCAGTGACCGGACTGTCTGCCGGTGCTGACCCATCTGCGTGCGAGAAGGTGGCATTCCGGAGCACGGCGGTCGGGTCCTGATTGGAAGTGCTGCTGGAGGGGTCCATGAGGGATGGCGAAGGCGATCGTGGACGAGAGCGTCAGACGAATCGTTTTGAAGTTGCTGGCAGACTGAGCTGCAGTGGTGGCGCAGACACAATCCGGCACCGGGCGCCTCTCACCCGTCCTCACAAATCTCGGGCACACGTGATGGCTCCGGCTCCCCCCGCTCAAGTCCAAATCCTCACTGAGGGGCCCCTCGAACCGGCGTGGCCATGTGCGGGATCATACGCTCGGAGCGGACAACGAGCACACCGCTGGGGACGGATGTTCGGGGCTGCAATAGCTCGCTGATTACACGTTGTTATCATACACACGCCTCGGGTCAGTAGCATCAGACTCTACGTCCGATCTACTATGACTTGGCCAGGACACCCCAACCATCGCTATGGTCGGCAAACTCGTGTACGACCGCTGCCACCTCATTGTCAGCATCCGTCAGGGTACTCTCCTTGCGCGCAATCTCCATGTAGACCTGACCGTGGTCGAATTGCTCCGAAATCTCCACACGCCGCTTAGCGACATACCAATGTTGGGGGTTTTGTCCGCGCGAGAAGACCTCGCAGACATCATGACCCCTGAAAGCAGGGTTAGAATGACTGCGGACGGCAGACACTGTGTGGACACACGATTGAAACATCTGCTTCGCATGATACAAGTGTTCCGGATCCTTGGCCAATGGGCGACCAGAAGAAACAGTATATCCATTCACGGCGAGCACATGCGCACTCTGCGGCTGGAGGATGTTCGTGGCTGAAGGCATTGGCTTCTCACTCACCCTGCGAGCCGCTTCAGTACGACTATTGGGCACAAGTGGACCACTCACGCCTTTGCCTGCTGCCGAGCCAGTTCTTCTCGCAGGGAATTCAGCATCGCCATTGCCTGCGGAATGGCGTCCGAAGGTTCCGCGCTGTCGAAGTCCGTCATCAAGGCCACCGTCATGTCATCGTCCTGGCTATTTGTCAACCCCGGGATCCCACAAAGACAATAAGAGCACCCACCGTCATCTGCCAAACTCGCCATTTACGTGTTGCGGCTGGATTCGTGGGTTCATCCAGATTCACAGTCGTCGGACGTAATGTCGGAAAGGGAGGCGGTACGGGTTGTGCTGGTTCTGACTCGGGAGCGACCGAGGGGATGCTAGTTGTGGCTTCTGTGGGCTCCTCTGCATGATGGTCGGGTGCTATCGAGCCTTCACCCTCGCCCTCTGTTGGCTTGTCTCCGTCCTTACCCGTACTCTGCTCTCCCACAGGGTCTTTGGAATGCGAGAAGGAAGGAGATGGGCTTGGTGACGTTCGCCTCACAGACGCAATCGACTGGTTATCTGAGAGCGCCTCTTGCAAGGATTCCCTGTCTACCTCTAGGGATCTGCGCCCATTTGGTACGCCGAGATGATCCTCCTGATCTCCGATACCGTCTGGGTTTGACTCGTCAATGGGGACAGGTGCACTTGAGGGAGGTTCCGCTAGTGATTGTGGGCTATCAGCTGGCTTGGTCTGCGCAGTCTTGCCAAAGGACAGGTAGCCTGGCCAACCCCACTTGAGCTGACGGGGATCCATGGCGCGAGTAACGTTTGCCATGGCCATGAAGGTGCTGGCGGTAGCTGACTCCACTGACCTCTGGGTAACCTGGACAACGGCGGTAGGGTCAAGGCTTCTGGAGTTCGAGCTTGTGGCGCCATAAGACAAGTCCTCGGAAACCCTCTTCTCAGTGAGATGTTCTGAAGGCGGTGGAGATCGGGGATCCTCACGAGGGGGGATACGTAGGACAACGTGTCGAATGAGAGCCGACGAGAATTTATGCAAGCTAAAGGGAGTGGAAGGGATGATATGTGGCGGGGCGAGCACGAAAACACACGCAGTGTCGGGAAGACTTCCCGCAAAATGGTCGACGATAGGCACAAGGGAAGGTGCGAGAGGATGCAATGGGGCGCCCAAGTCAACGGAAAAATTAGTGTGTTGTTCGATGTCCCACTTCCATGCCCACACAGTGAAGAACCGCTCAAGCTGAAGCTCTAGCGCTTGCTGACCCAAGGTGGAGAGCACATATGAGAAAGTGCCATGTATCAACTGAGTAATGCGGTTCAGTCAAATGAACAATGATGCTAGAGGCAGCGACGCGCCTTGAAATCCTCATACCCACGTAGGATGTGTGAGCGAAGTGCTACATCATGGACGGAGGAGTCATGGCACTCGAACACTTGCTCCTGGGAAGCAGTGGGGCCGTCTTTCTTCGTCTTTCCTTTGTCCTTGTCCTCGTTCCTGTCCTTGCCTTTCCTTTTGGAAGGAGCAGAACGCGGTGTCTTGGCCAGTTCAACACACTAGCGGTATCTAGGGATTTAGCTCTGTAATGTAACACCGCTGTGGTCCTCGAGCGGTCCTGATACTCACTGCGTGTATCCAAAAGTCAGGCTCAGGCTCAACAGTGATCATCCTCCGTGTCTGCGAGTGAACAGTGTCACAGGCCTTGTCAGAGTTGAACGTGCTGTTTATGAGTTCACAGGCATGTACGAGTGCGCCACAGTACTCGATGCTCACTCAGAGAAGTTGACTAGGGCTTTAGCGAGTCCAACCTGCCTGAGCATACGGTCGCGGGAGATGGCACGCTCCCTAGCGGTGTAGAAGAGGACCTGGGCTTGTTCCTCTGCATCTTCATCATCCGGCGAGGTCAATGACGTTGGTCGAAGAGTCGGATTGTATATAGTAAGATAAAGCAGGCCAGCTGGGATTCTGCTCATACCACTGCCGAAGGCGTGCGCGGCCTAGTCTTGGGGTATCCTTTCTGGCGAGCTGCCTCAGACTCGGTGAACGCTTGTGCAGGAAAAGTATCAAGAATGTCGAGCCCAGAGTTGGTCTGCCACAGCCCGAGGCGCTGGGGGACACATGACCTTGGGCAATCATAAAGATCAGTAGAATAATGATGAAAGGGGGATAAGGCCACTAATTGCTGTGCTGTAGGGTTTTCTACTGAGGAATACAGAGTGACTCAGTAGCGATACTAGAGACTCTACCAGAGCGGTTATCATGAAGCGGCCACGCGTCGCGCGGTTTTACATCTGCTCACACAGCAAACAAATCATGGTGTTGCCGGCGGAGAAATTGTGAGGATTTCTTTGACAAAAATAAAAATTTCCCCAGAGAAGAAACTGTATTTGAGGATACTCGAATTTGAGGATACTATGATATTCTGCATATGAGAATGATTTAAATTTCTCCATACAGTTTCTTCACTGGTGATACTGTGTAGAATCATAAAGTTTCTCTGTGAATGTGACTAGTGACAAATAGTGCTGTGACAATAGTACACTAGTACACTGAGGTGCCACTCTGCATACTATAAATTTGCATGCATTTCTGCTTGCTAATATACACTTGCTGCTCCTCTATGTTGCAGTCTCATAGACTTCATGATAACCTGGTTCTGCACCACATCAGATGGAGTGCAGCTGGACAGCATGGTATGACATAAGATGGTGTGGGATTGGATGGTATGGAGTGGCACAGAATGTGATTGGATGGTATGGTACAGTGAGGAATGGCATGGGATTGGATGGTATGGTACAGTGAGGAATGGCATGGGATTGGATGGGATGGGATGGGATGGGATGGCAAAGCATGGCATGGGATTGGACAAGATAGCGTGGGACAACACAGCATGGGATGGCATGGGATGGCATGGGATGGCATGGGACAGCATGGGACAGCATGGGATGACATGGGACGGCATGGGATGGCATGGGACGGCATGGGATGGCATGGGACAGCATGGGATGGCATGGGATGGCATGGGATGGCATGGGATGGCATGGGATGGCATGGGACTGCACCATATGGTATGGGACGGCATGGGATGGCATGGGACAGCATGGGATGGCATGGGATGGCATGGGATGGCATGGGATGGCATGGGACGGTATGGGATGGTATGGGATGGTATGGGACTGCACCGTATGGTATGGGGTGCCACTGTATGGTATGGGACAGTATGGTATGCCACTGTATGGTATGGGATGGTATGGGATGGCACCATATGGTGTGGGAGGCCACTGTATGGTATGAGGTGCCACTGTATGGTATGGTATGGTATGGGATGGCACTGTATGGTATGGGATGGCACCATATGGTATGGGATGCCACTGTATAGTATGGGATGGTATGGGACAGCACTGTATGGTATGGGATGGCACTGTATGGTATGGTATGCCGCTGTATGGTATGGGGTGCCACTGTATGGTATGAGGTGCCACTGTATGGTACGAAGTGCCACTGTATGGTATGGTATGCCACTGTATGGTATGGGGTGCCACTGTATGGTATGGTATGCCACTGTATGGTATGGGGTGCCACTGTATGGTACGAGGTGCCACTGTATGGTACGAGGTGCCACTGTATGGTACGAGGTGCCACTGTACGGTACGAGGTGCCACTGTACGGTACGAGGTGCCACTGTACGGTACGAGGTGCCACTGTATGGTATGGTATGCCACTGTATGGTATGGGGTGCCACTGTATGGTATGGTATGCCACTGTATGGTATGGGGTGCCACTGTATGGTATGGTATGCCACTGTATGGTATGGGGTGCCACTGTAAGGTATGGGGTGCCACTGTAAGGTATGCCATGGGGTGCCACTGTATGGTATGGGATGGTATGGGATGGCACCATATGGTATGGGATGCCACTGTATAGTATGGGATTCCACTGTATGGTATGGGATGGTATGGGATGGTATGGGATGCCACTGCATGGTATGGGATGGTATGGGATGGCACTGTATGGTATGGGATGCCACTAAGGGATGGCACCATACAGTATGGGATGTCACTGCATGGCACTGTGAGTCACATCACAGTCTTGCCATGACATCCCATACTGTGGCAGCCCCTAATGTCTGATCCCATACCATGACAGGCTATGCAGAACAATGCCATCCTATACTGTAGGTGCCATCCCATACCATCCCATACTATACAGTGGCATCCCATACCATATGGTGCCATCCCATACCATACCATACCATACAGTGGCACCCCATACCATACAGTGGCATCCCATACCATACCATACCATACAGTGGAATCCCATACTATACAGTGGCATCCCATACCATATGGTGCCATCTCATACCATCCCATACCATACAGTGGCACCCCATACTGTACAGTGGCACCCCATGGCATACCTTACAGTGGCACCCCATACCTTACAGTGGCACCCCATACCTTACAGTGGCACCCCATACCATACAGTGGCATACCATACCATACAGTGGCACCCCATACCATACAGTGGCATACCATACCATACAGTGGCACCTCGTACCATACAGTGGCACCTCGTACCGTACAGTGGCACCCCATACCATACAGTGGCATACCATACCATACAGTGGCATACCATACCATACAGTGGCACCTTGTACCATACAGTGGCACCTCATACCATACAGTGGCACCCCATACCAAACAGCGGCATACCATACCATACAGTGCCATCCCATACCATACAGTGCTGTCCCATACCATCCCATACTATACAGTGGCATCCCATACCATATGGTGCCATCCCATACCATACAGTGCCATCCCATACCATACCATACCATACAGTGGCACCTCATACCATACAGTGGCCTCCCACACCATATGGTGCCATCCCATACCATCCCATACCATACAGTGGCATACCATACTGTCCCATACCATACAGTGGCACCCCATACCATATGGTGCAGTCCCATGCCGTCCCATGCCATCCCATGCCGTCCCATGCCATCCCATGCCGTCCCATGCTGTCCCATGCCATCCCATGCCATCCCATGCTGTCCCATGCCATCCCATGCCATCCCATGCTGTGTTGTCCCATGCTATCTTGTCCAATCCCATGCCATGCTTTGCCATCCCATCCAATCCCATCCCATCCAATCCCATGCCATTCCTCACTGTACCATACCATCCAATCCCGTGCCATTCCTCACTGTACCATACCATCCAATCACATTCTGTGCCACTCCATACCATCCAATCCCGCACCATCTTATGTCATACCATGCTGCACTCCATTGGATGTGGTGCAGAACCAGGTTATCATAAGTTTCTGAGACCACAACATAGAGGAGCAGCAAGTGTATATTAGTGAGCAGAAATGCAAGTTTATAGTATGCAGAGTGGCACCTCAATATACTGTTGTCACAGCGCTATTTGTGACTAGTCACATTCACGGAGAAATTTTATGATTCTGCACAGTATCACCAGTGAGGAAACCGTATGGAGAAATTTAAATCATTCTCAATTGTGGAATATCATAGTATCCTCAAATTCGAGTATCCTCAAATACAGTTTCTTCTCCGGGGAAACTTTTATTTTTGTCAAAGAAATCTTCACAATTTCTCCGCCGGCAACACCATGATTTGCTTGCTGTGTCAACGCCGCTCTCCCATTTACGCGAGAGGGCCTCACTCACCTTCGTTTCTGTCCACTTCCATTAACGTGCTATGCTCACTCCTCCGTCCCCTTCCTCATCACCTTCTCTAAACCCCAACGACGCCGTCAATACTCGCAAAAGACAGCGCTCCCAGTCGATGCAATCAGAACCTTCCTCGTCCTCGCCGAAGCGGGCCGTCTCCGAAGACCCTTCACAAGATAGTGCGCGCTCTGCTCAATCGCACGCCCTCTCCTCGCTATCCATAAACGACGCCGATGCGGACGTTGATGCGTACATGGCTGAACAAGGTGAAGACGCGTCGGGAAGCATATCTAATCCCTCAGGCTCGATGGCCACACTCTCACCCGAGGAGAAACTACGCTCTGTAGAGTCTCTGATGCAGTCGCCGATGCGAGTAGGTGAGACGTGGTATGTCGTCTCAAGTACATGGTTTCGGCGGTGGCGGAAAGCCGTTTCGAAAGAAGTCGATAAAGACGGCGAGGTGGACGAGCAAGACCTCGGTCCCGTCGACAATAGCGACATCGTAGTGGCTGGAGGAGATGCCATAAACCAGCAATTAGGACCGGACGATTACGTCTTCGTACCAGAGCAAGTGTGGACGTGGTTCACCACATGGTGTGTCTTGTCTTGGTGTGCTCCAGCTGGTGACATTCATCTCCCTCAGGTATGGCAAAGCTCGGTATGAGCTACCACGCAAAGTCATCGCACGAGGCGTACAAGAAGAGACAGCACTCGAGCTTCATCCTCCGCGACTCATGGTGCATGTATTGACGAACAAAGCTGTCCCTGGGGTCACCACCCCTCATCTGGTGACCGTATCAGCAAATGACACAATTGAGCAGCTCTATGAGGTGGTCTCGTCGTCCATCCCTAATACCAAGCAACGGCAGCGACGAATCTGGAAGCTGTCCGAGAGCGACTCGTCCTGGGACCAGTTGTCGTACAGTCCAGATCAGTTGAAACAACGCGGCGGAGTGGTTCTCGAGCCCACTCAGCATACACTTGACGAGAAGCTCGTGATGTCAGGCGACGCCTTGGTCCTAGAATTCCAGGAAGACAAGGAATGGATTGTCAACACATCGGACATTTCCTCTCAGCCTGGGAGCGTGCCGACGTCAGGTTCGCAAGCCACCGTGACCCAAACCACCCCGAAGAGATTCAGTGAGAACGGCTTCCTGGACCTCATACAGAAGAACTCCCCGACTGTGAGCAACGTCACATCGTCTCCTGCGAAGCCGGTTCTATCGAATGCGTCGAACAGAGCTGGCTCGTCGTCTGTCGTCACCCGCTCTAAGGGCGGTACATTAGAGCCAGGTACACTCGGGTTGGGCAACATGTGAGTGGCATTGCTTGCATTACTATCTCTGCTCATCGCTGTGCAGGGGGAACACATGTTTCATGAATTCTGCCTTGCAATGTCTGGTACACACGAAAGAACTCGCAGAATACTTCTTGAGTGAGTTTCTTGACAGTGGGAGGGGCTGCGGTGCTGATGATGCTCATCCAGCTGGTGTTTATGAGGAGGAACTCAACCCCGACAACCCTCTTGGCATGGGTGGCGCCATTGCGCAGGCCTTCGGTGCTCTTTTACAACGCATCTGGTCGACGGGCGCGGGTAGCACATCTTACTCTCCTCGAGAGTTCAAGCAGGCCCTCCAGCGTTTCGCTCCTCAGTTCAGTGGCTACCAACAACACGACTCGCAAGAACTAGTAGCATTCCTTCTTGACGGTCTCCACGAGGACTTGAACCGGGTGCTCAAAAAGCCATACGTCGAGAAGCCTGATTGGGAGGGCGGAGGTGACAAGGAACTGGTCGGGCTCGCGAACGAGTCGTGGAGAGGTTACATGAGGCGCAATGACAGTGTCATTGTCGATCTCTTCCAGGGACAATATCAAAGCACTCTGGTTTGCCCTGAATGTTCCAAGGTACAGTTCGGGTGCATGTCCACAGGTCACTTCGCATTGAGCGTCTGCTGAACAGGTCTCAATAACCTTTGATCCGTTCATGTACCTCACGCTTCCGCTACCGATCCAGAAGAAGTGGCGACATGACGTTTACTACATCCCGTGGGACCTATCGAAACCCCATGTCAAGGTATGGCATCACCTGTTTTGGTCGGTTGTCATGGGGGTCTCATAATTTCTAGATCCCTGTAGAAATCGGTCGCGATGCTTCGTTCAAAGAGCTCCGACAGCTTCTTGGCAGGTGGATGGAGACTGATCCCGACCGTGTACGCCCTTCATCGTCTACGAAACGTGCTGTAACTAACGCCTGCTCAGTTGTTGACACTCGAGGTGTTCAGTCATCGATTCTACAAGGATCTGGACGATACAATCCTTGTCGGGGACATGTCAGAGAGCGATATCATTGTCTGCTTTGAGCTCCCTTGTCACGCACAGCAGAGCCGAACATACAGGCCCAGTCCCGAAGATCCATACATCATCCCCGTCATGCTCTGCGACACGATCAACACTACACGCTCGTACGGCCGTGCTCAGAATTTCTTTGGGTACCCCTTTATCGTTACCATCTCACACGAGCAGGCGACTAACCCGGACGCCATCTACGATGCAGTCGCCGAAAGACTGCAGCGCTGGACAGAGAACGTGCGCGATCTGTACTCCTGGGAGCCTGGCTCGCCATCCATGGAGCCGGTGCACATCCCTATCGCAGGCCCTGCACAGGCAGACTCCGTCACGGAGATCATACCGGACGGCGACACTGTGCACGTGCAGACCGCACCCGAGGAAGGGGACATCACGGACGAGAAGGGCATGGTCGTGCGCGACGAGGAGGAGATGAATGTCGAGGTCATCGGCGAGCCGCGTAAGGTCGGGTTCAAGCGCAACATCTTCAAGCTGTACGTTCAGGCGGGCACCGATCAGTATAGCGCGGGCATCGCGACACACTACACGTCCAGCTACCGCCTCGAGACTTTCGAGGAGCGTCTGGAGGTTGCACGGCGGAAGGCAGGTGCAGATCGGGACGCAGCGCCGGAGCTGCTGCAGGAGGGCGACGCATTCATGTGCGAGTTTGACCGGAACGTGCGGGAATACTACTTTGGCGACGACCGCAAGACGTATGACCAAGCGAAGTGGGCGATCTGGCCCGAGTTCGTGCACCCGGAGTACAAGGCGAGTCGAGAGGCTGCGGCGGCGAAACGGACGCGCGGGATCTCGCTGCAGGACTGCCTAGACGAGTTCACGAAAGAGGAAAAGCTCGGCGAGGACGATCTGTGGTACTGCCCGCGGTGCAAGAAACACCAGCAGGCGACGAAGCGGTTCGACCTGTGGAAGGTCCCAGATATCCTCGTCGTGCACCTGAAGCGTTTCAGTAACAGCCGGACACTGCGTGACAAGATCGACGTGCTGGTCGACTTCCCGACGGAGGGCCTCGATATCTCGAGTATGGTAGGCGAGCGCCAGGTTGCCCAGCGCTTGAAGGACGCAGGGGTGGATGTGGAGCAGCTGGGCTTGCGTGATGCGGAGGAGCCGCTTGTGTACGACTTGTATGCTGTTGATGAGCATATAGGTGGTCTGGGTGGTGGTCACTACCGCGCATTTGCGTACAACCATGTCACCGACAAGTGGTATCACTTTGATGACTCGTATGTCACCCCGTCAAGCCCAGAGGCTTCTGTGGTACGTGTGTCCGCCCTGTGGTATTGAGAACAATAACTGACTCCTGTTCAGAACCCTAATGCGTACTTGCTCTTCTATCGGAGACGCACAAACCGGCCCATCGGCGGGAAGAGCCACGAGAAGATCGAGGGGGCTAAGCAAAGGGCTGCCGCTCCACCACCCGAGGAGGATGCGCCTACACAACTCCCCACCCCTCCATCCGAGGACCAAGCTGAAGCACTGCGCCCACCAGGGTTCGGCAGCGAGTGGCTCAACGGCTTGCTGCCGCCGGACTCTTTGTTCGGCGAGGGCGGTTGGCCAACGCCGCAGTCGAATGCACGCTCATCGCCCGCGTCGTCGCCACCTCCGCTTGACGATGGCGACCCGCCTTCATTCGAGGAGGCAATGGACGACGAGGTGGTGCCGATGGACCCGCTCGAGCTCGCGAACCAACGATTCGAGTTTCCGGATCCGTCGTCGCGCAATTCGCCGACGTCGAGCAACGAGGCGGAGCCTGATATAGATTCGGTCAGTCCGTGGGTACGGCCGGAACGGATGGGCCTGGGTGTAGGAGGTTTCGCGCACGGGCGTAACAGGGTCGTTATCGCGGACGAGGAGACCGAGTCGTCGGCGCCGGGGGAGTCGAGCAGTGCCATGTCTGACGTGGACGTGTAGGGTGAACTGACCTTGGACAGTCGAGGCGCTGTCGGTGCCATTGCAATGTTGTTGTGCATGCACGCATGTTATGCAGTCAGTAGACAGACCAGGACGCTCTACGATTACGACGACTATGACCGAGCACATTTACACTAGTACGCATGTATGATAGAGCAGACGTGTATCCAATATCATTTATTACTGTCTGAACTGGGAGGGTTCGCGATGGCCGCAGGTGGCGCAGAGGTTAGGACTCGACAGGACCTCAACACCGTTCCTTACCTCTGTGCGGCGAGGATCAAAGCCTGCACGACTAGTGGACCCCAAGAGGCGCTCCAGACAGACCTAGCCGTTGGTAGCAGTGCATATCTAAGTTATCGCAGGGGCTGATGGCCATAGACGTCGGTCTGAAAATAGGCACGGTGCGCTGAGCGGAGGCGCGGCCCTGCTCGGGAGGCTCGAAGTCGTATTTCCGCACAAGCACCTGGGCGCGGAGCGAGTAGGGATGTGTGCGGTAGGGGGTTGCGGGCGAGGATTGGCCAGGGGAGGGACGGAGCATGGGGGAAGGGAGGGCGGGCCGGGCGGGGGGAGGGGGCGCGGCTTGCCTAGTGCCTCGGGGCACCGTCGCGGTCACGAGCCAGTTCTTCTCGTCTCACGAATTGAGTCTCGCAGCCACTTCTCTGCGCGGCCGGCGGGTCGCAGCCGTCCATCTCCCTCTCCTATATAACTCTGCGCCGCCGAGACGGTGTCCGCTGCAGCGACCTGTGCACCCACCAGCTGGCACGACAGGTCTTTCGGTCTCACCACTACCACCCACTACCCTCAATCCAACATCGCCCGCCCAGATGTCCGTGCAGTGTGCGTAGCCCGCCAGAGACGCGCGCAAGGAAGCAGCTGACCACCGCGATGGGCAGGTAAACACTTTTCCAACGCGCCCGAGTTCCTGGTCGTGGAGTCGCTGCAGGGCCTCTGCAGCCTGAACCCACAGATCGAGCTCGACACCACCGACAAAGGTGAGCCCTACCTCGCCCGGATCTGCACATTCTCTGTGTTGACCCTTCCCTCTCGCAGTGGTGTATGTCGCAAAGCCGGATCGCTCCAAGGTTGCGCTGATCTGCGGCGGAGGCTCAGGGCATGAGCCTGCCCACGCCGGATTCGTCGGTGAGTGCGCCGGCGTCTGCGGTGCCCAGAATGATGTCACGGCTCACTGCGATCGCAGGCGATGGCATGCTCACCGGTCCGTCTCTCTTCCTCCTCCTCCTCCTCCTAGAGCCCGCTACTCACCGCCCTTCGGTTGCCCACGCATACAGCCGCAGCATGCGGGAGCGTCTTCGCCTCGCCCAACCCCAGTCAGGTCCGCCGCGCCATCGACCTCGTGGAGAACGAAAAGGGGTGCGTCCGCCCTGGCTGATACCATCGTCCAGCGCTGACCGATAGCCCATCTGCCCGAGTAGCACCGTCATCATCGTCAAGTAAGCCCGTCTGCAGTCCGCCTCGTGCATGTGCATGCTGACGCTGGGCCCGCCCAGAAACTACACCGGTGACATCCTCAACTTTGGTCTCGCGAAAGAGCAGTACGCCGCCCTGCATCCAGAGAAGTCCGACAAAGTCAAGTTTGTGATCGTCGGTGACGATGTTGCCGTCGGTAGAACCCAGGGCAAGATCGTCGGCCGCAGGTCAGTGTCACCTCCGCGATCCAGGAACACACGCTAATGGTGACGCAGAGGTCTCGCCGGGACCGTACTCGTCTACAAGGTCGCCGGTGCGCTGGCCAAGCGCGGAGGCAGCCTCGATGAGGTCTACAACATCGCCGAGTACGTCTCCACGCACCTCGGTACGGTAGGCGTCGGCCTCGAGCATTGTCACGTCCCCGGCACCGCCGCGGCGGAGTCGCACTTGAAGGACAACGAAATTGAGATCGGGATGGGCATCCACAACGAGCCGGGCAACCGCCGAGTCTCTCCCATACCTTCGCTCGAAACGCTTGTGCCCCAGCTTCTTGATCTCCTCACGAACACGTCCGACCCCGAGCGCGGTTTCGTGCCGTTCAAGGGCAAAGACCGCGTCGTGCTCCTCGTGAACAACCTCGGTGGGACGAGCGAGCTTGAGCTTCCGGGTGTGGTGCGGGAGGTGAGGGTTGCATTGGACAAGCAGGGATTCAAGATCGAGCGGATCTTGGCCGGGACCTTCATGGTATGTGCCCATATTTGACGAGCGAGATGCGGTGTTGACAGTGGGATAGACGAGTCTGAACATGCCTGGGTTCTCCATCACGCTTCTCCAACTACCGGATGGCTCCGACCCATCCGCCCCGTCCGCGGACCAGATCCTGTCCCTCCTTGACGAGAGGCCAGATGTCCCTGGATGGAAGTGGGCTTCGACAGTGCCGCCTGTAGCGTCTGGCGAGCAAGTCAAACAGACTGGGGGCACACGCCCTGCTGCGGTACCACAAGCCGTCAAGCTCCAGGCAGAAGACACCAAGGCGTTCAACGAGGCAGTACAGCGGGCATGCGACGCGATCATCGCCGCAGAGCCTGAGATCACCCGGATGGACAACATCGCGGGTGACGGTGACTGTGGGTTGACATTGAAGGACGGCGCGAACGGTGGGTGTGGTTGCGACGACGGTCATCCAGCGCGAAATCCTAAGGTGATCGCCTACAGGTGTTCTCAAGGCGTTGCAAAGCGGCACGATTACGGGCCAGGACGTCGTCGGCTCGGTGATCGCAGTGTCCAAGGTCGCAGAGGAGCAGATGGGTGGGACCAGCGGAGCGCTGTACTCGTACGTACCTTTAAAAGCCCAGACTGTGTGGAACACACGTGTTTTGAGACGGGCTCCCGCAGGATCTTCTTCTCCGCGCTGGCGCAGGGCCTGCAGGCGCACCACAACGACGCGCAGACGCTGAGCCCGGCACTGTGGGCGGCGGCGCTCGCGTCGGCACTGGAGAAGCTGTACACGTACACGCGGGCGCGCCCGCCGTCGCGCACGCTGGTGGACCCGCTGGACGCGTTCGTGCGCACGCTGAGCGCGTCGCAGGGTACGGACCTGAAGGGCGCGGTCGAGCAGGCGGCAGCGGCGGCGCTGAAGACGCGCGATTTGGAGGCGAAGGCGGGGCGGAGCGCGTATGTGGAGGGAGACATCCTGAAGAACGAGCGCGTGCCGGATCCCGGCGCGTGGGGCGTCAAGGCGATCCTCGAGGGCTTCGTCGGGAGTGCTTGAGCCTCCGAAGTGGGGGCGTATACCGAGGGTGCGTGGAATTTAGGCGCGGCTCACATAGAGTGTATGAGTGTGAATCTGAATATGGAGAACGAGCTGACAGCCGGGTGGCGTGTTATTTTCCGTAGCGTTGTGTCACAAGTGTACGTCCGGCTTTATGTAGTGTACGGCATGTAGAATGAATTGAGACTTTTACTCTCTGCATATTGAATGGAGTGAGACGTCGGGCGCGTGTACAGCAAGGGTCGCGACGAGGCCGGTCACTGGACGGACTTGGCAGAGTATGCCAGCGTCGAGGGCATCGACGTTGATGTCCGGTATAGCAGAATGATGGTCCATTGGGTGCCGAGACTGGAGGCGTGCTGGGTACCTAGTTCATGGCGCGGTCAGCTGGTGCGATCGTGGCGTTGAACAGGACGGAACGCGCCCGAGCGGGTGGCGGGCCATTGGGTTGCACCCGCGAGCTTGCCTCTCGCTTCATCTGGCGGCGCAGATCTCACCCGCAGCGGGGCGGGTGACCTGTGCGCCCACTTTGGGTAGCCAGGGTCTACCTTCTCCGCTCCCCGCGGAGTGGGTCTCTGGGGCCGTTGGGCATCCGTGGACAGCAAAGGCGGTGGCCCTTCCTCGCGGTCGTGGAGAACGTTGAACGTTGACGGCGCTGCTGGCAGGGAGCTGACGTGAACGTCGTCGACTCGGAGCAACGGTGAAGCGAAATGAAGTGCATGTGCGAGTGACACCGGCCATCTGTATCTGTCGTGCACGGGTGACCTGGTGTTATGGTTATAGTGCTTGCGAATTCGCGATCGTCCTGTGCGATGCCATATGCAGCTGACGCGCAGGTTACGCTAGGTTACGTTACGAAGCTAAAAAGAGTTCGCCCGTGGGGAACCTCGTTGGCCATCGTGATGGCCCCGCGGGGGGTGGCCAATCTGGCCCAGACTAGGCGGAAACGGGCGAGCGGGCGCATCGATGCGAGAGCGGGGTGCGGGGAGCCAGGGATGGTGCGTGGAAGGTTTGGTGGGAGGGCAGAAATTGTAGGGCGCTGCCCGGTTTGGGAAGTGCGGCTCGGGGCCTGTTCGCGCAGAGCACGGCGCGACGTTGGGATCAGATGCGGCGCGTGGGCGTGTCTCGCTCGTGGGAGGGCGCGGGAGCGTGTCGCCAGCGAGCTGGGAACAGGGAAGAATGCTGCAGGTAAGTTGGGGGCGAGGAGGGACTGGGTGGATCTGTATCTGGCGCATAGGGAGGCTTCTGTGGCTGGCGAAGTGCGAGTGCGAGTGTGGCTTCTCTGAATGGCAACCTTGTTCGCTGGCGTCTTCCCCGCACAAGCGCCGTCTGCCCCGCATCCCAGTTTAGATATCACATGCCGAGCCGCTCTCTTCCTTCCCTTCTCTCGCCCGCGGGCTGCTTGCCCGTGTTCTTTGAGTTTGTTCGCCCGGCCGCACGACTGGCAGACAGCTCTTCCTCTCCGATCTCTGTGGGCGGTGACTCAGCCCCAGGCTACGTACGTTACACGTTCCAGAGCATTCCAACCTCCCTCTCCGGCTCTTCTTCAGCCAGAACGTACCGCGGCGCGCAGACGCGCTTGGCTTGCGCGATGGTGCCTGCGGCAAGCTGGTGCGCTCGCAGGAGGCGCGTCCAAACTAATTTCGCGGAGCAGGCACGCCCGGTTGCGAGCCTCATGGCTGCACGAGCACTCAGAGACATTGGACCATCGCTACGCGGCGCACGCGAGAAGGGCCCAGAAGCCCGGCCCTACTCTCCTCCACCCTCCGCCTCGCTGCCCTCTCTCCTTCTGCAGCCGTGGGCCAGGCGCAATAATGCGTCATGTTGCCTTGTTGTCCGTCGAGGGCAGCGACGGGCCCCTGTGTCAGGTCGCGTCGGGCGCCGCGGGCGAGAGGTCAGCTGGTCGCGCGGCCGGTGGATGGGACGATCGTTGGGAATGCAGGACACCGATCCATAGGTGGCAGGCGGTGCCGCCTGCCAATCACTGCCAGAGGCGGGCGGACCCAACATGGAAACCAACCCATCCGGATCTCGGGGCGGGGTTTCAATCGGTCCGCCGGCTCGGTCTCGCTACGCGGTGGGCTGCTCCTTCCCAGACACTTACCCGTGGCGCGTCTACACTGCGCGGCGACGCGTCGAGGGTCGCGTCGGTGAGCGCGCCCTCCACCGTCCACCGGACGCGTGTGCTGTCCCGCGCGGCCGCCGCTCACTACTTGCCTGAGGACGCAGAGGGAATGGTGAACACACGGCTGTCGCGATGGAGGGAGTGCGCGTGTGTGTGGCCCTTGGGCGTAATTTTCGCGGTGTGCCTGAGGCCGGGTGTGGATCATTCTACCCGCAGAGCGCGCGCGCCCGCGACGTCGGGTGGCTGCTCCGGAGGCTGAACATGCACGCGCGGCTCTTGTTCTGGCGTACGGAGCTCGGGAGCGGTGCGCGTGGATGTTTGGTTGCAGCGCGGGGGTGGAATGGTGCGAGCGAACGCGGGGGTGTCATCGTGTGGGGGATACGGGGATGGCTCCCTGCGAGTGCTGTCCCAGTCTCCGCGGAGTCTGCTCGCCGCCACGGCCGGAGACGTCAACGGGGGAATCGTCGGCGCCAGTGCAGGGCGCGTCATGTGCGGTGGGCGGAGGGCGCGCCCGGGGGGCCGGCGATAGATGCAGGGCGAGGGGGCGGCGAGGCCGGGCGGCGGGGCGGGCTGGGGCGCGCGAAGGGGTGGGCGCGGGCGGGAGCCAATGGGGAGCCCCCCCGCACGGCCGGAGCCCCACATCTGGAACTGTCTGGGGGAGGGGACTGGGACGCGCGCCGTGCCTGGGGCCCGATGCGATCTCCCTTGATCATCACCTCCTCCATGCGGGCTACGGGGCAGGCGCTCGCACTTGGCCTCCCTGTCGCCCTGTCCCACTGTCAGTTTGCCCCCCGTCCACTTATAAAAGCCATGCGCGTCCCCCTTCCTCCCCTCGTCGTCGCCGTTCCCTCGACACCTCATACGCCCATCTCCCCAACCTTCTTCCACCTCCACCACCGCCCCTGCACGCAACCATGCCCGGTGGTCCCGTCGCGACTGGCGCTGGCATCGGTGCCAATGCCCCCAAGAACAAGCTTGCTGGCATCGGTATGACCGCCTTCGCCGCCTTCGGTGGTATCCTCTTCGGCTACGACACCGGTACCATCTCTGGTATCATCGCCATGGCCGACTGGCTCAAGCTCTTCGGTAGTCCCTGTCCTCCAGATGTCATCAACACCGACAACTGCACCGATGGTTACTACATCCCTTCCTCACGCCAGTCTCTTGTCGTCTCCATCCTCTCAGCGGGTACTTTCTTCGGTGAGTCTGCACGTGCATATATATATCCGCTCTAGTCTCGTCCTAATGCCAATGCCTACCAGGTGCCCTTCTCGGCGCTCCCGTCGCCGATATCCTCGGTCGTCGTCGCGGTATCCAATTCGCCTGCATCGTCTTCTGCCTCGGTGTCGCCCTCCAGACCGGCTCCCACAACATTGCCACCTTTGTCGTTGGCCGTGTCTTCGCAGGTCTCGGTGTCGGTCTCGTCTCTACCCTCGTCCCCATGTACCAGTCCGAGTGCGCGCCCAAGTGGATCCGTGGCGCCATCGTGACCGGCTACCAATGGGCTGTCACCATCGGCCTGCTCCTTGCGTCCGTCATCAACAATGCCACCAAGGACCGCAACAGCCATGCCGCATGGCGTATCCCCACGTCTATCCAGTTTATCTGGGCGTTCATCGTCTTTAACGGCATGTGGTTCCTTCCTGAGGTGTGTACATCACGCCCGCTACATTTCCGTGTGCACGTGCTCACGGCGTTGTACCTCTGCCTAGTCACCGCGTTGGCTCGTGAAGAAGGACAAGACCGCCGAAGCAGCCAAGGCCCTCGGTCGTCTCACCGGTCTCTCACCTACCGACCCGGAAGTCGAGACCGAACTCGCAGACATCAAGGTCAACCTCGACGAAGAGCTCGCCCTTGGCGAGAGCTCGTACCTGGACTGCTTCCGCTTCTCCCACAACAAGATTTTCCTCCGCACCATGTCGGGTATCTTCATCCAGGCATGGCAGCAACTCACCGGTATCAACTTCATCTTCTACTGTAAGTCCTTGCTCCGCCTTTCCCACAGTACGGCGTTGTTGACGGCGTTCTGCAGACGGCACGACCTTCTTCACGCAGGCCGGTATCAGCGACCCCTTCTTGACGTCTGTCGCTACGAACATCGTCAATGTGTTCATGACCCTCCCGGGCATGTGGGGTATCGAGCGCTTTGGTCGTCGCTCGCTCCTGCTCTGGGGTGCGGCGTGGATGACGATGTGCGAGTTCATCATCGCTATTGTTGGCGTCACGATCTCCGTCCACAACAAGGCTGGTCAGCAGGCGTTGATTGCGCTCACCTGTCTGTACATTGCCGGTTTCGCGTCCACCTGGGGTCCCATTGGTATGTTACTCTGCCTTATGTGGGCATGCAGCAAGCTGATCATTTTCTTACAGCTTGGGTCATCACGGGTGAGATCTTCCCGCTCAACGTTCGCGCCAAGGCCATGTCCATGTCCGTCGCGTCGAACTGGCTGTGGAACTTCGGCATTGGCTACGCGACGCCGTACCTCGTGAACACGGGCGCGGGCAACGCGGGTCTGCAATCCAAGGTGTTCTTCATCTGGGGCTCGACATGTGCGGGAGCGTTCCTGTTCACGTACTTCTTCATCCCCGAGACGAAGGGTCTGTCGCTGGAGCAGATCGACCTGCTCTACCAGAACTCGACACCGCTCTCGAGCGTGGCGTACCGCCGCGAGCTGATCGCGAACGACGTGCACATCGCGGACCAGGTCGCCGAGCGCCACCACGACGAGAAGGGCAGCGACGAAAAGGTCTGAGCGCGCCGCGATTTGGGCCCGCTTGGACGATGACGTTTTCGATGTTCGTGTTGATGCTGTTTTACTTACGACGATGTTGGGTGGAGGATGTTCACCGGACCAGCGCATGCCTCGTTTGCCGGATACGCTACTTAACCCACGATGTTTCTGTTGTTGGCTTGATGATGACCCGTTTTGTAATGTGTAACGAATAGGTTTCCCTACTCCTGGGGCTCTACGATGTATCGCAATGCTATCACACAAGATACCGCTCATACCTCCCTCTTCGTGTGCAGTGTGCTCGTCTCCGCAGCGACCGAGAGAAATTGTTGTTCCGCTGTTCTGTGCTTCGCTGGAGAATCACTCCAACGTTCAAACGTTCAAGCGCGGACTTGAGGGGAAGGTGCGTTCAGCCAGGATTCTTACGCGGCGGGGATCGCTTGACGAGCCTCGGCGGGGAAGTGAGTATCGATGATAGCTATCCGTCGGTACCTCCGACGTTCCACACCACCTTCCTTACTGGGTACACACGCGCCGATTGTTGGT
Organism: Fomitopsis palustris; assembly: GCA_029783445.1. NCBI lineage: Eukaryota > Fungi > Basidiomycota > Agaricomycetes > Polyporales > Fomitopsidaceae > Fomitopsis > Fomitopsis palustris. Next base: position 1,055,011 of record JARAOQ010000010.1, read on the forward strand.
ATGGCTCTCGGTCGGGCATTGTAGCATTCCTTGGAGAGAACCCCTCGATCTGCAGCGATTCTGGGGATTCTCCGCAGCTCATCAGGGCGACTTGGCTCGATGGGGCTATTCGGTGGTGCGGGCGTTGCGGATCGATGTGAGAGACATGCCGGCTCTACGTATGTAGCCCGTTCCGTGAAATCCATGTCGGGTGGCGCGACTCGGGCAGCTTACGGGGATGGGTCGATGCGGTATCGAATTGGAAGGATGGAAGGATAGAAGAGGTAGGTAGGGGGCCCAACGCTCGCTACGCGACAGGAGAGAGAACGTGTCCGACGTGCGCACGCCGCTTCGACGATAGCTTATCATGCTTCTACTTACAGTTCTGGTATTGCAATCTGAGCTACAGGTTCGGAAGGCAGAGCTACTTTCTGGACGGCTCTGAGAGTTTGATGCGGATGCACGGATGACAGCGGGCGTGGAAGATACTCGCTGTCTGGAATCTACTGTCGGGAACTCCAAGACAGATCCTATCTGCGTTCGGACAAGCAAGAGGCAGCCAGACGCACGCCCACCACCAGCATGCTCGCGAGCGAGGCGTGTCCGGGGCTCTCCTCTAGGCGCGCCCCCGGGCGCGACGCGTCAAACTCGACTGCAGCGGGCAAGCGCAGCGGTGTGGGACGATGCGTGTCCCAGGGGCGTGGGCGCACGGTTCAGGCTAGCTTTGCTGCCATCATCATCCGCTCGAAATCGGACAGGCTCATGGACTTGTCGGCGGAGGTGGAGAACATCTCGAGCATCTCTATGGTCTGGGTCCGCAGCCACCGTCAGTGACAAGGTTCACGCAGGGGAAACAGGTCGTGGGTGCGTCAGGGGATGGGACTGACCTCGTCCGCGGTGATCTTCTCCTTGAGCAGCGCCGCGACGCGAGTGATGTCCTTGATCATGATGCGTTGTTTGTCGAGCTGCGCGTCGGGGATGGAGGGGAAGAAGAGCGCGAATGCGCGGCGGCACTCGAGGCGCTGGCGGGCGGTCAGAGGGCGGTTCTGTGCGTTGGCGTCGTCATTCTCCGAGGAGGGCGATGAGAGCGAACGTCTAGTTCTGCGCCGTGAGCGCGTCGGCGTTGATTTTGCACTCTTCTTGCGCTTAGACTTTGGGGCGGTGAAGCCGCCTTCTTGGTACTCCTCGTCGGAAGCGCCGTCTCCCGCCTCTGATGACTCGCCTTCGGGCTCGCTCCCTTGGTACTCGTCGCCAGAGTCTGAACTCTCGAGTGGAGTGAGAGCACCGTGGTCATCGGGCGCGCTCTGAGGATCATCATCCTCGTCACCCACGCCAGTGTCAAGTAAGGCGGCACACACGGCGCGCCAGTCTTTCCTGCTCACGTATTGTTCTTCGGAGGGATCTGAGCGGAGGGATAAACGTGATTTGTCGCCCCATCCCGATGCGGCGTGGCGGAATACGCCGAGGACGTCTTCGTCGTCGGGTTGCAGGTCGAGTAGTTGCAGTGCGTGGGGGATCAGTGACATGGGTATCATGTCTTTGTTAGTATGTGCGTTCCAGATGGGACCGTCCGTGATTGCGTCGTCGTGTTCATCCGAGTCGACTACGAAGCCGCCGGGTAGCGCGTCGTCTTCGACTACGAAGCCGCCAGGCGCTGCATCATCTTCAACCAGGAAACCTCCGGGTGGCGGGTCGTCGACTATGAAACCTCCAGGGGATGGGTTGTCAACTATGAAGCCTCCAGGGACGCTTGGGGTTGTAAAGCTTCCTGCATTTGCCTGCGAGTCCACTTTACGGCGCTTTCGTGGAGGGCCAGGGGACGAATTGAGCGCAGTGTCAAAAGCGCGGTCGATCCTGCGCTGCAGACGTGTAGACAGTGCGGTAAATGTGGGGTCTTCTTGCTCTGGGGGTTCGCTCGGTTGTTCGCGGCGGGTAGGCATGGTGGTGGCTGGTGGCGGTGGCGGGTGGTGACTCTGGTTAGTCAGTCGCGGTGGTGGCTGAGAAAGGGCACGGCGGTCACGTGGAGGGCGTCGACGCGTGGGTGGGCGTGACCGTTGTTGAAGGCAAACCACCACCACCGCCGCGCTCCCCGCCATGCCTCCCCGCGCTCCCCGTGTCTCTGCCCGCGAAAACGCTGCCAAGTACAACGACGACGATGGAGGCGATACCGAACCCGAGGAGGACGCCCCCACCCCGCGACCCGTACATCGCACCGCGTCAAAGAAGCGCCTGAGCGACGTCTATGCTCCCGAGCACGACGAAAGCTTTACCTCTGACTCCGGTCGTACACCACTGCAATCAGTTAATATGAACGACGACATGGCCGAGAAACGACGGCGGCGCAAATCGGCGAAGGTAGCCATGGCTGCGCAAATCTCCGAGCCCAGCGAGGCAGGGCCCTCATCCGAGGGTGCAACCGCTGAACAAGGCGGCGCAGAGGCACCTGCTGGCGCAGGGGCACATTCCAGAACTAAGCAGCAGCTCATGTCCGTCGCGCAGGCACCAATCATCAACGTACCTCTGGATGTCATGAGCTCGAACTTTGAGGAGTGGATGAAGATGGCTACGGACAACGTACGTCGATCTCCGATACCAATACACGCTCTCGCTCATGAGAGCCTCAAAACTTCAGAAAATTAACGCAGCCAACTCATGGAACTTTGCGCTCATCGACTACTTCCACGACATGTCCTTGCTGCGCAATAACACCGACAACTCGATCAACTTTCAGCGCGCGTCCTGTACCCTCGACGGCTGTGTGAAGATCTGGACGAGCCGTGTCGATAGTGTCGGCACGGAGACTGGAAAGCTCCTGAGCAACCTCGCAAATGAAGGACGCGCAGACGACGAGGATGAAGGTGCGGGTTCGGACAACCCCGATGGGGAGCCCGGGCAGAGCCAGCGCAAGCGCAAAGCTCATCGACCAGAATCGACGCTCGCCAAGAACCTGACACAGCTTCGGAGCAAGAAGCTCGACCTCGAGTTCACCGTCGACCCACTGTTCCGCAAGACTTGCGCCGACTTTGACGAAGGTGGTGCACAGGGGCTGTTGATGAACCACCTCAGCTTGGGTGAGGGTCCTCAAGGGAGCTTGCGCGTCATTTTCGATGCGAGTGACGCCATGGGTGCGGGAGACGATGAAGAGGAGTCCTTGTTGGAACCCGAGGACTTCGTTGATCTGAGCTACCTGCGAAGTGAGACATTCGCTTTTTCTCGTACATACTGCATGCTCACAGCTCCGTAGAGGAGTTCCTGCCAGACTTGGATGCGCTGGACGAAAAAGCAATATGTCACTCCCTTGAAGGTTTCTCCTTCTCCAAGGACAGCTTCTTGTTCGACGACACAACACTTTTCCGTGATCAGACCCCTGCCTTTGACGCGGCCGATGACGATGATGATGATGGAGGTCAATTCGGTGGTGACGATGCTCTGGGCATGGGCGCACCAATGGACATGGAAGGTGACCTGAACGGGCCTCCGGCAGAGGATTTCTTTGTCGGTGATCAAGCGATTGCAGACGACTACGTCCCTGGCGATTTCGCTCCGGGAGAGGATATGGCACCCGACTCTCAGCCAGATGGAGAAGATGGGACTGCTTCAGGAGAGCGTGCAGCCGGCGGAGCATTTGTGCCTTTTGATCCACGCCGGCCACCAAACGAGCGTGATCTGGTCATGGCTATGACGGGGGGAGAAGACGGCGGGCTCATGATGGACTACTTTGACCAGAACTTTCTCAAGAATTGGGCTGGCCCGGAACATTGGAAGCTACGACGAGCCGTCAGGAGAAGTAAGTTCCAATGTTTGCTGCCCTCCGAATGTGATAGATGGTGCTGACCTAAGTGCTGCAGCGGATACTACTGAGACAGCTCCGAAGGCTAGGCGAGAGAAGAAGGAAGCATTCAAGATCGACTTTCTCACCCCTTCGGAGAAGGATCACAAGGCTCTTGCGAAGGAGCTCTTTGCCCCCGTCACGCGCGGTGCAGGTATCACTCTACCGGGTCCGTCCTCGGCAAAGACCTCCTCTCGCAAAGGCAGTAAGAGGCGATCCGCGAAGGACAAGGAGAAGGAGCGACGGAACGACCAGACCCTTCCTGACGATATGCACTTCTCCAGTCGCCAACTTGTCACGTTGTTCCTCAAACCACAATTCTCTGTACGTCCTGCGTTGACTTTTACACGCGTGTAGTGTTGACACAGTCTTCTCGATGTGCACAGTTGAAGACCCGGGGGCGTAATGTACAGACACGGGGGGATGGAGAGATCGACGAGAACTTTTGGGCCCAGGCTGCGGCTGAGCAAGCGGCTGGGCGAGCAGGAGACGACGGCGACGATTGTATGCTCATCCTCTTTTTCTCACGTGACACTGGTCCACTAACTGTAGACCATCAGCGACGGGAGACGGCGGCATACCGTTCAACACACAGTTCTTCCATGACGACTTCGACGAGGCTGGCGGGTTTGACGACGTCTTCGACGGCGCAGAGGGTGCGAACGGCTCGGTGATCGAGCCTGGAGAGCAGGACCTGCTCGCGACGACGCAGGGACTCTCGCGGCGGGTGCGCCCCGAGTTCGTGAACTATGCTAAACGCGCGAAGCGGGTCGACGTGCGCAAGCTGAAGGAGAATATATGGAAGGGCTTGGACATCGTCGTGCCGAAGGGCGAAGACCAGAATGAGGATGAGGATGCTATGGTATGCGCCTCGCGCTCTTTCGTATGCTGCGGAGCTGACGTGCTGCGAAAGGACCTGGATGACCGGCCGGCGACTGATCCTGCGGAGCCACGCGAGATGACGTCGGTCATTTCAGGGCTGCAGAAGACGTATCCGAAGGATAAGCTGGAAGAGATCAGCACCAGCTTCTGCTTCATTTGCCTCCTGCATCTCGCGAACGAGCGCGGGCTCAAGATCCAGTCCGAAGATGCGTTGCAGGAGGAAGAGGAGCGGAAGGTAGGGAGGATATGGGACTTGAAGGTATGTACTGCCCCTCTCTCGGACTACGACGGGCTGACAAGGTTGGAACAGGTATATAGGGACCCAGATGCATGATGTTCGCCTTGATTCCCTGCACGACTCGCATCTTAAGTGTACGATTTTTTGCGTAATGATGCTACGGGTTCTGTTTTTATGACACTATTTTATTCGCTGATATCCATCGTCTGTACTGTAACATTGGCTATCCACTAAGACGTCCGGTCGTCGCTTCGCTGTTCACTTTACATGTGAATTGGCATGCGATGGTGCAGTGACGAAGATTCGTTATGCGTAATCGAATGAAGCAAGGTGAGATACATGGATACATAATTGTTATCTATCTAAGCTGACTGCTCTTCACGGTAGTGATACACGAATGGAGATATGCAAGGAGCACAGCTAGCATTTAAACCAATCTCTAAGAAGCTGTTCGTATTTCTTCTGCATGCCGGCTCGGAGCTCCAGAAATTCGGAGAATGCCTTCGGGTGTAGCTCGAGGGTACCCTCAGCGGACAGGTGGATGGCGTCGTCAGACGGGAAAATGGTGAGGATGTCCGTGGACAGTATGCGTGCGGAGGTGACGGCGGATGCTAGGAATAGGCGGTCGCCGAAGGGGCTGAAAATGTGTACGTCGAGCCAGCGGTCTCTAACCGTGTGTGTGCGCGCCCCTATGGGAGGTCCCGATATCAGCACATCAGTGGTACAAGGTCAGTAACCGGCGACCCACCTTGTACAACCATCACCTGTTTCTGCACCACAGCGACTGCGACGTCGCCTTGGGTCAACATCGCCGCCGGTGCCACACAGCCGTGGGGGACGGGAGGTGATGTCGGTGATGGAGCGGCATCTTGTTGTCTTTATGTGCTAGCAAAGTACACGCTAGGATGGGAAAATGCGTGTTCGTGACCCGGTGCAGAGACAAGGGCATCGTCCGGAAAGGTTGGTCAATACAAGACCTTCCAATTTGGGGCTAGCGATTGAGTGTGCCCCTCGGACCGATTCCGAAGCCCAACACCATACTTAGACAAAAAGCATGAGTACCCTGCCCAGCTGATTCGCAATAAGAACGCAAGAGATAGTACATAAGACATGCCTAGTAGTCGTGAAAGTATATGCTGCGATCGATCTAGCGGACGGGATGAAGGTGTGATTACAAAACAAAACAAACATTACCAGAGCACAGAAGTGTACTTGGTATACAGACTCATGTACATGACGGCCCACAATCTCCGGGACACAAGGAACAACATTACATGGCCGTGACAGTACAAGGCGGTCAACATTGCTAGCTAGTCATGGGTGCTCATAGCAATGAACAGCGAAAATGAGAGAGGTCAGGAGGCATAGGTTCAGAAGCACGGTGCAAGATAGACAGCAGGAGATTATCAACAGTCACAACCCGTACAGGTAGAATAGACTTTGTCCAAGTATCAAGAAAGTCCTGTATGCTGCGCAGAGACTCGACGGAGCGAGTAGTTGGGGATAAACCCAATCAATGGCTCAAGACGTCGTTCATCGGCGCAGAGCCACATAGGCTTGCCAACTTCCCATGGAGACGTGCTGCAGTCCGACCAGAGCAAGATGCTCCAGTTGGATGTAGCCGGCTCCAACGCGCCATCGGGCGTCTGCGTCGTCTTCCAGGGGACGCGACTCCATCTCCTATGGCATGTTTGAGCTCGACATCAAAGCAAGAGGACAGGAGCGAAGCACATACCTCGATGAAACGTTTGACTGTCTTGGCAACATTCTTTGCAAGCTTCGACCTCGTGATAGGCTGAGGTGGCGTCCGAAAGTCCCTTGTCGGTATTTGCTTGCTCCAGGGAGCGTAACCCGGCCACTGAGACCGCAGTCAGCTCATGTATCGTAGAGACCACACGTCCAAGACATACCATGAGTCGTATGGAGACAGACGGCCCACGCTGCTCGAACATGTGGTCATCTCTATCACAGAGGTTCATGAACCTGCTATGTAGGGCGTCCACAAGAGACATCCCGCAACGATCTGGGTTCTGCATGTGGAACATGATGGGGGCCTCTAACTCAACCTCATCTACGTAGCGCCGCCGATCACTCTGCGTGTTTGGTCGATAGGTTTTCTGTGGAACCAACATCCCATCGGCAGGCGACAGCTGTTCCCTTGCAAGTTCCACTACCGTCGGACGAGCGTGCTTGGGGCGGTCTGGAGCGCGGTACTCCAGAGGTATAGACATTGCAACAGCGGCGGGAGCATGCTATACCCAAATGAGCGAAGTGAGGCATGGGCCCTTGTGTGAGACGTACCACTGTCTCGTAGAGCGACAGAGACGGAGAGATCGGCGAGTGGCTGATTCTCATGACATCAATATGTTGACGATGAACAGCCGGTGAATGCGCTGGAGTGGTGAGGTGCGAACTATCGGTTGAAGGGGTCAAGTTGGGGCTAGGGTAGGATGCCCCTAGCCCATCGTTGAAAGCATTCATCAGTTGGTCAGTGGACAACGTTGGCGCCTGATGCATGTAAGTTGTAGTGTCGATGCGCGGTTGAGGAGGTCGTACATGCGACTGGCTGTAGGAGTTGTCCAGTGAAGCGGCGAGATGCCCATAGTCGGAAATAAGCGAAGGTGGCTCAGCGGGGGCTAGGATGAGGGGATAGTACTGAGGGTCGGGGCCAGCGAAATGATAATCGTCCGGAGTGTGATCGGTGAACGCATGTGTAGTGAGTGACCCGAAATCTGGCATGTAGGCATGGTCCTACAGGATGTCAGAAGGTTCGACACGAACAGCGACTATAATGCTTACCAACGAGCCATCGTCGAAGGAGAAATCCGACACATCGCTCGGTGTTATAGGACTATGGCTTCCAACCCGGCCAGGTTCTTCCGTGTTGAGATGCAGATTCGGGCTCCTACTCATAGCGCCATCATGAGTGAACATACACAAGTCGTGTGCACTTGCCACTCACGAGTACTGCGACATGGAGGCCGGTGGGTGAGAATTGAGAAGGCGGTATCAGAGAGTGTACCTGTATATAATGAGAGTCAGAAAGGTCATCCAGCGGCTACATGCAAAGTCCTAGCCTACAAGAACGGCCTAGGCAGACTGACCCGAGGATGGAGCGGTTGTATGGAGATGTAGTCGTGCTGTCAATGAGCCTGCAAGTAGGCGACTTCGGGTTACGAGAGTCGAGTGGCACTTGGCAGGGAGGATGCGCTAGACAGTGGGATTGGGGTATCTACCTATGTATCGGAGTTGGTGGAGGTGGACGAGGGCGCCGCACTGAAGAGCGATTTGAGCGATTCATGAACATCGCAACTATCAGGCGACGAAGTGACTCGGACGTGGTGGCGATGTCATCGGAACCGTGCACGGCTTGAGATATGGGCTCCGTCAGGCAGTACCGCAAAACCTTGTTGACTCTGCCACTCTGGTGTGTAGGGCTGTCCTGAGACTTCTAGAAAGAACGATGTTATTTCGGCACCAAATGCATAGAGCGCGACCTGCCTCATCCAGAGGAGTACACGGGATAATCCGCTGATAGACACCAGTAGAGGATACGCACGGGTGGGCGTGGTGGACCGTTGGTACCCACGGACCACAAAGGAAGAGCCATTGGAACGACAGGTCTGGCCAGCATGGGCAACAATGTCATCGAGGAATTTGGGATTTCAGTATAGAGGCCGGTGGACGCTCGCTATATTGTGTGGAATGGTCGTTCAGCTGCACAGAGTTGCACAGCTTCAACGTCAAGACGGGGCAGGCGCTGCCACAGCTTACCACCCTGTGCGGTCGATGTGTCACCCCAACCCCATTATGAACGGCCTCGAGGCTGACCTTGCTGAACTGCACTCCATGGCAAGCATACGGTACATTATTGAGTTTGGAGGGGCGAGAGGGCGTCAAGGCCGTGTACTGTGCGGCGGAGGAGACCAAGTACGCAAGTCGCCGCTTCCGCAGCGAGTCGAGTGACGCCGGACCGTACGTGCGCGTCTAGAGCTTGAGGTGTAGAGCAAGCCTGCGCGGTATGTATGTATATTCTCTCATTGTATTGCATTCACCCATAGTTGGTATCCGTCGGCAGCGGAAACGTACGAGTCCGTCCACCCGTGCCTGCTGACATCGAACCAGCACCCCTGGCGCAAGGTGACCTGAATTCGAGTGCGGACGAACCTGCATCTAGTCGACTAGCTGTGTGCCATACGTACTACCACTGTGAGCGCCAACCGTCGAACCGAGATTGGACCTTGTCCCGGTGCACTCACCGGTGGACCCTTTGCCCGTAGTAGGAGCTCGGACGTATTTCTTTCAGGGGCACTTCCGCAATGCACGGCTACCAGTATCCTGACTACACCCTTGTACAGTAACCATCACAGGCGGTGTCGCCAGAAGTTCTGGCAATGTACGCAGTTGAGTCCCGGAGATGCACTACATGCTTGAACCCTGAAAATACGACGATTTGTCCATCGTGAGTGTGCGTCCGCTCTCTGGAACGCTTCTCTGGAAAGCTTCCAAAGCGTCACAGCAATGCATTAGCAGATCCAGTCCACCTGGGAGGATGGTTCATCAAGTCTTTGAACCTAGACCCGCTGAACGTAGAAGGAGCCAGCGTGGTTATCGTCCCGTCTGCAGAGCCACCACCTCGACAGGTGCCAGGAGCATATTCTTAGGAGAGGTTTCCTCTAGTAGACAGTATAATTGAATGGTGATAAAACATGCGACGTGATCGGCGAGCCGCAGACCTGTCAAGCACAAGGTAACCAGCAAGTCGATGGGGAAACTGTCTGCTCCGAATACCAGCATTGGAAGGGTGGTGACTATCCGACCTAGCGGTAGTGGGTCACTATACGAGGTTGGGGGTCATTTATCACGTCGACGGCAAGGGGCCCTTATCAGAGACATTTACGAGGAGATTGTCGGCTTACGTATTAGGCGAGTCAGGAAGGGGGGTCAACTGAGGAAGACGAGGACAGTTGCAGTCCTCACCCTTTCCGTGCCAGGATGCTCAGCGGTCCGTACATCGTTTCCAACGTGAAGTGCACGGACAATCAGCCAGAGAAATGCAAGCAAGTTGTGGTAGCATCATGTACTAGGCTTGTCACTATACAGACCAAGCCGGCGCATCAGCTCAGACAGATACCAGCCTGTCAACCCCCAGACTTCAAGTCTCCCTGCACGGCCACCTCCTATCTCGTCCCGCTGCTGGGGATCGTCGAGCCAATGGGGAGTACTCTCAGTCCCTGAATGTACTGCGTTCGGACCCGCGACGAGATCGGCGACACTGACAGCAAAGTATGGCCTTGCGCCGCGAAAGAGGTAGCTATGGAGGCGCGGCGGTGAGATGAGGGCGGATACTGGAAGGTGGAACGCATGCGCCACTTCCGTAGGGGATAGCCTGAGGGTAGCAAGGGAGAGGGAGGGGAAAGGCTGGTCATCTGACGATCGCCTGTATGGACAGTTTGTTCGGAGTCCAGAATGCACGAAGCCCTGGGAATGGCAAGTAGTACGTCCTGAACACTCTCGCATATATCCTGAGCGATTCTGACACTCACGACATATGGCCACACTCTGAGCCCCTTCAGAGATTTCTCTGGGGGGCCAACACGACCTAGGATCTCTACTTGTAAGGGATCTATACCCATTTCTTCGTGAGTTTCACGCAGCGCAGCCGCCCAGCAGGTAGCATCGGTCTGTAGTGTCTGGTTAGCAAGATTTGCAAGGGTCAAGTCGTGCCCTCTTGATCACCAACCTCATCGACTTTGCCGCCGGGAAAGCTATGACAAGTCGATGGCTGGTAAACTATTCGCGAAGCTGCAGAGACGCACCTCACCTCTCCCGAATGCGTTCTCAGCTTACCCCGTACCTCGAGCAGCACCCCGGGTTGGCCACCAACGTTGCACAGCGGTATGAGCACCGCCGCATGAGATTCCGCTGCACTTCGTATGTTCGGACCAGCGTGAGCATTCGCAAGAGTGGAACGTATAGTGCTCAGAGACGAGGGAGTGAACGGTGACGTGATGGGTATCCGGACAGAGGTAGGATGGACGGTAGCGGCGGTAGTGATCGACCTATACATGGGTGAGAGTCGTTTGCAGTGAAGTATAATGTAGCGATGTAGCAGCACGCTGTAGAGTGCGCACCGTCAGTGTGAAGGGGAATCGGGACTACTTTCCAGCGAACTTCGGTCTTCGACACGGGCGCTTCAGACCGCCTCCTCCTCTTCCCCTACACCGTATAGTCGCTCATGCGGAACTACCACATCCGCATCTCTCTCAGCACAAACCTGAACCAGCCGACGACATCAAAATCCTACTCTCCATCTCCCCAAGCGGCACACAATTTTGTCCCATCGTCTGTCTTCCAGCCTCTTCCGTCTCACAAGCCTGCCCCTGCCGGTCGTCGCTACACCGTCTCCGGCAAGTCCAACAACGGCAAAGCATCTTCAGAGGACTATCGTCTCGGTCCGATTAGAATCGATTGGGTCGATTGCGCGCCTCCCAGCATGAATGTGGCAGGGTCGAAGAAGGCAGGGGTTGGTAAAGAGAAGGCTGCAGATGCGCGACGTCGAGGTAAGCACCTAGCTCTTGCTATGGAGTTATGTACTTAGTCGCCTGGATCACCCAGAGCCCGTCATTGCAACCTTTACCTCGGCTCCGTCTTCGACCAAGTCAGGTTCAACAAATCTCCCTGAAGGCACCGTGCACATTTATCGCGATCTCAGAACAACGGCGAAAACCAACGCACTGGCCGCAGATGAAACACTACCTCCATCTTCAGTGGACTTGGCAGCATCTGCTGCTAGCACATCATCGGATGGTCAAGGGCTGATCCTCGCTGTCTTAGCGGTTCCTGCCTGGATGACGCCGTCGGACTTCCTGGCTTTTGTTTCTCCAGCAAGCGACGGCATTTCCCTATTGAGGATGATTCGGTACGGTTTGTCGTCTATCTAATAGTAACCATGACATTCAATGCTTTTTGCTTGCTAGGGATTCCGCGCCGAATCGGTCGATCGTCTTACTGAAGTTCAGGACACCCTCTCTCGCCTCCGAATTTGCCGAAGCATACAATGGGAAGACATTCAATTCCATGGAAGTGAGCATCTCGCCGTGTTTGACATATCCAGGTTCGTTGAGCGGACGTGTAGCCCGAAACTTGTCACATTGTCCGCGTCCTCTCTGTCGGCATTGACACTCCAGACTCATTCTCCGATGCTCTCCTACGGGAAGGTCTGGAACGAGGCCCGGGAGCAGTGTACGAACTGCCCACCTGTCCCGTTTGTCTGGAGCGAATGGACTCGGCAGTCACTGGCCTGGTCACTGTACCCTGTTCGCACACTTTCCACTGCGCATGCCTGAGCAAATGGGGGGATAGTAGGTATGCTTCGTGTTGACGCTCATCCACGAGGAATTATTGACTTGTGTAGATGTCCTGTCTGCCGCTACTCGCAGACTTTGCTATCTTCGCATCCACCTACCAATGGTGCTACAAGCCGGCCCGTACCTTTCGCTCGTACAATGCCCGACGCACGATGCGTCGAGTGCGACAGTTCGACAAATCTATGGATATGTCTCATTTGTGGCCACATTGGCTGCGGTCGATACGGACGCGCTCATGCCCATGCTCACTACGCCCGCACGACCCATCTTTATGCCCTCGAGCTGGAGACGCAGAGAGTCTGGGACTATGCTGGAGACGGCTATGTCCACCGACTCATACAGAACAAGGCAGACGGGAAACTCGTGGAGCTTCCGTCTGCGGCATCTAATGTTGGGTCGCAAGGATCGCGTGGCAGTGCTGGTGACCACCGCGGACCGAGCCTCGAGGATGCACTGGGCGCTGAGAAGATCGAGGCGATAGGCATCGAGTACTCATATCTGCTAACATCGCAGCTAGACTCCCAGCGGGCATTCTATGAAGAGCAAATCGCCGACTTGCGGACACAGACAAACTGTCTGAGTGCCGCCGTCAAGCAGCTCAGTCAGGACCGTGACGAGGAGAAGAGGGCCATGCAAGCCACCATGATGGCTATGGCAGAGAGAGAGGAGGAACGAACGTCTGGACTGCAAGCAGAAGTAGTCAAGATGCGGGCGAAGGCAGAGAAGAGCGCGGAGTTGGTCGGGCGACTTGTCAAAGAGCTGAAGGAAGAGCGTGCAGTGAGCAAAGGGCTACTAGAGAATCTGGAGAGCTCTCGTGGCACTGTGAAGCAGTTGCAGCAGGAAAAGCTAACACAGGCCAGGAGAATCAATGAATTGGAGGAGCAGGTCAGAGATATCATGTTTGCCCTGGAAGCAAGGGACAAGATTGAAGGTGGACAGGGCCCCCTTGCTGAAGCAGCTGGTGGTTCCATAGGTATAACTGTTGCAGGACAGAAGGCTCCTACAGTTAAAAAGGCAGGCAAGAAGTAGGGGTGATTTCTACTGAGGTTGACTACCATTCTCTTCCTAAGAGTGTTGAATTTGAAACCACTGCCTGGAGAATTCTCTCTTCTGTGTTTTATCCTCTTGTGTAACAGTACTACTCTGCAGTGTATTCTTGCCTTCGTTTGCTCACAAGCACTTGACCTAGCTGAGTTGTGCATCCAGATCATGGGTCTGCCCACAACAGATATAGCACTCATAGCCCTTGTTCAATGGATCATACTAGGATTTTGTTCATCCATCAGTGTTGCTCTTTGGACCAAGAAGTGCAAGTAAATTCCCTGCATGTCTATGAGTAGTCAGAAGTGGTTAATCACAGGATCATCATCTCTATGGTCCATGTAGTTCATAAACACTATAATTATGCTGTAGACACTTCAGACCAAGGAGTAATAGCCACTCAATGTGCTTAAATGTGAGTATAGTAAATATTGTTCAATGTTCCATGCAACAGCAATGGCATACATTTGCATGCATTGATCTACAAATGTACAAGCTACTGAAGGAAGATTTAGCACCTTCCAACAATGAGGCCATGGTGTGGACTGTAGCACAAGTGGTAGTGAGGATTGTGGCATGGACTCTACTGTTTACCAGTTCATGGGAAAATATTACAACTGACTGCAGTGTATCCATGGACTTGGATAGCAGTGCATCCTCTGAGGCTATCAAGCAAGACATATGAGGCATATACCATAGTATAGGTCACACCATGCTCATGTACATATTCCTTATATCTACAGCTCACTGTGTTGTCATTGCAGAGTACTGGGTGACTGATATCCTTGTTGCTTTTTGTGCCTTGATTGCTGCATCTGGGCTCTTGGAGATCAGGTGGCTCTCTTGCTCTGTGCTCCTCATGCCCCATCTTAGTGGTCATGCTAAGCTTCATGTTGGCTCACCTTCCTTCCTTCTGTTTCTAATGTCATGGCCATGTTGCAGGTCCAAACCAAGTTACTCCCATCAGGGGTGACCATTATTTTGTGCTGCACCTTCAAGTCCAGATTTAGTCATAGAAGGTATATATACCATTGCTCCATTTATCTATGCTGACATAGTTTCTGCATTGCCATGGTTGTTGCACAATGATTCATGCTAACACTCCACATGCTACCAAGGATGTCCCTGTTGACCCAAATGTCATACCAAGTTTTGCTCTGTCCTTGTAGTGTTATGGACTGGGACTCTACTCTGGTAATAGTATACATGACTGGTAGCTCATGTTGCATAAAGTGTACCATGACCTCCTTGGGATTTCATGACTAACATTGGGCCAGGAACTACAAGACTGTTGATGGGGGTTCAATGTGACCTCATTGGCATGGTTAATACCTCACAACATTCTACAAGCCCTGTGCATGCCACAATCATGTAGTAGGACTCCTGAATGTCTGGATTATTCAAGCATCTCTACAATGTTCCCATCTACACAATGCCCTAGCTCATGCTGGAATATGGTTCAGAAGGAGACATGCATTTGGGCAACTAGTGATGTGAGTGAATGAGTCAAAGGCTTATCTCTGATAGTTTGTGCAATGAGCATATTGTTTTGATTTGGTCTCTCTTCCCTTATGTACCATATGTACATCTCTCTAAGTGTTACTCAAGCTTAGCTGCCTCTGAGGGCAAGCTTCTGTGTGTTGACTAGACTCCCTTGCTAGGAGAGAAGCAGACTGGCCCACATCCCCATCTCAATTATGCTCTAATTTGTGTGCACTGTTCAACTCTTGTCATCAGTCTTTCATGAGTTTGTCAGTTCAGTTATTGTTGTTCATTGAGTTGAAACCAGTCCAAAATATTTCACTGAGATTTTGCATGTGCAAGTCTTTTTACATCATTATTGTTGATCCATATCAATTATGATATGTTATTATGTAAAGTGACCTGACCACAGATTACCTTTAACTATATGCTTCTGGCATTCTGATGGCAGAATGCACTTGCCTAATCTGGTAGGTGCGGATAAGCACCATCGGCCACCCACCTGTGTTGGCTGTCATTCCACCCTTCCCAGGTGAAATTACCTTGCACACTGCCTCCACTGTGGTCATCTTCTAAACCAGAATATATATATGGTAGCTTCAACTCAATACAGACCCATGTGTGCAAAAATCAGGGCAAACAGCTGCCTGGATAGTGTGCTACAGCATCCACAATGTTACACCACCTCAGCCACAGCACAGTGCTCACCATATCTCTGTGTGCAGCCATCTTCCTGCTTCTGTGCAGTGCCCTCCACTCTATTTCTTGCTTCCTTTCTTTGATTGTAGGTAAGTCTTATGTTTTCCTTTTCATTTGTGCAGGTGGAAAGAAAAATGGCAGCCTGGACACTGCACATGGCCACCTGTGAGATCATGCCACCTCAGCCACCATCAGGCACCAACCACCTGGGCTTGTACAAGTTCTCTTTTTGCTACCTCATTTCCCCCATGTCTTTTGTCACTCTGTGCCATGCCTCACCTCACCTCTGCAAGGGAGGACAATTGCTGTCTGTGCAACCACCCATTTGCTATGCCATGTCACCATGCTGGCACTTGCCTTCAGTCACTGCATACTTGCAGGCCCCAAGTCATGCATGCAATCTAGCCAAGACCAGGAGGAAGCTGTGAAGGACACTCCCAGCAGCTGGAAGCTAAGTAACTGGGCACAAAAGTGAGTCATTGCCCACCTCAGCACTAGCTGCTGCAGCACAACAGTGAGCATTAGTTTGACCCTGACTGCCCACTCACATGCAGTGCATGTTGAGCTCGAATTTATTGCGCATTTATTCAGAGCTCCATTGCCCTGTCCAAGTCTAAGCCCTTCACTTGGTGTGTTCTCGCTTTTTCCAACGGACCATCTTACTGTATGCTGTCTACTGTATTTTCCCCGCCATTTTTCGTATTATTCTCTCCCCAAAAATTATTTGCGCAGTCAGGGGATTGAACCTCCTACCTTTTGTTTTTCTTTCATTGATTTTTGACTCTGTGGCTTGTGGAACTGTACAGTGGCTTCCCCTTACGTAACATCACACTGTAGACAGTCCATAGCGTAGCCCTAAGTCCCTAGACTTGATAGAGCTCGACTTAGGTGTGTAGTTTGGTCCTGTAATTTTACTAGACTTGATAGAGCTCGACTTAGACCTTTGGAATCGCTCTGAGGCGTGCTGCAGCCAACAGTGCAGTGCCTGCACTACCACCCGCAAACCCCACTTTCATGCCATCCAATTCTGTATGCCTGCCTGTATGTGGCAAAGAGCCTGTACACCTGCCTACAAGCCCTTGTTGAGGCCTCAGGAGTGCTTGTGCTCTGGACACATTGTTCAAGGGCCCAATCCCACTTGTGCACTGTTTGGTTAGGGTTACACATGCTCACTGGGAGACTGTAAGGATTTGTAAATGCCTCAGTCATCACTAGGAAAGACTTGAAGTCTTGTCATCTGAGGAGCTCCATCTACCTCCTCCTAATCCTCATCATCCTCATACTCACCTTGACCCACAGTCTCTACATAGTTCTTTGCTGCCTGAGATGCACATATGTTCACCTTCTCCACTTTCTCCTGACACCAGGGGCACGACCCGGTGATCCATGCTGCGGCATCGCGATATCATATGTGAGAGAGTCCGAATGATACCAACCTTCATTGGACTGTGGATATCTAGATTACATACAAAATGCACGACATCAGGAAATGAATACAACATTGTAGAAACATTGCAGACCCATTTTGAATGCAAGATCAATATCTACATAGTCGTGAACCAGTGTGCCATTGAAGACACATCAATGTTACATACAAAATGTTGAACAGCTTTACCCCACGTGCCGCCGCCACTCGCATGTGGAGAACATCCTAATGTCATTCAGGATGCTCCTGGTGCAAACCTGAGATGTTCCCAAGTGAGATTACACTGGAGACTTGCAGGTTGCATTGAACTTTCATTTTGAATGGTTTAATGATTTGTTTGGATTATCACCCGGTTGGCACTGGTGAGCAGCACAATAGTTTCATTCTACATGGCGTCTGGATGGACACCGGTTTTGAGCAAAGCAGCATATGAGTTCCATTCTAGATGGCATTTGGATGCACCCCGGTATTGGGCGAACACAAATTGGGCCAAAGTATGCTTGAATCAGCAGCCACATGATGGTAACATTCAAAATGATGTCTGGATGGATCTCTTAGGAAAGATATCTGACCACAATCGAGTCGTCCCGTTTGCTCAGCGCTTCCCGTTCTTCGTGACATCGAGGCTCGAGTGATGTTCATGCGATAGTTTGCTCACCCAGCTTGCCAGATTCATGCCACGATTAAAATCTGGATTTTCCGAAGCTGCTATTGAGCTGCTATTGAAAATCTTAATCGCCCGACTGGGAATCCAATACACAGTTTCAAAAACTCTGAATTCCCTGACTCATCCGTGATAAGAAAGTTGAGCTACTTGACCAGTCGTAATAAGAGAATTAAACTACTTAACCAGTTGTAATAAGGGAATTAAACTACGTAACCTGCCATAATTACCCTTGTCACATATTCTAACCATGTCAAGCCTTCCCCCTCTGTTAAGGTAATCTGCTCGACACACGCCGTCCAACACCTGATTGAAGTATCCACACTAGACAAAGGCGAGGACGTCCGCTCTTGCTGCGGCTCTTCTTCGTCCTCATTTGATGCGTTCGCCGCTTGCGCCTTGTCTTGATGCGTCGACATGTATATCTAGACACAGTAAGCATCCGCAAGGTACCATATGGTGGATACCTACAGTCCTGCTTGCCCCTGCGCGCATGCTGAAGCATGTTACCGTACCCACATGTCGCTTCCTCAGCTCCACAGCACCAACAGCGTCATCAGGGGTCTTCACGACTGCGACCAATTTCGGTGGTGTGGTGAGAACTGCAGCGCACCCAAACCGAATCACAAAAAAGCCCCGTCCTGGTCCTGTGGATACTGGAATGCTCGTCCTCGGGGACAGACTAATGGGCATCATAGGCGAGGAGAGACCCATGTTGAGTGACAGTCTTCCCTTCAGGCTGACACCTGACGTTGAACCACCAAGCGACGATTTCGTGCCACCAGCAAGAGAGATCCTGCGCCGCGGGGTAGCAAGTGAAGACATCGAACAAGCGAGGGTAGGCGAGATGCCCAGGCGGGCATTGGGACTGATAACACTGGGAGTAAGAGGGAATACGGGCTATGAAAGATCCACTGAGGACTCAGTGGTGGGCACAGGCTGCACAGATTCACCCTCTTCGGTCCATCAAAGATGAAGGATGACTGACTTGGTAGTGCACTTGGACTGTGATACCATCTCTCGTCGCTCTGACGGATAAATCAGTGCACTGTTTAACCTCAGCGTAGGAGTACGAGGGCTCACTGATCAAGAATACATGGACGATTCCATTGATGATTACACTCACGACTTGTTTGCCCTCCTGCGCTGAGCCACCGCCAATGATCTGTACCCCGATATTAATGGTCGTTTGTTGCCCAAAGTGCACGATCTTGTGCCCCGCACAGTCAAGTCAAGCCGGTACATGTATGAGATGATCACAGACTTACCCGACGTCGTGTAAACCGACAACAAAAACGAAGACCTCTGGCAATTGAAGTCAGCGCATGTACGGCACCAGTCTGACAACTCGGTCGCTCACCTTCATCTGCGCAGCTGACCAGCCCATTCGTGATGTGCAGGCACTTCATCTCACCCATCTCGTGTCTCATCGTACGAACCACTCATGAGACGTTTGCCGCAAAGTAGGAGTGTTGTGCAGTAGTTGGTGTGTCTATTCAGGAAGCGGACACTCTGAGATAGCACGTTAAGGAAGTTTGACTCACGGTGTAGAGAGCAATACAGTGGTTCCCAGCCCTCGGGCCTCGCTGGTAGCCGGACAGACGATGGGTCCATCTCCTGCCATTTCTTTGACGCCCGAATGGGCAACAACTGTCAGCGCATAGCCCTTGGCATGACGAACTCATCGTACAGTTTCGACGCCAAGCAGCTCCTGCACAGATAAACACTTGAAAATCTTGAAGACCAGATCGGGCGCGAGGTTGCCGATGATGTGGAAGTCGACTTCACATACTTCTCTAGAAGAAGGATCTGTAGTCGTATGTCTCCCGGCATGCAAGAATCCAGGATTAGTGCAATACTAAGATGCTGTCAACAACGGATGAGCAGAAGACGCATGATGTGCGGACTTACAGGCGCATCCTGTTATCCCTGCTCAGACCCCACACCGCCCTGCACACCTCCATCTCGTTGAATCCACCACAACCGTCTCCTCTGGGCGCCGTCACAAGGTCAACCTCTCCCGCTACCCCATCGTCTTCCCCATCCCGGTACCCGCTCCAGTACTCCTTCTTCTGCTGCCCACCACACACAAAAAACTCGTATGCGTCAGGATCGGCCTCTATCAGCCCGCTCCGATCACGCTCGCGCTCCCTCTCGCAGACCTCAGCCTGTAAAGCGTGCAGTAGTGCAGGAGCTTGTGAGCTTGGAGGATCTGGATTCGCATCAGCTGGTTCTTGGTTGCAGCGGGGAAGCAGGACATACCTCATCGAAAATGACTCGCCCTCCTCGACCATCCCAAGCATGAGCGACAGAGGCCAGAGCGGTGTCTTGCCCTGGCGAAGCGTACTCAGTAGTCTTCGACTCGGACCTCGTTGGCGTGGGCAACTTGAGTGGTACTTAATAAGTCGTAACAAGAGAAGTAAACTACCATGATCGCCCTTGTCACATGTTCTAACCATGTCAGGCCTTCCCCTTTTTCTAAGGTAATCTGCTTGACACAAAGGTGTGCGGGTTGTGAGCGCAATGTGATGGACCAAAAAGATTATGACAGCCAATACTAAGAGATGAGGCGCTTCCTCGGGGAGGCCCTACTCGCAACGCTGGCAGTATGATCGAGTAGCTGGCAGCCGTAAGGTCAGGTGGACGACAAGATGCAGCATGCACAAAGTCCGGCTTGCGAACCACAGAGCGGCGAGCTGATATGTACATATTCGTAGAGAGAAACTGGTACGCGAAAGGAGTGTGAAATTGGTGCTTCTTGTATGCAATACTCATGAAGGGAGAGATTAACAAGTGGGGAGAGTGTGACAAACAGTAGGCTGCATGAAGCGCGCCTGCACAGCTGAACGTTCATCAGTACTCCATCATGCACTGGATATGAAAGTACTCACACATCTACGCTGCGAGGTTACAAACAAGAACCTGAGCATTTGCCACTCTCAGCCTCCTAGCACCATTGGAGGTGATGTTCAAAACGAGTTCATCGGGCAAAGTCCCTCGCAGCAGCGCTCCCGATGCCATGCGCCGTGCTTCCTCAGCCGTATCCTGCATAGCCTCAAGTATATTCACGACCATGCCGACGTAAGCTGCCGCGGCTTTCCTGTATATGTCAACATCGCGTAGAATGTCGGCGTTGCGCTGAAACTGGTGTAATCATTGTTGATTTCCACCAAGGAATGTCCACAACTGACGTAGGACTTGGTCCCTATCCTCCTCCATGAGTGCAGCTTCACTGAAGGTGATATCAGCGATGGATTGGACTTGCGAGTCAAGGGAATCAAGCTTGCTGAGAGTGGCTTGAGCGGCCATCATCAGGCCTCGCAGAATATCTTCCATTGTGCTCAAGGCTAGCCTATAGGTACCTATGATGACTTGCGGATTCAAAGGCTGTGCAACGCATGCGTTGGATCATATGGGCACAACAATGTCAAATATTGTGCACTGGAGCAAGGTCATGGACGGTGGCGGGGCTCCCAGCAGGACACGCGAAGTATGCCCCAATACCGCGGTAATCCTGCAAAGCGTAGTGAGACGGCATGGCCAGAGTATAGGACTTACAAAGCACACATACCAGTCTGTCCCACTGTTAATCCTCGCCAACAATTGCTGCAAGTAGCGAGCAGCATCCTTGGCATCATCGGCAAGTGCCTCCAGAAGGACATGCAACTCTGTGCGATGTTGCAGATGGCTGTGTTTGACCAGAGGTATCAAATCACCCACAGCCATCTGAGTGGCAGTGAGCTGCGTTACCAGAGCTATGGGGGCGTTGGAGCTTTCCGAGAGCATCTCGAAGCCGGATGCCTGCTCGTTGATGAGGTGGCTCAGTGCGATACGGGCCGCTGCACCATTCATAGCACACAGGGCAAGAGAGGCGAGAATTGGGAGTGAGCAAGGGTCGTGAATGATCAGGTCGAAGCAGGCGGCCATCGATTTGAGCATAACATCGCCGAAGTGAGCCATGTATCCCGAGGCGTCACTTCGTTTGATGCCGCCGGGCATGAGGAAGAGACCAAGTGGAAGGACAGCACCGAGCAGAGCTACGATCAACATAGCTCAAGCCATGATGGATATCAACGGTAGATGGTGGATGCAGTGGCCTGCAGTGTGATGAAGGGGGGAGGGTAAAAGGCGGGTAAGGAAGGCAAACACTTGCGATCGACCTTATCACTCCCCAACACAATGCATACTGGAAGCGGGGACCAATAAGCCAAAGTTGCGTGTGGCCAAATGCGTGAGGTGACACGCACAATGGAGAGTGCAAGCATGACGTAGAGATCAGCGAGTCATGACCGCACTCGCGAGACTGAGGAACCGACCCCGGAGGGCCTCCATCACTCTGAGGGAGACTGACCGGTGTACAATGGATGTTCAGTCATCTATAATTCCGCGTTGGTACCAAACTTTGCCAAGTCAGCAAGTAATCCTATCTCGTCCTCCGCTCCTTCCTCCGCTTGTTCTGTGTTCTGTGTCACCAGGGTAAGCAGCTAGCCATGAAGGCATCCCGGGTAAGCACATAATGCGAAAGCTTTTGTAGATGACACACCCTGTTCAGAGGCAAGACATGCACACACGCCTTTTGAATATGTGGAATATCAATTGCAGTCCGGGCGAAGTGAGAGATGATTTGATTGGGACGTATGATCAGCGGGCTGGGCTGGTAGGAGTCGTAGCAGAGATGGCCGCCGACGTGGAGAAATTTTCGATATTTGTCCCACTGCACATCGTCCAGAGATAGGTCTTGCAAACGTTCCACGCTCAGGAAGATTTCGCGCAACTTGTTGCCATTGGCATTGCGCCGCCGATGTACGAAGATTTGCTTGATACGACCAGAACAAGGGATGGTATGCGATGAGCCTGGAAGCAAGAAGACAATATTACTGTCCTTTGAGGATTTGATCACCGGTTTGTACGTCACACCATGGAAGAACATGCTTGGGCAATCGAGCACAGCGTTGGATACCTGACATAGTCCAGGTCCCATACGGAGATCACGAATATCGACAAAGACTTCCTTTCCTAGTTCAGCATTAAGAAACGAGACGAGGGCTTTCCAAGTAGGTTCCTCGAGTCGCGATGTGCAACTCGATTCCCTGACCGTGGCCTGTCGCCTGTCATTCTCGTCACCGAGTACAGTATCGTGTAGTCTTGTTCCCCGCTTGTTCTCATTGAAAAGGCCGTCGTAGATATCTGTGAACTCGCAGACTATGTTGCGTATACTGTCGAGTTGAAGAAGTGAGCGTAGATTTGCAGCGTGGCACGTGGTCGCCATGAAGGTCAATTCCATCTCACCTGTTGGAATCAACATGCTGAGTAGTGTGCGGGGCACTGGTTTCACTCACCGAACTTGCCATTAGCGTTTATTCGCTGTAGCATGAAGTTCATTCTCTCGGCAAAGAACGTGCGGACAGCATGTACAGGCCCGAAATTGCATAGGAAAGCGCCGACATGAAGGGACAGATGATGATTAGGCTTGTACTCGGCAGCCTTGTAGAGGGCCTTCAATGACGTCAAGTACCGCATGATTGCTGCCTCGTACATCTTGATATGATCATTGCTGATGACGAGCATACTGCTCATGATGACAGCTGTTACAAGATCCATGTAGTTCTGCAGCATGGCTTCTCGTCTGCCATCCTCACTGCTCCATAAGCGTATCAGAGTGAATGGGATATGGATGGTACACGCAGAGAACCACTGTTTGGCACTCAACTTCCCTTGCTGCTTTGTCCCGAAGTTTCGAGGCGCGGAATCAACCCACAAGGGTACCTGCATGAGGCGTAAATCCTTATGTATCTCGGACAGGGTCTCATGCCCCAGGACTGTAGACATCAGGGGGTCTGCGTCCGCCGAGACGTGAGGAACCGAGCCAGATGCTTCTGGGGCATCGAGCTAAATTGTGGGATTAAAACTGCCAGCGTGCATCAGAGGTGTTGATAATGGACATAACCTCGCCATCTTCACTGCTCCTCTGCGGCATATGAGGCTTGCCTTGACCTTGATGCTACAGCAGCTCGTTCAGCTGGGAGAAAGATATAGCAAGATGGATTGATGAACCAATTGGATTAACGACTCGACTAGTTGTGCTTTCGTCTGTTCTACGGTAGGTACAAGGCCATGACACTTGCAAAGACCCGCCAATGTGGTCTTGTTGAAGGTCAAGAGTGTCTTGGCTGACTTGCCCTGCACGAATGCCTTGTCTGCTTTAATAACCAGAATTTCCGTCTGTAGTGACTGGGATTCATTGTCTCCCTCATCGCGATGCTCCTCGTTCAGATTGTGTTGAGCGGGCAGCATCCCAGATGATCATCCAAAACCGTTCTTTAAACGCTGTGTATACAACGAAGCAGTGAGTGATGACACTGTTAGAAGTGCTCAGCCCAGCGTACATATGCATACAGTTGCCTCCTCAAGCGCTTGACGTTGCCGTACTGGCGAAGTCCGTGTACATGGCACAGGTGCCAAAGTGTGTTCTTGTCGAGCAGTTCTAAGCTTTGATCGGTGCTGCTTCATAAGAGGCGTAGAGCAATGGTAAACTCCTCGTCGTTGGGCTTTGGTGGCACCTGTTCGATGGTTGTTCCATCTGCTACGTCAATTGACATACCCCATATATCACAACAATGTGTCTTGAGTAGGCTGAGGTAGTGATTATGCATCGTATCGATGACAGTAAACATGATGGGGTCCCAATATGGCAAACGAAGTAGATCGGACCAACGCACACCAGTCTCTTCTAAGACCCGCTGGCGTTCCACTGGCGTATTTGCTGCCTTCCACTTCATTGCGGCATCCCTGTGTTCGCGCGCTGTTCGCGGAACCCACGTCTTTGGGTCTATGTTTTCCATATCTTCGAGCATAAGCTTGCAGAAGCTACAGAACTGCTTGGCACTGTGTGAAGCATGGCCAGCCACCTGACATGCGCCGGGGAGATCACACACCAGAGGCACAAGGGCGCAACAGGCACGTCTCCCGTCAGGGTATGAAGCAGTGCAAGTGAAGAAGACACCACAATTCCAAAAGTCGAGCAGCTCGTTGACCAGTGGTTGCAGGAAGTGGTTGATCTGTTCTAGCAAGGGCTTCCCAGGTCCAGGGATAACCCCAACCAGATATGTGTTCTCGGGAAGATATCGAAGGTGCATGGGGAGGTTGAGATAGACCATATATATGCCCGTGACCGTGACATTTTGCTTAGCTTCTTTGGCTTGAAAAGGGTTGAAACCATCGACTGAGAGACTGAAAAGATAGCGACCTTCACCTTCCAGGCCACTAATGAAAGGTTCGCCAGAGACACCTTTGAATTGACGAAAAACGGGGGCATCCCACATGTCAGCATGAACATCCGGAGTCTCCATCCAGGCACACTCCTTCCGCGAGTCGACCAAAGGTTCTATGCCGGGACAGCTGAGAAACCGTGCCATCCAATGCTTCATGCTTTGGTGAAGGTAGGTCTTCTGGGGATATGAATAGGCTTTACCATTGATTGTCCGGCTATGCCAAAGCGCGGAGCCGCAGGTAGATCCGTGGGGAGTAGGCCTTGAAGAGCAGACCGAGGGACACGACCGGATGGGATACAAAGCATAGCATGAAGGACAGCAGACAGAGGATGTCATTACAGCATCCAGATCGAATTGTCTGAGCACAGTGCGCTCATCTTGAGGAAGACCGTCAAGTAGTACACGTTCTGTGGTCTCCAGGTTTCCCTTTTGAGCAAACTTGAGCGTCAGCCGCATGACCATACGCAGTCCTGCGAGCAGAGCTCTGCACCCACGACGAGGAAGATGATGGAGTAGTGTCATGGATAGTGCCACGAGATTGTACCCAAGGGTAACCAGAGGCATGCTCTCGTAGGCTCTCCCAAATTATTGATCTAATGGTGAGTGAGTGCGGTCATCCACTGTCAGATACAGGCAAGGGGACGTACAAGTGTCAATGACAGTGCCCAATGTCAGGTCAGAAGGCGCCGCTGGAGACTTCTGCTGCTGGTCCCACTGGCCTTTCTTGACCCCGTCTACAACATCAAGTTCTCGGTATACGTAGGCAAGTAGCTCGTCATGCTCTGCGTGCAGCTCTACATCTTCGTAGGTAGGCATTGCGGCAAGATCTTGCGCCATGGTAGACAGCCACTCCTCGTGGTCCAAAAGCTTCGCATTTGCCATATGCACCGGAACCAAAGCTTGGGGGCCGTGGTTTATGGGCATGAGTGCATCGTGTGCTCGCTGCTGATAAGTGCCTGACGTCTTCGGGTTTCGTACGAAGACTAGTGGGCCAACATGGGAGAACGCGAGACAACAATGGTTGAGGAGGTCATGTAAGTATTCTAAGTCCTCGCGACACTTCGCCGTCTGCTCTGTGACGTCCCCGTGGGGGATATCCTCCGCGTTGATGATTGGGAAAGTGGTGAGAGGCTCAGGCATAGGGTAATTGT
The DNA here is from genome assembly GCA_029783445.1 of Fomitopsis palustris. Taxonomy (NCBI): domain Eukaryota; kingdom Fungi; phylum Basidiomycota; class Agaricomycetes; order Polyporales; family Fomitopsidaceae; genus Fomitopsis; species Fomitopsis palustris. The sequence continues at coordinate 1,081,043 of JARAOQ010000010.1, forward strand.
ATGCTGAAGATGAAGCTACATCTGTTGTCTCTCCGCGATGGGAATTGTTATGTGGTGAGCGGTGTGCACCGAGGGATTCTCGTGTTTCAATGGGATCGGTGGAGGTGGAAGGGATCGCCTGATATTCTAAGTCTTCCAGAATAGTACTCAGTTGAGACTCTCTCGCTCGCCGTATTTCTGCTCGCCGTTGGGATGCCTGTCGGTGCGGTGCTAATAACACAAGGGCGGTTCGACAGAACAGCAGTGTCGTGAGCCCTTTCAGCATGGCTCTGCATGTAAACTCGGATGACTTACGCTGATGCTCCTGGCTTCGGCGCCATTGCGAAGGGCCCTGTACATCTTCCTCATCTGCTCCAAAGTCACATTTCCGGCTTAGCTACATTCACAAACACCTCGTTGGCACCACGAACCTTCAATTCTGTCCTTGCGCTTAACTCCGCCCAGTACGTGGAAATGGAGGTGAAGAGTTGACAAAGGCCCGACACCACAGTCGGCCAAGCATTCGTGCCACTGCAATGGCAGATGCCTACGCGAGCCGTACACAGAAAAGCGTATTCTCCGGAGACTTGGGATAAGATGTCTCCGCTGAAGCTGAGAAAGTACGTCTTGAACGGTGTTGTCTGAACAGACCACTGTGGGTGGTAGCAGATGAGATGGTGTCACGTACATGAGACTTGCGTATCATCTCACCTGCCTGAACCACTTTCCCTGCTAATCCTGACACGAACACCGTGAACCAAGGCCCCTTGGGACCTGAACAGTTTCGTTTTCTCTGCCGATGCAGAGCTCCTGTGCAGCGATAAGTCTCTCTGCTGGTATGAATTATAACATGCTCACGGACCACAACCAAGGTACGTCACAAGCAGGATATCGATGGGCCATACAATAACCGGTAAGAAAGGAATGTCTGTTCACAGTATGCTGGCCACAAGAAGAAGCAAAGTGGTTGCAAGTAAGAGCAAGCCTGACACAATGCCGTATATTGCAAGTCCATGGCGGGCACTATGCCACTCTGCCTGAGCTTGCAGAGCCCAAAGCCTACAATTGTACTGGCGAATGAAGATGAGTTGTTTCATCGCGTAGTGAGGTGGGAGTTGCTAGAGGTTGTTGGGCGTCCACAATGGCGGTCGAGCATCTATCACGGTCGAGCGCTATGAGGGGTCGAGTGGCACAGGACCCCTCGGCCCTCGACTGCCCGCCGTACAGCTTGACTCTAGTAATATGAGCACTATGACGTCCTGTGCTACGCGTCCTCGGAGTAGAGTACGTGATTGTGTACTTGAAACCTTATGCTCTCACAGACTGAAGAGCGATCCCACGCCAATACGCCAACTGGCAAACAGGGGCAAGATGGACAGTATGAAGCAGGTGTGGCCCAGTAAGTACATGGTAGCGGCTACATCATATTGCTGTCGCAGTGATATTTACTGCAAACAACAGCATTCCCGAGCCACACATTTCTTCAGAAAATTACATCCTCCCTTGTCCTTCCAGCAGGGAATATGCTGAGATAGCGTGAGCCAAGCCGCTCGAATGGATAAATAATTGAAAGAGCTAAACTCACTACTGGTGTGTCTGAGCCTTTGGTAGATCACGCCAGAGTTGCAACGTGACAATTACCTGTGAGCAAAAGTCAGTTGGCGATGGCAGCATGGGGAGGACTTAGCGCTTAACTGTCATCTCGGTGATATATGGCCATGCTCAGAAAGACGGCGAAGACGAAGAAGAGGAGTATTGATGAAATGGCGAGACACCAAAGACATGGAGGCATGTCATCGTCAACAGCTGAGCGGGGGGAGGTATGCCACAGATGACCTGCTGGTACCTGGGGGCCCTGCGCACGAGAGCGCAGGCCAGGTACATCGTCATGCTGGACACACAGATTTGTCTTGTTCTCCACACTTGGCTTCGAGTGTTCGACACTGTCTTTGCTGTCTTCGCCGTTTTCGCTGTCCCCCTGTGGATACCGGACCATGGATGTGTTCATAGAGTGGGACACATTGCACTTCTTGACACCGGTGCTGGATGTAGTTGAGGCTGTTGGGGGGTTCGCGTGTGCAGAACCTACACATGTAGGCTCCTCCGTGAATGTGGTACGCACATGTTGGCTGCAGCACGCCTCAGAGCGATTCCAAAGGCCTAAGTCGAGCTCTATTCAGTCTAGGAAAATTACAGGACCAAGATACACACCTAAGTCGAGCTCTATTCAGTCTAGGGACTTAGAGCTCGACGCTACGGACTGTCTACAGTGTGGTGTTACGTAAGGGGAAGCCACTGTATAGTTCCACAAGCCACAGAGTCGAAAATCAACGAAAGAAAAATAAAAGGTTGGAGGTTCAATCCCCTGACTGTGCAAATGATTTATGGGGAGAGAAAAATGCGAAAAATGGCGGGGAAAATACAGTAGACGGCGTACAGTAAGATGGTCCATTGGAAAAAGCGAGAACACACCAAGTGAAGGGCTTGGACTTGGACAGGGCAATGGAGCTCTGAATAAATGCGCATAAATGCGCAATAAATTCGAGCTCAACACTCCCCCCTGACCGGTCAAGTCCCCAGCCCGAGCATGCGCACCATCTCGAGCACCTTCGGCTTAGCCAGAGACTTTGTTAGAATGTCTGCAGGCATGTCCGAAGTCCGAAGGTGTACAACCTCAATCCGGCCCTTGGCCACTTCGTCCCTGAGCCAGTAGAAGCGCAAATCGAGGTGCTTCATACGACCATGGTGCTCGGGATTTTTCGCAACCGAAAGCGCAGAGAGATTGTCAATCCGAAGCTTGGAGGCTGAGGAATGCTCATACCCAAACTCTGACAGCAAATTGCGAAGCCAGAGCATCTCCTGACCGGCTGAAACCGCTGCAACAAACTCTGCCTCGGTGGTAGAGAGCGCCACGATCGTTTGGAGTCGACTCGACCACGAAATCGCTCCAGAGCCCATTTTGATCACATAGCCAGAGGTAGATCGACCAGTGTCAGGGCAGCCAGCATGGTCGGCGTCGGTGTAGGAGGTAAAGAGTTCGCCGTCAGAGGAAGGGGAGTAGGTGAGCTTGTAATTGAGCGTGCCCTTGAGGTACCGGAAGAGGTGCTTGACCGCCTTCCAGTGTGTCATGCCGGGATTCCTCGAAAAGCGAGCTAGGTTGCCAACAGTACGAGCAATGTCTGGTCGAGTTGCAACAGCAAGGTAGAAAAGCGAACCCACAGCTTGGTCATAAGGAATGTCCTGCATCTCCCGGACCTCAGACGGCGTCTTGGGACCCATCTCTGCGCTCAGGCGAAGTCCAGGGTCCATGGGTGTGCCCACAGGGTCACAATCAGTGAAGCCATAGCGCTCCAGGATATCAAGAGTGTACTGCTGCTGAGAGATGGAGAGGGAATGCTTCGAACGGTCGCGTTCAATCTTGACTCCTAGCAGCCAAGACGTCGGCCCTAAATCCCTGAGCTTGAAGTGCATACGAAGGTCGTCCTTGACGCGTTGGATGGCGTCCTTGGATTTCGCTGCAATGGTGATGTCGTCGACGAAAACAGGAATGATGATGCGCACCCCATCTCGAAGGTAGACCCAGACAGAGTGCTCACAAACGAGTCGCAAAAATCCGAGTTTCGTCAGGACCTCGTGCAGCTTCTCATGCCAGCATCGACCCGCCTGCTTGAGGCCGTACAGCGCCTTCCGAAGTCGCCAAACCCACTCGGGCGATTTTTCTTCGAACCCCTCAGGCTGCTTCATGTACACCTCCTCCTTCAGCTCGCCGTTGAGATAGGCAGAGGAGATGTCTACAGACTCGAGCTCCAGATCCTCGAGGGCTGCAAGCGCAAGAATGGCTCGAATTGATGCCCACTTCGGTGTAGGAGCGAAGGTTTCGTTGTAGTCGAAGCCCGGACGCTGGGAGAAGCCTTTGGCGACGAGACGGCCCTTGTAGCATTCGATCGAGCCATCAGCATTGCGCTTGACTCGAAAAACCCACCGGGAACCAATGGCCTTGCGTCCTGGAGGCAGCCTGACGAGCTGGAAGGTCCCATTCTCAATGAGGGACTGGATCTCGTCCTGGGCAGCCTTGAGCCAGCGATCCTGCTCGTCCTTGGGCAGCTTGTGGACCTCAGAGATGCTCCTAGGCTCGCCAAAGTGCTCCTGGTCCGCTTTGAGCGCATTCTGGGCCACCGAGTTAAAAGCGTACTCCAGGGCTTCGTCATAGGACAAAAAATCCTCGTGCTCTCCAGAGTAGGTGTGCTCAATGCCTGCTATCATCGCACCAAGCAAGCACTCGAAGGCGTCCTCATGGTCGCCCCTGAGGAGGTCGAGTTCGTCGTTGCTCGAGGTAGGAGAGGGAGGCAGGATATCGCTGAGACGAGGTGGAGGAGGCACAGGAGCAGCTGGGAGAGGAGGAGGATCGATTGGAGCGTCAATGAGAGGGTCAGGCGATGGATTTCGATCTGGGGGCTCAGGCGTCGAAGCAGGGGATGGTGTGTCGACTCTAAAGCGTTGTGGGAGGAGATTTTGACGCTGCAGGTCGTCGTCATTGAGAGAACCCTGAAAACGCGTCGAGCGAGCTGGGAGCTGCCTGCGAGAGAGAGACGGATAGGGCTTGAAGCCACCATGAGACGAAGTTTTCTCATGCAGAGAAGGCCTAGAGGGCGCAGCTGGTGGTGGAGGACGTCGAGGCAGGCTCGGAGGACGCTGTGGAGGGCTTGGTGGACGCTGGGGAGCGTCAGGGAAATTTTGAGGAGCCTCTGGAGCGACTGGAACAGGAGGAGGAGGAGGGGCAGGATCATCAGAGTCATCTCCCCCCTGATCATGCGCCTCTGGAGCCTCTGGAACGTCCTCTGGCGGCTTGTTGTCGCTGTGGTCGGCTCCTGGGACGTGCACCTGGTCGAGGGGGAGTCCGAAAATATTTATGAACGTCGAATTCCCAGGGAAACAGTGTTCGTCGAAGACAGCATGAGAGGAGATGATAAACTTCTTCGCTGCAGGGTCCCAGAATCGCCAGGCCTTGGTGCCGTCAGGATAGCCGATAAAAATACACTTTCGTGTGTGGGGCTGCAGCGCCTTGCGATCCTTCTTGCGCACGAGTACGTAGGCCAGGCAGCCAAAAACGCGGAAGTAGGAGACATCCGGTTTGCGCCCATCTCCCTTCCAGGCAGTATAGGGGATACCACCCTTCAGAGAGGCTGTAGGCATCCGATTTCGAGTGTGGACGAAGGTCGAGACGGCGTGGCCCCAAAACGACGGAGGGAGCTTCGATTGGACAAGTAAAGAGGTCGATCCTTCAGCAATCGAACGATTAGCTCGCTCTGCAACGCCGTTCTGGTGAGGTTCGTCTGGTTCAGTGTGCTGACGATGGATGCCGTGCTGAGCGCAAAACTCGACGAATGGACGCCCCATGTACTCCCCGCCCTTGTCATCGCGCGTAGCCTTTACCCTGAGCCCGAGGGAATTTTCGGCGTACGCCTTGAACGACTGGAAGGCAGGGAATGTGTCACTCTTGCGCTTCAGGAAGGCCACCACCCAGAAACGCGAAGCGTCGCAGATAAAAGTCATCCAGTAGGCATAGCCCTCCGGAGTCGCGACAGGCATGGGGCCCTTGAGGTCCGTATGGACGAGGGCGAGCCGCACGAATTTTCGCGAAGCAAAACGAGGGATGGGATGGCGATTGAGCTTACCAGCTAGGCAAGGCTCACAGATGGCAGGGGGTGGACGCTTCGAACGGATGGTGAGGCCGGAGACGAGGCCCTTGGAGTGCGCCGAGCGGAGGTCGTCGAGATTGACATGGGAGCAACGTTGGTGCCAAAGCGCGAGGTCGAGATCGCTGGTGGTTGACGCTGAGAGCGCATTCTTCGATTGGGAGAGGGTATGGCCTAGGAGGTAGCCAACATTGTGCTCATTCACTCGAGCCTCAAAACGAAGTTCCCCTTGGTGGTAAAAATGCGCATTCGAAGCCTGGAGCTCCACGACGTATCCCTTCTCTCTGGTGAGGTGAAAAACGGATAATAAATTGCTGGCAAGCGCAGGAACATGAAGGACGTCGTGCAGAACTACAGCAGGGGGTAGAAAACCGTCTCTCTCCGCCGGTTGGAACACCACAGACCCCAGCCCAGCAGAATACACGACCTCAGAGTTGGCAAGGCGAATGGGGACGGAGTGAGGCGAGTAGGAGCGAAACCAGTGACGGTGAGGTGTCATGTGTGCAGAAGCACCCACCTGTGTCGGTGTTCCAGTTAGTTGCTGCCGGAGTAGAGAGCCAGGAACGACGATCCGAGGTGGATAGGAGGGCAGAGGCACAACCAGCACTCACAGCAGCAGCAGCAGACTCCTGGGACGACTCCTGAGCGTCCTTGGACGCCTCCTTGGCCTCCTCCTTGCGCTTGGGCTTCCCAGAGCGAAACTGAGCTCGTTGGGACGCCCTCTCCTTCGCCTTAGCACTGGCATCGCGCTTGGAGAAGCACTGGTCCTCCGAGTGCCCAGAGCGGCCGCAAAAATCGCAGGAGAGGGTGGAGGCGACCTGGGAGAGGACGGGGACGGCCGACGACGCACCAGGCTGATTTTCGAGCGCAATAAACGTCTCCTGGAGCTTCTCCAAGGTGAGGGAGTCGTCCAGAAGTAAGGTCTGACGAAGAGCGGCGTATTCGGAGGGCAGGGCACGAATGAGGGCCATTAAAACGAGTTCGTCGTCGAGTTTGGCGATGTCGAAGTCTGTGGGTCGAAGGGCCTTCATATCGGACTTCAACTGCGATGCTCGCGTCGAAAGGGAGGAAAGGGACTCGTTTTCGAGCTTGGAGAGGCTCAGGAGGGCGTTGTAGGTGTTAAAACGCGTACCAGGACGTTTCTGCATGTGCACAGACTCCAGCTTCTCCCACATCGCCTCAGGATCGTCTCGGATCGCCTCCAAATGCGTCTGCTGCTCCCTCTCCACACAACTCCAGATCTCCCCAGCTGCCAGGTCCCTCCTATTGTCGAAATCGCGCAAATCACGACGTTCTCCAGCGTCCAGGGGCTCGGAAAACGATGGCCTCGACTCCTGGCCTTGCACAATGCGAAGGCAGGCGAGGGTTCGAAGTCTTGCCTCCATATCGAGCCTCCATTGCTGGTAGTTACGGTTGGAGAGCTTCGGGAAGGCGGCGGGTGACGGAGCCATGGTAGCGGTTGGATGGGGCGAAGGACGACGGTTCGAACAGTGCCAGAAGCGTAAAAAACGGATAGGAAATCGTCGAGATATTCAGAGAAGGATGGATAGGGGCTAGGATGGGCGAAAAATGCTGGGGAGCGAAGGGGGACACCTGGGAGGACCTTGAGAGCGTTTGGACGGGCGGATATGGACGTCTTGAGGCTGTCAGAGCGCAGGGCTCATAACCTGTTGGCTGCAGCACGCCTCAGAGCGATTCCAAAGGCCTAAGTCGAGCTCTATTAAGTCTAGGAAAATTACAGGACCAAGATACACACCTAAGTCGAGCTCTATTAAGTCTAGGGACTTAGAGCTCGACGCTACGGACTGTCTACAGTGCGATGTTACGTAAGGGGAAGCCACTGTACAGTTCCACAAGCCACAGAGTCGAAAATCAACGAAAGAAAAATAAAAGGTTGGGGGTTCAATCCCCTGACTGTGCAAATGATTTATGGGGAGAGAAAAACACGAAAAATGGCGGGGAAAATACAGTAGACGGCGTACAGTAAGATGGTCCATTGGAAAAAGCGAGAACACACCAAGTGAAGGGCTTGGACTTGGACAGGGCAATGGAGCTCTGAATAAATGCGCATAAATGCCCAATAAATTCGAGCTCAACACTTACACCACTTGATCGGAGGAGGCGCAGGGTCTGGGCAGCTGGTGTTAAGAGGTGGACGGTAGAGCAATGGAAGAGGGTTGTTTTCAGCGATGAGGCCAAATTCTCCATGGCGGGGTCTGAGGGCAGGCAGTATTGTTGGAGAAGGCAAGGTGATGCATTCCAGGACAGGTATACCAAGAAATCCTGGAAATCTGGGGAGAAATTCCTGATGGTCTGGGGATGCATCACAGAGCATGGTGTTGGTCGCCTTATTTGCATTGCCACAACTATGCGAGCACCTCTCTATGTCCAAATCCTTCAGGATGGACTCCTTGGGACCTTCCATGACTACCACATGTCCCTGGACCACTACTTCTTCCAACATGACCATGATCCAAAGCATACTGCTCAGCTCACCCGCACCTGGATCCATGACCGACATATCCACCTCCTTCCCTGGGCCCCCAAGAGCCCCGATATGAACATCATCGAGCATGTCTGGGCATACATTGACAAGAGGTTGGAGCAGCGGTACCCTCTCCCAAGGTCTGTGGATGGGCTGTGGGAGGTAACAGAGGAGGAATGGTACAAGGTTCCAAAGTCACTTATTACAACTCTCTATGAGAGTATGCCAAGGAGGGTTGCAATGTTGAAGATGGTGAAGGGAGGGAATACTGGATATTAATTTAGCATGAGTACTGTAGCCCTGGTTGCTCTGCTATAGCACTCATTTGTTGGAACACCATCCCTGGGAGTACATGTTTACAGGCAAAAATACTGGTAATATGCTCTGATTTTTGGTAGTGTGTATTCACCCTCTCATAGGGTCCTGTTGGGAGGCAAGACAGCCCCCAAATCCTCTTCATTCAATCTACGGAGCCGACATGTACAGGAGGTAAAATACTTTTTGTAGCGACTGTACATGCTGACGGACAAGCTCCACCTGCGCACATTCAAGAGCCCAAGCTCGGTCAACGTTCCCCTACCTGTCCTATTCATACACGAAGGGCGAGCCATTCTTACTGGAGGTGACAGCGGTCACGCAGTGATATATGATAGTGCCACGACGCTTGTGATGCAGTCTCTTCTACATGGTGCATCCATCTTGTCTGGTCATATGCCTGTGCCCTCAATCATGATCTACAGGGAAGTACATCGTTCAAGCACTGGTAAGCCTCTATGACACTGTACTGAGCTGCCTCGAGGCTTAAACCCTTTGAGGCTCAATGTGACGGTTCAACAAGAGTCTTAGCAATGGCGACCTCTGAGGCTGGTGCTGACACCATCGTCAAAATATAGGAAATTGAGAAGCAAGGCATGTGTACACTCACCCGACGTTTGAATGCCTTGGAGCTGATATGGCTCTAGTTTCTGTGCTGTTGAGCTCGAATTTATTGCGCATTTATGCGCATTTATTCAGAGCTCCATTGCCCTGTCCAAGTCCAAGCCCTTCACTTGGTGTGTTCTCGCTTTTTCCAATGGACCATCTTACTGTACGCCGTCTACTGTATTTTCCCCGCCATTTTTCGCATTTTTCTCTCCCCATAAATCATTTGCACAGTCAGGGGATTGAACCTCCAACCTTTTATTTTTCTTTCGTTGATTTTCGACTCTGTGGCTTGTGGAACTATACAGTGGCTTCCCCTTACGTAACACCACACTGTAGACACTTCGTAGCGTCGAGCTCTAAGTCCCTAGACTGAATAGAGCTCGACTTAGGTGTGTATCTTGGTCCTGTAATTTTCCTAGACTTAATAGAGCTCGACTTAGGCCTTTGGAATCGCTCTGAGGCGTGCTGCAGCCAACAGGTTATGAGCCCTGCGCTCTGACAGCCTCAAGACGTCCATATCCGCCCGTCCAAACGCTCTCAAGGCCCTCCCAGGTGTCCCCCTTTGCTCACCAGCAATTTTCGCCCATCTTAGCCCCTATCCTTTCTTCCCTCAATATCTCGACCGCCTCTTATCCGTTTTTTACGCTTCTGGCACCGCTCGAATCGTCGTCGTTCGCCCCATCCATCCGTTACTATGGCTCCGTCACCCGCCGCCTTCCCGAAGCTCTCCAACCGTAACTACCAGCAATGGCGGCTCGATATGGAGGCCAGGCTTCGAACCCTCGCTTGTCTTCGCATTGTGCAAGGGCAGGAGTCGAGGCCATCGTTTTCCGAGCCCCTGGATGCCGGAGAACGTCGTGATTTGCGCGATTTCAACAATAGGAGGGACCTGGCAGCTGGGGAGATCTGGAGTAGTGTGGAGAGGGAGCAGCAGACGCATCTGGAGGCGATCCGAGACGATCCTGAGGCGATGTGGGAGAAGCTGGAGTCTGTGCACATGCAGAAACGTCCTGGTACGCGTTTTAACACCTACAACGCCCTCCTGAGCCTCTCCAAGCTCGAAAACGAGTCCCTTTCCTCCCTTTCGACGCGAGCATCGCAGTTGAAGTCCGATATGAAGGCCCTTCGACCCACAGACTTCGACATCGCTAAGCTCGACGACGAACTCGTTTTAATGGCCCTCATTCGCGCCCTGCCCTCGGAATACGCCGCTCTTCGTCAGACCCTGCTCCTGGACGACTCCCTCACCTTGGAGAAGCTCCAGGAGACGTTCATTGCGCTCGAAAATCAGCCTGGTGCGTCGTCAGCCGTCCCCGTCCTCTCCCAGGTCGCCTCGACCCTCTCCTGCAATTTTTGCGGCCGCTCTGGCCACTCTGAGGACCAGTGCTTCTCCAAGCGCGATGCCAGTGCTAAGGCGAAGGAGAGGGCATCCCAACGAGCTCAGTTTCGCTCTGGGAAGCCCAGGCGCAAGGAGGAGGCCAAGGAGGCGTCCAAGGAGGCTCAGGAGTCGTCCCAGGAGTCTGCTGCTGCTGCTGTGAGTGCTGGTTGCGCCTCTGCCCTCCTATCCACCTCGGATCGCGTTTCCTGGCTCTCTACTCCTGCGGCAACTAACTGGAACACCGACACAGGTGCTTCTGCACACATGACCCCTCACCGCCACTGGTTTCGCTCCTACTCGCCTCACTCCGTCCCCATTCGCCTTGCCAACTCTGAGGTCGTGTATTCTGCTGGGCTGGGGTCTGTGGTGTTCCAACCGGCGGAGAGAGACGGTTTTCTACCCCCTGCTGTAGTTCTGCACGACGTCCTTCATGTTCCTGCGCTTGCCAGCAATTTATTATCCGTTTTTCACCTCACCAGAGAGAAGGGATACGTCGTGGAGCTCCAGGCTTCGAATGCGCATTTTTACCACCAAGGGGAACTTCGTTTTGAGGCTCGAGTGAATGAGCACAATGTTGGCTACCTCCTAGGCCATACCCTCTCCCAATCGAAGAATGCGCTCTCAGCGTCAACCACCAGCGATCTCGACCTCGCGCTTTGGCACCAACGTTGCTCCCATGTCAATCTCGACGACCTCCGCTCGGCGCACTCCAAGGGCCTCGTCTCCGGCCTCACCATCCGTTCGAAGCGTCCACCCCCTGCCATCTGTGAGCCTTGCCTAGCTGGTAAGCTCAATCGCCATCCCATCCCTCGTTTTGCTTCGCGAAAATTCGTGCGGCTCGCCCTCGTCCATACGGACCTCAAGGGCCCCATGCCTGTCGCGACTCCGGAGGGCTATGCCTACTGGATGACTTTTATCTGCGACGCTTCGCGTTTCTGGGTGGTGGCCTTCCTGAAGCGCAAGAGTGACACATTCCCTGCCTTCCAGTCGTTCAAGGCGTACGCCGAAAATTCCCTCGGGCTCAGGGTAAAGGCTACGCGCGATGACAAGGGCGGGGAGTACATGGGGCGTCCATTCGTCGAGTTTTGCGCTCAGCACGGCATCCATCGTCAGCACACTGAACCAGACGAACCTCACCAGAACGGCGTTGCAGAGCGAGCTAATCGTTCGATTGCTGAAGGATCGACCTCTTTACTTGTCCAATCGAAGCTCCCTCCGTCGTTTTGGGGCCACGCCGTCTCGACCTTCGTCCACACTCGAAATCGGATGCCTACAGCCTCTCTGAAGGGTGGTATCCCCTATACTGCCTGGAAGGGAGATGGGCGCAAACCGGATGTCTCCTACTTCCGCGTTTTTGGCTGCCTGGCCTACGTACTCGTGCGCAAGAAGGATCGCAAGGCGCTGCAGCCCCACACACGAAAGTGTATTTTTATCGGCTATCCTGACGGCACCAAGGCCTGGCGATTCTGGGACCCTGCAGCGAAGAAGTTTATCATCTCCTCTCATGCTGTCTTCGACGAACACTGTTTCCCTGGGAATTCGACGTTCATAAATATTTTCGGACTCCCCCTCGACCAGGTGCACGTCCCAGGAGCCGACCACAGCGACAACAAGCCGCCAGAGGACGTTCCAGAGGCTCCAGAGGCGCATGATCAGGGGGGAGATGACTCTGATGATCCTGCCCCTCCTCCTCCTCCTGTTCCAGTCGCTCCAGAGGCTCCTCAAAATTTCCCTGACGCTCCCCAGCGTCCACCAAGCCCTCCACAGCGTCCTCCGAGCCTGCCTCGACGTCCTCCACCACCAGCTGCGCCCTCTAGGCCTTCTCTGCATGAGAAAACTTCGTCTCATGGTGGCTTCAAGCCCTATCCGTCTCTCTCTCGCAGGCAGCTCCCAGCTCGCTCGACGCGTTTTCAGGGTTCTCTCAATGACGACGACCTGCAGCGTCAAAATCTCCTCCCACAACGCTTTAGAGTCGACACACCATCCCCTGCTTCGACGCCTGAGCCCCCAGATCGAAATCCATCGCCTGACCCTCTCATTGACGCTCCAATCGATCCTCCTCCTCTCCCAGCTGCTCCTGTGCCTCCTCCACCTCGTCTCAGCGATATCCTGCCTCCCTCTCCTACCTCGAGCAACGACGAACTCGACCTCCTCAGGGGCGACCATGAGGACGCCTTCGAGTGCTTGCTTGGTGCGATGATAGCAGGCATTGAGCACACCTACTCTGGAGAGCACGAGGATTTTTTGTCCTATGACGAAGCCCTGGAGTACGCTTTTAACTCGGTGGCCCAGAATGCGCTCAAAGCGGACCAGGAGCACTTTGGCGAGCCTAGGAGCATCTCTGAGGTCCACAAGCTGCCCAAGGACGAGCAGGATCGCTGGCTCAAGGCTGCCCAGGACGAGATCCAGTCCCTCATTGAGAATGGGACCTTCCAGCTCGTCAGGCTGCCTCCAGGACGCAAGGCCATTGGTTCCCGGTGGGTTTTTCGAGTCAAGCGCAATGCTGATGGCTCGATCGAATGCTACAAGGGCCGTCTCGTCGCCAAAGGCTTCTCCCAGCGTCCGGGCTTCGACTACAACGAAACCTTCGCTCCTACACCGAAGTGGGCATCAATTCGAGCCATTCTTGCGCTTGCAGCCCTCGAGGATCTGGAGCTCGAGTCTGTAGACATCTCCTCTGCCTATCTCAACGGCGAGCTGAAGGAGGAGGTGTACATGAAGCAGCCTGAGGGGTTCGAAGAAAAATCGCCCGAGTGGGTTTGGCGACTTCGGAAGGCGCTGTACGGCCTCAAGCAGGCGGGTCGATGCTGGCATGAGAAGCTGCACGAGGTCCTGACGAAACTCGGATTTTTGCGACTCGTTTGTGAGCACTCTGTCTGGGTCTACCTTCGAGATGGGGTGCGCATCATCATTCCTGTTTTCGTCGACGACATCACCATTGCAGCGAAATCCAAGGACGCCATCCAACGCGTCAAGGACGACCTTCGTATGCACTTCAAGCTCAGGGATTTAGGGCCGACGTCTTGGCTGCTAGGAGTCAAGATTGAACGCGACCGTTCGAAGCATTCCCTCTCCATCTCTCAGCAGCAGTACACTCTTGATATCCTGGAGCGCTATGGCTTCACTGATTGTGACCCTGTGGGCACACCCATGGACCCTGGACTTCGCCTGAGCGCAGAGATGGGTCCCAAGACGCCGTCTGAGGTCCGGGAGATGCAGGACATTCCTTATGACCAAGCTGTGGGTTCGCTTTTCTACCTTGCTGTTGCAACTCGACCAGACATTGCTCGTACTGTTGGCAACCTAGCTCGCTTTTCGAGGAATCCCGGCATGACACACTGGAAGGCGGTCAAGCACCTCTTCCGGTACCTCAAGGGCACGCTCAATTACAAGCTCACCTACTCCCCTTCCTCTGACGGCGAACTCTTTACCTCCTACACCGACGCCGACCATGCTGGCTGCCCTGACACTGGTCGATCTACCTCTGGCTATGTGATCAAAATGGGCTCTGGAGCGATTTCGTGGTCGAGTCGACTCCAAACGATCGTGGCGCTCTCTACCACCGAGGCAGAGTTTGTTGCAGCGGTTTCAGCCGGTCAGGAGATGCTCTGGCTTCGCAATTTGCTGTCAGAGTTTGGGTATGAGCATTCCTCAGCCTCCAAGCTTCGGATTGACAATCTCTCTGCGCTTTCTGTTGCGAAAAATCCCGAGCACCACGGTCGCATGAAGCACCTCGATTTGCGCTTCTACTGGCTCCGGGACGAAGTAGCCAAAGGCCGAATTGAGGTTGTACACCTCCGGACTTCGGACATGCCTGCAGACATCCTAACAAAGTCTCTGGCTAAGCCGAAGGTGCTCGAGATGGTGCGCATGCTCGGGCTGGGGACTTGACCGGTCAGGGGGGAGTGTTGAGCTCGAATTTATTGCGCATTTATGCGCATTTATTCAGAGCTCCATTGCCCTGTCCAAGTCCAAGCCCTTCACTTGGTGTGTCCTCGCTTTTTCCAACGGACCATCTTACTGTACACTGTCTACTGTATTTTCCCTGCCATTTTTCGCATTTTTCTCTCCCCATAAATCATTTGCACAGTCAGGGGATTGAACCTCCTACCTTTTATTTTCTTTCATTGATTTTCGACTCTGTGGCTTGTGGAACTGTACAGTGGCCTCCCCTTACGTAACACCACACTGTAGACAGTCCGTAGCGTCGAGCTCTAAGTCCCTAGACTTAATAGAGCTCGACTTAGGTGTGTATCTTGGTCCTGTAATTTTCCTAGACTTAATAGAGCTCGACTTAGGCCTTTGGAATCGCTCTGAGGCGTGCTGCAGCCAACATTATCCCATGTCTCATCATTGCTCTTCAGATCTGCCCCACATCTCCAGAGCTTGAACAACATCAGCATGAAAAGACAGTATTCCTCTCTGTTCCCCTTGTCCCTCCGTGGCAGGGTGCCTCCAACAAAATTGGGTACATAGCTTGCATGTTCAGGGAGCATGAATGCCACATGTGTCTCATGCTGAGGATGGGATGGTAGAAAGGCAGCATCAGCAAGGAAGTTGTCAGCAATATCTTTTTTCTGTTCCTCATCAGCCAGCCTAGCAGTCTCCTTGGTGAGCAACAGTTCATCATCACTCTCATCTTTTACCTTTGGGGCAATGCCACCTCCTTTGAGTTTGTGCTTTGGCAATGGCTTGATGTCCCTGTCCTCAAGTTTTATGCCTGGGTATATGTCCCCAACCTTGATTGCTTTATTTTCCTGCTCAAGAGTGGCAATGTGGTCTTGTATTTCTTTGGTTTTCTTCACGGATCGCTTCTTGGCTTGGCTCATGGTGCTCTTTTCAGCACACCTGATCCAGTCATACAAGCATACATCCTCATATTTAGATGGCCTGTGAATGTAGTCCATCTGCTGGGTAAGTCCTATATATTTTGTCTTGCTTTTGCCAATCACTACCTTTGTTGGTTTCTTCTCAGCATCATACACTACATCCTCCCCAGACCAGGCCTTCATGACTTCATACTTGTAGTTCCGCCAATAAAAAGGCTTGAATTTGTGACTGGTATAGTGGTCTGGGTGACCCAGGAGATACATACATGCCATGGGGGCCCCAGTCTCTGCACTGGCAGAGAGTGCATTGACCACCTTTGTGATCAGCTTACATGCCCGGATCTTCCGGTCTCCTCTCTCTCCATCAAGCAGATCACTGTTCCGGCTGAACACAGTCTTAACTGCAGTGAACATGGCATGTGTCTTCAATGGGGTCTTGGTGATATAGTCTGTGACATATGCAGTGATGGCCTTGATAGCAGTGCCAGAAAGAAGACTGGTGACATCACTGTTGCAACGCAGAAGGTATGTGAGTGCAGGGCTGTAGCTGTTCAGTCTGGCCTCTCCTTGCTTCATGAGCAATGCACCACTCTCAGGATCCATCACAGTGCATGGTCTGACTGGCCGAGGAAACCGACGTTTGCATACTTTGAGGATCTTACCTGTTTTCTTGTCAACTTTGCATCCCCCTGGGGCTGTTGAGCATTGGTGCCTATGAGATTTGTATACAATATCATTTACAGTCTCTTTGAACCTTGTCCACCAGTTGGTTGCTGCAATACAAGTCTCACACACACTGCTGTCCTTACAGTCATGCTTTTTGACGCTGGGAGGAGGATCAGGCAATGTCAGAGTAGGGTCCTTGTATTGGTCAGATTCCTGCACTTTTTGAATGTGCTCCTGCATCTCAGCCATGGTAGAGTCCATGAACTCTGCCTGATGGACACCCTCCAGATACTCCACCATTTTTTGCTGAAAATCTGATGATGGGTCCATGATACGGTCTCTGATCTCCTGTGGAGAGAGTGAATTGACTATCCATAGCATGAGGTGGAGGTGTAGGGTCATGCGGCCTTGCTGCTCAACAGTGCCATAGTACCCTGCTGTATCCCCATATAGCCCTCTTGTTGAGCTCGAATTTATTGCGCATTCATGCGCATTTATTCAGAGCTCCATTGCCCTGTCCAAGTCTCAGCCCTTCACTTGGTGTGTTCTCGCTTTTTCTAATGGACCATCTTACTGTACACTGTCTATCGTATTTTCCCCGCCATTTTTCGTATTTTTCTCTCCCCACAAATCATTTGCACTCTGAGGGGATTGAACCTCCTACCTTTTATTTTCTTTCGTTGATTTTCGACTCTGTGGCTTGTGGAACTGTACAGTGGCTTCCCCTTACGTAACACCACACTGTAGACAGTCCGTAGCGTCGAGCTCTAAGTCCCTAGACTTAATAGAGCTCGACTTAGGTGTAGTTTGGTCCTGTAATTTTCCTAGACTTAATATAGCTCAACTTAGGCCTTTGGAATCGCTCTGAGGTGTGCTGCAGCCAACACCTCTATGATCTGTACCAACACCCAATACATGTTTTATGAAGAGCTCCACTACCACATTGAAGAACCATGCCCCAGCCACAGGGTTAGCTGCAATCATCCGAGTGCAAGTGTCATTATCCAATAGTTCAGGTTTGAACATCTCTCCAGTGTGTGCAAAGTACAGACAGAGAGGATGCTTGACATCAGCAGGAGCAAATGTGATGAACCATGAGGGGGCACCAAGGTAGGATATGAGAGACCATATCTCATTCCGCATATGTTTACGGTTGGTGAGAGATCCTTTGACTTTATATGCCACATGGTCAACATCTTGGATGAGTTGATAGCAGTCCTTCTCGGCCTGAGTTTCAGGTTTGTAGTGTTGACCTTCTTTGAGTTTGTTTACTAGACTATCTAGCACCTCATTGTTGAGGTTGAGGATGCGATCGGCTATATCAGGAAATCTGTGCTGTTCTGCAAGTAGGAATCCCCCTGATGTGCTGTCCTTGATCTGCTCATGATTGAAGGCAATCAAGGGAAAATAGGGCTCATTCTGGAACCGTTTGTCATGGTACATCAATAGCTGACACTTGCGCTCACGTTCAGGGATCTGATGAAAGCCCCTAGTATTGCCAGGACCACCCAGTCCATATGGGAATAACCATGGAAACATCTGTGGATACAGCTGAGGATTGGAGTACAGAGATTCTGGATGCTCTGCTTGACCTATGCCAAGGGCCTTGTGGTTCTTGTTTTTGAAATGTTGGAGGGCAAATGCACGCAGGGCATTGGTGCTCATGGACATCAGCTGCTCACCCACTAGACCATGGACTACAAATGGGCATGGTCCCTCTGTTGTTCCTTCATTTTCCTGGCTGTCATTGGCAGCCATGGCTTCTTCATCTTTTCCTCCATCTCCGGGGTGGTAATCAACAACCACTGGGGGCCCATCCTCAGAGTACTTCTTTAGGTTATCATATGAGATGGTCAAGTCAGCATAGTCAATGTGATTGAGTTTCAGCCACTCTAGTGCAGCCACTACCTTATTGTGTCTGACAAGGAGTGGTGTCCTGTGATGATCTTTGGCTACAGGCCTAGTTGGCCCAATGTATATGTAGGCCAGTACCTCATCAAGTTCTTCAGGACTTGGTGGCAGAGCATTGTATACCTTAGGTATTGGAATAGTATGACAGACAGCATTTGCTATCATCTTGCTCTGAAGAGAGCCTTTGACTCTGACAACACAACGGTTATGATTGACTCTTGCAATCATGGTCCGCTCTGCCCATGTGAGATTCTGAAGCTGTTCCGGGACCTCTCCAATCCACAAGCCATTGGCCAGAGCAGCTACTGGAACCTGGTCATCTGCCAGACTTAATCTACATTGGTGACATATAAGATCAGCATTTGGCAGCAAGATAGGGCCTTTGATCTCCTCAATTGAGTCATCAACAATATGCCGTTCTCTTCTTGTTATACCCCCTTCACTGTCCAATAGATAGAGTTTGTTATGTACAGAAGCCAGTGGTACCATGTGTGATACAGTTGTGAGCTTTCCACACACAGCACATCCACATTCAGCATGATAAGCAGGATTGACTTCCTTAGCAAAGCTGTATATCATCTCACTCATGAGCTGTTTTGAAGGGGGTTCTGGAGGGAATTGCATTGTTCTCATTCGATGATTGTGATTCTGCTGAGTATGCATGCGGAATCTTTGAACCCTCTTTGTTGACGTAGCATGACCCTTGTGTTTTTGAAGCAATGCTACAGGTGATTTGCATGAGCTGCTGCATGTGTGGCCTTTAAGGGTGGTCCTTAAATACTCTACTGACAGTCTAGATAATGTATCTAGGTCATGTACCTTTCCTATTGACAAAAGGTGCTTCCTTGGCAGGCACAACAGCTCGCTGAGAGGTATCTCTGCTGCTACCAGATTTGCAGTTTGTGATGCAAACAATGGCACATCTTTCTCATCACAATAGTGTGTAAATATGAATATATCCCCAGGCATACTACTTGGCATTGCTAGCTTGTGCTCATCCTTTACATACACTCTGAGCTGCTCCCATGTCCACTGCTCTGAGCTTTGGAATCTCTTACTCCCCCCACCATACTGTGTGTTGTATAGGGTACTATGTGATGCCTCTGTGACAGCATCTGAATTCAAGTGATGGAGTACAATGTGATTCACCAATAACTCCCAATATGTAAAGTTTCTCCAACACCTATCAGCAGTGACAATATAGTCATGACTATACATAAAGGCTTGTATGATGTGCAGATAGGCTTGCTGTACATATCCTGCTACAGTATTTGCAGGTAGCATGAAGTGAAATGTATGGTTTACATGAGTACAAGAGATGACATCAATGTAATTGTGATTATAAAGGGGATTTGACATGGGTTTGGGTGTTTTCATAGTGTCTAGTGGGTTGTGCAGCTTTTTTGTGATGGTGCTAGGCTGAACCAGTGCCACATAGGGCATACAGGGTGTGGGAGATGTGGGGGATATCATGGTAACAGATATGCAGGATTGGTGCAAGACAGAGTGAGCAGATAATTGCAAGACAGCATATATATTGGATGCCCAGATCATATAAAGTATGCAGGTGATAGTGGTGAGCTGCCAGCTAACATAACTGTGATTGACCATGATGTTCAAGGGCAAGAGGAGGTTTCTCACGGTTCAACATTCCAGGGCTATATATAGGACACATGACAGTAGTCAGGTGACATTACCCTTTATGGAAAGTGATGACTGATCTGCAGATTGACTCACTACAATATTGAAGATGCTCCACAACATGCTGTAGACGGTCATAGACTGATCTGCCCACATCTATTTATGGCAAATATCATAATTCTCATGATCATACATCAGATATCACAAGCACGCAGTCTATTCACCATGGTCTGCCTACAGCAGACCATGACTACTCTCATAGGCTATGAACATTGCATTGACAGCATCCACAATGTCCTCATCCCACACCACAGCAACATCCAAGTGAGCTTCCTCTCCCACTATGTCCTCCGCTGTCCTCAAATTGGGCTGGAGGACCACTACTTCAACCACTACTGTCTGGATGATGTAATGGCCATTTGAGCTGAGCCATGCTTGAGTGAGTTCAGCCCGTTGTGGGCCAAGGAGCAGCCAGCCAGATGTGAAGTTACTGCAAAGATCAGTTTCTCCATCGCACCATTGGTTGAAATTACATACAAGGGCTGGAGCAGATTGACACCCCCCAGGTTTTGTGAGATTGTTGGGTAGCGGTAACCCATATACCGGATCCAGGCACGTGCAGATGCAATGGTGAAGGACATATCTAAGTGGGATTTGTGTAGTAGTGGTGGTAATTGTTAAGTAACGTGGCAAGGCGCTTGTCCCATGATGTGCGCTTGATGATCTGATGTAAGCATACAAATTAGGCAATGGTCATGTGATGCCATACTGACTGTAGGTATGCCGGAATGAGCTGTGCCATAGTTAACAGCATCATCATTGCATACAAACAGTGGAGATAATGACTCCATATATGGACAATATGAGATTGAAAATCACACATAGAAGTACACTCTAGTTATGTATCATCAGTATTTTTACAAACATTTACAGTTTGCATCACACATTAGTCATAAAATATTCACGATTTGAGTCAAGCATTGGTCATAGTTCCCTTGATGTGACTGCAAAGTCAATTCTGTTGAATAAATTTACATAAGACATTTTGTACTCTGTATCTTCCTTGGTATTTGATAGTTGACTTGGAGGTAATATGTGGCCAGATCACTCCAATGGTTGCATAATGACACCTTGTATTTGCATAGAATCATAGTCAAGCATATTGTAGCATACATGAGGAGAGGGGCACATAGCAACAAGTATTCAGAGATAAGCAGAGGATATAGTGGTCAATTAGTCACTAGCCACCAAGACAACAGCACCAAGCACATTCAATGACAATTTGGGAGCAAGATCACCAAATGTGGACACAGAATGGAAGACAGCTACCAGAGATGATGTAGCAGGCTCAGAGTATACCCGCCTGCAGTCACTGAGGTCATCAATGGCCTGCAGGTCAAAGGACCGCTTGACTGCACTCCTTGAGAAGTATGCAGTGGCATCCCATATGGGGACTATCAAATGGTAACAATGATCAGGGTTATATTTGTGATTATTTATGGGAATGAGAACTCACTGTCTGCATCTGGACCTACAACATGCTTGTTGGTCCCTCCTTGAAGAATGCTGCTGATGGCAGCAGGGCAGCGTCGATGGATGATGGCACCCACTTTCCGAGCAGTGGTGGTTTCCTTTGATGGCTTCACAAACTTCCTGAACTTGGCAGGGGTTGAAGGAGCACTGCCAGATGCTACAATATATAGTCATAAGCATGTAAAAAGTATGAATGGAAGGAAACACTCACTGCCAGATGATGAGGGGTATGTTGAGAAGGTAACATACTGATTGTTACCTGCTGTATAGAGTTGCAACTTCTGAGCTCCAAAGACTGTGCAGTAGTATGCCCATGCTAGGTCAAACTCTGTGTCCACAACAGTCAAACTGATGGACTTTCTGCCACTGGAACCTGCAGAAGGAGTGATCAAGTTGCTGAACTCGACCAAGCCAAAGGTGACATGAATGATGGGCTGATCATGGAAGCTTATCACAGGCCTCTGGGACCCAGTGCACGTAGGTGAGAAGTTGGAAGGTGAGGCCTGAGCACCATTGACAAGCCAGCCACCAGTGAAACCAAAGGTGAGGACATCCTTCAGATTGCTAAAAATAATGCTGAATTATGTGGACCATATAAATGGATAGGGCAACTCACATAAGGTGGATCTTCTGATTGAGACTCTCATAACCCTCTATGATCTCACTGGCAGTGATGCAGCTGTGATCAGGGACACTGAATGACCTATTGAATCTCTGTCAGACTCAACAAATGCTTCAAGGAATGAACACATACCTCAAGGGCCACATATCAGCATAAGTGTCCTTCAAGAACACATCCAAGTTGCCCAAATCAAGCTGCAGGCAGTGTCTAAAGAATGCAATATTCATAATGTGACATTGCTCCAGAATAACTGTGCTTACCGGTTGCCTTTGGGAGGACTGGTCTGCACAGTGAAAGGTTCATCATCCTGATAACTGTTCCAATTTAGGATCTTTTTCACATTCTACATAATGAACAAACTCACATGGCACCAGCCAAATGATCAGGCTGTTTGGTGGTCCTGTTGGGAGTCAGAAATCTATATTTGGAAATGGACAGATGATTTACTTCTTGCTAGGGCTTGCCTTTTGTGGGCTGGCCTCACCTCCATTGCTGTCAGGGCTGATAAATATTAACAGTGGCCATACTTTGTGGATTGATCAACTTACTCAATGAAGCTAAGGTTGCTACAGTAGCATTAGCAAGGAATTGACATTCAATTATACAGACACATACCCTGCACCACCCTGAGTGGTGAATGGATTCTCCTCACTATCAGAGAGAAGGGCAGCGATAGCTTTTCCCTTTCCCTTGCTCTGGGCCTTTGACAAAGTCCTTTATAAGTGATTGTCAGTGTTGAGCATATAATGATATTAGATTCCAATACATACACAACCTGCTTGGTCCGTTTAGTGGGAGATGCCCTGAAGTTAGAATAGATTAGTAAATGACACACAGTATGGATCATACTACATACTGTTCACTGTCACTCTGAGGACTTGGAGGCTTCACTCTGTAAGCTCATGAGATAGTCTGTTCTGATGAATGAAGTAATGTCATACTGCTTGGTCTTGGATACTGATTTGCTGTGTGGGGCATATAATAAAAATACTAATACTAGTACAATGAAAGGTGTAAATACTCACTTAGGAGATGGAGTCATAGGAGTTTCAGGGAGCTGAGGACCTCCATGTCTGTTAAGCAATGTCAGTATGATACACAGCAACATAAAGCTTAGATCATAGATACCTCTTGACAGGACTTTGAGGAGTAGAGCCAGCATCAGTAGTGTCCCAGTCAGGGCTGCATCCAAATGAGCACCTAGTTCTCATGCATCAAGTGTTATTGACCCACCTAGTCTGCATGGTCTTCAAGCTTATTTAATAATATTATTTTGACACTAACATTCATTGCAAATGTGCATACCGTATTGCCAAAGCTCCACTATCTTCCTCTGAATCCTCTTCAGCCACCTGCTTGGCCTTGATCTTGTTCCTTCTGTTATGTATTATGTACTATCAGATAAAAGTAGAACAGCAGGACTCACTGCTTGGCTGAGGACACTGCGCCTTCATCTTCACTGCCTTGCTCATCATCATCCAGCTCGTCTTCCTCATTGTCACTGGCCTGAACATCTACATATTCACTAGC
Source organism: Fomitopsis palustris (assembly GCA_029783445.1). Taxonomy (NCBI): domain Eukaryota; kingdom Fungi; phylum Basidiomycota; class Agaricomycetes; order Polyporales; family Fomitopsidaceae; genus Fomitopsis; species Fomitopsis palustris. The sequence goes on from JARAOQ010000010.1 coordinate 1,104,237, forward strand.
CAGTTCCTCTTCCTCTTCACTAAGCCCTGCCTGTTTCAGAAGCTTTTTAGTAGACACTCTATAGTTGAATGTCAAATGACTGAGTTATCATGCAATATTTGGGCAAATTGCACATACTTGGACTTGGAGGGAGTAAATCCTGGCACTCTAAACTTCTTTGCAGAAGGAGGGGTGCTAATGTGGAATTTAATTCCTGGAGTCATGTTAACAGTCATACATTACTCACTGAACAGACTCTTCTCCTGAGCTTGTATTGTCCACTTCAATGACCTCAGAAGAAGATGGCTTGGCTTTTGAGGTGCCCACCCTCCCACCTCTGCCACCACACCCTCCACGCCCTCCACGCCCTCCACGACCACCCCTGATGACATGGTTCAGAATTTTATACAATGGTAAGAATGCTATGTGAAAGTACCTGGCAGGCTTGGCAGTACTGGCCTTTAATGAAGAGCGGGTGTTCTTTCTGTGACTCAATCAGTGAATATTCCACAATGATGACATCAAAGAGACTCACCCAGACATGGTAGCAGCAACAAAAGCGGATATTAGCAGATGATCAAGCTTGGGATCCAACACTCAGATGAATGTCAGTGCATCATCAATCAGTGTTTAACAGCTATATATAGTATATCAAATAAAAACATGTGACTATTTTTTAGCTCACTCAGCACATGCATGTGACATTAGTAATACTGACTCATCCTCATTGGTCATGCTCAGTCAGCCAGGAGTCACTATCAGTCAGCATAGCCTTGGCATTGCCAATCTACATTGCTGATGAGAAGACATGAGACCAACTGTCCATTCACTGCATTGCTGCAAGCAAGATGATTGTTTAGACATTAGGGAATACCATCGATGTATGTGAAATGTGCTATGTATATTGTGAGGGTAGCTGTGAAATCCATATTTCATTGCATAGACTCCAACATGATGAAGAAATAAGAGGAGCAGTTATCATGCAACATATGGAACATCAATTTCAAACACCCTAAGGCTGTGTTGATTGCCCAGGTGCACAGTTCACTGAAAAGGCAGAGGTGGTCTACATGCAAATCATCACAACCATGGCCCTAGCAAAGTTGTATGGTACTCCTGACAAATACCGTATGTAATAAATGATTGCAACTTACTGCAACTCACATCTTTGTTTGTAGGGGAAATGATTGCAAAGGAGATGTCACTTTCAGCCAATGGCAAGAAGGCATCTTTGCAACTCATGACTGCAGCAAAGGTATGTGATTATAACCACTATATAGATCGTCGCTACTGATTTGTAATATCTCCAGGGAGATCATGTACAACATGCCATGACCATCCTTGACCAAGGAAATGGCCGGGAGAAGATTCTGGTCTACCAATCACAAGGAGAGGATGTGACTCCTGAAGAGGTTGTTCTCACCATCCAAGGATATCTTGTGAAATCCAAGATGCCACCTATCACACAAGAATCAGAGTGTGTGATGTGCATATCACTTCTAGGTCATTTCTGATACCATTCCTAGCATTGCACGCACCAAGGTGTTACACACTGAGCAGTATATGCGCATCACAGGACTTGGGAATGCCCAGTTTGGTGAAGCAGCTGTGGCTATGCTTTCCATCCATCAGCTGTTCTCCAAGATGCTGGTGAAAGGAACAATGCTTGACTGGGAAGTGAAACGGGAGCAAGAGCATATTGTTCTTGACTTCCATAGCCAGTACCTCTCTCTACGGGAGAAAACTGTCTCTAGTGCTATCATTGATATTCCCATGGACATTGACCCATTTGGTATACTGCAGAAGCGCATTACAGATGAAGTCTTCACAACAGACAGCACTATTGACTGTTTTCAAAGAGTCATAGTGGAAAGGCCGTCTCAGTGAGTTGTACTGCTATGCAATGACTCTTGGTTGGATTAACAGATCTTCAGCAAGATGCAGTACAAGAAATCCCATCCTACATCCCTCAGCGTTGGGCAGCTGGTAGAGATTCAGTCATCTTTTATTGCTTTTCCTCGTGGCAAGGGCAAATACAAGATGATCTGCAAGCCAAGATCAGTGTGCATTTTAGACCAGTCTATTGAACAGGTGAGACATTATTGCCTTATACAACATCATCTAATGATACACTTTACTTAGGACCTCAATAGAGAGCGTATACAGGCAGCACTACAGACAGTGTCTCCTATGCACAAAGTCAAGCGCAACACAGGCTATGATGATGACAGTGATGTGGAGGATACAAGAGCAGACATAAAGCGTATGCATGTTGAAGATGCAAGCAACTAAGCATGTTCAGCTAGTTCTCAGTATTGTTAACCATGCACAATACCAAATATTGAAGGTGTTATTGAAGATTGTGTCATTGCAATACAGAATGTAGTTGAATACATCAATCATAAGGGTGTTGAACCCCACACAGAACCAGTACAAGACACTACACCTTGAACCAACTACCATGATAGCTATGAAGCTGGTTAGCCTCATACATCACAACTGCTTGCTTGTACCATCTACAGCCCTCATGAATGCACTTGAAGCCTGCCCGTCTCACACCATCCTTCTTTGAATAGAAGGACCTCAAGCATCCAATGCACTTACAGCGTGCACACTGCATGGGCAGAGGAATCCCTCCTGGCTGGAGTTTGTGATGGTGCCACTTGTATTCTTCACGCAAGATCCAAGGGACGTTGGCCTTAGAGCGGAAGAGGAGAAGTGAGCCATGGCGGCGCAGGTTGTAGCAGAGGTCGAGTAGGTGGCAAAGTGAATCCTCAGACAAGTCTGCATTCTCGACGATGATGCGGGTAGCAAATTGAGCAATGAAGTCGGAGGCAAGGTGAGCATTGAACGACTTAGCCGTGAAGCCAAAGGTGTAGGGAACCTCCCACTCCTTCAGTGTCTTCTGAAGGTCATCTGAAGCAGTACTGTTATTGACGACAGCACCACATGCAAGGAGGAATAGCCAGTGGTTTGGTGCAGCAAACTGCGCAGTGTAGGTCAAATGATCAGCACCAATGATCTTGTCAAAGAACTACATGAATGTGTGAGTGATACAGATGATAGGAATTAGTCGTGGACTCACTAGGCTGGGTGGTATAGCCTTCTTCATGTTTATGAAGAGGTTCCCGGTGGTAATATGACTGTGTGTATAGATGAAAGTTGCTACACGGTGGCAGCCAACCCTAAATAGAACACCAGTACAATGTAAGATTTCGAGCAAGATATTGCGTACTCTGAGAGGGCCTTGATCTTATTGGTCACCCGGTTTGTATGCTGCTTGAGCTCCTCTTTATCATTGAGATCAAGATTGAATGGGATGTCGATGTAGTGCATAGTCTTGACCGGCTTGAACCAGCTCCTGAGATGGTACTCCATGTACCCTGGGAGGCTTCCAGACAGCTCCATGGAAGACAGGCGGAAGATGACAACAGCCAAATGCTGGGTGTTGCACCGAGCATACTTTGGGGCAACATACCGTCCAGTAACCATGACAGAGTCATTGGTCCATGATTGATTGTAATAGTCAAAGGGCTATACAATAAGCTCAGTGATGTAGTACTTGAAATGTTGAGCAATGACATACCTGGTATGGGATGTTGTTGCCCCTGCGTTTCTCCCAGCAGGTTGGGCACTCAAAGCCACTTTCCTCCGGGAGGGCCAAGATGTCAAAGTTGTCCAGGCACTCAGAACAGACTGCACGCTTGCAGTAGTTGCAGAAGACGACTATGCCTCCATTCTGACACATGATGCAGAACTGCAAGAAATGTCAGATAGACCACAGTCTGTGATACACAACTCACAGATTCTAGCAGCGAAGGGTCTCTGTCTTCTATGGGTGGGGGTGTAGAATAACGGATGCCCTCCATGTCCCCATAGTCAGAGGGGTACTGCAGATCAATCTCTGGCATGGTCTGCAATCACGGATCAAGATGATTGACACCATGAGATTCACAAGCTGCTTACCGTATAGTTTGCAAAGGCAATATGTTTTGAATACTGTTATGTAGTGCAGGACTCCCTTCTATTTATATGCATATGATTTCCAATTGCTTCCATTATCAGAATTGGAACCTCTTAGTCAGACATGCACATAGGTATCTAAGCGCAGTGCAACCACATGGTGTCCGCAGAGCATAGGCATGTGCTCCATCAGCATTTGTGCATATCATCACTGCAGATATAAGTCCCATCATGATGAGTAATGACAGTTCATGTGGCTTGTTGCCTATCATTATGGATTGCGCAGCAGATAGCCTCTGTTGTTGCACAGCATGTGCAGGAGGTCGTTATACCAAGACCAAGATAAGCAATATTGATGATGATGCCAAGTGTTATGCCTCTGATTGGTGCACATGTCCTTTGTACACATCAAGGCTCTAGATTGCCAAGGATGATGCTGAGCATCAAAGCCCATCAAGCCATATGATGCATTGCACAGCCTTATGTATTGTGTCTCATTGATTATGACATATCACACGATCAATCATACTGTCAGAGGCTTGGTTTGATCTCAGTCACATTGACAGCACTGGTACAACATGGGCTCCAATGTAATGTAGTTATAGAAGAAAGAGAACATTGTTAATGACCACACAAAGACTGGCCATGTCTCTGCATAAGTCACCAACAAAGGTATAGTCACCAACAAAGAAAGAAAAGGAAGGGACAATATTCAGGTCCATGGCCCATTGGTACATCTATAGACATGTTAGCAAAAAGTCATAGTTGTGTATTAAACCTACCTTCAGATAAATTGTGCCATCTTACAGCACCTGGTTATAGCATGGACAGCTGGAACATTGTGAGTAGATTGTCACTGATAAGTCTCAAACAATGCTCACCATATTGTGTTAACACTTTATTGCCCCATGAAACCCAGCAGACTCTATGCACCAGAAGGAAGTATCACTGTACAAGTAATACAATGAGTACAGCATTTAACAGACAAATATGAGCAGACCATAAATGTGACAGCCATCTTGATTTCTTGGACTGGAGAATATGTAGGAGACGTAGTGCTACAACTTAGTACGAACGGGGACAGATAGGGGTAGGTATGGACAAGAGCATGGGGAAAATTTGGGCTTTTATATCTGGCCAGACATCACATGGCAGCTGATTCACACATGACATTGTACATGGTCTGGTAATTGATGTACGAGTAGATGGCTCTGTCCAATTAATGACTACAATTGCTATCACAGTGAGAATTACATGAATCACAAGTGATGAAGCTAATGAGAAGTTCTGCTTGTTACAACTAATATATTTGTGTAATGCCATGTACTTGGTATTTTTCAACATATACTAGTCTACTCAATGTTCTCTGTGTGCACTACAATCCTCTCACCAAGATCATATGCCTGGAGACAACCCTTCACTTCAACCAGTGACCCAAAATACTCTGCCATCCAGACTTGACAGAGCGACTGTGCATCAGCATATAACCCAGTGGTCATTATCTGCTGTGTCACCGACTGCTTCTTGGATGTCCGAGGCTTCCACACTGGCTCATATGTCTTTGGGTCCAGGATCTGTATGATGAGACCTGCAAGTGCCTTCTTGTAAATTGCTGTGAAGCATTACAACAATCAATGATTATCAAATGGAGTCCCAATGACGAATAACTCACCACGTTGTGTCAGTGGGAGAGCAAGCACCATGAGACATACAATGTAGAATGTATGCTCATGGTACTCATTGGTAGTGATGCCCCAGTTTTTCTTGTCAATCTGGCGGGCATGCTCTGTGTAGTGCATTGAGTCATAGCGATAGAAGTGGCCTCCCCGTGTGAATGAGGCTGTCGGGGTGTACACAGCGTGTGGAGTTTTTGGGGGCATGATGCTACAAAATTGATCATGTTAGTTCAGTGGCTTACAATCAGAAATGAATACATGCAGGAGACTTCCTGGCTCAATCACAACCAAGTGTATATCCACATATGCCTCAAAAGGAAGTGGTGTACTGAAATCCTCTGGAACAGATCCAAGAGCGTCCTCAACAAGCATCTTGTCAGACTTGAATATATTGAGCAATGCTGTGTTCTGCTCTTCTTCAGACCCATGGGCGTACTCCTCCTTCAACGTGAACAGGAGCCAAAACTTGTGTCCACAGATATTGAGGACCCACGTATGCTGGCCAGCTGCGTCATGGTGGGCATATGTCAAAGAACCAGGTTGATGAAGTAACCCCCAGCTACGAGTGCGGACCACGTTGATGTGAATGGATTGAATATCAGTGCGGTTCTGGGCCTCAACTGAATTCCATGCCATCATGCCATCATCTTGGGAACTGAGGGATGGATAATGTATTTGCATTGTGTTAAATATTGTAAAATAACATACCTGTATGGTGGAAACCATGCATGTTGTTGGAGCTGGCATGAGAGGATAAACTGAATTTTTGTTGGATCATGAAGCAACTCGAAAAAGTTGCTGAGTGGCCGCTTCTGATGTGGTGCCTCCCAGTTTGTGACACGCTGCTCCATGTCTGTTACATAGTTCAGTATAATGAAAGGGTAACATGTATAAACCATACCATGAAAGTCAAAGGATGCCCATGGAGCAATACCATAGTTGTCACGGAGGTGTTCAGCTGTCAGCTCGAAGTCACTGACATCAAATGCATTCCTGACAAGGACACACATCCCCTTGCTGAGTGCATCAGCAGTCTGATCACGAAGATTCTTGTCGACATGCTTGTCAAGGCACTGGACAAGCTGTGATTGCCCATGTTGTACATGGGTTGCCACCAAAGCAAGTCGCTGAGTGTAATACTCATCATTGATCAGTATGTTTTGCCCCTTCTCATCAGGAAGGAAGGGAGCAGCAGTGCAATGGCCAGATGGCCACTTGATAGACGGGGTGTTTGCATGCAAGCAATTACCCACAATGGACGAATACAAGTCGAGGTCTTCAGTGTCACCTGAAAACTGTTAGCACCCAAAGTGCTTGGGAACAAACCCTTACCGTGGTCACCATCCTGATCATCCTCTATATAATCACATATGAGAATCTTTGTTCCATGCTGTGATGATAACATACCATCCATGCAATCATTATTGTGATCATCATTGTGATCTAAAGATCCAACATGTTCAGCTGAATATACCCAGTATATATTAGAACACTACGGTCACCGATTGCTTCAACGTCTCTGACATCACTCCTGCCTTGCCTACGTTCACGCGCAGAGGCACTACATGAAACACATATGTCAGATACCATTGATATGTATGGATGTGAAGAGATCCTACCGCCACCGTTGCACTGATGCTGCATGATCTGCCATTTCCTTCTTCTTCTCTTCTTGTACTGCTGGGACACTATGACAGATGGAGGTTAGTTGTATATCAAGGAACCTTTAGATATGTGACAATGCACTCTTTGTTTTCTTCATAGTACAGCTTCTTTCTTGCCCTTGCTTCACATGCTTGGGCTGCTCGTCGAGCTTTCCTCTCTGGTGTACGCACTGTGCTAGAGTTATTGTGTGCTGCAAAGATAGATAGTACATTAGTACTTACTCTCAGCCTATGTTGGAGTGATCTTGAGGTGTTGTAAGAGGGAAAGGCAACAGTGTCACTTAGCTCTGCCGGAGGGCCACGTCACTCTCATGCCACAACAACACCACAGCCACGCCACAGGCTATGCCAGGGCCACGCCACAGGCTATGCCACGGCCACGCCACAGGCTATGCCACAGCCACGCCACAGGCTATGCCACAGCCACACCACAAGCTATGCCATGGCCACAGGCTATGATACTGCCTCACATACTCACCGCTTGTCACTTTAGCTTGTAACTTGTGTGTGTAGTGCCTTCATGAATCATTCATTTTCCAATTCACTCAACTTTTGCCTCCGATACCAGCCATATGAATTAATTGCTCACTAATACAATGAATTGAAGAACAGTATGGTATACAAAGTTAAAAGAACACAATCATAGGTTCATAATACTGCAGTCAACATGGGTTGTATCTTCAGTATGTACTATATCTAATCATTGTCCGATGAGAAGGTCCAGTAAATGTCATATACCAGATAACAAAGCAAAAATAAGTGTGCGCCATTGGGCACACGCGAGGCTCGGTGGCGTATGGAGGTAGAGAGCGAGGCCGCGAGCGCGAAGACAGCGAAAAAGAAGAGAGAAGAGGGCAGTACCATGAACCCTGCCCATTCGAACACGAACGGGCACGAGAGAGAGCCTCGCGTGCGCCCAACGGCGCACGCACAGGCAGAGGATGAAGGGGAAAAGGTACTTACGAGGCATCCCGTTGCCGTGGCTACGTCAGCCTGCAATCCCCCCTCTTCGAATCCGGCTGCCCCTGGAAGTTAGGCATTTGCGCGCTGCACTTCTGCAGTGCGCATGCCCTCTTCTGGGCCATTCGACACCCTGCGAATGCGCCAGTTGTGCGCGTCGCAGACCGGCGCGCGGCTAGTATTGTCGCCGGTGCTGTGCGAAGAGACCCGCGCACGTTGGTGTTGGCGACGAGGCGGGAGATGGAGCTTAAGGTCGATGAGGACGACGAGGACGACGAGGATGAGGAGGATGAGGAGGAGATGGCGAGCTCGAATAGGCACCGTGTTGCCTATTCGAGCTCGCCATGCCGACTGTGAGAGCCATGATGCAGGGTTCACTCGGCGCGGCGACGAAATCGTCGCTGCGCCCAGTGAACCCTACGTCATTGCTGGCCTGTGCACAGCCTGAGCTGGCAGCCACTCTGCCGTGTCCCATGCACCGGGCCTTGCCGCTAACCGGCCCGCTCCGCCGCTTCCAGTGCACTGCTATGCACACACGGCATGCAGTGCATCAACTCGATGCACTGCATACGCTGTGCATGGCAGTGTATTGAGCAGTGCATCACTGATAACTGTACAGCCCAATACACAGCCAAATGCACTGCTCAATACACAGCCATTCATAGCTGAGGAAATTGCCATTCCTTCATGAAATAAAAATTGAGCTTTATTCCTCATATATATAGGCTCCTAGGAATCTAGCTTGACCCTCACTCTATCCCTTCTACACATTTATTGTCTCCACTTCAGTGAGTTCACAAGCTGATGTGTATTGGTCATTGTCCATAGTTTCAAGTTACTGATTCTCTAATCTTTGTCACTCAGATTTCAGTAAGGTGTGCCATAATTATAAAGGTAATCTTTATATTTATATTGATTGTATGCTACTACCTTGCTCATATTTGAGCAACTTTCACCTACAATGTCAGTGCATTGCATGTTCCTTTATCATAACAAAACTCATACCTAAGATTCAAGATTAACCAACAAGGTAAGCATCAAACTAATCAGTCTCCATATGCATCAACTTTATACTCATGCTTCATATATTAGAAATTTCAGATCCTCATACTGTAGACTGTAAATTGTCACTGCATAGTGGAAAATAGATGCTGACTATTGGTGGATGTTAGTGTACAGATCTGGATTGGTAGGTTTGAACTGAGCCTTGCACTGGATGTTAGTGCAATCACACTTACTATGCATTTACTACTGTGATAACAATTGAGACAGTGTTTGTGATTGAACAAACAGAGTTCTGAAAGAGGTGAGTAAAATTCAGGATCTACATTCTGGGACCACATGAGTTGATGCTGTCCATAATGAACTATACAGATCAAGTCAGGTACTCTGACCACATTGGGACTATCAAGAATCATCAGGTAAGTATGCAATATGATAGTCATGATATAACTTGCTAATAAAATTGTGACAAGATCTTTCAAGTAGGTGCTCATACATGCTCTGCAATACATGTCATTGAAAACACTCTCAAGCCACAATATATTGTCTGAAACTCTGTATGTATCACTTTTGATGCTTCAAATAACACTCATAATTCTGTGATGCAGTCTTTGAGGTATGAAAAATATATCCATCATGATGTATATCAGCTGTGATCATGCTGAGTGTTGAACTACCCTAATAGGAATCATTATTGTTCAGCAGACAGATTGAGTAAAACTCCCAGAAGTATACACACAAGGTTTGTCCCACTTAAATCATGATCATTATGACTGTTGATGTGATATTGTCCAGGACCTCATCATGTGAGTCTAATAGAAAGTCCGTTGATATATTGAAATGTATGACACTTCATAGTCACCATGGAGTCATCAACAGCCTTGATTTTCATGCAAGAAAATATTATGACTGATGAAAGATACTCCTCTGTATTCTTGGACCTTGAACCTCTCTCCATTCCACACAGGCCCAGTCATCTACCCCCTATCTTCAAGTACAAGGGAGGTATTCATCCTCACAGGAAGCATAGGCCACAAAGATCTAACACATATATATATGTTTTGGATACAAGTCAACAAGGTCTAGAGAATGCTAGGGAGTGTGGGAGTATAGACAAGGTACCCCATAAGCCCAAAAATCAGTTATTCAGCTCTGGTAAGTATGACTCACTATATAAGCTAAACATATAGAATGACACCCTATTTTAGGGCTCTTAGAGTTGAAAGCAGGAGATTGGATTATGGCAAGATCCTTGTATAGTGAAGGAGATGCACATAAGGATGTCCTACAAGGGTTTGTACCTGGGAGGTATGTAGAACTTACTTCATACTGGCATTGTGTATTACACTGAACTGTTCATTACCAGTGATTTGTTCAACCAAGAAAAATGGCTAGCCTGGCTAAATCACTGCAAGAAAGTGCTAGGACCTCAAGAAACTAGGTCTCATAAACCAGGAAGCACCCCATTTGAGCAATATTCTGATGGATCCCACATCAAGCCTGTTGCCTACAACACTAGGTGCTATCAGACTGGGTTCACTTATGAGAAACCCACATTATATAGTGCACCCAATGCCAACTCCAAGCTTGGGCCTGATGGCAACATTGATCCATTGACACAGGATAGGGCTCTCTTGAACAAAGTAAGTTCCATGATCATGCATGATAAAAAATCAGACTAATAAAATATATAATATTCAGTTGGGTGTTGACTTTGCTGTGGACAACTTTGCAGAGTGCCCACCCTATATGAGAGAAACATACCATGAGCTGGCTGAGGCTGTCAACATGCCAAGGCTAGCTCATCCAGACAATTGTATGTGGCCCAGCTCCCAGGTCAATATGGCTGTGCCCCAAAGATATGAGTCTGGTAAGCTCATACACTCTATCATGATATCATGATAAATAATACTGAAAAATCATGAAAATACAGGCAATGGACTCTCAGGAATGGGGTTCTTTGGAGGTGACCATACTGATGAGATGGACCTGGCAGCTGGCCTCTCAGCAATGGTTGTGGGCAGCCACCTGCCTGAAGACTATGAGGCAGGGAGATTCCACCTGCTTTCTCTGGGGGTCTATGTGGACCTTGGCAAAATCCATGTTGTATATTTCAGTGGACGTCTACGGCACTCAGGCACTCCTCCTCTTGCACCACCTGGCTCTGAAGAAGTTGCAACTTGGGCATATCGCTTTGTTCTCATCCTGTATCCAGCATCTAGGCTCTTACTGGGTACTTCAAAAACAGTTCTGGCAGCACAGAGTTCAGGAGAAAAATCAGACAAGGAACTCACTGTCCCTCCTGAATTATTCCATCCAAAGTAAGTCCTACATATTCAATCAATGATATCTAAGTTGAGGAAATTATTAGAGCACCTTTCCCTTCCTGCACCCATGCTACCTTGGCAAGGGATGGAGGAATAATCATGTCACCTGAGGAGCACTTCACATGCTCCAAGCGCATGTTTGCAAGCATGCTGTACCATGGTCTTAGACAGCTGCCCTACAATCTCTCTATCAACATGCAGCAAGTCCTGGACAGTATCACTGCTGTTGATCCAAAAATCAACAATGGGGAGCCATACAAGGGTAGGGATTGGGCTTACATGCCTAATGACAATGTTACCTGGGAACCCCTGGCCCAAGACACTCAGCGGACAGAGGAGACTTTTCCAGGCAGGAGGGCTGTCTTTGAAAAGTTCTATCATGATCTCCACATTCCTCATGCATCATCTGTCCCTCATATTGGTGTCAAGAATGTGGCTTTGGATCTGCCAGAAGATCTTAGGTTTCTGGCTGGTGAAGACTCAGCAGTCATAAGTGAGTACTTGTGAACTGAATCAAATCTCAATGTCTGACTGCTATGTAGGCAAACATAACAAAGCATCCAAGACTGGCACATCCAGTAGGGCACATTGCATATTTTTATTGAATCTAGCAGTTCTGATTTTTTTTATACAGAGCCTAAGAAAAAGATGAATACAAAGCAGAGTACTCTGGTTATTGGACAAAGTGGATATCTTCAAATGCCCACTCTTGATTGGAAGGTATCTGGAGCTATGCTAGGGGAGGAGGAGATCAGCTCTCAAGGAGATGCTGACATGGGCTGTGATAATGTGCAAGGTGAGTATACAGCCAGTCATTGAAGCCATGTACATTAACAACACTCTGTAGAAGGAGAAGAAGAAGAAGAAGAAGAAGTAGAAGAGGGAAATGAGGGTGCCATGAGAGGCCATGGTAAGTACAATATTGCTAATATTGATACATCTTTATCTGACTTCAGCTTTCAGATTACAGTTCAAGTGGCGATGAAGGTAACATTATTAGATGTCACTTATTCAATTTCAGTGGTCATTAATGTAATCTGATAGATGCAGGCTTAGAGCCTCACCAATCCTCCAGGACTCAAGGGCAGCCAGACATTGAGGCCATGGAAGATGAAGGTTAGTCTACATATATACTATATGATTTACAATGTTCATTCCCTGTTGGATTTGTACACAGTTGACAGGGATCTTGGGGCCCTCATTGATGAGCAGACAAACACAGACTCAGGCTTCCACCCCAAATGTAAGTGCTCCCACTCATTTGTATGACAAAATCATACTGACCAGTTTTGAGTGACCAAATTCCTCTGCAGGTTCTCCTTGGAGGACCTGAAGCACATTCTGGAACAGACCAACTCAGCAGTCCAGCTGATCAAGTCAAAGCCCAGACAGCTCCAGGAAGTTATCTCCATCCTGGACAGCTTTGAAGCCATGTCTGAGAATATACCCAAGTTCTCAAGTCAGCTTCTCAGAGGTATTGGGGATTATTGGGATGCCCTGACTACCTTGGACAATGACCCTCAGATCCATTCTGTGTGGCTGAATATTACCCACCAGAGGGTCATGATGTCCAAGACTTGGGTCATACAGTACCTCTTTGAGGACTGTAGGACCCAAGTGATAAACCTATCTGCTCATCATAGGTCCCATATATTCAGATCCAATGGGGACATGTCTTGTGATTGCATGCAGTACTGGGAGAACTTGCATGATGACACCTCTTCCTGGCTGGCTAGATTGACCCTGGATTTGTCAGCCAAGCTGTCAGTCATGGGGAGCAGCCACAAGTGGGAGGTGTCTTCTGCAATTTATATCCCAGCTCTGGACCCACCTGTGAAGGTTTCCTATCAGCTGGCAACCAAGAGGCACAGGATTCCTGCTGATGATGCTGAATTTGACTGGGATGTCACTTGGAATGTTCTGCATCTCATCACAGCATGGCTCAAAATTCCTGCAGGGTCTACAATTGGCCTGATCAAACAAGCGGGAATTGTTGCTAGCATTATCCAGGTGCTAGGAAAAGAGTCTCTTCTGTTGCCAGCTGTTTGGGAACTATACAAAACTGATCCCAAGTGGATTATAGAGAACTACAGATTCTCCCAGTCTCAGATCATGGGTGGTGATGTTTTCCATGAGTTCAAATGTGCACTCAGGACTTGCTCTGCAGCACAGCCACTCTCTGGGGAGAAATCTCTACTTCTGCAGATCCAGAGTGCACATGAGTACTTCATAAAATTATCCAAGACACCTGTTCCTCATGCATCCAGAAGTCAGGCTGCTCAAATTATGCCTCCTATTGAGCAGCAGCCCATGGCAATAACTTCTGGCAATGCTGTCAACTTTGTTGTGGCCATTCTCAGGGATGCACTAAAATCCATAGGCTCTGCAGGAAATCAGAGTTCAGAGAGACAGTTCCAGCTTATTGCTGCTGACTCTGACAATTTCCTTGCTCTCAGAGAGCAAGGTGCATCCAGGAGAAGAATTCTCAGCTGCCCTGGCAATCCTTTTGAAGACATGAACATTGTCACCAACTCTGGCTTATTCAGTGCCTTGTATTTCAGGGCCAGATCTTTCAGGAGTCCTGCTCTGCTACATACTCCACAGCAGCATCTCAGGACCATGTTCACAGGGCCTGAGGATGTCAGACAATATGAGTCTGGCATTCAAAATCTTCTGCAACAGTCTCCTGAATTATTTGGCACTCTGACAGATACACAGAGAAAGCATTTCTTCCACCACCACAAAATGTATGGCCAGTCAAATCCTCTTCCAGATGACTGGCCATATAGATTGTGGAAGGCAGTAGAGCTTACCAACTGGGAGGCCCTAATGTCTCAAGGCTCTCCTGAGTTCCAGGCACTTCACAAGCTGTGGACTAAGCCTCAGAGCAAAAGTAAAAAAAATCAGACAGAGGTCCCCAGCCAATATTTGCCAAAAATGGGACGTCTAGCCTTGTATCTGCTCTGTGCTGATCTGTCCTACACCTCTGCTGTTGCCATGCCAAGTACTGAGAGTCTGGGAGAGATGGTAGCTTCTATGAACTATGGGGCTGTGAATGGCCTGCAAACCCTTGGACTTGTCCCTGCAGATTTGTCTGGACAGGATCTCAAGGGCATGGTCAAAACTCAGTTTGTGGAGTTGTTCAAGGAGATCTCTGAGAAGCTGTCAGAAGAGGAGAAGGACAGGATGGGCTTTGATGGTGTGGTGTTGGAACACACACTGTGCAAAGTGGGCAGATTTTTGGGAGAGGGAGCCTATGGAGAATGGGGTTTCAAGAAGCTGCAGAAGAATGAAAGGAAGGCTCCAGAAATGGAGGATTATGATGAAGAGAATGATGAAGAAGACAATGAAGAAGGATCTTCTAGGAAGAAAAAGAAGAAGACAGCCAGTAGGAAAGGGAAGGAGAGAGCCATGGAGTGATATGGTGTATAATATATCATTAGTTCTCATATTGGTCCAACTCACATCCCACGCACAATGTCTGCCTCACTTGCATTGCCAGAACAGTCAGTTATTCTACTTGAGCAAGGAGCCTCATGCATATAGAGTCCTCACATCCTGCACTAAGTACAGTAGGTCAGCACTGATTTGATATCTTAAGGTCATTAAACTACTTCACATGACATATTGTAGGGTGTCACACATAGTCAACAATGATTGCCTTGCACATGTGTATTTCATACAGTCTACAGAAGCACATGAATCATCACAAACATTCAGGCCATTCCACAGGTATAACAATGTACTATATGTTCAGAAGCAACAAAGCAATGGATGCCAAAGCTGTAGAACACTATAATACAAGGTATCAGTGATATAGTAGACATAGGATGTCTTCTGACATATAGGTAACAGGGTACACACTGGAGTTCATGCTAAAGTTCATGCCACAATCCACACTACAGCTCATGTTACAGCCCATACTACAGTCTCATTGCAAGAAGCTAAACACTCATTGAGGAACTTGTACATGTATAGATCAACTTGTGGGCATGCCAATAATATTGTGCAGGTAATCTCAGCACATGCAGAGTATGTACTATACTCCTGTATCCAACAGGCTTGAATATGACTGTTCTTCCTTGATCTTCAGGGTCTTTACCTTGATTATGGTATGTACAGACTACATGAAACATACAGATGATGGTTGTGTGCTTATCTCCCACTTGCAAGGTTCTCATAGGCACTGTGCATGCAGATCTTTTTATTTTGCAGTTTCTGGCCTAACTAGCAACATTGATGCCCCAACATAATCACAGTATGCTCTCTGAAACAAGGGCTATCATACTCAAATGCTATGTCTGTAGTGTCTATTTATTCATTGTAACTATACAACACAGTGAGGCCAGCTATTAGTGACAAGAGCACCCATCCAGCCACAGCACCAAGGCAATGTCACCACTTGCCATATTGGGATCAATGCTAAGCTGTTTCATGAGCCCTCATCCTATACTTGAGCGCTTAACCACCAGATTTGTTTGGCTGTGTTGGTGCAAGTTGCATTGTCTGGGAGCTTCAACTTTCACACTCCGCTGAAGTGTCAATACAGACAGTTACTTATTTGCCCTTTGCTGGGATACAATTAGTCACGTGGAGTATGGGAACAACTTACTGAATTAGGATCAACGCTAAGGCGTTTCATTTGGCCCCTCATAAGAACGATACCTTCGTTCCTCAGGGATCGTAATCTGCTTTGCCATCTTCTGGGCTATTGGAGTGTGGCAAAGTAACATTGCCATTGACCACTATGATCACCATTGTGTTTCTCGTCTCTGTCATGGTACAGCTGATCGGCTCCATGATCAGTCAATGGGTTGCCACAGTGACATCCTCGCTTGTTGGCAATACAAAGCATTACCTATCATACAGTCAGTAATTACATGCTCTCTTCATTTTGCCTATGCTCTCTGAATGCTTTTGTATTCAGTCATACATATTCCTCATCTTGTAGTATCTGTACGCTTCTCTACTCCATCTATTTTGGGATGTGTCAGAGTCTGTGTATTGCAATCTGGATCAACGGGCATCTGCAAACCCAGCAGGGTTTGATTATGTAATACATACTGGCTGGTTGAATCACTCTCACATGCTCTTCACTACACTGCCCATCAATAATGCCTCCCAGACAAGCTATGCAGTCAACAAGCAGAAACAATGACATTGTAAGTAGCCATATGCGTTAAGACATGTTCAGATCACTGATTGCTTTGTAAGTCTCATGCAATCAATCAATCAAACACTCCCACTCCTGGCACCATCTGGGCCACAGCATACAATGCACACAGTGTGTGGTTGGGTGTAATGGTTCACTCTTCCAGCAATGAGGTCATCATGGTATGCTTGGGATCAGCCAGTCCTGAAGAGACCATCACCACAATGGACTGATCTCCTCCCCAAAAGCGCAGGTGTAGAGAGGATGTGTAGCTTTGCCTCAACCTTGAGGCTGAGGTTGATGCGGAAGATGAGGAAGAGGAAGATGAGGACAAAGATGATAGAGGTGCATTGATTTGGGATCACATGGATATAGTTGCCTCATTAGTGTCACAGCATTCATCAATGACAAGGACCTCGATGAAGAAGAGGCCAGTCTACTGCCTCCAGTTGACAACGAGAATGATGATGATGGCATCCAAACAATGGTTGAAGCTGCCATGCACCGTGCTGAGCAACTGAATACTAGCCTTCATCAGGCTGTGTACATTGAGCCACCAGTACCTGCTGTCATGGAGCCACATCTCAACAATGTTTGCATACATGTTTTGGTTGTGAGTGGTTGTATCTTCTCATCTACAACTACTGATGTATTTGAATGACCCAAGGTCGTGCAGAATGCCTCATGACATGGTTGTTCAATACCCAGCTCACATTGGCAGACTGTAACCCTGCATGACCCTCCGCCATTCTTTTGTTGTCCTTCAACCACAACTGAAGGCTAATTATCTGTCCAATTTGCGCAGTGAGGCATGGGGCATGCTCTCTATGTTCTATGTTGAGGCTGTAGATGGTGGCTCTGTTGAGCTCGAATTTATTGCGCATTTATGCGCATTTATTCAGAGCTCCATTGCCCTGTCCAAATCCAAGCCCTTCACTTGGTGTGTTCTCGCCTTTTCCAATGGACCATCTTACTGTACATTGTCTACTGTATTTTCCCCGCCATTTTTCGTATTTTTCTCTCCCCATAAATCATTTGCGCAGTCAGGGGATTGAACCTCCTACCTTTTATTTTTCTTTCGTTGATTTTCGACTCTGTGGCTTGTGGCACTGTACAGTGGCTTCCCCTTATGTAGCACCACACTGTAGACAGTCCGTAGCATCGAGCTCTAAGTCCCTAGACTTAATAGAGCTCGACTTAGGTGTGTATCTTGGTCCTGTAATTTTCCTAGACTTAATAGAGCTCGACTTAGGCCTTTGGAACCGCTCTGAGGCGTGCTGCAGCCAACAGTCTTAGCTATACCAGCTGGGTGGCTGTGGGATCCTGACTTGTGGGAGGCTCTGTGTACTCACAAACTGTGGGCCTGGATAGTCAGCACCAGAGCTGATGTGTACCTTCTCAGCATGTGGGAAGGTAAGATGGTCATGACTGACAGAAACACTGGCATCAGCCATGTCAATGACCTTCCTGCAGTTGGTATACAATCTCTAGATCCTTGCCAGACTGTGATCATGCCAATTTGATACCTCAAACTGGTGAGGCCTATGAAGGGTAAAAAAGCATTTGTTGTGAGCAGTAGTAACAAAGGCTGTACTGGGATGATCACTCAGAAGGAAGGTAGATCAATCATATTGAAAACACCCAAGGGTCCACAATTCGAAGATGTCATCGACCATGTTGTAATGCTAGCATAGAAATTGGGCATCAATAAGATGGCAGTACCAAGTGATCTCATTGTTAGTACATTTAGGGAAGTCATTACAATAGCCATCATCAAGACGGTATGGCTGTTCACGCACATTGTTCCCTGGATGTGTCTTATTATCTGTTTTAGGGAGGGTGTGACATTTAGCTCACACACAATTTGGTTCATGACACCTGGAGATGCAGCATATAAATGTTCGATGAATTTAAGACAGCATGTCAGATACTGAGATGACATAGATGGTGAGCAGATTGTTCAGAGTCCATCTTTCAGTGACTTTTGGACACATGTGTAGGACAGCTTAGACAGAGATGAGCCGATGGATGGGGGAGCTGAGCATGTGGCTGGTAGAATTTGGTTTGATTCATTCTTCAATGATCACATCTGACCCATGTTTCTTAGGCCTTCATGATGAAATGGAAGAGGATGAAATAGACAAGAGCTTATGGGATGTGTGTAATGATGTGATCCCAAGCACTCCAGTCTGCAACCAGCATGTGAATCGCACTGCTAGGGCCTGTTGATGGATGCTAAGCACCCCTCAAGGCCTCAGCACCATCTCCTATACAGTACACGCCCAAGGAGTGCAAAGATATGATGGTAAGGCAGCATACCATGCTTTCTTTGCAATGTTTGAATGGACATCGCAGCAGAACATGATGTCCAGGCTAGTCATGGACTTCCTGGATGATGCGGTGATACGATTGCCATGATTCTGGCCCCTGAATTTGCAAATACAACTTGCCTCAATTAGACCACATGTTGCGGCAACCCCTCCTTGTGTCTCCTATCTCCTGGACCCCCTGGGACTCAGCCACGCAATCAACACCCGTGTTTTCAAGGTGACTCAAGGTGGCTGCAATCGGACGCAACTCCAATGCCCGACCAATCAGCAATTCCAATCCAATCCCCGAAGGAGCCGGGATTCGCTGTTCTGTGAAGTCGCGCAGCACAGCAACTTGATGTGCAACTCTGCCCTCACTCACATGCCCGGCTCAAACTCCAAGTCAGCAGACTGCAATGGCCCCTGTTGACTCAGCATACCCAAGGCGCACCCACATGGCGACTCCGAGGTACCCTCTTGGTCATTGGGAAGACTCAGAGTAGTTGCAGCCAATCAGAGCTCAAGATTGTGGCTTCCCCCAGTGGGTCTAGACTCAGCCGACTGCTGCGACTTCCCGAAGAATTGGAGCGACACAGTGCAGTGGAGGGATGCCCTTTTGGGGTGACATCAGAAGTCAACTCGCCAATGCGACCTCAAGTCCTGATTTGTCGGAGACCATATGGCGGTGGCTCTTCAGCATGGGCGAGTTTGGCTGATACAGGGACTCATTGGAAGGTTGAGTAAGATGTCTCGGACATGTTTTGGATCGCTCGGAAAGTAGTCGTAGAACTTTGTATATAAACCCTTCCATACTTCGACTAGAACCAAGCACTCATTACCCCTCAGCGATAGCGTCTGACTTGCAACTGTGTTTACCTGCATATCCTGTGATCCACTTGCAACTGCAACTGTAACCTGTGAACTGCGACTTGCAACTTGTGAACTGCGATAGCGACTTGGAGACCCGACCAAGCCCTTGACTCTACATCCTTGTGCCCTCTGAGGTTCACAGAGCTGTGATCTCGTACGTACTATTTCCCTTTTCTCTCCTCGGTATCGAGTCACTCCTCTTGTCACTCTCCCCTCACCAAAGAGTCGCAACTTCATTGCACCATATGTGACTTACCACAATTCATCTTGCCTTCCCCTCCTGACCCATCTGACACCTCTCTCGCTCCATGCTGCAAAGGGAACTCGATCCCGGCTCACCCCTTCACCCCTCAGCCACCAGCCTCATCCCCTTGGCCCTCGGCTGTCCAATTTGGGCCTTATAGGAGGTTTAGGTGCATCAGCGGTAAGTGTTTAGTCATCTGTTCATTGAGTTACCAGTTTAATTTCACTATGATTGTCTTAAGGTGGCACTATTCAATGACTTTCAGGATGGCTTTAATGTGCTTAATGGGAGGCAGGTACATATGTCTATTTGGATCGATAGTATCTATGTTGGTCTGATAGTACTTATACAACTAGGTTTTGCAGCCACCAGCCCCTGATGATGCACCTTGCCTTGAGGCTGCACAGGGCATGCCACCACCAAAGATGCCTGACGGTACACTGAAGGTGAAATCGGCTTGTCCCTCAGATGGTCACCCAACTAAGGGAACAGCAACCAACTGTAGGATAGATGGTGGCAGACAAGATAGCAGTGATGACAGTGAAGCAGACAATGAAGACAAAACAATGAAGACGTTAGGTGTGAGGTGGGGGAAACAGCAGTTCACAGAATTCATTGTCAGGTGTGTTCACAATTATCTGATGCAGACATACAATTGCAACTCAGAGAGTCCTGTGGCAGTATCTTGACAGGAAGGATATTCCGCACAACTTGGGAGCCTGTGTCCTGCCCTCCATCTCCCCAGACATTCTGGAGGTGTGGCAACATGGTGAAGGATCTGGACCTGACATTGTCAACCCAATGTTTGACTGGGAACATCCAATGAGTGCCAACTGGAACAAGTGCATGATCACGCAGCTTGCTCAAGCTTTTTTGCACCAAGGTAGAGGTGAAGTTCCACCTTCTGCTGAGGTTGGACAACTGCCCTTCGCTGCAGGGGACTAATGATAAAATTTGCAAGAAGTTACAAATGGTACAAGGGGAGTATATGAAGCAGTGGTCGCTTGTTCCACAGGTATATGAGACAGCTACTGTTGACCTCAAGGTGCAGAAGAGGCAGGTGCAACCTCAGGTGCAACAGGGCAAGCATGAAGTTTCATAGATGAGCCTTACTTATACATCACCCCAGATGTTGGAGCATTGGTTGAACATTGCCCATATTAATCACTCCACAAACTGCACCCTCTGGATGCAGATCAAAGACATCCTCAACACTCTAGACATCAGAGCAATGAGCTCTGATTATACCAATAAGGAGTCAACCTTCAAGCAGAAGACTGTGACTCGTGCATGCACCCCTTGGCATGCACCAGAGGTTGCCCATCTCATGGTGTCGTGGTAGGCACAGCTAAGCCCTATTTTTCGCTGATTTTTCTGTATTTATCTCGCTTTATCTAATGGACTTATACAATATGCTTGATAGACTTTGCCTGGAATGGCCTTCTGACTAGTCACGTGAAAGAACCACGGACTAGGGTTTACCTTGTAGCACCTGACTCACTGACTCATATCCCAATGTTGGACTTAGTGCAGATCGTGCCATTGTTGCACCACCAGTAGATAGCCATCCCTCATGCATGTGACATCTCCTGTAGTGTAGGACCCTGCCCTCAACCACAGAGGTATAAGTAGCTGAGCCTGTATGCCCTAGCACTCCATCTTGTCCTCTTGGAGTGCTAGGTAAGCACCATGTTGTACTAAGTAGTAGTGTATACTAACTTGGAGTGCTAGTGCCTAAACACTAGTCCGTGTGAGCATTGACCTCAAGTGTCTGCTGCGACCATAAGGGTGAGTATCCCCTCACTTAGTCTGTCTGTACAGGGTCACTCCCGGCAAGACCCTTTTCATCTCTTTTGTGCGTGTTGGACCTAGCTCTGTGACACAGAGTTGTTGGGCCATGAGATCAAACCTCATGTGCAGGCACAATTTGTCCAATTGTTCCAGCAGCTGGCAGGGATGCTGTCACAGGAGGAGAAGGACACAATGGGCTTTGATGGTGTTGTGTTGGAACACACACTCTGCAAAGCTGGCAGGTTCCTAGGTGAGGGTGCATATGAAGATTGGGGAAGGTGATGAAGAAGAGGAAGGCTGTTGAGGTGGAGGATAGCAGTGATCAGCAGGATGAAGACAATGACAAGGGATCTTCTAGTAGGAAGAAGAAGAGGGCTGTCAGTCAGAAGGGAAAGGAGGAGGCAACTGATTAATATGATGTATCATTCAATCATGGTTTCTGTGTTGGATCATGCAGTGTGATATGCATTCTTGATGTTCTATGATGGCCCAACTCCATAAATGTCTGGCATATTGGTCTATATGCAAACTACAGAAACACCAGCACTTGCCATATTGGGTGCCCTCAGTTGCTGTTGCACTCCCATTCTGTTTGCATCTGTTGGTGCAAGCCATGTTGTCTGGGAGTTTGAAATTTCACACTCTGCTCAGGTGGCAATACAAGCACTTACTTATGTCACCTCTGCTGAGTTACAAAATCACATGGCTTGTGGGAGACAACTTCCTAATCAGGTGCCCTGATTTGGCGTTTCATCTGGCTCCTCATAAGAACAATACCTTTGTACCTCAGGGATTGTAATGCCACAGTTGCAGATACTGGGTATGACTCTGTAGATGTTTTGTGACTCACCACAATGTTTGTGATTCACCATGATGGAAGTTCCCCCCCTCTGAATCACATCTTGATGGCTTGCCAGCCCACAGTCTGCTGGACCACTCATTTAGTAGCATTGCAAAGTTCAAAAGAATGTAATAAGCACTTGGGAGGGGTGATAAGACAACAGCTGTATACTACCATGTATGCTGGGGTGGTTTGAGATTCAACTATTAGCTGCCAGTCAATCTTGGATGTTGGAATGATTCTTTTTGGCACCCAAAACAGTCTGTTCCACTGGTCTATTTATTGACCAGAATATGTCTGTTATTGACCATTTTGCAGTTCACTTGGAATTGTACTGACTGACCATATCGCAGCTCTCCCAGATGACTGCAGAGAGGACTGTTTTTTTAATGCTGGGTAGTCTGGATTTTGTCATCAAATCAGCTTACTGATAGGATCCAGAAGTTCTCATTGATTGCTCATTGATAGTGTTATACATTCATAGCACTGGTAGTATTATACATAACAAGGGTACCTACCAACCTTGAGACTGCACCTGTGAATTCTGTGCAATGAGCAATTGAGCCTGTTCTTGTGCTGCTTTTGCTGGATGCCCAACTAATGAAGCATGGTAACACACCAACTAGGTAACACACCAACTATATCATATATATACTGTATGTATGCAGTTTACACCATATACTATATCTGTAAATATACCACCTCAGGAATATATGGATATACATGATAGTGGGTTCATACTGCTACTCAGGATGTCTAATATGAGGTACAGAATTGAATCTCTGTGATGGCTGTATAACATGTCTGAACCTCTGTTGTGGTAAGTGCAATGACAATATCCAGAGTGAAGCTTGTTGCTACAGTACTAGGCACACCAGTACTAGAAGGTTGACAGACATGGGCAGCTACTGAGCCCTGATCATGTACAGCCCCACATAGTATTTATGATCAATGTTTAGACTAAAGGATATAGATTGAGAATGAATTGTCAGTGAGCTTTTGCCTTGTTCCTAGTGCATTCAAGGCTCATGGGAATAACCCTTTGGTGAATCAGTTATAAACTTGATGTGCTTACTTGAGTACCAAGTACCCCAACTGTCTCACAACCACAGCACACTGTTGCTGATGATGGTCATACACTGTGAGAATGCTTTGAAATGAAAGGATAAACACTGTATAAGAAGTCTGCCTTCATTTGTTCAGCTGCTTAGTGCTGGTGCAACATGCCAATTGATGCAAACAAGTGCCAATGGCCCCATTGGTACTCACATAGTGCTTGTGTCATGATGGATTTGGGAAAATACCCAGACTCTATGAGTATATGTATCATACTCACTGTTGAGTGTGAACCTTGATGATTATGTCATGTAGTGGATATACCCAGAAATCCACAGAGTTTCCTCTGTGGTTCACTTTGTAGTCATACCTCTTCATGTTGTGACTGTGAAGAAAATATTTGGGCTGGCATAGTGATACCAGTTGCCAAAGCATTGGCTGTGATCTCAAAGGAGCTTATATGCACTGTCCTGTGGTCAGTAAATTGTATGATGATGAGACTAATATGAGATAGAAACAACACACAATCTCAGAAAGAGGTCTTCTCCCACAGAGAGAATATGAAATACCAGATCACACAACACTTCATCCATCTACTCTGTTTGCCATGTGCAGGGGTTATGTTGGAGGAGAGTACAAGTGATTGTGCTTCCTAATGGACATATGACAAGCCCATGGTATCTTTCACCCACTATATATACAATATACTGTATACTATATGTATCCCAAATTATGGTATATAGTTGGAGCTCTACAATCACAAAATCAAGGAAAGCCTCCCCTCCAGAAGAGTCAGGGACTCACACCTTTCAATGATTACATGACTAGTTTCTCACATGTATATATGCTCTGTCCAGTACAAGCATTGAACCCTCCCAGGGAGTTAGCTATCCTGATACCAACATATATGTACACTTCCCTACTCAAAGTCCTCAAAGTCAAATTCGAGCGGGCGGCTGCTGAAGTGCACGATTTGCACCTCTGCAACAGCCGCACTGCTCGCACCGTCCTCCACGCCCGTGCCCGCCTCCCGGGGCACCCGACCTCCCACATCATCATCCTCCGAATCCGCGCCGTCCTCACCTGGGTCCAGAAAGTCCAAGCAGCCGCGCCGACAGCCGCGCCATCTCACGGGCACGCCCGCGCCGCCGCACTCCGCCTTGACGTCCGTCCCCGCGACCTCGCGCTCCCACGTGAAGCGCTCCTCCGCATGGTGCACGTACACTGGCACGCGCCCGCCTTGCCACCCGCCGTCGTGCGCGCGGTGCACCGGCGACGGGCACACGCTCAGGCCGGGGAAGGGCTCCCCCTCCCCCTCCCCCTCGTCCCCCGCGCCCCGCGTGAGCATGTGGATGTGTGAGCGCGGCTCGAGGGCGCGTCGCAGGCGTTTGGCCGGTGAGGGTGCCGCGGCGGGCTGCGCGACGGCGCCGGGGACGCACGCGCGGAGGGTGTGGAGGATGTGCGGGGGCACGCGGTCGGTCGAGGTGAACGGCACCGCGTAGACGAGCTCGACCACTGTGCCCTTGCCCTTGCCCTGCTCCCGCTCCACCTCAGCAATGGGCGTGCAGAGCGTGCGCAGGCAGAGCTCGGTGAGCGGCGGGATCGTAAAGTGCACCGTCGTCGGAGAGACATGGGTGCGTGTCGGCTCTGCGTGTGCGCGTGGTCGCGCCGAGAGCTTTGCGTCGCCGTCTGAGCTCTCTGGAGGGGTTGGCGGCTGGATCCATTCGTTGCGCGTGACGGTGAGGGTCATCGGCTGCATACCGAGCATCTCTGCCGGGAGCCAGCGGAGCTTGTTGAATGGAATGCTGAGCTCGCGCAGGTTGATCAGTCGTGAGACCTGAGAGGGCATCACGGAGATCTGGTTGGAACCTACATACCGCTGTGTCAGCTCGAGTACTTGGCCACAGAAGCGACGCACGAAGGGCAAGCACTGTCAGGCCGGACACACGGAAGAGCTCGAGTGGCAGCGACTTGATCTTGTTATTGGAGAGGAAGAGCTTGATCTCGCCCTTGCTGGGCGGTGGGTCCTCGAGGTGGATGGCAGCTGTCGCCGTACGAATGAGCGACGTGCTTCCGGCCTTGAAGCGCTTGCGCGTAGTGTCGCGTTCAAAGAAGGGTGTGTGTCGGCGGGGCATGGCAGGAAGCGTCGTGGAGCGCATGAATGTACGCTCAATGCGGAGGGGGGCCGCTGCGGTTGCCTCTGAGGGCTTGGAACCAAGAACGACGATTTTGTTTAGGTCGGCGATCTCCGCCGGGATGTAGGTGAGAGGGTTGCTGAGCAAGGGTGAATTCCTGCGCGTACGATCAGTGTGCGACGCTGCCGAGCATAGAGAAAGGCGGGGGGACGTACGTGAGATTGATCTCTATGTCCACCTTGTCCACAGCCCTATTTAGCACCTTGTCCCAGATCTGCTCTTCCGTGTCGAGTGGGCTGAAACCGAGCGAGGGAGACTCATCGCCCAGAACGATATCGTCGTTCTGAGAGGTGGGGCTCAGAGGACGGGGAACAGAAAGGGAAGGGAGGTCCGTGGATTCATCAGTAGCTTGAGATTGGGCGGTGTACGCACTGGCTGCAGACGCAGAGCGGGACAATGGTTTCTTCTCTCGACAAGGTGGCGTCCAGCCTTTGCGCGCGGAGGCCGCGTATGGATCGACGTGTGGTGCTGCTGGTACGGACGCATCCTGCCGCGGCTCGTCGCGTGGAACACGTAGGGGAGGGAGGCGCATGTATGGAGACGCTGCGGACGTGCGCGAGGTGCCCACGGACGCATCGTTGAAGGGGTCGTGTGCGTCCACGGTGCGCGCGGGCAACGAGCCGAAACCGAGCGGCTTTACGCGGTTCTGCGCGTCGTATTGTCGGGGACGCAGCTTCCACTTGTTGGAGCCTGCGTACGGGTCGGTCGGCCCCGGAGACTCGGGGGGTGTCGCGACGGGGCCGATGCTGGGCGACGAAGGGGGCGAGGAGTCGACAGGGCCGAGAGCAGGCGACGAGGGCGGCGACGAGGACGGCGAAGAGCTGGCACTCATGGCAGTGGGAGTGAGAGAGGCGAGTCACGCGGAGACAGTCAACAGCGCGTCTGGGGATGGCCACATGACCGTGTCCGCGTGCCGCTGCCCTGGGCGGTCGCGCGCTGGATGCCATTCAAAAGGCTGTCCTCCGCCATGCACGTCTCTCCAGGCCATGGCGCTGCCGTTCGTCAACAACTATGTGCCCCCCGCACACAGCCCCCACCCCGACCCCGAGCTCGTCCTCGCCTCCACAGAGCCCTACGACATCAACTTTTCCTTCCCCTTGCATCTCGACACCCTCGCGTGCTCGTCTGTCCGTCTCACCCCGTTCGTGCCAACCCTGCACGCCCGCGAACTATGGGAACATATCGGGCCCAGGTCCCACGAGGTTTTCCGCTACTACCCCGCCTGCCCAGGCACCCTCGCCTACTTCCTGTCTGTCGTAGACATGTTCAGAAAGGATCCCGATGACTGCGTCTTTGCAGTCTACGACCGAACCCGCGGCACACCGCAAGATGGCGTCCTAGCGGGCGTGATGGCCCTCATCAACACATCCAAAGCGCAAAAGGTCACCGAAGTCGGGCTCGTCCTCATCTTCCCCGCCTTCCAGCGCACCCACGTTGCGCGCACCGCACTCGGCCTCCTCCTCCGCTACTGTCTCCAAACTCCTTCTGCCTCACCGCCCGGACTCGGCTTCCGCCGCGTTCGATGGTCCTCCCATCCGCGCAACAAGGCATCGATTGCGCTCGCAAAGCGCCTCGGCTTCAAGGAAGAAGGCGTCCTCCGCTGGACGTTCACCCTACCTGACGTCGAGGAGCTCAAACGCGAGGGAGATGAGGTCGAGCGAGACGGTGACGAGGGCTGGGGGCGCCACAGCGTGTGCCTCGCCATCTGCTGGGATGACTGGGATCAGGGCGGCAACGCAGTGGTACAAAACTTGCTTCAGTGATGGAAGGGCCGCAGGTGAGTCCGAACAGCGTCCCTGGTTGTGCCCGACACTGACCACCGCGCATAGTATCAGGGGAAAGTGAAGGGATCAAATGTAATTGTACCATGTAGTCGCATGAGGTCTACGAACCGTTCACCATCTGGACAATGCCCGAATCTCAACACATCGTCTGTGAATGGGGACCTCCCTCACGCACCGCAGCATCTACACCGCATATTAGGTTCATTGCCGGCCAATTCAGTCCAGCACTGGCACGTCCGGAAGAGAAACTCATGCGCAGCCTCGTAAAACAGATGCTACACCGACCGAATGCTCGCGGGTACGTCTCCATTTGGACCTCTGGTGCCACTGAGGACTCATCGCGATGCAGATATTGGTAGACAGTAGACAAACGAATCATTCCTTAACGACAGGAGTCAGTTGCTTGATTGAACTTTGGGGGATACTCTCAGCTGAGCAATGTGTATTTTGTCCAACGTGCGTGCTGCTAAGGGATGCGAATGCCCCTTTGCTAGGTTCGGAGCGTACATGTCTGGCAACGAATATCAACCGATGGAGCTATCGCGGAAGCTCAGACTTCGCGAAGGTCGGCGTGAGTGTAGTCCACGCTGGTCATGGCAAGTACCCGCTTCCCAGGTGCTGCGAACAGCTGATGTTGATTGTGTCCAGTACTATAGCTGGTATAAAGAGGCACATTGGTGATTCTCATCTTGTGAGCTCCTCTCCGGGAACACAACGCCGCAAGGAACGCGACCAATCGCGAAGTCCATCATGACAGAGGACTTTGACCAACAAGTACACAAGCATCCGCTGAACCCAGCGTTCTACTCCCTCACTGAGGAGGAAGTTGGTTTCTACAAAGCTCAGACTGGTATCCAGGACGACGATGCGCTGAAGGAGCATATTCTCGCGGTGCAGAAGGACGCGTACGAGGTACAGCTGGCCGCTCACTCGGAACGATGTGATGTCGTAGCCTGACAGCTCGGAACAGGTCTTCCCATACCCATGCATCCGCTGGTTCACATTCGCGAGGTCAGTGTGAGAGAGTTTACTCTTTGCGTCGCAAATAGATTGTAGTGTCGCAGACTCCAGATATTTCGCGCTCCTGCATATACCCAGTTGCTGGAGTTAGGACGCAGACGTCCCGAAGCTATATTCCTCGAGGTCGGATGCTGCTGTAAGTCTAACTTCTCACTTCTCGCACCCCATGCAGACACGCGACGAAGGTTGAGCCCGAATTCCGCAGTTGGCAGCGACATGCGTAAGGCCGTCGCAGACGGCTTCCCTGTTCAGAGATGCATCGCCTCAGATCTTCGACCTGGTTCGTCTTCTCAGTCGCTCACTTGCGCACAGCACTAATGATCCCGCCGGCCAGAGTACTGGCAACTCGGTCACCGACTCTTCAACTCCACCTCCTCCACCTTCCCCGTTCCTTTCGTCCCTGGCGACCTCTTCGACTCCGCCTTTCTCGCACCTGCCCCCATCGCCCGCGACCCCCCGACCTCACCCCCTCCCCCTCTCACCACGCTTACCACTCTCACCCCGCTCATGGGGCACGTCTCCGCCGTCTTTGCCGCTGAGCTCTTCCACCTTTTCAGCGCCCAAAAGCAACGCATCCTCGCACAGCGGCTCGCCGCGCTCCTCTCGCCCACGCCCGGCTCGTTCACTTTCGGCTGGCAGGTCGGCTCCGCGGCGGGCGGGCTGTTCGAGCTCGATCGCAGCGCGTTGGGCGTGGCGCCGCTCCGGCTGTGGTACCACTCGCCGGAGTCGTGGCGCACGATGTGGGAGGACGTGTTCCGGGAGGCGGGCGTAGAGGTCAGGGTGGAGGCAGAAATGCAGACACTGCCGCCCGCGCCGGACGTAAAGCTGAATGTCACGGAAAAGTTGGTGTGGTCGGTAACGAGGCTGTGATGATCTACGTGTACCCACCGCTGCTCAGAATTGATCGTGTGTTCGTAGTATGTATTCGCTGGAGAATCTTTGAGCTTTGGTGACCGATGGTCCTTCGCGTCTACTTATGAACAGATAAGCGATGAAAGCACGGAAGAAATGTGTCATAGATTCCACGGACTTCGGGTCCAGTTAGAGCAATATTCTACAGAAAAGCAGGCAATATTATACACTATAATGTTACACTACGCAACGCGAGGGCAGGAGCGATCTAGGTAGACATCGGGACTACACCAGAGACTCGTACGGGGTAGCACGGAACCAGAGAGGCGGCGGAGAAGGATTGTGTCTTCAGACCGAGGTATCGGAGCAGAAGGTTCGCTCAAGAAGGTGTCTGGCACGTCTGGACTGGCGGTCCGGAGTCCGGCAGTGATCGGAGCGTCAGCTCATCAGTCGTTCGCCCCAGACGAGGCGTTGACGGTGTGCTCTGACGGCGCCGCGCAGAGTGACCCAGGTGATCCAGAAGCAAACCAAGAGAGCGAGGGCGAATAGCGAGCGCTACGAACGGGCGAAGCAGATCAGTCACCCAACAACATATTGGACGCAGGCAGAACGCACGATGAACGCCTTCCAGTGCGCACTCACTGGCGCGTTTCCCGTGAAGATGATAGTCCGAAGGCGCGCCGACAGAGGGGTATTGAGCCATTCGAGCTCGGTGATCAACTCATGTGCCTGTCAGGCGGAGCAGTCAGGCACGACGCGCTACATGAGGCCAAAGGACAAGAAATGACTCGTCGGGCAAAACGTACCTTAGCCCTGCCGCGGTCGTAGACATGCCGGATGTCGTGGACCTGCTGCTGGACATGGGGCAGGTGCTCGTCGAGGTAAGAGAGCGCGTCAAGGTCTTCCGCGAGGGTGTGTTCGATGTGGGGCACTGTGGTATCAAGGGCGACGTCCGCACGCCGCTGGCTTTGCTGTGAAGCGAATTGAGGCACACTATGACCCAGGCGAGCGAGAGGTAACCTACCTGCAGGCCAGAGAGCACCTCCTGCAGCAGGTTGTGGATAGCCCGGGAGTTGCTCATGTTGACTGTGAGCCTTCCCTACAAGCACAGACACACATTAGGTTCCCCCATATTTGCACGGTAAAAATGACTTACTTCGAGGTCCTTGATCTGGTGTTCATACCGCAGAGTTCGGCGAGAGATGGCAGCGAAGGCGGCGCTCAAGTCACTGCGAGCAGAGGAATAAGTACTACGAATCGCCTGAATCTGAATGGGGGCCGACATACCCCGACTGCTGGATTCTACCCTGTGATTGCGGCTGCGAACTGGTCTGGCCGTGCCGCTCAGCGGTCGGAGTGGAGTTGTCTGCCCTCTCAGAGGCCATGCACGGGTGGGTATCTGTGGCAGCACGCTGCGACTCTGGGATGGGGGCTCAAGAGAGGGTGAGAGGGAGGGAGAAGAGAGTAGAGAGCCGGAAGGAGAGGAGCGGGCGATAATTAATTAAGGTGGGGGCCATGCCTGGATGGAAGGAGAAGAAACGGCTGATGCACGCTTGTGTCCGTACGTAAACGCCGCCTCATGCTCCTCCTCCCCGCGCCTCTCGCCCCTTGCCTCTCTTCACCATGTCTCTCACCCGTGATCAGCTCCTGGCTTCTGCCAAGGCTCTCTGCGACGCTTTCGCCAACAAGGCACCCGTCGATGAGCTTCTCTCTCATTTCTCTACCACTCACCAAGTCTTCGCCGCCGAACACGGCGAGCCCTTCCTCGTACCATTTGTCGGGCGGGCTTTCGAAGGTCTCACCGGCCCCAACTCCGTGCACACCTACTTCTCACTTCTACCAAAGTACCTCACGTATGAGAACATGAAGTTCTCCGACTGGGTCGTCGATACCGAGTCCCGCAAGGTATCCACGAGAGGCATTGCGAACTTCACGTGGATTGAGGGGCAGGGCGAAGGCAGCACTTGGGAGGAGGAATTTGCCTACATCCTCGACTTCGATGACGAGGGTAAGGTCACGGATTACCAAGTCTGGGCTGACACGGGTGCCGCGTATCTCGCCCAGCGCGGCGAGCTGACCGCGAAGCAAAAGGTGTGCATCTCACACTATCCATTTGGCGATGCTCTCTGAGATCATATATGTAGGAATATGAGGCATCGCAGAAGAAGTGAACCTAATGTATCGCGCTGATTGAAGGTATTGGTTTGTATGCTATGTATCAATGAGTTGACATGAATGAAGAAGCGTCCTGAATCCGCCTGTTGTCTCGCTCTATAGCGTCGAGTGTGTATGTCAGTGGTGGTTACGACCAAAGCTGTGCAAGCGGATGCCGCTTCGCCAGGTAGGCTGGGCTAAATACTAATGACGGCGGCAGCTGAGCTCTGTGAGTAAGCTGTGCCCAGCACACTAGACCAATGAAGGCCGCGATGCACGTACGCGGCCTTCGAAGCAGCCACGGCAAGTGCATAGATGACGCGGCTAACGGCCGCGCCGCCGTGTATTACGCTGAATGCTCCTCTATAAAATGACATGAAGAGCAACGGTCCTCAGGCGGGACAACACGCCCCCTAACGCGAGATGTCCACTCAACCGGCAGAGGCAGAAGTCATCATCTTCTACGATATATCAAGTTTGGCCGCAGACCAGGCTTGGTCACCCAATACTTGGAAGACACGGTGAAGTCACGCATGTTCCCACATCCACGGTCCCACTGAGATGTCGACGTCAGGTACCTGCTCAGCATCAAAGGTCTCTCCTATCGTACGCAATGGGTCGAGCTCTGCGATATTGCAGACCTTCTGCAATCCTTAGGCATCCCCGCCAATCCCGTCTCGCCCTTCCCGTACTCGCTCCCCGCGATCTACGACCCGCGCACGAAATGCACAATCATGGATAGTGTCTCAATTGCGCAATATCTGGACGATGAATACCCCGAGACACCCGCCGTGCTCCCCAAAGAGCTACGTGCCTACCAGGTCAGTCCGTCCACTCAGTTCTCCATCCAGGCTCCGTCGACGATATCGTCTCCCAGCCTGCATGGAATCTCGCTTTCTTCACGCTCCTCAAATCCTCGATCGCGCCCCTCCTCACGCCCCGTATGCTCCCACTCCTCGCACCCGCGTCCCAGGCGTATTGGCGGCGCACGCGCGAGGCGCTCTTCGGCACTACGCTCGAAGCGCTCAGCCCGCCGAGCAGGCGCGCCGTGCAATGGGCCGAGGTCGAGCGCGCGCTCAGTGTAGTGGCCAGTTGGCTCGACGCTGCAGGTGACGACCGGGTCACTTTTGTCGGTGGGGAGACGGATGAAAGCGGGCGGCTTCGCGTGAGTCATGCGGACCTGTGTGTGGCAGGAACGCTTGAGTGGATCCGTGCTGTCTTTGGTGAGGATAGTGAGGAATGGAGAGGTTTACAGGGATGGCATGGGGGTAGATGGAAGAACCTACTGGACGTGCTTGGGCCTTACAGAGACACGGACCATTAAGGTACATTCTGGTGGGCACAACCTCTTCCCGTAGATGAAGCAATAGCGTATCCAGGGCCACTGGTCATCTAACGCATCGAATCAATGGTCGGCTTGTAGCTCTAGGTGGGTGCCATTGATCTGCCTTTGAATGCATGGTCGATCACATTCAAGTTGTTAGGTGAGAGACACACATGCGTCGGTTGTATTTCTACTCTACCGTAGGAGTCACCAATCACTCGTCAATGAAGCTCCAGCGGATGGCGGCTCAGTGTGAGTGCATGCGCATCACACATATGATATTGCTGGAGCGTCTTCCTCACCTAGCAACTCTGGTCCGCTTGGGTTTCCTCGCTGAGATGACGCGTCTACTATCGGTTTGCAATCAATAAGCCTCCAAGCCCGCGTTCCCCATGCCAGCAATTGTGGCGACTACTTCTGAAGGGCGACTACGTCTCGTTTCCACGTCAAAGTCGCGCAGCCGCAGCGCGGTTAATGGGGCAGCAGCTGGCAGCCTAGTACGTACAGATTGGTGACGCGTCGCGCTGGCATGTCGAGCATCGTACTGCCGTAATACAGAAGCCCTGACTGTCGTACCACAGTAAGATAGCTAGGCGATGGACAATATACGCGTATATAACCAACTAGGTCACAACCAGCGTATGCCCATCCTTTGACTGCAAGATGTCTACTCTCCCCGAGACCGACGTTATCATCTTCTACGACATCCCGAGCACTGTAACAGGCAAGGCCTGGTCGCCGAATACCTGGAAGACACGGTGTGTAACGTCCTGCGAGCGCATTGACACCGCCTGACACTCGCCCAAGTCTGGCTCTCAATATCAAAGGCTTA
Organism: Fomitopsis palustris; assembly: GCA_029783445.1. NCBI lineage: Eukaryota > Fungi > Basidiomycota > Agaricomycetes > Polyporales > Fomitopsidaceae > Fomitopsis > Fomitopsis palustris. The sequence goes on from JARAOQ010000010.1 coordinate 1,138,232, forward strand.
CCTTACCGCACAGAGTGGGTCGAGTATCCCGACATCGCACCACTCATCAAATCTTTCGGTCTACCCCCAAATCCTAATGCCCCGACGCCGTATACTCTTCCAACGATTTACGACCCACGTACGAAACGTGCCATTATGGACAGCATGGAGATCGCTAAGTACTTAGACGACGAATACCCTGAGACGCCTGCGGTGCTCCCGAAGGAAGTGCGCGCGTACCAGGTCAGCCCACCCGCGCTCTATTCCTGTTCTTCAATGTCAATCATTTACCGATGCTCATCGGCAGGCCGCTTTTGAGCACGTCTTTGGGAACTTTGGGCTGACCACGTTCTTGCCGCTCTTCGTGCACCGACAGCTCGCCCTCCTCCAACCAGCGTCTCAGCCGTACTGGCGGCTCACACGCGAGGCATGGTTGGGCGGGATCAAGCTGGAGTCCATCTGTCCACCAGAGAGATACACAGCACAGTGGGCTGATGCTGAGCGCGCGTATGGGCTCATCGCGAGTTGGCTGGACAGTGCGGGTGACGGGCGTATCACCTTCCTCAGTGGAGTGCTTGTCGCGGACGGGAAACCGCGCGTGACGCATGCAGACCTGAGCACCGCGGGCGTGTTGCTGTGGATGCGCATTGTGTGTGGTGCAGAGAGCGAGGAGTGGAAGGCAGTTGAGGGCTGGCATGGCGGGCAGTGGAAGAGGTTGCTCGACTTTCTCGAACCTTATTGTGATTGAAGACTCCCGTTCCGCTTTTCGTACTGAATGGAGCACTTTCATTGGGGCGTTCGGAAATACTGGAAGTGGTACGGCGAATGTTTCCCGTAATGTACGCTTACTGCAATCTCACTTAAGCTTAGCGCCTATGCTCCTGCACGCAATGATATCAACCACGCCGAGAGCTCGAGGTAACACAGGACGGACAGCGTACGCTTCGCCCTAAGGTCTCGCCTCAGGCTTTGAGAGGTCCTGCATTGCGACATCGGAGGAGTGCCTGGCAGATGGTGTTGCATGAATCCACTCGCACAAAGCTACAGCTCGGGGACGAGTTGCCGCCCTCACTGCTGTTCAATGCCGTACAAGCTCTTGCCTCGGTCCCGATCCTAGGAACCGAGGGCCTCAGTGTGACGTATGTGGGCAGAGAACATGATTCGTCGTTCAGGAGACAGACCACAAGTGACTTGTATGAGCGGCAGTGCTGTAAGGGAGGAGCGCTGTTAGTGACGGCCCAGAGATCCATGACCATAGCGCAACAATCGATCTGTGGGTAGTAGATAGCCGGGCGATAGGTCTTGAATTGGTGAGTCATAATCACAAGAGAACAGCGCGTGTTTATATGCAGGTGCATCAGTTGTCGCACCCTCCAGAGCATAACCTAGCAGGCTCCACCTCAAAGAGCGCCATGTCCGCGCGCCCGGAGACAGACGTTATCATCTTCTACGACATCCCCAGTACTGTGCCTGGCAAGGCATGGTCCCCTAACACCTGGAAGACACGGTCAGCCATCAGTTTGGCGAACGCAGAGGCACCGCTTATGTCATTGACTCAGATACCTCCTAAACTTCAAGGGCCTACCGTACCGCACGCAATGGGTAGAGTATCCCGACATTGCGCCACTCATGAAGTCTTACGGGTTACCACCGAACCCAGCTGCGCGGACATCGTACACGCTGCCCGCGATTTACGATCCCCGCACGAAGCGCGCCATTATGGATAGCGTCGAGATAGCCAAGTACCTAGACGACGAGTACCCGGAAACACATGCTGTAATACCGAAAAACCTACGCCCGTTTCAGGTCAGATAACATATCCATTGGATGGCCCACTTTTGTTCTTGTTAATTGACTGCTGAATTCGTAGGCGGCGTTCGACCACGCCTTCCTCGTAACCGTGCTGCGCAATGCTATGATTCCGCTCTTCATCCCGCGCTCGTTCCCACTTCTAAATCCCGCATCCCAGCCATACTGGCGCCGCACGCGAGAAGAGTGGTTCAATGGTACTAAGCTGGAAGACGTGTGCCCCCCGCCAAAGTATGCTGCGCAGTGGCTCGAGATCAACAACGCCTACGGAGACATAGCGAAGTGGCTGGACAGCGCAGGTGACGGCCGGATTACGTTCATCGGCGGCTCGACCGTAGAGGGCGAAATGCCACATGTGGTGCAAGCTGATATCACTATTGCGGCTGCATTGCTGTGGATGCGGATTGTGTGTGGAAGAGACAGCGATGAGTGGAAGGCGGTCGAAAAATGGCACGATGGGCGATGGAAGAGGTTACTGGACATATTGGAGCCATACAGCGACTGCAGTCGGTAAGGATATTCTCCACGAACGTCAAAGTATTTGTGTGCCCGTTGTTTCGCGTGTTCCCTAAACGTCAGTAGTTTGCTGAATGAGTTTAATCGTTATGTAAGGAGTACACACGACCGACGTCAGCTATCAACCGGTGCACTGCAAGAGCGGGGTTAGTTCGATCAATCGTATTGGCATGCGTTAAAACCACTCGAAGTGTCGCTAGAGCTGGCGGTCAAACCTTGCTCGCATGCCCTTCCGTCTACTCACACAGCATTTTCTCGTCGTCGGCTTTCTGGAGAAACACTGCACGCACTGCAGAACATGTGACTTGCGATTGTCTGAGGTAGAGCGTCGAGCTCGAGTGAGATAGACATTCACTGAGATGATGAGATCACTCTGCCAAACATACCCAAGCAACATGCAAAAGGGGGGCCAACATATTCGAGCAAGGAGAATTCGGCCCTGCGAGCAAGGGATATACCTCGCCCAAGACAAGAAGCACCCGAACTGAAAGACGGACTGATGGGATGTGAGGGCAATAACAGTGGCCCTTGGGTGCTTGCATGGTGAATCGTCGTTCGGACTTTGCCGAGAGACCGTCCTCGCTGGCAGCCACCATCGAACGTTGGAATTACACTCACCGTAACGACTGGCTTGCACGAAAACACCCTGCTGTCTCTGTGTGTTCTCCGATTAGTACCACTGATATTTTGAACACGTCCGCCTGCCTATCGTTTTTGCCGTTGTGATACTACAATGCCCAAATGCAGAACTGGTTGACACGCCGAGCTAAGTGATTTGTGTTATTGTCTGCGGCCGATCTGCCATTGTCCCGGTATACAGCGCGTTTCTTGCCGATGAGAAGAGGAAACGTGGTTGCGGCTAGCTACACGAGTGTGGCCCTTGTCTAGTAGGACGAACGAAACCTCTTCTGCATCTGTCGACGTCCTGTCGTTCATGGTCTCGAAACGTAGCCCACGGCTTCCCCTAGAGTGGTGCCATTACACCATTACCTTCATCCACAACGACTCTTCTACCCTCGCTCGATGCAGCTTAGTGTGCCGTGCGTGGCTATCTGCGACTCGCGCATGCATCTCCCGCTTCCTCGTCATCGAGAGTGAGGGCCAGTACCGGCGCTCTCTCCGCATGTTCGTCGACCACACCTAGCGCGCCATGTCCAAGAGCTATGCATTGTAGGGACAATGCTCGTTCCTCACCGCGCGTTCGGCGAGCTGTTCGCCATTGCGCCAGGTCTTCCTCAACTCAAATCCCTATGCCTCCAACATCGGGCATTCTTGTATGACCACGTTGCACCCCACTACTTTCCTTGTTCGCCGCGCGGCCGCATCCCGGGATTTTTCGTCAACGTGCGTGAGCTCGTGCTTCACGTTGTTTTTCCCCGACCACTAGACTTTGTCCAGCTCCTCCGTGCCTGTCACAACCTGTGCTCCCTCCATCTGAGCGTAATGCTATTCTTCGTCGACGATCATGCCCTTATCTCAACCATCGCTGTCGTCCCGCTACCAGAAACTGTGTCGCTTAACACCTTCACCTGGCGCAGATCTGCGCTCTTTCCGCTACAGTGGCTCTGCGATCATCCTGAATTCTCACCAAGAAGCATGAGCCTCGCGTGGAGCGAACAGTCAGCTATAGGTTCGGCGCCTTACCGAGAGGAGATGAATGCCGTCACAGCCCTAGTGCAGGACACGCTACGCAAGACAGGGCCAAACCTCGAGCACCTCGAACTGTGCGCTGACCACGGGTAGGAGCACGAGTTAGTCGACTACGGGCTCTCGCACTGCGCGTGCCTGCGCAAGATCAAGCTCGAATCGTTCTTTCGCAACAGGAGCCCGCGGGCCAGGGATCTCCCTTGTATTGTACACGCGATCCGCCAGCTCAGCTCACCGGTTCTCTCCAGTATCGAGATAGGACTGGGTTGGGATACACCTTTGCACCCACGATTTGTCGCAGCCATGCTTGCAGACCTAGACGAAGCCCTCGCGCATCTCGCCGAGCATAGAGCAGGACTTACCATCTCGTTACTGATATGGGCGTGGATAGACGAACTCGTCAACGAGATAATAGTCGGCCTTCCCCGATTACGGGCGACTAGGACGCGCTTCTGCGTTCGCATGGACGAGGAGGGCATGCGGAGGGCCCATTCTGAGATCGACGTAACTTCGGATCTGTCAAACGTCTTTGACTACCAGCCCGGGCGTTCCCTGTATACAACAGCATCTCTGAGGATCTTGCCACTGTGTGATGGGCGTGAGCAGGTGAGGTGGTACCCGAGATGAAGTTACCTCCTGCTTTGATATGGCGCTTGTGCGCAGAGCTAGTCTGTGAGTCTCTCATCGTGCTTGACATACCGCTTTGTGTGCTCATACATCACCCACTTGTATAGTAGCCCTTCCTTAGCCAGCGTCAAGGTCGGACTTGCTAATCGTTATACTGAAAAGGTCACCGATTGATGACGTCCCCTCGCATGGTCTCGCTTAGTCGATGCATGTATTGAGATGCAGATAAGTGCACGTCGTTCGTATTGCTTCCACCGATGTCGTGCAATGTTGATGCGTCCTAGCATATTAAAATTGTAATATCTTGACATGCAACGCACTTACTAGCCAGACTATGAGGTTGCATTCCACTCTCAAATTCATCGCACTCTAAGCAATACGCTAGTCGTTCAATGCTCAACGTACATGTGAATCAATGTATTCGCGGTTCGAGTAAGGAAATGATACATTGAGACTGACGGATTTACCCAGATAACGGAATCAACGGCTACCAGCCACCCAAACGTCATACAGCATACATGCGTCAATTGCGAATCTGTATGTTGATCAGAATTAAGCGTTGACACGAGCGGGAAGGGCTTACCTCAGAGGGAGGATCAGGTATAATATCGCGCAGCAGCGCGCAGTGCCCTTAAGCAGGCCAAGAGTCGGCGCGGACGGTGGTGATCCAGGACGTCCCAGCATCGGGATACTAGTTGCACTCAGCGTTAACTCTCATCAATGTGCTCGAAGTGCGGACAACGCACCTGCCAGACCATCACACCAGCATCTACAAGCGGATGTGTATGTGTTAGCATCTGCGCGACGGTATGATTATGCCCACGTACCCCAGCCTTCATTCTTAGCGTCTTCGACGCAAGTGGCAAGTGTGGAAGGGCTCATATAACCAGAGCTCGCGTCACCAGTAGTCGCAGGCTTGCCAATCACAAGCTTGTCCTCAGAGACGCCATTTGCGACGATCTGGAACAGCGCAGACTCCGGCCACGTCGAGCTAGACGTGTCAAGGAGACCAGAGCACGTAGTGTATTCCGAGGTTCCCTCTGGGCGCAGCGTTCGTGGGTTAGTGTCGATGAGCTACCTGGAACACTATGACGTACGGTTGTAGAACTGAGATGATATCCGAGCTTGATCAGCATCTGGTCATATGAGCTAGAAGACGATGCGATCTGACCTGAACGTTGTACTGTGTTGATCGGCCGTGAGCGAGCTTGTCTAGCGAAGGTTCTTCGTATCAACTCACCCAGTCAATCAAATCTCCGACCTCTGAGTTGACCTGCAGATAACCGCCGTTGGTCCAGATGCTCGGAGAGAACCTGGAGATTGTGTGAGTTTTATCGCAGTGCATATGCCGAAATGCCTACCAAGGAGCCACGGCTGTCGAAGGAAGCATGAGCCACGGGCCCACGGAAAAGAACTAAGAATAGCTTACGTGCGTGGGTGATGATGTAGTCACCCGCAGGAAGCTGGCTGCGCAGCTGAGTTGTGAATGTAACCAACCAGGCTTCGGCGGTTCCAGCATCCATGGCGTCGAAGTCCTGGCGAATGAATGGATAAGGTGAACCTGGAGATGCGATTAATCACATTCCAACGTACCTCGTAGTCGACGTCGATCCCATCAAGACCGTATTCAATGACCCAGGCAGCCATAGTATTGGCTGTGTCGGTCGGGTCTGCACCACTCGTGGTGGGTGTGTCGGAAGACCCGAACGCGGCTACCATGAGTGCAATTCCAGCGTCGTTGTACGCCGCTTTCGTCGATGATCGATCAGATGCGCTCAATGTAGTCCAGCCTTCCGCGTTGTCCCAAGCTCCTTCAAGCAGCAGGAAAGCGAGGATGCTTCAACATCGACTCAGTCTACTAGGCTGTACTGAATCAGATGCACGCTCACAAGACGTTATAGCCCTGAGATGGCGTCAATGTTTGGATACATGGAATATGGGGTCAACTTACCGAGACGTCAGCAACAGGCGGCGCACCGGTGACACCCGACGCATAGGCATCGAAGTACTCTACGAAGTACGGTGCAGAGGGGCTGTAATTGCGCTTCTCCAGAGGAGCAGGCGTATCGGCAGTGGTGTAAGCGTCGTCACCGCTGGCGGGGAATGCAAGCACCGCCGTGCAGGCGAGGCAGAGAAGGGTAGAAACCAAGGGTGTGTTGAAGTGCATGTCAGCAAAACCCAAGAGGTGTACCGATCGCAAGCCGCGAGTCGCGAAGAGGCCCAGAGGTGTCTCCGCTGAAGAGACAGCTATGATTCTGTGTGTTTATATACTGGAGGGGCTTGAACATGCGCACATGGGCCGGCGGCACTGACCAGAGATACGCACCTGTTCTCCTGAGAACGGCACACAAGCATAGATGTCCACCATATCCGTCGCGTTCAGTATGTCTGGCCGAGACGCCTGGCATGTGTGTCTAGCGAACCACAAAAATCTGCGATTGAGTCACGGAACGGAGGCCATGCTGCCAGGAGATGCTGCACCACACGGCTCTGGAACGAAGGGTCCTACGCCGACGCGTGCCGCACAGGCACTGCCCATAAAGTCTATCAGCTCGTATGTTCTCAAAGACGGACCGCGCGCCACAACGACAGGATGCGACGTGGTACGGTGGGCCTGGCGTGTGGGCGCAGGTCAAATCTGAAAACGACCGCAGGAACTCGGGTAACCATCATGGTTGCCCATAATGTGTCGCATGGCCCATGTAGGAGGACAGATGTAGAAAGGCGCGGACATCGCAAATATAGTCACTGGGATCCGATCGCAAAATTCTGTTGGCGCACGAGTAGTGCCGAGAGCACCAAGTCACTGCCGGGTGAACTCTCCTGGTCAACAACAGCTCCGACACGGAGCGCAGGCTTAGGGTGTGGCACCGCACCTAATGGGTTGTCTGAGCTCGCGTACGCATATGGTGAGCGACTGCGTCCGAGAAAGGCGAGAGGCGATATGGAGCGATCGCCAACTCCGTGCCTGCTCACAAGAGCGACACCGGCCGTCCTGAGGTTACAATTCATCCAAGGCTGAGATGCACAGTGCTTCGGTGCTGCGGCGGAAGCGGAGAGCACGCTGGTCCTCCGTAGCTCGACAGATAAGCACTAGTTTCTGGACTTATCGAACAAGAGTAGTTGGCGATCTGCTACTAGAAGGCCATGGCACTTGAGATAGAAGCAAAGTCTGCACACATAATCGCGTCTTCAGAGTCGGGAAACACACCTCGATACTCTGTCTTTCGGACAAAAGACAACCACACGATCGTTCCGCTCCGGATGGAAGGACAGATGGAAGAGGAAGGGACCTGGCCAGCGCGTGAGAATTTCAATCGTGTTCACAGCAGGCGCGACGGAATCAATCAACGTCTGTTCAGGTGATCGAGAGGTGGGGACTCATCCGAAATCTGCACCCGGCAGCTGCCTGTGGGTAAGTATTAGGCTTCGATTTCATGGTGCAATCCACACTCTTATCAGATGTTGACAGGTCAAAATGGAGGGACTTCCGTAGCCCAGTTGGGCAAGTGACACAGTTCACCGGTTACGATTCGGATGCTGCAAGGTGTCACACCCCAGTATCAGGATATGTGTCTTTGTCAAAGTGGATACAATAGCTTCGCTGTCTGACATTGTGATACATGATGCCAGTACACCTGTTATATACAGTGGGCCGCAGACAGCAGCTGTGCTAGACCGTTATCTAAGGGACGTGGATTCAGGGAAAGATCGGGGGAACGACTGAGGTGCATCCAGGAATGCTAGATCAGGATGGCTCTCGAGCGTTCCGGATATCTGCGACCAGTTCAGCCCACAGGAGAATCACTGCAAGGAATGAAAGTACGCCATGCCGAGAGGTCCGTGACCGACTCATGATACGGGCCACGAGTCCGCACGCACAGCGGTAATCCAGGACGTGCCGGCATCGGGGTACTATGCTTGAGTGAGCTCCAAGCAACAAGTTGCAAATGCGCAGCGCTCACCTCCCAGACCATTACCCCGCCATCTGTGAGAGCCACGTCAGTGAGAGTCCCATGTGCACCAGTAGCAGCTTACCCCATCCCTCGTCCTTGGCTTGCGACACGCACTCAGCCAAAGTCGAGGTGTTCATGTAACCGTTATTGGCATCACCTGTCGTCGCGGGTTTTCCAATGACGAGTTTGCTCTGATCAACTCCGCTGTCAATTATTTGGAAGAGGGCGGACCCTGGCCAAGTAGAGCTGGAGTTGTTGAGTAGACCATCACATGTGGTGTACTCGCTAGTACCCTCTATGAGAAATATTAACTCCCTCGGTACAAAAGTGTGATTACTGCGCCTTACGGTTGTAGAACTGGACATTGTACTAGTTGATTTGGCAAGTAAGAGACAGCACCGATCGAAGATGGGATGGCACTTACCCAGTCGATCAGGTCACCGACTTCTGTGTTCACCTTCAGGTAACCACCGCCAGTCCACATTGTGGGCGAAAACCAAGGAGCAACAGCTGCATAAGGGAAGGAAGGTTGACATCAGCCTTTACAGTATAGGGAAGCAGGTACGGACGAGCGTGAGTGATGATGTAGTCGCTCGCGGGAAGCAAGGCACGGAGCGCTTGAGTGAAGGTGATGAGCCATGCTTCTGCGGTTCCACTGTCGAACGCGTCAAAGTCCTGTCCCAACCCTCAGTTCAATAGATCGTCACTAGAACTTCTGACCGAGCTCACCTCATAGTCCACATCAACACCATCCAGGCCGTACTCGATGACCCAGGCCGCCATGGTGCTGGCAGTACTGTTGGCGTCTGCGCCAGACGAGGTCGGGGTATCAGTCGAGCCAAACACTGAGACCATTAAAGCAATCCCTGCGTCGTTGTAATCTGCCTTGGTGGTGTTGCGCTCTTCTGCAGTAAGGGAAGCCCATCCCTCAGCATTGTCCCAAGCCCCTTCAGTCAGCAAGAAAGCAATGATACTATGAAAACGAAAGTCAATCGTCGTAGCGCATCCTTATAAGAGCTGAGCACTGACAATACGTTGTAGCCCTGTGATCAGGATCAGATCGTGTATTCGCGCGCAAGGCTGACAATACATACGTCCACGTCCGCGACCGCCGGAACACCCGTAACACCCTGTGTACCTTTGTCGAAGTACTCGACGAAGTAAGGGGCAGCGGAAGCCTTCTCGCGCTTCGCGAAAGGCACAACTCTACGCTCTTCCACAAGGGCAGGAACCCCAAAGGCACCGAGCGCAGTGCTGCAAAGGGCAACGACAAGTGTGACCAAACGAGAGAAGGTGGTGGAGGCCATTCTGACGGTGGTGACCCTTGTGTGTCGACCGCGGGGTGCGCAGGAGGAACGGCGGATTGCCTTGCATAACACCTGCGAAACAGTGTCGTTATATAGGTGTACCCTCTCGCCACAATTATAGAGGCTCGGGAACCCCGTTGACGACGACGGCAGGCCCTCGGAGGACTGGCAGGCTTCTCAGCGTACACCGAGAGGACTTCGTCGCTAGTAGCCCTGCTCAGCTCCTCATCCTCGTGCTCAACAAAGAGGGTACTGACCGTGCAGCCATACGGACTTTTGCGTCGAGGACCACGCAGCGGGAGTTGTAGCGAGAGTTTGAGCACGCGGAATCGGAACAGACCTTCGTGAAGCACACAGCCCGTTGCGCGTGTAAACTGCTCGAGCCGGACTACCACAATCGGCGGCCATATGCAACGCAGAAGCGCCGACGCAGAACCATAAGTAGAGTCTTTACTCGACATGCGGTCGACATCAAGCCAATCAAAGCAAGGCTTATTGCGCTAATGGCCATCTCTCCTTCCCAGAAGACCTCATGCGAAAGTGATACGCACACACGGGCGACAAACATAGGAGTGTGCGCGGTGATTTTGTGAATGCCCCCCCCCAAAAATAACCGCGCACAAGGAAAAGATGTCTGTAAGGAGTCCATCTTAACGCGAACCAGAGTTTCATTCAGCACGATCCTGTCAAGGATTGCTGAGAGTCTGCGACATCCGGGCTACACAGTGAAAACAACAACGCCGTGCTTTAGCTCACCATCGGAGCCAACCATAAACACCATTGGTGGGTAAGAATGCACAGAAGCCTCCCGCAGTGTCTTCCATACATCGAAGGCATGTATCGAGCACCAGGTTCATCGGCGCCATTCGTGCCTATCTGAGCCTTGCGATCGGCAGCCATATGGTCGTCTTGGGGTTTGAATGAGGTACTCCAGACTGCTGGTAAGTAGATAGTCTCGGCGCGCTCGATCAGGACTTCACCTTCGTCGTGCCACGCAGGGGGCTTCGTCTTCGATAACATATGACAGAATCAATCCCAGTCACGTATCACCAATATGTTATCTGGAGGTCTCACGCCCTGGGTGCCATTCTGAGCTTCGCGCAGGTATCACACGAGCCCTCAGCGACCGTGTCCCAGTATGGATCGTAGAGCAGAATGAGGGCGGATCAGCGAAGGTCAGGATACGCATCGGATGCGACAAGTACGCATGAGAGGACTCATCACAGCGCAGATAGTCGCCCGCTACGAGTGCATCATCTAGACAAACGCGAGATAGGATGTTACCACGATGCTAAGACCACTCACAAGAGTTGCCGGCCGCTCCGCAGCAGATGTATGTATGGCAGTCCAGTCCAATCTCGAAGACTAGTTGCAGACCACATGCAACCTATGTTGACTCAGGGTTCAGTCGGCGCTGCAGCGCGGGATTCGTAAAATTGAGAGAGCCATATGGCCACAGGACAAGACAGCAACCAGGTATCAGTGCCAGGACAGGTGCATATGCGCATGGTTTGCTCACCCTTTTCGATGTTTACCTCCCGCCGCTTACCGAGTTCGATGACGACGACATCGCACTCATGGTAAAGCAACAAATCTCGTAGGTCATGGCTTCACTGACCCCATTATTGAGCGCATTGCGGCGTACTCCGTCCCTCCGTTGGAGGAATTAAGGGCCGTAGCGAAGAGAGTAATTTGAGGGGCAGGTAACTGTGTACGAGGGGACTTCGAGGGAGTAAGCATGGTCCTGCTGCGCAGTCAGCCGTCTCCCACTGCTAGCACTCCGTTCTCATGGACAAATCGAGGTTCGCGTCCCAAAACCCCGTGCGACGCGCGGGTAATCCATCATCGAAAGCCCTGAAATACGGTTTATGATGAGCTACCCTCTTCGTAGACTTGAGCGTCCCATCAGTCAACTGATCCAACGCTGGTCCAGAACGAGTAGACTAAACTGCTTACAACGAATGGTAAGCAGACAAGTGTACCCGAAGAGACCTTGCACGATAACAGGGCAACACGGAAAACGTACCTAGTCCGAGCTGTCCAACCCAGCAATTCATAGGAGCTTCAGCAACTTGCCATTGCGAACCGGGAAGACAATGCCCATTATCGAGATTCCTCACAAGCATAGAACTCGAGGCATCTAGCACCCTACGCACATGCTACGCAAGCGTAGGCTAGGTCGGTTCCCAGTAGCAAACAACCGAGCACCTGAGACAGGGTCATCGTCGTGGTTGTATACTCTTGACCTGCATGATTGTGACCAGCTAGCTATTCAGCGAGTATTGTGACATTGCGATCGTGCGATGTTTCACTGATGGGCCAGCCAGACGACGATACACATAGCAAGCAGAGGCGTGGTAGGCGTAGACACCTGTGTTGACCATAGGCTACATAGACGATCGCGACTGGAAACAGATAGCTGAGGTGCAAGCAGCAAGCGAAACGTGATATTCAAAATCACTTTGCAATTGGTCATGCGAGCGCTGCGCCTCGTTTGGTTTATTTAATTCATGAACGCCGCTCTACCCCCAAGCATCTCCAAAACCAAAATGGACAGGATGTTTTTGAGCAGTCGCTGGACGGCTTGAAGAGCAAACGCACACCAAAACAACAACATAACAGGCATCATGTTCAACACGTTGATACTAGCAACAGCACTGGACGATGTATACAATACATGCACAGAGCATAGCATAACCATGACCAGACAGCATCGCGTATGTCGAATACGGAGTATAGGAGAAGGTGAAGAGGACGAGAGCCGGGGTGGGTCGTCGAGATGCACCCCGCGCCGACTGGCGGCTCAGAGCACAATCCCTGGGATCGTGCCGATAAGTATGATACAGATGCGGGACTATGGACACAGTCGTCGTGAGCGAGCGTGAGAGAGAGAGAGCGTATACACATAAAGACAGCGATGGAGAGACGCAAACCCGATACCAGGATCGGTCGCGGCACCGTCGTAGACGGTGCGGCGGGGGGTGCGTGGACTAGCGCGCGCCCGCGGAGAATGTGTGGAAGGTCGTGAAGGCGGCACTGGGCTTAGTTCACAGGGAACGCGGTAGCGCGGACGGCTTCGATCCATGCAGAGTTACCCGTAGGGTACTGGCAACGGGCGGATGAGACACAGCGTATAATGAGCAGAAAATATCAGATGCTTACCTCCCAGGTCATGACGCCCGCGTTCCATCCCTTGCCCTGAGCCTCGGCGACGCAGGAAGCGAGCGTCGAGGTGTCCATGTAGCCGTTGCTCGCATCGGCAGCCGAAGCAGGCTTGCCGATGACAATCTTGTTGAGGTCGATCCCCGCGCTCGCGATCTCGAAGACCGACGTGCCGGGGAAGGTGCCGCCAGAGGAGGTGAGGAGGCCGGTGCAGTCGGTGTACTCCGACGCGCCCTGGTTGTAGAACTGCACATTGTACCAGTCGATCATCGAGCCGACGGACTGGTCGATGTCGAGGTACGAGCCGCTCGGGTACACGGACGTGCCCGAGAACCACGGTGCGACGGGGGCGTGCGTGATGATGTACTGGCCCGCGGGGAGCTGAGCACGGAGCGCGCTGGTGAAGGTCTCCAGCCAGGCGATCGCGCTGCCGTCGTTGAATGCAGTGAAGTCTTCGTAGTCGACATCAATACCGTCAACGTCGTACTCCTTGACCCATGCAGCCATCGTGTTCGCGACAGTAGTGGGGTCATCGCCAGAGCTGGTCGGGGTCTCGGTAGAACCGAAGGCGGAGACGAGCAGGCTTACGCCTGCTGCCTTGTAAGCGGCCTTGATGCTGGAACGGGTGGTTGCGTCGAGCTCTTCCCATTCTTGTGCCTGATCAACGGAGCCCGATGAAAGGAGGAAAGACATGATGAAGGTGTTGTAACCCTGGAATGCAAGATGAGTTAGACTCCGCTGTCGTGCAGAAACTGGCTACGGAGGCAAGGGAACGTGGTGGAGTTGCACCCGTCGCGACGATATAACACGGCGGAGACGTTCTGGGCCCGCGCACGGAGCGAAGTACACTGGAAGTGAGATGCGGGACGCTCTCACGCGCGACAAGCCTCCGATCGACGCGTCCCAGACATGCCGAATAGTGATCGAAATTGGATGCTCACCGTGATGTCAGAAACGTCGGGCGGGCCGTTCTCGCCAGAAACCCAAGCATCACTGTAAACAACCCAGTGAGGAGCAGAAGAAGATGTAGTGCCCGTGGAGTTGGAAGTCGACGTCGAGTTGGAGCTCGAGGTTGAGTTGGAGCCTGAACCAGACCCGACATTGTCAGTGCCATTCCCGGAGGAAGAGCTCGTGCTGTTGTTCGTGCCTGTACGGTTCCCGAGGCTGCACTTGGGCACAGGTGCAGCGAGGCCGAGACCAACGTAGGTGAGCGCGGTGAGCGCGGTGAAAAGGTGGGCAAAGTTGAAGAACATCTTGCTTGCTGGCTGGTTACGCTGTAAGAGCTGGTAGCGGAAGCTGGGACTGAAGTTTCAAGCCGGGGAAAAGGAAAGACTGGAACTTCGGAAAGCCTCAAAGGGAAGGACAGTGGGGAGAAAAGAAGGGCGGGAGCCAAAGAACGGCAAGACTGCGTTGAGAGCAGGTCTGGGGAACGGGAGAGGGCATGGCTGGGGTATATATACGACCGAGGAACGCTTTGTTCGTTTGCAAATGATCGCACAACCAGATGGCCGCTCCGCCGGACAGGCACACAGGCGCCCAAACTCTCCAGTGCACCGCCTGCCGTGACCGTCACACTCTCCCGTCACATCTCCTCCTCCCTGCAGCTGGACCTCGACCACTCCCTGTCGTAAGTACCGCTCCTCTGAGGAAGACGTGTTCAACGTTCCTCGATGCGAATAGCGACAGCAGGTCAATCCACAAACGCCCCAGAATGGCGTTACCCTAGCCGAGGTGGAGTGCGGCCATGCTACACCGATATTCAGCATTCGGCCAGCGCCGCACGGCAGTGGCAGACGACAACCATTTGCGGCCCATCAGACAGCCCTGGGTGACTCCAGTCTCCCGAGCACAAAAAGAACGCCGTGTCCCCGGAGCAGAACAATGGCTACTGATCTGGGTAGCGTGTCTACTTGTTTTGGACATTTGGCCACGGATGATTCGCATGCGTCCTCGTGTTGCTGGCTGCAGTTGAGGCGAACAATGGACCGTAGGCCGCGCAGCAGGCACGTATCCGTATGCCAACCTCACCCACCTACAGCAAAGCTCTCTTGGTATCGAGTCATGAACGTCGCTGCAATGCTCTCGACAGCTGACGTCTTTGCAAGAACCAGTCGCTTTGCTCTCCGAATTCAGGATGTAGTTTGCAAGCTGCGGGAAGCCCTTGTTCGAGAACAGAGTATCCGAAGTCCCCTTGCGAGGCTGAACATCGGAGTCACAGTCACACCGTGCGTGGTGTCTTCTTCCGGAGAGGGAGGTGCGCATTTACCTTGAGACCGGCGCACATTGATCGAGATCACACACCATGTTCCGTCGCCGAAGACGCACTAACCTCCGCGCCACACTCTTTCTCAACAGTCACATTGCTTGCGCATGTCAGACCGAGACAAAACAGCATCTTCTGCCCTGCCACAGACGCCTCTTGTCCTGGCCTGCAACAGGGGCGAGTGAGACGATGAGCACATAACAACGCAAAGGCCAGAGCCCCTCGCCGGCAGTTGCGTCGAACGACGCAGAAACTGTCGCGTCCACGCCTCGTCGCGAACCCGTCCAGGTGCACACCGCCTGCTGCGGCGCCCCCATCTCTGCCGGCAAAAGAAGCTCGCGCGCTGAGAATCGAAGCCGCACATCGATTGCCCGGCGGGCAGCACGGTGATCGCCCCTTCGTCTCTGCATTCCTCGCCACGAAACCCCCGAAAATTTCGTACAAAAGCCCCCGCATGGGTGTGGAGACCGAATGTGGCTCTCTGTCGCTCAATCCATCTCCCAGCGCCATCACCATCCTGGTTCGTTGTCGGTACATAGTCCATTGGCATCTGTAAAGGCAACGACTTCAACCCAACCTCTGCAGCGCCGTCCCGGTGAGCTGTGCTGATTGGCTGTGCGCTCCCTCTGAGCGCCCCTCACCGTTTCCGTTTCGCCCCCTACCATTGCCCGGGACACTCGCTCGCATCACCGCCCTCCTGATGCGTTTTGTTGATCAACTTTCGCACTCTGGACGTGGAGGGCCGGCGACGGGGTCGGTACTCCGCGCCGTGTGAGACGCTCGCCTGTCAGCTACCGGGAAGGTGCCATATAGGGATGGCTACCTGCTGTAGCGCGTAGGGACCGGTACTCGTAGGTACTCTGCTCTGTTACTGAGCGGGTGCAGATACTTTCCGCGCGGGGCGGTCCATTTGCGGCTGTACCATGAGGGCTCGTCTCGCCGCCAGTCACCTTCCGCTCACCATGATGCCGGCACAACGCTCGTCCGCGTTGGCAGGCCACAAGCAGGCGACAAAGCAAAGCCGCAAGGTGACAGCGAGACGAGACGATTTGGAAAACTGACTAGAGCACACCGTAGCGTAGCACTCGCCTCGCGATCTGCTGCGCTCAACAATTGAATGCACGTTGCTGACAACGCCCGTGCACGGGTGGAGCGCGTGTGCGACGCGCCAGCCATCCGGGTATAGAGACGCAGACGCGAACGCTCTGAGGACCCTCCTCCATAGAACGAGGTGCGTCTCCTCCGCTGCCGCCATGGCTGGCCCAGTGGTTTACTCCACTCAGACATATTTCGTGTGGCCGCAACTACTCACCTAGAGACCGTCCATATGCTACCACGGGTCCCTATGGCTACCAGCGCGTCATCCTGCTAAACATAGGACTGACATGTATGCGGTATACTGTGCATGACTTGCAGCAGTGAGTTGGTATCCTCGTGTCTTCGTTGCCTGGACCCTGCCTTGCTCACGTGTGATGTAGCACCGTCAGGCAAGGTAGTGAAGTCGTCTCTGCCATTCATTTCTCGACACTTGCCTCTTCATCAGCGATGCTCAACCTACGTTGCATCGCTGACACCGTTACCGGGCGTAAACAAACTTCGCTTGCCTGTTTTCATCTCTTGCCTGACATGAAAACGCGAGCGACACGAGACATGCTCCCATGGCCAGCGAGGCATTCATGTGCGTGTTGATATGAATTCATGAACACATACATTCCCGTACATTCCCTCATAACATTGACAGCCGTTCGGTTCGTCTCCCTCTACTCCGCCTCTGCCTGAACTTCAACTGTAGGATCTTGCTTCCCAGCATGAGAGTAAAGCTAACTTACATCGAATCAGGCCAGGAACCCTGCGCCCTGTCCTGCAACAGACGAACCTAATATTCTATACACTATTTAACACCACAAGCAAAACACGCCCACTAAGCGCACGCAACAATACAATGCCTCGGCGGAGGACCCCGACACCACGTCAGAGATCTGGCAGCGCTCAGTCCTGGTTGCCGTTGCAGTAGTCGACATTTCCAGTCGCCGGGTTACCCGCCCACGTCGGGAAGGGTCTCGGGGTGCCCGACGCGCCGAACACCGCGAACGACAGTATGAAGATCATCACCTGCGCCCCGCCGTCCAGTGCCCCGCCTGCCGCACCGCACACCATCAGTCTGACGCATGAAAAGCACTAACGAGCGAACAGGACGCACCGAGGATGTAGTTGTACTTGCGGTACCACCCGGGGTGGTATCGCCGCAGCCAGAGCTGGGAGACGAGCCCGGTGATGATGATGGTCGTCATGGGCGAGTTCGTGCCGGAGGTCATCCATGACGAGTACATGTAGATGATTGGCAGGATGACCGAGTCTGTCTTTACGGGCCCGACGTATGGCCATTTCTGCGCGCGGGGTCAGCGCGGCCGTCTTGACTGTGCCGAAAGGAACCAGGGGAGATCACTTACCTTGGAGATGAGCCATTGAATGGTGGTGGGGACCATCCCGAACAGCAAGCTGAGCGGGATCCAGATGTAGGGTCCGTGAGGCCCATAGAGCTCCTTAGCCAGGGACCAAGTGATGGCCGCACTGTTCAGGCTCTGGACCGTCTGTCCGCTGCGGATGGCCCGCCATCAGCTGCATTCTAGATTGTATGGAACCGCAATGACGAACCTCCAGACGTTCGTCCCCTTTGGTGATACCAAGATGTCGCGTTGGGCGTCGACGATAGAAATCATCACCGCGTAGTTGACGGCCGCACCTAGACAACATCTGGATCAGCCGCGCGACTCCTCCGGCGGTTCAACACTCCATCTCACCGAGAATGGTGCCCCAGATCTGGGTGATGAACATCGCTCGGGGCGGGATCTTAAGATATTGCCCAATCTTGAGATCACCGGCAAGCCCGATAGACGTTGAGACGACGTCGTGGCTCCACATCGAGAACTGTTCTTCTCGTGAGTGGTCTGAACACAACTATGCACGGGGAAGGACGCACGTAAAGGTTGGAGAGCGGACGTCCTGGGTTGACCGCGCCCGCGACCATCTTCATCAGCTGGTTCGTCGCGATACCATTGCCCATTCGGGCGTACAGGGTGGTCGAGAACGGTGTAATGAACGCTGTGCCTTCTGTTTAGCCATTGCCCCGAGAGCATATCTGATGCAGCTAACCCCCTAACAAGAGCGAGATGAGATAAGACCACCATGGCAGGGTGGTTTGACCCTTAAGGACAACAATGAGACCTGAACGAACATTGTGATGAGCGCGGCGTCTCAAGCATTTGCATTGATGTACTCACCAGCGAAGAAGGACAACACCAACAGTCCGATGTACCAGTACCACGGCACTTCTTCATAGTTGCGGTTCATGACCTGCCAGTGGGGGTCCGGCTGCGTCTTCGCCCTCGCCTGCTTGAACGTCTGCACTACGTACGGGCCCCAGAAGAGGACGGTGTGCGCGATCAGGCCGCCAATCTGTTCATTGCGAGATGAGCAGGTGCAGTAGCAATATGGGAAACGACGCACGGAGAGATTGGCGGTGAGCTGTGACCACGCGTTGGATCCCGTCAAAGCTGGGAGCCCGACTATATCCAGGGCAGTCTGGTTGAGGATCCCGTGAGAGCCGAACACAGCGGCCTGGTCATAAACGGTCCCATTCGAGGAGAAGATGGACGTCGACAGCATCGGGAACGACAATGACTGTAAAGTGGGAAAAGTAAGCACACTTCTTGCACCTCTCACGAGAGGTACATACGTTCCATGCATTGGAGTAATAGATAGCCATGACGATAATGTAGCAGAGGCCATAGCCGATCCAGGAGTTGGCTAAAAGCCGCTATTTAGTGAATGAGTGCTGTAGTCAACGGGCATACATACCTTGCTGGACCAGAGGCCGGCTCATGTATGCCGACGAGATGTACTGCCAGTCGAGCGAAATGCTCAGTAAGCCAAGCCCCTCATTGCCGTCAGTCCCGCCGAACAGGTTCGTGATGACGTTCTGCGCAGATGGCGACACCTTCTGGGTTGCGAGACATACGACGCTGATGCCATTTAAGAGTGGGAAAATGTACGAGGGGATGACCTCATAGCAAAACATTCCTGTGAATGCCGACCAGAAGAGCTTGATTCGACCTTTGTTCTCGCCGCCGTTGTAGTGCATGGCTTGGAAGATAGAAACCGAGGGCAAGTTCTACACGGAGGCGCATTATAGCTTATCACATGATATGCTGAGGGAACGTTGAGATATACTCACGCCCCAATACACCATTTCGCTTGGGTAGACGGTCAGCGGCCGCAGCAACCCAACCAAACCATATCTGAGGGAAACGGTCAGTGCAAGGCACCCTACTCGTCTAGTGGATACGCACCCAAAGCAAGCAGTTGAAAAAGTCGCCAATATTGCTGTCAACGCCTCAACTTTCGTGTCGTAGTAGAGCTGAGCACATCCGAGTCAGCGACATTCTTCAACGTCCCACATGCGAGGTGACCTACCCGTTGGACAGCAAAGTTCTGGACAGCAGAGCTTCCGTATGCCGCGGTAGAGGCAACCAGGGTGGCGACGGTATGCTAGATCCACATGTCAGACCATACGTGTGGCTCGGAAAGGATGCGGCCAACCTCCTTGATCTTGAACTCTCCGGGATTGACGAATTCCAATAGTGGAGCAAGTCGCGCAAGACGGGTTTCTCTAACTGAAGATCCCCGTGGCAACAAGGTAGCCCAGGCAACACCGCTGGAATAAACAAGCAGGAGGAGGAAAACCGTCGACACGGAAACTTGTACTGGCTTGAACTGATAGATCTGTGAAGGTGCATTAGTGGGAACGAACGTCAATGAATATGACTATCACAAACCTGTTCGACAGCAGCGCCTAGTCCTGCGAATATGGTGCCAAGGAAGAGCGAACGGAAGGTGATCGCGGGGTCCCTGTCATCCCGCAAGTCGACGACATATTTCGATACATCGTCGCCCGTTGTAATAACAGGCTCGCCTTTCAGGAAGGTTGTGTCGCCGTCGCCTACAGACGTGAAGCAAGATAAGTCTATGGTCATTATATGCATCAAAGCCGCTCACCCGTCGATATATCGTAGTTGGCCTGCTTCTCGAGTGTGCTGGCTGCATACAGGGCTTCAGGTTTCTCGCTCGTTGGGGAGTAGTCGACCTTTTCATCAAATGAGTCTTGCCCGGAGTGCGGAGACGCAGTCCGGACCAGCGATCCGTGGAAGTCGGCCATGACAAGCGCTAGGCCAGTAAATACGATCGAGCTGCGTGAGGTTACTCGGAGATCAAGAGCAAGCGACGCCTCCAACTCGTGTTACTGTGGACAGCCTTTTGAATGGCGAAGGGCCATGGCACTCTGTGCCTGCCCCAGCACATTCGGATCTAGGAGCAGAATGTGCAGGCGGGGCAGTCCCTGAGCCCAGACAACCCAGCGTTGCAGTGACCGTATCGCGTGCGAACGCGCCATTGGATGCGTACTAGAAGACCAATGAATTTAGTGGTTGGTGTCGACATACCGGGTTGGGATCGCCTTTCTTTCATGAACCTCATATTTCGCTGCACCGATCCAGGCACACAGATCGTCTTGTCTATCCACAGAGAAGGCTACTCAAAACTGACTGCCGAAGTATGCAAGGGCACGACATCGAATGCGTACCAAGGTTTGAGGTTGCAGACTACAACACCCCCGTAGCAAGAGGCGCTGGCGGCAGCCATTGCGCGATATGACACGCCGTTGAGCGGACCTGCCGAAGAGTGTAGCATGCGGTTGGCTGATTCTCGACCTTCCAAATGTAATGCTCATGCTTGGCCTGAGAGAGGCTACACGAGATCAGCATAGTAAGGCGGTATCTTTCCTGGCGGCCTCAATAGCGGAGTGAGACCTGGATGGGATTGATATGGAGGTTACTGGCAAGGGAGCCAGTCTATACACCACTGCAGTCTGATACAGATGCGAGGTTTCTGAGACGAGCCTTGCGAAGTACACAGCGGAACAACCCTCGAGATCTGGATTGCGTCGTGTTGCGATATATAGAAGCTTTTGAGAGACGTTGGGCATAATATTCATCCCCACTGTGAAGCGAGTTGGGTGCAATGGTGCGTCAAAAAGATATATGCCTCAAGTCAGCCCCGGCATAAAGCCATGGAAGACTGCGCTAGACTGTGAGCGTCGAGAGACATGCGTAGGAACCGGCGGCACCTGGAGAGCAAGGACGTTAGCCATTGTACGTTTGTAAGCACGGCAATTTACGAAGCCACATGGCTGCACTGACAGTTGAATGCCGGAAAGTGACCGGCGATCGATCCGACATCCGAGAACACACTCGGCGGACGGAACCGCTCGCCCCGTATGTCCGACACAGCACGCGATCCAGTCCTGAAAAGCATTGCATAGCAGCTCATGTATATCACATACATGCATACATACCGCAACGCCCGTGTTGTTACACAGCATTGTACTGCGACAACGTCACCTAATACGGGTCAGCTAGCTCATAACGATAAAGGCGGGGAGGTATACTGAGGTGGGGAATACCGAGGAGAAGGGGAGGAGAAGGTGCCTGCTATGGCATATTACGCGAGCCTGATGCAATATATGCAGTAAAAATGCGCAGTCAAATGTAGAGTCCCAAGGGCTATGGCAATGTAATGAATGTGAATGCAAGGAACATGCAGTACAAAGTACACGTGTATGTGATGTTCGGGCAAGGGGATCAAAGGTGGAGAGTAGAGGAGAGTCAATGACAAGGGATGCAAGAGGCGATCACTGCACCGAGCAGCCACCATTACTCGACTTAGAGTCGCGATGACGATGCCGCGTGGTCTTCGTCGACAGATCGCCTGGGATCTTACCCTCCTCATGATCAGTCGTCGCAGACGAGAGCATCGAGTAACGCGAGAACCGCGAGTCGGACTGTTCCGTAGGTCCATGCGGGTCCGTCTCTGTAGCCGTAGATCGCGTCGAACCTCGCTGAGTACTAGCCAGGCTCTCCGCGGCCGTTATGGCACTGCGCATGCTCGAAGTATTGGGATTCGTGCTCGCACTGGAAATGGAGAGCGGACGCTCCTTCCCGTCGGACTTGCGTTTTGTGAGCACGGACCGCTTGCGTGAGACCTGCTTACGCTCCACAGGTGGGGGCGACGAAGGAGAAGGAGAAGGAGTGGGGGACGATCTGTCGGAGTGCTCGACCAGGAAGGATTTCGAGCGCTTGAAAGCCGCGAGCACCTTGTAGGCACTGGGAGGGTGAACTGCCCCGCCGACGGGGCCTGGAGAAGGGGAGTGGGATGTATCGAGACTTGTTCGAGGAGTGACATCGCTGCCGTCGGAAGTAGGACTGAGAGGTCCATTGGCTTGGAGGGCCTGAAGTAGCTCCATGGGGTCGCTGTACTGGCCAGTCGGGCTACCGGTCTCGGCATACTGAGCATAGAGCAGTAGCTGCGCTCGCAAATCGCAAGTCGGAGGTGCATTTGGAGCACATTTCGAGTGGCAGATAAGGCTGCACTGTTCGCACAAAACAGCGCTTTTCTTCACGCCTTGATTGCAAACGCGACAGATGACAGCTAAGACAAGATATAAGCGCGCGTAGGCATAGAATACACAGAAATACATACGCTTGCCAAAGCTGGTCCGTACAAACGAGTGCTCACGCGGCGTGAAATGTTCGGGGTCGTTGGAGAGGCGACGAGGAACAGGATCGAGGGAAGGCCTGCGCACAGGTGGAGGGGATATGTCGATGCGTGGACGCTTGTCGGGGGACGAAGATAGGGCGGGAGAAGCCCTATCCGATTCGGGGCGTTCGGGCATCTCAACGCCAGCGAGATACCGCATGATGTCTGCCTTTTGTGCTTGGTAGTCTGCAGAGACGCGACGCAAGAAGGGAATACTGTCCTGAGGCCGAAGCTCCTATAGAACACGAGCGTTAAGATGCCTTCATGTCGGCAGAGGTTAGGTCACGCGACGTGCCTTGTTATGAATAGCCCAGTTCTTCTTCAACCACTCGTGCTCGCAGAGCTGCTCGGCACTTGGTCGCTTGGTAGGGTCCTTGTTGAAGCACTGCCTCAGGAAGTCTTGCAGCAGCTCAGAGCATCTATCCGGGAGCGGCGGCATGGGATCCTCAACAATCCGGAACATGACTGCAAGGAACATGAGTACAGACGCTGTCACGGATTTGAGGCGAAGTCTTACCAGACATGCTGTTGGCTATCTCCGCATAGGGAGGACGTCCAGTCAGCAATTCAATCACTGTACATGCGAGTGACCAGATATCCGACTTCGTCGAGGCACCCTTCAGCTCGATCACCTCGGGGGCCATCCA
Organism: Fomitopsis palustris; assembly: GCA_029783445.1. NCBI lineage: Eukaryota > Fungi > Basidiomycota > Agaricomycetes > Polyporales > Fomitopsidaceae > Fomitopsis > Fomitopsis palustris. Next base: position 1,161,795 of record JARAOQ010000010.1, read on the forward strand.
GTTTGGCGTGCCAGCGACGTCCTTCATCTCACGCTCCATTGCTCGTAGGTTGAGTGAGACTCCGAAATCGGACAACTTCACATTCCCATTCTTGGTCGTCAAGATGTTCGCAGCCTTTAGGTCGCAATGAACAACATCACTCTGATGGAGGTAATCCAAACCCTCGAGAATCTTGACCACATAGCCGGCCACGAGACGCTCATTTAGTTTGCCAAATGCCTTCAAGGTCTGGCCCAAGGAACCGTTCTCGGCATACCTATAGACACCGTGTGAGAGAACGTAGCTAGCACCGAAGGTCAACACGTACTCGAGAACGATGCTCAGGGTGTCGTCGTCCCTGGCCATGCCCTCATACTTGACAATGCTCGGGTGAGACAGGCTCTTCACGAGGTCGACCTCCTTCATGAGCTGCTTGATTTCGTCCTCTTTCAGGCCCTGGAGCCGGATCCGCTTCACCGCCACCATCTGCCCGGTGTTTAGGTTCAGGGCACGATAGACAGCCCCAAACTGACCGCGCCCGATGCAGTTTCCAAGTTGCTGGAATGCCGGGGTGAGTTACGGGAGAAGAGAATGCAGCTTCGGAATACATACGAATTGAGTCGGTGGCTTGCCGTCCTCTTTCACTATCAGAGTCTGGCGGACCGCGCTGCCCTCATAAGGGTCCCGCGTAAGGAGGTCGCTCGCACTCGCGTTGCTCGTCACAACCCCCAAGTTGACCATACTCTCGTACCTCGATCGGCGCGGCTTAGCACCAAGCTCGTCATACGAATTCGGGCGTGGTTTCCTGCGCGAGCTAGACCCATCGATTTCACTCTGGAAGCGACCGCGGGGCTGGCGCGGTTTATCATGGGGGCCAGGGGAACCCGGTTTAGAGGTCGTGGATGATGCTGGAGGTGTTGACTCGCGCGAATGATCTTGGCCAGGGCCTAATGCATGCTCGGCGGAGACGGTCCGCGGGAATGGAACACGATTCTCGCTGTCCTGTGAGCGAGAGTCGCTCCGGGGAACGTATACACCGTTCCGATGAGGCCCAGTCCTCGTACTGTTGCGGCGCAAGACGATCCTAGGTGATGGTGGCCCAGCGTCTGGACTGGAGTCCCTGCGCAAGACTTGCTCCTTTGGGAGAAGGCCAGGAGTATCAACGCTGTGCCGTGCACGATGGGTCGGGCGCCTAGGAAACTGTGGCAAGGACTCAACGCTGGCATCTGGCCTCGAAGCGCCAACAATAGCCAATTTGCGCGGGGGTGAGGAAGAAATGGGTGTGGTGGGCTCGTAGACGCTGAACTCGTCCCCATCAAGAATGGAGGACTTCGGGGCCTGGAACGCGTCGATAAAGTCATCCGGCCACTTGCCTTTGCCCAATTTAATGGGGGACGACTTCTGCGGGGTGCGCTCCTCCGACTTGCGCTCTGACACTGCACCCTTGGACTCACTCCTGGACTTGCTCTTCGAGCTTGAGGAACCTTCCTCCGTTTCCTCCGCAACCCTGGCCAAGTCAAGTGGTATGGTCTCGCTGGGACGTCGTTCGCGAGGTGGCCTGGTGGGTGCGTCGCCGTTCCTTCGTCGCGCTGGCTCTTCAGCCAGGGATACGGCCATAGCCTTGCCCTCCGAGAACGTGAACGAAGGTGTCTCACCGGGGTCAACAGAGGTCGCTTCAGTAGTGACCGTGCGAATAGTGCCAAACTTGTTCTGCCCCGTACTCGTACTCCTCTGCACCTCCAGCAAGCTCGAAAAGGCAGTGGTGTCTGTCATTGTAGAAGCTTGTGACTGCCGTATCGGAGAAGCAGCGATTGAATCAGCCATAGACGCTCGTACGGAATCCCCGACGGATGCGCGCGTTGAGTCCGCAACGGATACGCGGTCAACACTGGGCCGCGGCCGGAGGGGAGATCGGGGAGGCGGGGACATGATAGGAGGGACGTCGTCGAACTCGAGGTCGCTCTCGCCACCATGGTGCGCCTGACCGTTGCTGACCGTCTTGCTGCCCGCAGAGCTTCCTGCAGAGCCATCCTCTGCAGGACTCGCAGAGCGAAGCGTTGGCAGTGGTTGCGGTGGACTCCAGCGCTTTCTGCCAGTCGGCGAATGTGGTACGATGGGGGAGGTAGAGCGCTGCATCTGCGCCAACGTGAGGTTCGGCGTCGAAGCAGCGCCACGCGAGCCGCTTCCCCCGCTATATGGGCTTTGCCCGGTACCACCTTGGATGTATCTAGACTTCTCAGGTGGGAACTCCGCGTGCCGCTGCAAGGCAAGCACGGTGCGCGCAACCTGGGCCAACGACTCTGCGCTAGCGATGGTGAGGTCGTCCCGGCCGAAAAGATCTTCTGACGGAACGCCAACAGAAGTGCAGGCTGCTAGGAAACGGGTGACATTGGATGAGCGCGCCAGGCCATCTTCCTTGGGGTCCACACGGGGGATGGTTGCCGGGAAAAGCTTGTTCATGAGCCTAAGCAACGATAGATTAATGTCACACGCTGAGCGGATAAAAGGTGAGCGGTCAACATACTGGCAGAGGACATAGCCATCTCTCAGTGCCTCAGTAAACAGTCGCCTTTCCCTCTCTTCCCCACTGGCGCTCAATCCGCTGGAGCTCATTCCGCCAACTGAGCTGAGCTGTGACGAGGAGCCCATCCCACCCCCACTCTTTCCCCAGACTCTCTCCAGTCTGGCCAAGCCTCGCATACGCATCTCCACCTCCTCCCATTCCCTTGGTTGCAAACTCGAGTCGTTGAGCTTGGACGGGGGTTTCAGCATCTCCTTGCAGAGATATGAAGATGCAGTACGGATCTGCTCCCTGAACTCGGGATTCGAAGACCCACCAAGTGAGGTCGTTGACGCATTGAGGATTTTATTCTGGTAGTAATTGGGGGTGATGTTGCGGTGAGTAGGCGAGAGCGCGCGAGGCCGCGTAGGGATCACAGGAGAACCAGCACGATCCAGAGAGGGTCTCCTTCCTTCAAGAGACGGCCTGTTCAGGTCGAGGGAAGGTTTGCGTGCGTCTAATGAAGGTCGCCGCGCTTCAATGGACGGGCGTCGAGCTTCTGCCGACGGTCTCCGAGCTTCGAGGGATGGTCTCGGTGCATCCAGAGACGGTCGCCGTGCGGCCGCAGATGTTGAGGACGAACCTAGAGGGAGGTGGGAGGAAGACGCGGACGGACCGAGTCGGGTGGGAGTCCGCGAGGTCGATCGTGCCTGCGACGGGCTGATCGGTCGTAAGGTAGGCGATACAGGTGGACTCGGCGTGCCATTGAGGGGAAGATGATTGGCACTGGCAGCTGCTCGTCGTGAAGAACCGAGACCGCGAGGCGTGGGCGAAGGGGGCTCGGGCGATCGTGTGGGGTCCCGAGATCGACGCGTCGGTGTCGGGGTCTCTGGACCTGGTGAACCACTACCGCGGGACGACAGCGACAACGGTGGTGGTCTCCTCCCTTCTCGTGGTGATCCTGCACCGCCACTAGCTCGCAAATCCCTCCGAGGTGTCAAAGGCTGAGGACCGCCAATGTCTCTTGTACTCAAGCCACCGGACTCGGACCTGCGCGACCGGTCGCGGGGCGGCGAGCCCAACGCTGCGACGTTAGTAGTAGAGTCGCTTGGAAGCGCAAAAGGCTGGGTATAAGCAGAGGGTATAGGCAGCGCAGGCGACGACATGGATGCTTGTCGCAGAGAAGGCGTGAGGAAACTGGTACTGCCGGCCACGCGCGCTTTGTCCTTGTCGCGGTCCTTGTCAGCTCGCGCGGCACCTTGCACATCGCGGGGAACAGGTGGTACAGGCGCGGGGGGTTGCGACTCCCTCGCCGCTGGCCTCCGGAATGAAACCTTAGATAGCATCCTCGATCTGGACTTGCTCTTCTCCTCATGCGGGTGCTCCTCTGACGCACGCTCCTTACCCTTGCCATTGACACCCTCGCTCGGTGCGATGGCGCCCGTCTCGTCCACCGGAGCGCTCATCTTCGCCTTCGACTTGGTCGCCGTTCGGAGGCTCTGCTCCAGTGACGATCGCAATCGCTTGAATGTCTTGGGCTGCGCGTCATGATGACCAGCTGACGAGGACGGCTGAGACATGTGCACCTTCGACGAAGAGGCGGCTGCTGGAGGGGGCGATGCCGCGTCGGGGCGCTTGTGGGAAGCCATCTGGAACGGATTCGAGATGGACAGTTTGGAAGAAGTTAACACAGCGGCTGCCATGTGAAATCGTACAGTACAGAGGTGGCGTCGTCGTATGGAACAGCCTTGTAGGCTAGAGGAAGGGTAAGCACCGAAAGGGAGACCGAGGAACTGCATCCTACTCACTGGGAATGGCGAAGGGCGCGGTGGGGAGTTGCGAAGGCCCAGGCGTCTCTGTGAACTCTACGACCCGGTGAGCATGAGAAGCACGAAGGAGCGACCCGATAGCCGAGGAGAAACAAGCTTGTTCGGGGCGAAGCTTAGAGCACGAGAGAAAGTGTTATTGAACGTGGGTATGAAAGACAAGGTGGGCGCATGAAGACAACGCGACAACAGTGAACACGTACATGGAGATCTCAATGCCGATGTAGTCCCTCCGCAGTAGCTTCAACCGTGTTTCCCATCAATCCTAAGCAGCAGAATGTAGAACTGTTGTCGCGCACTCGCGTTGAAAGATATGGGACGCGCTTAGGATGCTGGATGAGTGGTTAACGACCGCGCTGGGTGGGGTGTGTTGGATGTATAGTTTGAATCTCCTCGTTCAACGACAGGATAGCGCCGGATTATACGGACGGTCTGGACGAGGAGCAGGGAAGGCAGTAAGGAAATGAGCGAATATCCTGGTAGTCGTTGGCGAAGAGGTCGCTACGACGGCCTCGTGCTGAAGTCCGGCACATTGGCCCTGGGCGCCCGTTTTGCCGCGCCGATTGCCCACGCTACGGTCGAACGGCCTCCTACGGCCTAGCGCGGATTTCTACCTGCCCCTACAGGCCGTCCGGGGATCGCTGATTATACCTCCTACTTATCTTGCTTGTGTATCTGGCTAAGACAGGACACCACCGGAAGTGGCTACACTTCAATATCGGTCCTAGAAAGGTAATATTATTCGCCACACTACGGTGGCACAAGACGTGGTACATTCTGGGTTCAACTTCAGGAATATGTGCCGTCGCATAAATGTCGTGAGCGCATCCGAGCAGATTGCCCCCGGCCCCCATGAATCAAGGCTGCTGCAGCCGTCTGATAGGGGCACGCCACGGGAGGTCCGACGAATCCACTCTTCCTAGTCAGAACGCACTATGACGCTAGCCATGACGGAGTGCTGGGAGGATATGTCAGTAAAGTCATAAGACGGTGCCTCGAAACCGTGATTGAACCGCTGCCGACCACCTGCCGGAATGCTCGTCGATGCTTGAGCTTGAGTCTTGCTGAGGCAGTCCGTCGCACCTGTGGGCAATATGTCAGAATGTGACTGTACTCGCATTAACCGCTTACCGCAACATAGGATCTCGTCCATATAAGGGTCACTCAGTGCTCGTGAGGCTGTCTGAAACCGCCTCGTGCCCACATACACAGCACATTCGTCGGGATTACCGTTCCGCAGCGTGGTTCTTCGGTGAGAGCATCAAGCCGCCCAAAGGGCGTCCACCTTTGTGGCACAATGTACGAACTGTCAGCCGGCGACACTTGCGCGGCGCGCGGACGGGAGCACATGCCTCGGAGGGTTCTCAATCTCAGAGAAGCAGAGGAAGAGATACCGGCCATGACAAGGACACCAGGATTACGACACTCCGCCGGAACACGCTTGCGGTCATGCGTCTGCTCATTCAAGCTCAGTTCTTCTACCTTCAGTAGGTAGGGACCTCGGAGGCCAATGCGCACGCCTCACAATACACACCGTCAACTACTGCCCATGGCAGCGCTAGTTCGCGAGAGCGGAACGCTGCGAGCACATCAGTCTCAGTGTTAGCTGGACTTGCCCGGCGAGGACTAACCACACCATCCCGGCGTATCTTGCTATCTGCGCCAATGCGGCGGCCAGCACTAGATCAGAACTGGGGCTAGGGAGGCATGGAAGTCCCAGGATCGAAGGCGGACGGTCATCAAGGACCACGCCAGACCCATGGACGGACAGTTTCGGGGCGGCCAGCAACGCTGTGTGCACTGGTATAGGACACCAAGGAAATCTGATCGAGGCCGAGCATGATTGCACTAGGACGCATCCGCGACGCACCGTGGGCCGCAGGCTATACGGTGACTGTTTGGTTATCTGTATCAGCCATCCAAAGGTTCTGCAGTCAGATCATGAGCTGCCGTATCTAGGAAGGACTGATTGACATCACTGGTCGATTGTTGCTCAACTGTAAGGTCAACGCGTGAGAGGGAATTGATGCCACTGTTTCTACAGAGAGTGGGGATCCCGCCATTCCACGCATACGCAACGCTTCATTGGCACACAACACTTAATCCACACGACGTATGCTAACCGATCGATATAAACTATTCGACGCACCTCCAAACATACGTTATGCAACGCATATGACACTGATCGGGGGGCTCCTCGGTTCTCATATTGAGGAAAATACGGGAGGATGGAACGACTCACATTTGTCTTGTATTTCAATCACTGCAAGCCGCAGTGATGCGGTCGCACTGCGCGCGGCGCACTCTGGTGCTGTAGAAGCCGCATATTTCATGTCAGTCTGGGAATATCATAGGGTGCTGTCAGCGTGGAAGGGTGCAGCAAGGTCCCGGGATCAAACTTCACGGCACGCTTTGCCAGGGTCTGAACATGCACCGTGCACCAGCAGTGGAGTAGGTTATGAGGACGCACGGCGGCAGTAGCGCTGGTACGAGAGTACCATGTATGAGTAGGCGCTAGTGCTGCCTACTTACCTACATGGTCACGCGATTCGTGAGAATACTGAGCCGTTCGGCAATTCAGACAGAACGCTGATCCAATTTGCTGCGCGTTTCTCTCCATCTTCCTGCACGACGACCACGAGTCCCTCACATCCTTTGGCCACGGTCCACAATGTCGAGGCTAGCAAATACAGAGAACAAGGAAAATGCTAGCGCAAGCCCTCTTAAGCCAAAGAACAAGAGGCCTCGAACGATCAGTAAGGTGTCAAAGCCGCATTGTCTCTGTCGCAAGCCCGATGACGGATCCCCCATGATAAGATGCGAGGAGTGCAGAGAATGGTGTGTCCTAGTCGCCTGTTCCCTCCCCGGACGTTCGATCGTAGTCGATTAACCTCTGAATGCGTTCCAGGTACCATTTCCGTTGCGTGAAGCTTGACGCGAAGGACGCAGAAGAGATACGTGAGTTCTGGTCTGAACATGTCTTGGCATACACACTGAGACTATGTGCCTTAGAAACGTACATATGCTCGTCTTGTCATGACCGTACAGGCTTGCGAACAATCAGTGAGTACCCTGCCTTGTTGCATCACTATGTAGCATGTACAAACGTTGGCACGTTTGGTTCTTGTTCGTGTACTTCATTTATGTACCGTGTAACTACATTCGTGTCTCCCATTTGTGCCCCTGAAGGATTTAAACCCACATTTCGTGTAGGCAGTGTTGTTTGTGGCGTATGCGCATATACCCTGCAGGTATACATTGCGGTCGAAGGAGACATTCGCCGATATCCTTGCCTGCGTGAATCCAGACTGGGATGCACTGCAGTCCTTGTGGTGGATCTCTGTTCATGTGAGGTTCAACGTCACGGCTGCACAGTTGCCCCATGAGAGTGGATGCGTTGTACTACGGGCGGTGCCTGCAGAGCATGTTCGCATTGCGCCACGAGGATATGACTCGCTATGTTTTCGTGTGTTGTGCCTTCTAGTTGGATTCATATGTATGCAGAACAGTGGCTGATCTTTTCCTCTCACAGTGATTTGGGAAGGTGTGGAAGGCCTTGAAAGAGTCGGCAGCGGTTCGAAGCTCCAAGCATCAGCCTCCAAGCGCGAACGCCCAGTTAGCAGCAAGGACAGTGACATGGATTCTGCATCGTCGGACGATGGAAGCGGGGACGAATACGTGGAAGAGGAGGCAAGACCGAGGGTTACTGTCAGGGTACGTCTATCTTGGTTGGGGGTAGCCTCTACGCGTACTCAAGTGGCATCTTTCATCAGCGTCGGACGCGCAGAGTGTCTGTCTCGTCTGGTTCCGGCTCCGACTCTGACCAGACAACTCACAAGACCAAGACTCCGAAGCGGTTGCGTCGCCAGAGCACACAAGATAGCAACGCGCGCAGGTCTCGGTCTCCAGGAGCAAGTTCAGCTACCAAACGCAGACAATCAAGCACTACTGAGCCTCCGTCGAAGCGTGCGAAGGCCGCATCCGGCGAGGATCCTGCGCGCCACTACTGTCTAACTAAGCTAGAGGAACTCTTCTGTCCCATCTTCCTGCGCCACCCTTTCCTCGAGGGCGAGCAAGACAACTCAAATGCTCTGGAGCCTAGCAAGAAACAAGAAGATCTCACAGATGAAGAGAAGGAGAAACTGGAGATGACTGCAAAACGTTTTGCTGCTGACCTCGAGAGGTGTATCTTTGAACTATATGCTGATGCTGATAAGAACGGAAAGCGCGCCGTGGGAAGCAAGTATAAGTAAGTTGCATTCGGTCTCGGCATCGCTTCAGTTACTGATTCGTCCTGCACAGGGAGCGTTTCCGCATGCTGACGTTTAATTTGAGCAAACCTGACCGTGTGCTACTTCATAAGCGCATAGCGTCGTCGAACCTCTCTCCGAATGAACTATCCACCATGTCCTCCACCGAACTGGCTGACGAGGAGACGAAGCAGTCGATTAGACATGCGGAAGAGGAGGCACTGGCCCACTCTATCCTCAAGAAACAGACGCTTCCACGTGCGAAGATTACGCACAAGGGTATTGAGAACATCGAGGATGTCAACGGTGTTTCGCGTGATGCTGAGCAAGCGCGTGAGGAGCAGGAGGAGGAAGAGAGGATCGAACGCGAGAGGCTGGCTCGCCTACGTCTGCAAGCCGAGCGTGCGCGGTCAGCGAGCACGCATGGTCAGGGCTCCGTCCCGCCTGAGTCGCCTGTTGTTCCGCAGAATCCGACATGGGGCGCGCCGCCTCCTGTTCCCCTGCATGCGCCACATCTTGATGTGAATACGGGCGTGTCGGTGCCCGGCATGGGTAGGCCTCCCGTGAACCCGCTATTCGTACCATCTGCGTCGGATTACCAGACCCCTGTAGAGGGCGAGCTGAACCTTGCCGACCTTATCAATATTGACGAGGATGGACCAAGCGATGTCCCCTCTATTGCGCCCACGCCCACGCCGTTTGGCGATGATACACCCCCGCCATTCGCGTTGCAGTCGCCCGACACACAGACCCTTCCACCGTCCAGTCCAGCAGCTCCCACTCCGTCTACGGGTATCTCTCCATTTATGGCGAGACCTGATCCAGCGTCACGCCCATCATTCGATCTCAATTCATTGTGGACACCTAAAGGCGATGCATCTGGCCAGGAGCAAACGTCCGAGCCTAACGATGTGCCTATGCACGACGGAGAGGCGGAGCCGCCGGTCGAGCCCGATACCCTCGGAGAGGCTGCGGATGATCAAGACTTTGACATGTTCCTAGGGAAGGACGAAGAGGAGCAGCCTGGGACAACAACAACACCACCTCCTGCTGTAGACGAAAGCCCCGAAGGACAGCGCGCCGCGTTCGAGGCACTACCGAAAGTATGGACAGGCACGGTAAGGTATCTGAGCTGTGTTACCAATGTCATAACTCATGACATTCATCCCAGCTGAGCATGCCCTTGGATTCCGCGATGGCCCAGGACGTATCGCTGAACGCTCGCCAGACGGGTGGACGAACCTTGGGAGGCGACTCGCCCCTTTGGCAGACATTATTCCCATCAAAGGAGCTTCGCATTGATGGACGCGTCCCCGTGGATAAATCTGCGCAATACCTAACGCAGATGCGCTTGAATCCTACAAAGGAGCTCATCGCAGTAGCATTCTCACCTGAACCTGGTCCGGGCATTGAGAGCACAGGCTTCAAGCTGTTGATTGACCACCTCATAGCGAAAGGGTAAGTGCCCCACTTGTCGACAGTCATGATGATATTGACTCTACTTCTCCAGACGACATGGTCTGGTCTTCCCTTGGGGAAACCGACCGAAAGATTGGGCACCAGGCCGTGAACTGTACATCGTGCCTCTTCTCAGCATCGACCCCATTCCCGAATACATGGAACTTCTCGATGACCTCCGTCTCCCGAAGCAACGGACATCCAACTACCTCATAGGTGTGTGGGTGCTGAACAAAGGCAAACTTGCTCCTCCACCCGTATCCGTTGCACCTCCTCCGGCGCCTGCAGTGCCAGGAGCACCTGCCGTGCAGCTCCCGCAGGCACTCCTCGATCTCCTTCCGTCCCTGACCCAACAATCTCAGGCTGCCCCTCAAACAGCCGCGCCGCCGCCGACGCAACCACCTGAGAACAACAACGCCGCGCTCGCTGCGGAGGTGGCACAGTTGACCCCCGAGCAGATCCAGCTGATGCTGCGTACGCTGTCTTCGACTGCCCTCGCATCACAACCGCCCGTACCCGTCGCATCACCACCCATAGTACCGCCTACCATCCCCCCAATCGCTGGCATCCCGGGCATGCCTATGCAGCAGCCTCCGCCACAGCAGGGTATCCCCCTGCAGCCATGGCTGAACCAGCCTGCGGGCTACCCACCACCGTATCAGCCCCCACCGCCGAACATGTATCCCGGACAGGGCCCGCCTCCGCCACAGCCGTATCCAGGTGACATGCACCAGGACTATTACGAGCACGACCGACCAGGACCGCGTGGTCGCTACGACGGCCCCGGGGACCGTGGCCACAGGTCAGGTCGGGGACGTAACAGGGGACGCAGCCGCGGCCATGATCATGATCGCCCAAGGGATGCCGGGTGGAAAAGCAGAGGGAGAGGGAGAGGCGGAGCTGGTCCCTCCGGTCCTCCGAGGGGTCGCGGACGGGGTGACCATATGGGGTGGAGTTGAGGGTCCTACGCACGCTTTGATGCCTCTGTTGCTGTTTGACTATCCTGATTTATTTCCTCCCTTATCTTGTATCACCAGTCTCGAGTATCGCTAAACGTAATGAGTAGTATTTGATAGGTCACTATTAGGGTGTCTGAAGGCGGTTACATGACTTTCGGTCATGCAGTGTCATTGAAACGGCATGTATTTGTGGTGACTAGCGTCGTGTAGGGTGTAAAAACGAGTTGGTTGTCCAAATGGTCGATGTAATTAGAGTATGGTATCTGAATATGAAAGAGTAGTTGCATCGCACAGCATAATTGGTCATGAAGCACCGTCCACTTCCCCTCCGCAGAGCAGGACGCACGCACTCGCTCATTCGTACGGCATGCTATCCACCTCATCCACCATTGCCGTCCAATTCGCCACTGCAGACTCGGAGAAGTCAAGCTCTTCCCGCGCGAACGCCTGGACGGCCTGCGAGATTAGCGCATTCTCGCGATTGTGCAGCACTACGCGCAACTCGTGCCACATGCTGTAGGGCACAGGAAATCAACCATCGGATTCGCGGTGCAGATCAGGTATACGCACCATGCTCGGACGAATATTCTCCGGTTCAGCGCGGCAGCGATCGCTGCCTGGTCCTTCTCGATGAGGACGGTGAACTTATCCGCCTCCGCCTCCCACCCCTCTTTCTGCGCCTGCTTGACGCCCTCCAACTTCATCGAGTTGCTGTCGACACGCTTCTTGAGGCGGTCTACCTGGTCGCCCGATAGCCTATCGTGTCGGATGAACAAGTCCCGCAGGGCGATATACAAATCTCGTTGGCCCTGTACCATAACATGAGACCTCACGCTACGCTCTCACGGAGCCCACAACTTGCCTTCAGCGCCTCCAACGTAGAGTACAACATCGTACGCGACTGCACCACTGTCCTGTCAGCAAGATTCATGCGTGTACCAAACAAAGCCAGCGCACCCGATGTTCGAGCAAATCCGAATGCTTCTGCAGATGCGTTGCCGAGTCGACGAGGCCCTGCCTGACGCCCGCACACAGCTCACACACATCACCGCGCCAGCAACGCTCGTTCACCTCCACTAGGCTCTTCACCGTGTTCGTCAACCGCGCGAGGTCGGCCTGCGCGTCCAGCACGCGTGAGCGCGCAAGTCCGCCAAAGAGTGACGACGCCAGCGAATCCGTGTCGGACGCGGATGACGGAGAGGTGGGCGTGGAGGAGGAGAGCGAGGACGCAAACGGGGGCAATGCGAAGTGAGCCGGGAGGTACGCGCGCCGGACGAGAGGAGGGACCCGTACCGCTTCTGCCTCGCGACGCCGGATGATACGCTCCGCGAGCATGCAGATCCGCTGCCAGTGCTCGATCAAGAAGCCCACTTTGCCCCGTACGAAGCTGTGGTGCGGTCAGCTGAAGCAGTAACGGAGGCAGCAACTGAGAGGGACACGTACTTCAGCTTGTCTTCGAGATCACTCGGGATGCTCATCTCCTCCAGACGATCTACGCGTTTGCTGACGGACTCCTCCTCGTAAGAGATAGCGGTATGCTTCCGCCAAGTCTCGAACGAAGGCTCAGTGAGGAAGACGGAAAGTACGCCGTCATCTTTGATAATAGGATGGTTGCTGCATGGGGGCTATTGGTCAATCGGAGATCATGCGTTAGTCGTCGCGATACATACACCACAAAGTTCAAGAACCGAGCAAGGCCCTTCCTATTAGCGATTCAGTGAACAATGGATAGCTGTGAGTTTGTATGTGTACTAACCGTCTTTGTTCCAAGAAGTTCTCGTCCGCTAGTGCAGGAAGTATGAGTTACGTGTCCGTACGAAGACTGTGTGCACATACGTCCTACGCGTTTCGGAGGTAACGCTGGAAGCAGCCGGAATGGATACCGCTTGACGAGACAGTCCCAGAGGAAGACGAACTCTGAGTAACGCCTAGGCACGGGTGCTCCTCGCTATGGGTACACCAATGAGCGCATACACGATACTCACGCTGACCGCTCTCACATCACTCGTCACCTCGTACGCAAGGTATCGGTTCAATAGGAAGCCTTGTTGTCCAAGCACGTTCACGTGTATCGTTTCCTGCCTACGCCACCACTCTTTAGGCAATCCTGAGCCGGAGATAGTTGACGGTGCACCGTTGGCAACGCTGCCTGCCCCATTGGTAGCAGCTGCAGTTGGGGCGGGCGGGGACGTCGCGGCTGGGGGAAACTTGGGTACACTCCATGGGTCTTCCGTAGAGTACCCTCGTGCGGCAACTTGCCGTGCAGCATCGGAAGTTGAGGAGGGGACGGTAAAGGCTGAGGCTGAGGCTGCGAGTGCAGCCAAGTCCAGCGTCGGGACGGGGAGTGCGTCGTCCTGGGCCAATCGAGCAACCTGCTCGATGCTTACATCTAGACGGCGTCAGCTCAAAAACGTTGTTGGTGCAGTGGACGGTCTACCTTTGCCTCCTTGCACGAGGGCAGCAAGCGCGAGCGCGACGTAGAATTCGACTCGTGATACACGGGGCCGTGAGCTAACGAGACTCACAATCTACAGTGCGGACGATGAGTGATGGGCCAGGCAGAGACAAAGGGAACGGACCTTGTCAATGGTGGATGCAGGAAGAGCGGATGTGCGAAGCACCCGAGACAGCGCACTGACGGATGTCTCGCCTGTGTTATCATCGTCCACAGCAGCGAAGGCCTGAAAGTATATCGGCGGTACCGTCGCATTGCCTGCGCGGAAGATCAGAACGCACTTTCGAACGACGTGCATACATGCGCACCAATAACGGATCCTAGGCCAGAGGAAGATGTCGTCGTGTACGACGGGACGGGCGGGGGCGCCGGACTGGGTGCCGCACTCCAGGGATCGAGACCGTCGTCATACATGGAGTTGGCGAGAGGGTTCTCGCTCATGAAGCTGTTGACGCCAAAGCCATTGGAAGAGGACGCGCCGTAGGGCTGCTGTGGTCGGGGAGCGTTGAACATGGCCAGCGTGGAGGGGGAGTGGGTGCGCGGATGGCCTTGGAGGATGCGCGCGCGATAGTCGGTCGGCTGTGGGAGGCCGCTTTAGGCAGGCGTTGCGGTCGGCTGCGGCGTGCGCTCGTGTCTGGTGCGTGACGTGCGCTGGCGGTTCTGCCTCACTCCCGTCCGGAGGAAGAAACAGCCAGAGAGTGAGCAGCAGGTCGAGCACGACGAGTAGACTGCCGGGGACAGCGACGACGATGGCGACGGCGACGGCGACGGGCTGCAAGCGTGCTGGTTATGTAAGCAGGGGTCGCGGTGGTGGCGGGGCGGGCGGTGGCGGAATTGAAGCTCCGCTAACACGCTTTCAAGCGCGTCTCGGCGCGCGACGACGTGAGACTGTGCGACTCGAGCCCCCGCGCCCGCATCCGCCTCCGCCCGACGACAACGCCCCCGACGCCGTCCTCCACCCATGCAGGCCGTCGCCCGCGCACCCGGCCAGCAGCAGCCCGTCAAGATCTACAATGCCGTCTACTCCTCCGTCCAGGTGCGTAGCCAGCCCCCTTTTGCCCCCCACTGACACGCTACAACGCGTCGCCGCGTCTAGGTCTACGAATGCATGGTCCGCGGCATCGCCGTCATGCGCCGCCGCACCGATTCCTACGTGAATGCGACCCAGATCCTCAAGGTAGCCGGAGTAGACAAGGGTCGCCGCACCAAGATCCTCGAGAAGGAGATCCTGCCAGGCAAGCATGAGATCGTGCAGGGTGGGTACGGTAAATACCAAGGCACATGGTACGTCTCGTCTCGTCTGCCTCTGCTTCATTCCTGCTCACGCACAACAGGATACCCCTGGAAAGAGGTCGCGATATCGCCTTGCAATACGGTGTCGCACCCCTCCTTGCACCCCTCTTTGACTTCGTCCCGAATGCCAATGCCCTCGGGGGTCTTCCCGCCGGATTACCCAATATCACATCAGGTCAGTCCATTGCATGCGGCGCTAGTATGTCTTCCGGTCTGCGTGGCGCGAGTGTGAGACTTCGGTCGCTTTGCAGCCGTGTCCATCGCGGGTTGCTCGGCCTGCCGTGGATATTATTTTCTACAGACCCTGAATCTCAGTACGCGGCCCGCTCCAGAGCTCAGAAACATGCTGGGACAGCCGTTCCTGCATGAAACCTGGACAGTAACAAACCTCGATACCTGAAGGGCCCATTTTTTCTCAGAAATCTGCCTCAGACTTACGTCGAGAGAGATGTCTGGACAAGCATCAAGCTTCATCCGCACACAGGCGTGAAGGGATATCCCGCGGACATGTAACGGTTTCTGTATGCTCGGAGCTGCATCCGTTGCGCGGCTGTCCCATTTCCTCTCAGTGTCATTCGGCGGTTCCGACACTGGAATCTCTTACCACGTGCAACCGCCTTCACGAACGTATCCGTACACGGACGTCCGGAAGGGGCAGGACTGCCGTTCATACACTATGCATGTCCTCATGCGAGTATCTGAGCTCCAGACGAGGCCTCCCAATCAGCTGTCAACGGCCTGCTGTTTATATGCTATCGATTCCGAGTGATTCGCCGCCACAAAGTCTCCTCGCATATATAACCTCGACAAGGAGACGTGCAACCTACATTGTGGCGGGTGTCGAGATGCGAATAATTGCGACGCTTTTCTATCTGTGAATCTACCCCGCTGGGCGATACTTATCGGTCGGTGCTGACAATGTTGACAGGTAATTTCAATCCAACTGGCCTGCAGCCACCGCCAATCATGCCAGGTTCCGCACTACGGCTATTGAATCAAGGTCGCGCCCAAGGTCTTTTCACCCCTTCCACTTCAGGTGCGTGATCCTCGCGTTACTTAATGCCAAACTCGCAACTCAGTTATTACTAAGCCGCATACCAGCAGCATACAGTCACGGTTTCCCCAACACCTCCACCTACCAACCTCAAACGCTCGCGGTCAGACATCGACCGCGAGTCATCCGTAGCCTCCCCACGCCCTCCTTCACAGCAAGCCCACCGTCATGCAGGTTCCCCTGACGTCCAGATGGGAGACCACTCACGTCCATCCTCCGCTACGCCGCAGATTGACGGCGCGGGCCCCTCCAAGCGCCCGCGACTAGATCCGTCACCTCTGCATCCTGATGCAGCTATCGACCCGGCATTGGCTGGGTCACAAGACATGGCTCCTTCTACCTCCGCAATAGCGAACGGAGTCTCGCGTCCCGCGAGCTCCCACTCGCTCATGCCCAACGGCAAGTCGCCCGACGGACACGTCGACCCCGAGGTGCTCGAGATCCGCTTTGCGTCCAAGCCCTACATCCCCCGCACCACGGACGCCGCCGCGCCGCTGCGCGACCCGCGCCGGGCAGCGATTGTAGCGGCCATATGTCGAGGTGATGAGCCGCTGCCGATCGTGGACCAGATCCGCGACATCGCGCCGGACAACCCGGCGCTGAACGTGGACGTGGACCTCGTGCTCGACGACCAGGGCCACACCGCGCTGCACCTCGCGGCGAGCATGGCGCGCTACCCGATCGTGAACGCGCTCATTGCGAACGGCGCGGACGTGCACCGCGGGAACTACAACGGCGAGACCGCGCTTGTGCGTGCGTGCCTTGCCACACACAACGCGGACCAGCAGACGTTCCACCTCATCGTCGCCGCGCTCCACCCGTCCATCCGCACGCTCGATTCGTCCCGACGGTCTGTGCTCCACCACATTGTTGCGAGTGCGGGCGTCAAGGGGCGCGCGTCCGCGGCGCGGTATTACCTCGACCAGATCTTCTACTGGATCGCCCAGCACCAGGGTGGCGAGTTCCGCTCGATCGTGGACCTACAGGACGAGAATGGTGACACGGCGTTGAACATCGCCGCGCTGGTCGGTAACCGAAGTCTTGTCAGAACACTGCTGGACGTAGGCGCGAACCGAATATTGCCCAACAACCTTGGCCTTCGCCCTGGCGACTTTGGCGTCGAAACGGAGGTAGGGCACTTGGTTGCTCTGCTGCACATCCCGCTTACCTTTGACCATTGCAGGAACTTGCGGCTGGACCCAGAGGTGAAGATATTCTTAACTCACTACGGTCCGGACCCTCCGCCCCGGTGCTGAAGAGCCAAGACGTCCTTGCAGGTAAGACCGGCCCCTTCGTCCTATCACATCAAGCCTGACGTGTCTGCACAGAGATGACCACGATGATCCAGACGCTTGGCAATGACTTCCAGGCGGAGATTAAGACGAAGCAAGACGCACTCGACGTGACCCAGGCGCACCTGCGTGCAGCGACGCGCGAGCTGTCAGAGCAACGCAAGCAGATTCAGCAGTGGACGCAGCGCTGTGCGGAGATGGACCAGGTGCAGCAGCGCGTGCGCAACCTCGAGAAAGCGCTCGACGACGAGGATGCGTTCGACTGGACGGGCCGCACTGCGCTAGACGGCGTTGACCCCGGCCCCGCGTTCCGCGTGCGCGGTCCCGCTTCGACGATGACTGGCGCGGGTGCGGTCGACCTCTCCTTCAACCTCGACGCGGAGCCGCCCGTGCCCACGCAAGATTCCGTCGCGAGTCTCATTAAGCTTCGCCGCATGAAAATGTGGCACGAGCGCACGGAGCGTATGATGGATGCGAGGCTGCGATCGTTGCAGGGCGCGAGCGCGGAGAAGGAGTTTCAGTGCAAGAAGATCGTCGCTCTCTGTACGGGCGTGCCGATTGACAAGGTCGAAGAGGTGAGTTCGCACTGTATGTGATCCTCGAGTTTGGGTCCTCTAATGGCCCGGTTTTGTAGATGCTGGATAACCTGCTCATCGCGGTTGAGAGCGAGGCACAGATCGTGGACATAGGCCGTGTATCTGGATTCATGCAAAAGGTATAGCCAATGTGATTCTTTCTCTCATCGTCTCCTCACATTTAGGTGTTCCCCAGGTCAAGAACGGTGTGATATGATGGGCAGCGCGTGTGAGGATGTGTGCGATAGCTTTACCCTTTGGATGTTATCTTCATATGTTTGTATCCTGCATATTGCAATGTATAATACACCGCATAGTTCATACCTCTGAGGTATCGCAAACATGACCATCAGGGAGAGGCCTGGCTGTTTGTCAGGCACAAGCCTGCGCACACGACTCCGAAGGTAGAGTGCAACGACAAGAATGCATTTCCAGACGAGTGATACAATACGGACTAGACATTACGTACAAACAGGCGGACCTGCCTCCAGAGCTATAAGACTGAGCGTGACTATCACCTCCCTCTTGCAAGCGACGCATCCACATCCACATCAATACGAGGGAATTTTGTTCAAAGGTCCGTGGGCTTCGCGGCGAAGTGCAAGGTCCACGATGAGAGCAATCGCCTCGCGTTGACTTGGTGACCATCCAATCTACACAGCACGCATAAGCAACCAAACCGTATGCTCGAGTGGACGATATGACGTACCCTGGCGTCCCGTACGTCAACGGCGAGATATAGCAGAACATGACGAACATCGCGATCACGAAGAGACCGACGATGATCGGGCCCTTTATGCCGACGTCCGCGTACGTCGAAAGCTTGGGGCGCGTCGCGGGCCCACGGACGGAGATAGGGTAGTTCACGGTCTCGGACAGCACGAAGCTCAGGACGGAGCCCGCTACGAGCGCCGACGCGAGATGCGACGGGAGGTAGTGATGAATGAACAGCTGGCGGCTCATCACGTAGAATGGGAAGTAGTGCACCGCCCAGACGACGAGGAAGAAGCCTGTCGAGTTCCAGAGCCGGTTCCGCACGGCTGTATGTACACGGATCGATCAGAAATACGTTCAAGGTGTGCACTGGAGGGTGAACTTACAATCATGGAGAGGCTCGACGCCGCGGCGGCGGGCGATGAGGTCCGCACCGATGATACCGACGTACGTCGAGATGGCGACGACGCACGTCCACCAGCCGATGATGTTGCCAATAAGGTATATTTGCTTCTGGTCCTCGTTCTGCGTCCAGAAGCTGATGCCACTGAGGAGGAACGGCCAGTTGATCGGGCTGCTCGCATATGGGTGCGACGCGGTCAGGCCGGCGTTGTGCTGGACCATGAGCAGCTGCAGCTCGATGAACTTCTTGAAGAAGTTGCGGCTCTTGGGCTTCTGGTTCCCGACGTTGGTGCGGTTGCCGACGTCGGTCCCGCCTGATAGTCGCGCCGTATGTCAGACGCGATCACGTGCACAGGGACGCCACTGGGACTCACTCTCTTCATCGACGATGTTATCGACGAACCAAATATTGCTCTTCTCGTTGATATTCTTGTTCCCGTTCACTTCCTGCTGGTTGAACGCCCATTCCGGCAACTGCTTCGGGTGCGTCCACATCGCGACCTTGGTCGGCACATGAATAAGCTTGAAGTGCCCGGACTTGCTCTTCCAAGACTCTCCCTCCTCGGCGTTGACAATTGACAGCCGGAAGAGTGTATCGTTGTGGCGCGAATAGTCGTCCTTTGGCCATGTCGTGAATTCCTCGTTCGTAGCCATGAGTGGCGATGCAACGTCGTGTGTAAGCAGATAAGTCTGCGTGGCAACGTGAAGCAATTGGATAACATCATCCTCGCGGACGATACGACCACGGCCGGTCTCGGGAAGTGCTTTTGTGGGTATAATTTGCCAGTAGTTGTTAGTGTCCTCGTGGCCGTACCCAGTCACCTGTTGCCCTGTACAAAGCGTGAGGTACACAACACTGTTGAACACATATATTACCTACCTTGACTGCTGATACGGCCATCATCATATCTCAAAGGGTAGCGTTCCGGGTGCGAGTGGAGGAAAACACGGGTGTCTCGGTGGCGGATGGTGACCGTGTCATAGTAGTGGATTTCTGAACAGACCACGGTCACAACTAACCTCGCAAGTCAGTGATTGACATACCTTGGCTATTCAGTAGTAATTCGTTGCCTTCCAGCGTTTCCTGGAAAGCGGGGCTCATGAAGGTGTCTCCAGGACCAGTATTCGTCAAGATAGTGAGATGGATCCAGAAAAAGAAGAGGTAGAGGATGATAGGGAGTACGATAAGCCCTGTTGCCCGCGCCATGAAGTGTTTGGTGAAGTATTCCTGACACAGCCATCAAAACAAGGTCTCGCATACACAGAGAAACGCATACCATGCTGTGTCCCTTCTTGATATCAAGAATGTCCCACAGGTCGATCAGGACGGGAATACCAATGGCGACGACCGTCAGGATACCGTTGACCTTGGAGGACCAAGCGCAGGCCATGAATGTACCGGTGCCAAGCAGCCACCCCCACCACTCAGGAGAGAATTCACTGTACGCGACCATGAACATGAGCGTTCCGCAGCCACGGAAAAGGGCGAACGTACTGGTATCGCAGTTTGCGGAAGCGGATGTAGCAGTACATGGTCATGGAGATGAAGAATATCAGGATGGCGTCGAGGAGGATGAGACGTCCTTGGGCGACATGTGCGTTGTCTAGGAGACGATTAGCGACATACTCAGAGTAATGCGGTGGTTAGGGGCACACCGAAGAGGATGAGACAGGCCGAGAAAGTCGCTATGATGGTAGAGTACCCGCATTCCTTCATGATCCCATAGACGACAGGCACGGTCATACTGGACATGAACGCCGAGAGCGCGCGCATGCCGACGTAGGGGACGTGGTTTTCCGTGTAGCTGTCACCGATGTTGTCGAAGAGGAAGTGTCCGTCGTAGCCAACAAACCAGCCTGCCAGACCGAAGAGCATCTTGGCCAATGGGGGATGCACGTCGAAGTAGTACTGCCTCCGGATGTAGTATGAGGCAAACTTGCCAAAATGCACCTCATCGAATCTGCCCAATCAGACACAATGTGAGCAACGCGTCTATGACACAGCATGAGGTCGCGGCGCACACTACTTGGTCTGGGTGGTTGATCTTGTAGAAGCGGAGGGCAAACGATAGTATGGTGAGGATCCCGACCATCGCGACGTTGGCCTTCTCCGTCTCGAGGATCCTCTCTGCTGCACTCCGGGATCTCTGTAAACGAAGCGTATGCGCGTTGGCACGGTACGCGCAGCACTGCCCTACGTGTCACGCACCGGACTGGAGAACTCGACCTCGTCGTCATCGCGGGAGAGCTCAGAGTACGGTGGAGAGCGTTGGCCTGGTGTGCGGCGCTGCCTGAGATTGGCGGGGGAGGCTTGGCCCGACATGGCGGGCGTGGGCGGGGGACGGGACGGACAATGCGCAAGTCGAACGAACTGGCACGACGTTATGTTCTCCGCGCACACGTGGCCGATCGCCCTCAGATCTAAGGCCTTTGCCAAACAGACCACAACAACCGCCTCACGCGTATCGAGCCCAATTCGCGTCACGGCGACCCAGCCACAGCCCTCGCCATGTCCGAGCTTACGCTCGATACCCTCATCGACGATGGAAACTACCTCGGCTCTGAGCGCGCCCGCTTGGAGAACAAGGTGCTCCTCGATGAGCTCGAGCGCAAAAAGAAAGCGCGCAGCCTAGCCGTGCCCACCGACGACAACAAGGTGAAGGCAAGGCTGCGCGAGATTGGAGAGCCCATCACGCTCTTCGGTGAACGAGTGCGTGTCTTTGTGTGCTGTATCGCATTGCTACTGACTGTAGCTTAGGCCGCCGACCGACGAGACCGTCTCATTTATGTGCTCTCCCAAATCAACGCTGCAAGAGGAGACGATGCAATGCAAATCGACGAAGAGGAGAGCTCAGAAGAAAGCGAAGAAGAGGTACGCATTCACACACCTCACGTTCTCGACCCACACCGACCCCGTGCAGGTGGAGGAATTCTACACGCCAGGCTCTCTGGAGCTCCTCGAGGCGCGTAGGCGAATAGCGGAGTATTCTCTGCCCAGGTTGGCTTTCCCCTGCCAATAGGTGGACACCAGCAAGGTGCTTACTGCGTCTTTTGCGTGTTCGTGATCCCATGTAGAGCTCAAAAAAGAGTGGCGCAGCAGCGGTTAGACAGCAAAATACCCCTCGGGCGCATCATCGACATTCGCAAGAAGGTTTTTGCCGAAGTCAAGGTACGCCCCTGGCCTCATGTCTACTGAGTCATTTGTCCCATCAACGTCGGTTCGCAGCGATTCGCTGAACTTGGGTCTCAAATTGGCGACGATCGGCCCATCTCCCAAGTGAGATTCTCTCCCAACAGCCAAATCCTGGTAACGGGCAGTTGGTCTGGAAACGTCAAGTTGTGGAATATACCCAATTGTACTCCAATAAGAACACTGCGAGGTCCGTGTCTAGTCTTTGCGCCCGTGTCTCGCCTTCCCTAATACGCCCTCCAGGTCATACCGACAGAGTTGGAGGCGTAGCATGGCATCCACAGGCGACGTTAACCCAGAGTGAGGATGCGGTCAATCTGGTCAGCGGAGCGGGCGACATGAACGTAAATTTGTGGTCACTGAACAGGTGCAATCCTTCCCACCCTCATATATGCCGCTACATAACTCACTTCGCTGAAGTGACACACCCCTGGCAACAATGAAAGGCCATGCAGACCGAATATGCAGAGTCGCATTCCACCCGAGCGGCGATTACGTCGCCAGCGCGAGCTTCGACACGACGTGGCGATTGTGGGATGTGACGACATCGAAAGAGTTGCTCCTGCAAGAAGGCCACTCAAAAGAGGTGTACTCCGTCGAGTTCCAGGAAGACGGGGCACTGGCGGCTTCAGGAGGCCTGGATGCCATTGGGCGCGTATGGGACCTTCGAACGGGACGCACGGCGATGGTGCTGGACGGCCACGTACAGGGGATCCTCTCCATCGCGTTCTCCCCCAACGGGTGCGTAATCCGCCCTCGCCTACGTGCTGGGAATATTGCTGATTCCCTGCCAGATACCAGATTGCGACGGGCTCTGCCGACGACACCATCCGGATATGGGACATGCGCTCTCTTAAGGCACTCTATACTATCCCGGGGCACCTCTCCAATGTCGCGGACGTGCGCTTCTTCCGCGGGACAGATTTACCATACGCACCTGCCGCCGCCGACGTCGACATGAACGGCTCCGAGGACGACAAGGCGCGCGTGCAGGAGGCGGAGGAGCGCAAGTACCGTTCGGGACTGTATATGGCGAGTGCGGGGTACGACGGGTTGGTGAAGATCTGGAGCGCGGATGACTGGCAACTGCTGCGCACGCTCCCGACGGACGGTGGGAAGGTGATGTCGGTCGACCTGTCGAACGACGGGAAGTACCTTGCGTCGGGGACGTACAACAGAAACTTCCAGATGTTTGCGCCAGATGAGAGCGTACTTGTATAGGTAGCACTATGTAGTGCGGACGAATAGATGACTTGGGTGGTGCCGCTCTGCTACTGCTCATGATCAAGTTGAGACCTCACTTCAACTATGTATGCAGTTGAAAGTAGTCTCCTTCATAGACGCAAGCGCCTGATATGATGGGGACGCCACAAGCGCGAACGCCCATTTTCGTGAGGCGCGCGCGTTTAGTGTCGACTCGTCCAACTCTGACTAGCTGGCCTCTACCGCCACTCGGCTTGCGGTGCATCTGTGAATCTTGTATCTTGAGACACGGTCTCAGTAAAGATTTGTCTTCTGAAACCAGTCTATGTGTGCGGGACTAGTAGTGCCAATTATACGTCTGCCTTCCCGGCGAAGCCCGTACTGGGGGTTGATCCGCGCAAGAACCGCACAATCGAGGCGGCGGAGGGCTGTCAGTGTCACCCAGCCTCGTTGTCTGATCCCCACGCAATCCATAAAGTTTATATGAACGCTTCCCGTAGTCCTCGCCGCGCCTGAACCCCTCCAGCGCCTTTACTTTCCAGCCCTACCTCAAACAATCGCCATGGCAGGGTTGTGGGCAGCACTGCGGTACTCGCGGACCATACACAGGCAATGCCGTCCCCCCGAGCCGACATTCAGTGTAGACCAGATTCCAGACCTGTCCGGCAAAGTTGTCATCGTCACCGGTGCGTCTTCCTTACCAAGGTATGCCAACCCGGCTGACAGGACGGCTTGACTGTAGGCGGGAATGCTGGTATCGGGCGCGAGACCGTCAAGGTGTGCTGTCACTTTTCTCCTGGCTTACATGGCCCCATAGAATGCACCGTTCGCTGCCAGGTTCTCCTCAACCGCAATGCCAAGGTATATATGGCGTCACGAGACGAAAAGAAGGCTCGTATCGCTATCGAGGAGCTCAAGGCGCAGACCGGGAAAGAAGCGATCTACCTGGAGCTTAACCTAGCAAATCTGGCGTCCGTGAGGAAAAGCGCGGAAGAGTTTCTCAGGTGTGCAGCCGCGTGATGTGTTTCAATACCACTGGTGTGCTGACGTTTGGCAGCAAGGAGACGGAGCTGCACGTCCTGTATAACAATGCGTTGGTGCACCCTCGACATTCAATTATCCCAGGCTCTGACATTGACTCTCAGTGGCGTATCTGCCATACCGATCGAATGGGTCACGGATGACGGGTACGACATGACATTTGGAACGAACGTCATAGGTCAGGTCATCTTCCCCGACATACCGCCTCGTGCACATGACTGAGCCTCGTGCAGGTCATTTCCTATTCACCCAGCTGCTCCTCCCAGCCCTCCTCGCGGGCAGAGAAACATCCACAGACAAGTTTGCCCGCATCATCTGGCTGTCGTCGTACACCGCATACATGGGGACCCTCCGCTACAACACGTTCAAGGACGGGCCTGCACGCAAAAAGGCAGGCTATGCGTTGATGTACTACCAAAGCAAATATGTCAGTGTGCTGCTACCATGTAGTGCCTGAGGTTACCGTGTCCTGACAGCTCCCTGTCCAGGCAGCAGTCGTCTTGGCGCACGAGTACGCCCGGCGGTATGCAGACCAGGGAATACTCGCTATTTCCGTGAATCCTGGTGGGCATCTCTTATAGCACTAATGTCCCGGCACGTACATTGACCTACCCCTCGCAGGTAACATCAAAACAGATATCATGCGACACGCCTCGCCTATCGACCTCAAGTTCGTCGTGAGTAACCCTCCTCCCTCGCCACGCATATCACCGGCTGATCTCACCGCCCCTCTCCAAGGAGCTGTTCCTGAAACTCTACCCAGTAGAATACGGCGCTCTCGGCCAGCTGTGGGCCGGAACAATGCCGGAAGCCTTGCAGCACAACGGCGAGGTGCGTGCTGACGTTTATCCTCGCGAACGTGTTTAACAAACAGCTGTTTGTAACGACCAGTTCGTTATCCCATGGGCGCAGGTGGGGCGCCCAAGAGAGGATGCCTTGAGCGAGAAAGTGGGCACGAAGTTGTGGACCTGGCTCGAGGGTGAGGTGAAGGCAAAGCCTTGACATCCCTGAGGTTTCTGCGATGTGGGTTCCGTCGGGCTGTCTGTGGATCTATCGCGCTGCGTTACAGTTGAGTGTATACATGCGTCTCTCTGAATGAGTGCTGACACACTACCACCAGTTACTGTCGTACTATTGAGCTCGTTACATCACATTCCTTACTTATTATTGTTGTTGCCTGATCTCTGACGTCGCGGAACGCGGGTGACCATAACTTAGCGATAAATTAGGGGGAAGTATGTGGACGACGACAGAACGAAGTAGAGCAACGATGCAAAGAACATAACCAAAACCAAAGCGACACAACAATAATGAAACACAGAAACTATCCCTTTGAGGGTTCAAGACAAGGCGATATGGGAGCTCCAGAGCATCACAGCGAGCACTCAAGCTCAAGCTGCACTCCGACTCAACCAGGCTAAGCCTCCTCCCCCTCTCCTCCACCGACTCCCCTCTCAAGCAGCAAAAGCGAACGTCCTCTTCAGCGCGCCCCACATGCCACCAAGGCCAGGAACAGCGCCGCCCGAGTGCGAGGCCTTCACCGCATCCACAGGCGGCACGAAGTTGTCGACGATCGCGGAGTAGTCCGGTGCAGGGTTGACCGCGATGTACGTCGCGTCCTGTGGCTCGTTCATGCCGGGCGAGACCCAGGGGAACCACGCCCACGGGTTGCACTCATCCGGAACGGGCTCGTTGTATGGCGCGGGCTCGGGCAGCGCCGCCTCGGGGTCCCGCTCGATGTAGTGCCGCAGGCCCGGCTTGGGGAAGGGTGTCAGCACCTCCGCCTGGCGCATTGCGATCTCAGCCCATTTGCTGTGACGGGAGTCAGTGAGAGGTTCTGTGTTCAATGTACGAGATCAGACTCACATGGACTTGAAGTAGGGGTGCCTCTTGATTGCGAGGACAGTGGGGCGCGCGCCCGCGCTGACCTGAAGCATCTGCGATGGACGTCAGAAAGCGTGTTAGCAAAGTGAAGAATGGTCTTACCATCCGCAAGAGGTCACGTGCATCCTCGTTGACTGCTTCCTCCGGCTCCTCTGGGAACTCAAGCGCGCGGCGAACCGTGTTCTCGCAGCACTGTTGGGGCCACCCAGCCAAGTTGTGCGGGCCAAACGGAAGCTGACGAGCACGAAACCGTCAGCCACAAGCCTCCGCATCCGTAATCGCCCGTGGACTCACCCGACCGAACAGCATCTCGAAGATGACCACGCCCGCCGACCAGATGTCCGCAGGGTACGACTGCGGCGTGCGCTCGTTCCACCACACCTCGGGGGCAGCGTACACGGGCGTGCCGACGACACGGCAGGTGACGTCCGCGCGCTCAAACTCGGGGTCCGTCGGGTTCAGCACGCCCGCCTCCGCGAAGGCCTCCGTCAACCCGCGCCACGGCACGTCCGCGCGCCGCACGGCGAAGCAGCGCGCCATGCCGAAGTCCGCGAGCACGAGGTGTCCGCGCTCGTCGAGGAGCAGGTTCGTGGGCTTGATGTCGCCGTGGATGACGCGCTTCTGCTGGAGTACGCCGAGCGCAAAGACGAGCTCCGCTGCGAGGCGGCGCGTCTCGAGAGCGGGCAGGCGGCCGCGCTCCATGAGGGCGCTCAGCGTGCCGTTGTGGTAGTATTTCTGTCGCACTGCGTGAGCGGGAGCGATTCAGGGTGGGTGCAAGAAGCCTACCGTGGCGTAGAAGAAGTGCTCGCGGTCATAGAACGACGCGTGCAGCTCGACGAACCAGGGGATGCCCGCTAGGCGCTTGAGGACGTCCTGCTCTTCGAGCGCGCGGATGTAGACCGCAGCGGCGAGCTTGGTGACGTTGACGCTCTTCAACGCGTGGCAGAGCCCGGTGGACTTGTTGCGCACGAGGGTCACGACGCCCTGCGCGCCGCGGCCGAGGACCTTAATCGCCTCGAAGTCGGTGACGTCCGGGAACTCCTTCGCCTTCGGGGGTGGGGCGTCTTCGACGAGCGTGGACGCCGCCGAGAGCGCGGGGGACGGGGGCGCGGAGAGACCCAGGGGCAGTGTCGCGACGGTGAGTGTCGGCGAGTATCCTGGGTGCTTCTTGCCGTCGGAAAGGTCGATGCTGTGGAAGGCTTGCGTCGAGAGCTCGTGTGGGCTGTCGAGAGACTCCAGCCCTATGCCGCTCCGTGCGGACGTCGCGCTATCTTCAAAGTACGAGTCGATGACGAGCCCCATGGAGTCGACGCGAGTGACGGGCTTGGCCTTGCAGGATACCTGGTCGCGCAGAGCGTGTGAGCACCGAGGTAGGGTCGGTTGAGAGATACAGTTACTCACTATGTGACCTTCCTCGTCGTAGATGAGCTGAACATGAACGTCGTCGGCATCGACGGCGTCTTGTGCCGTCGACCATGCTGTGTCCATGCGTTCCTCCGTGAACTTGGTCGGCCTGCACGACAGTGTCTGTGCCAGTGTCAGCCGCGACGATGAAGACAAGAGCGACTCGGTGACTTACGTGTGCTGGCTTGGCCTTGCGGTTACCGGAGGACATGCCGAAGTAGTTGGAGCCTGGGGTGAAGAACTTGAGGGGCATCTTGAACTTGAGGAGGGGGAACGAGGAAGCTGGGATGGAAGTCGAGAGCAAGGGGTTCTTTGCAAGGAGAGGCTCACGAATCAGTGCTTTATAGGCATAGGGCATTCGTATCGAGCCTGGCCTGGTATGTCTTAGCCTGACATTGCGAACCCGACTGTACAGAGGCTGGCGCAGGCTAGCTAGACAGAGTCTCAATCGTTGGCAGCCAACACGCAGAATGTTTTACAGCTGAGGTAGGTGGCCCATTGAAAGCGTCCATTGTTGGCGCAATTTCTGCCTGAGAGGTGTGGGGTGGTGATCAAGTGGTAACTACTTCAAGTTGATTGTCCACAGTAACGCATCATGACTGACATATTGTACACTGTAGTGATACAGTATCACCAAAGGACGTGCTGAATTACTGAAATTCATCTGCGAGTGAAGACAATACCGGGGAGGCGGGCCGGAGAAGGGAGGACCAAGGGGCGACGCGCTCTCGAACGCTCGCGTACATTGAGCACGTGACCGCGATTCTCTGGAAGGATCGAGGGGCGATGAACGCATTTCCTCATTCCCTCCACCCTCAGCCACCTTATATACCCAGGCGTTGAAATCAGTAGCGAAACAAGTCAGCCGCACGTACCTACACAACTCATCATGAGCGACGAGCACGCAGCCACCCACCTTCTCCCCGCACCCGAGCCGCACAACGCCCAAGACGCAACCAAGATTCAAGTCGGAGCGGAACAGGGCGTCAAATTCGATGCTCTCGGTCCCTTGGTCGTCAACAGCGATGGGGTAAGCATCAACGCCGTTTCTCGCGTACAAAGCAACTCATGCATCGAACTCAACAGACATTATCCCGCATTGCTAACTGGCCAAACATGACCGAGATTGAGCGGGAACGGACAATGCGTGTCCTGATAGCACGAAATCAGTACGCAATCGCTGACATAAACATGCGACTTCATGCACTGATTTTTCCTCCTCGCAGGATCCGCATCGCTAATCAGGAAAAGAAACTTGAACAAGAATCCGGTAGCACAGAATCCACGTCGTAACGAAAGAGCATCCATGTGTAGTATTCGCCACCACATCATCACATCGCATGTATAATAGCTGAGACATACCTTACGACCCAACACATTCCACGACAGTACAGATGCCTGCGCGAAACTCTCAAGGTGTCCCATCAATAGCATCGTCTATCAGGTGTATTCATAAGTAGTCTACCTCCACGAAATGGCATAGTCCGAAGTCGTACAGTATCGTCAGAACCCATGCAGTGCGCAGCCTAGGGCCTATCACATTATTGCGCCCTCGCGACCAGCCTCTCTAGGAGCTCCTCAATCCGCTGCTGCCGCCTCTCAATCTCTTCCAACCTCCTATCCGTCGGCGACGCGCCTCCCTCTTCCTGCTCCTCCTGCTCCTCCGTTGCCGTCTCAAGCGGCTCATGCAAATGACTCGGCCCTTGCCCCAACACCCTCTCCTTCTCCGGGCTGCGCGTCGTCTCTCTCGTCTCCGGGCTCGTCGACAGCGCCTGTCCCGTGATCCCCGGCCTCGCCCCCGGACTCGTCATCGTCACCTGCCCTGGCGACCGCCTCGGCAACCCCGCCTGACCGCCCGCCGCTCCACCAAAGAAATCGCCATGCACCAACGCCGTCGGCCTTCGCGCCATCGACGACAGCCTCCGCCTCGACGCCGGCCCATAGCTCACCATCGCACCTCCTACGCCATCCTGGCTCAGCTGGTCCGCCTCGCCCTCACGATCATCGTCCACGATGAGTGGCTGGAACACTTGTGCGAGCGGACTCGCGACCGCCTGCGCAGGATCGCCTCCGATGCCGCGCGTAACGATCGAGTTGAGGCGTGCACGCGGGAGCGGGATCGCTGACGGCCCGCTTGGACGTTCGCTCTTCGCCGAGAGCGAGATCGTCGAACGCGGCGGCGTGCTCGTCGCCGACTGCGTGTGCGTGTGCGACGGGCGCCGCCGCGACACGGCGGAGGAGCGCCGGCGCTGGAGCATCTCGGCGGGACCGGACTGCTCGGCGTCCTCCATGTCGAGCGCGCTGTTCTCGTAAAAGTCGCCGATGTCAAATATCTGCACGAGAGAAGGGTGAGCTCGAGGGACTGCAGGATGGGTGGTGGTATATACGAACTGCATCGATATCGGCGTCCGGTCCACCGAGCCCCTCAAAGAAAGCTGAGTTCGCGGCGGGTGAGATGTATGAATGACCTCTATGAGTGGCTACATACTCATGCGCTTGATGGATCTGGGCAGCGTATCGAGCACCCTGTCCGCCGCCTTCGACATCGTCTCGCTGAACGTAGCCGTCCGGTTCTCCTTCGCCTGCCGCTCATACCAGGCTATGAGCAGAAGGATAGGGAAACTTGTCATCCTAGAGAGACATTTGAGTCAGTACAGCGCGCTAATAAACAGTGCTGTGTGCAGCGCGCACCTGATCATGAAGACGTTGACCTAAAGGCACGCCATTAGGGCGATGCATGTAGGTAGAACGAGAGATGCATACTTTGTGGAACCATCTTGGTGTCAGGATGTAGCTCGCCGGTAGCATAACGCACAGGGCGATGAGATTGATGGGAGGCTGGTAAGAGAAGAGCGAATCTGCTTTGACCCTTTCGTCCAAGTGAGCTAGGTTGGCAGCCTGATATGAATGATCTCACCCTTCGATCGTCAGGACGGCACGACGAAACATGGCCTATATAGGATTACTGAGCATTGTGGATGTGGAAGGGCGCCATAACACAGTACCTCAGCGGTGGCATCATCGTTGATAGTAGCGAAGGTGTTTGAGAGGATCTGCGAGGAGGTCATGTACAGCTACATCACCACAAACCCGCGTTACTCACAGAGACCAGGACTATGGAGAGACTTCAGCTTAAACAGCTCATTCAGAGACCAGAGACAGCGCACATACTTGTCAGCAGGAGCGTGTTGCTCAAGCATGCATACGCGACCATCATCATCGGACCGAAGACAGGGTGAAACTTGGCTAGCATAGCAATCAGTTACCTTCATCACAACACCACAACCAAAGAGCACGCACATGCGTTGTCGAAGCCACTAGCATCGAGTCCGAACCATAGGTCGAGCATCCACCATGCTATCTGTCTGCGGGGGAACACGGCGTTATTTCCAGCCTCAGCTCACGGCCACTCCTACTCACCCAGCCGTGTACCTAGAGCACGCAACGTCAGATCAGAACAAAGCACGCAGCCAAACGCAACCACTCACCCCGCCTCATTCCTGCTCAACCTATACAAGCACCCAAAATCAGCCAGAGACCCAGTGCACAGCTCAGGCGAAGCACGCACGTCCACAGCGCATACAAGAAGCCGCCGAAGCAGAACGCCGCGATGACCATCAGGATGACGAACTGTACGATCATCGCACGCAGCGAGAGCACCATCACGTTGTCCTTCAGCGTCACGAACGCCAGTCTGCGGCACGGTCAGTCGGGCGGCGAGGTGTGGAGCGGGGCGGCGGACGGACCGGGGGAACATTAGGACAGCGATACAGGCCAGGAAGTCCATGCCTGCCAGGGATGCCCACAAGTCTGACGGTAGTCGCCGCTTCAGCTAACCGAAGCGTCACATTGAGAAGGCGAAGACTTACGGTGGTTGTAGACGCCGACGCATCTGAGTATGGCGTATGTACAGTAGAGGGTGACTACATCGCTCAGTCAGCGAAATCAGTTAACTGTGAGATCAGGGATACCCACCAAACGCCAGGTCGAAGCCGTTCTATACATTACGTCAGTGACATGTCTCTTGCGATGTGAGAGCAACGAGCAGCGCACCCAAGTACCCTTGAAATATACTACGCTCTTCCATGAGTACCTAAACTGCCGCCAGTGTTGAACGCGTACGTACCTTTGATTCCATGCTCTTGCATGGCTGCGATCTTCTCAAGTGTGAAGCCGAGCGAGTACACCATGAATATGCCCTCGGCGACATTGATGCGGTCAGGCTCGTTGAACTCAAGCGCAACAACGAATAGAATGAACAGGATCAAGAAGCTGGATGTACCGCGCCACACAGTTACTACCGCGGAAGGCACGGGAACAAATGAAGATCTACTGACTTTGTGAATTCGAGGACCGAGCGTATGGCCGGTACCTTCAGACTAGCGCGGTGTTATCGGGGCGCTGGACAGCCTGCTTATTAGCACGCACCGATAATGATCCAGTAGCGGCGCTTTGTGCGGGTCGTAGAAGTGTATTGGGGTGCGCTTATATGTCTGAATACAACACGGTGAGCGTATCTGAGATTGTGAACATCTCCTATTGGCTCACATCTGATAGAATAGAACGACTGCTGTCTGCTTGGTATACGATCTTGCCGCTATGTCCGTCAGTGGCACATGCCAACCAGCTCAGTACAGTAACCGTACCTCCATATCCAGTCAATGACCTTCTGGCACGCTGAGCTGCTCGTGAAGCGCTTCGCCTGCGCTAATATCGCCATCTCGATCGCGTTCCCGATGCGTTCCTCAAGGTCACCGTCCCGCTCCTCGCGGGCACGCTCTATCAGCTCTTGTGGCGCCCCGGAGTAGACCGGCCAGCTCGTGGTAATCGTGAGCGCGAGCTCCAGCATGTTGTGCGCGTGGGCAGAGAGGGCACGGATGGCAAGTATTTCGCAGAGCATTGCGCGGGTGCGAGAGAGCGACGCAGTCATGAGGTGATCGTCGCGCCGGAAGTAGACGCAATTCACGAGGAGACAGAAGACAATGGACAGGTTTCCGGCGCGTTGGTAGCCATTATACTTCTCTTCGAGGGGGCGGACAAGCGTATACGTGAGATCTGGCGCCGTCAGCTAAACCCAATGCGTATCAGATGTGTCATTGCTAAATGTGTTGAGATTTGGGAGGAGAAATCCGAGAGTTCAGAAGGTGTCAGTTGAGAAGGGACTCACCGCCTCGTACGTAAGAGGTGTATCTGAGCAAAGGTCCTGCTCTCAGATCCAGACTCCATAGCGACGGTACTAAGCACGCACCTATATAGTGCTACTCCATAGCGTTGCAAAGAGATCGTGTTATGCCTTCAGCGGCACCTAACGCGAGGAGAAATATGTACTCACTGCAACGTCCTTCATGGCGGCCACTGTCAGACAGTGGTGACGGCAGAGATGCGTTGTCAAGGGCTTACCGAGCGAATCATGTGTAGTATGGGGTACACCTCCGTCTCGTCCACAGCCTGGGCTGAGAGCAAAGGTTGGCCCTCAAGCTGTGTTTCAGCCATGCCAGTGGGCAGCCCTAGTGGGAGATGGGCTCAGGCTGCCAGCGTTCGATGCTGTGGTAGTCACGAAAGGCGATGCACTATTGATGAGTGGTATAAGACAGGAAAGTCGGACTCGAGGACACTGGGTCAGTTTCAAGGAGTTCAACGCAGAGTGCGGTTGCAGAGTGTAAGTCGAAGGGAGGTGAGGGTGCGGAGTGACAGCCCGCGCCACCGGTCCGCGCCCCCAGGACCGCGATCACGTGTACGTGTCCCCGCCCGTCGGGTCTATCTCCCTCCGATCTACTTCGAACTCGTAGTCTAGGATCATCCGAAGTCCCTTTATTGTAATGATATTGGGCCCTGTGACAAGGAGCGTTATGAATACAGACAACACAGCTTCATTTTGGACCATACTCGAGGAAGAGTTACGTGCTACAGCGTCGGTAGCCGTAGCCCGAGCTCTTGATCTTACGGGCCCTGCTAGAAGCCAGGCTTTGTGATATCTTCCCCGCATGGTGTGACGAGTTCATGACAGGCTTCTCCACAGTTCGCTAGAACCTCCATAATGCCGTCCAAATATCATATGTTGGAAAGTGATACAAGGTGAAAGGAAAGGCAAATCTCGAAGAGATGAGAGAGGAAGCACAACATTTCAATGTACTGTCTGGTACGCATGATGCAGTAGTCATAATAGATCCATATTTACTAGCAGCAGGTACGCTAGATTCAACGTCCACGCTGCGAATTAGGCACGAATCGGGGCTCAGTGGAGCGGACGCATAATCTGTAGATAAGCCATGAGTTAGTGCTGGTCAGAAACTGGACTACCGTAAGGACTGACCAAATCTCAAGCTGTAAGCTTGTATTAAAGATGGTGATTCCATGTATTCACCCTAGTGCTGGTCCTCCTTGAGCTCGGTGAAAAGGGGCAGGCAGCGGCCTGAGATATGGCTATAACCGCGGTACTTACGTGGTACCATAGTGTTACCCTCCACAAGGCTGTATGCTATTGTTGCTGAGGTGCCTACGAAGGGAGTCCTTTCTGGAAAACCTCCGTCCACACCTTCGGCAGTAACGGGCATATAATTTGAGGTGGACTTGACATATGTGTTTTATCATATGAGCCTTCGAGATACCGCGACCACTGGGGCCACCTGGACGCTCTAAATCATGCCAATCACAATTCGTGTGTATGTCGCCAACTGAAGGCACTGAGGCTTGAGGGTGGTGCATGTTGAAGTGAGTCTTCACTCCGCGAGGTGATACGTCGAAGATCAGTCTGTCGCAGCCGCCATAACGGCAGAGTACGGGGACTTGAAGATCCATAGGGAACCGTCGATTTCTAAGTCGCACGCGGACGTCAGAGCAATTCCACAACAGACGTGAAGGCCAGGGTTTATTAACGACATACCAATTTAGATACAACTGGGGTAAGGGGAGTCCCAGTCGGATGACTGAATCTTGGGCGGTCTGGGTGATAGTAGGAACATCCGTGGATACTCGTCTTTTATACACCACGTCTTCCCTACCGCTCAACACAAGAAGCGTGTACGGAAGCTGATAACTGTGCGCCGGCATAAATGCAGTGAGCGTCAGCTGGGGCTCCTCTGGCTGTCGACTCTGATCCGCCGTGTCACGGCATGGTACGTCACAGTCATCTCGTCGCTCGACTCGAACTCATTCCCGCTCACCGGCCGCACACTGATGTTGACGTGAGGGTTTGAGGTATCACTACGCGCTGGTATTGCATGTCACATCTTCATTGACTTCTCCCGCGGCTGTTACCAGTCAGTTATTTGCATATTAAGCTCCTTCCCACAATCTATGGTTCGGACCTACCGTCCTATATGCGGATTTGTCTGCTCGCGCGCTACTTGAGAAGGGCGCCGGGAGTACCGGTCAATCAGGAAGTATACAAGTGCATGTCAGCATGCTTCTGAGGAGGAGGAGGATGGCGCCACGGCAGGGGGCCGGGTCGGACGTCGGCGCCAGGATATGTTGTTGGAAATATACCATGAAGCAGAGTTGGACGTCGATCGGCGCAGAGGGCTCACCACCATCTATAAGACATAGGTAAGTCAAGATGGGGCCCGCCGGCGCGCTTTGCAAAGCTGCCTTGACCATCCGTACCTGGCATTGGTATCATCTGAGCAGTGCGTCTAAGGCTTGAGCTTATCACGAACCACCGCGTCAGCTGAGACGGAATACGATAGTCGTGCAGGTCACGACAATGCTCACTCATGAGCCCACTCAGCGCAATCACGAATGGTCATCAGCCACCCGAGGCTTTTAAGGCCCTATAGTATCCATGGGCCGATGTCGGCCGATGCACCAGAGTAGATGAATGCCCATCCGGCAACCGAGGGTTGGGTTGCCGGATGGCCATCGGTGACCCGATGTTGGGTTCGTGGGGCCCGCCTTCTGAGTACCCGGGTTGCGCATACTCCCCGCGTACTCCAACACGGATGCCCATCGGCGGCCCGATATCGGGTGGGTTGTATGAGAGCCAGGAGGGTGTATGAGAATCGGTCTGCCCGAGTAGGCTCACCATATGGCCATTCTGCAGCGAC